>CM066995.1:5895604-7107855 GCA_033977485.1 Hydrangea macrophylla | reverse complement strand
AGAATAGTTAGGAAAAAATATATGAGGGGCAGAATAGTACAATCATTGATAAATGAATAGTGATCTACAGTAACTGTAAGTTTTTCTTTTTATATAATTAGATATACATCATACACACATACACATATGCTTGCTGAACCCTTGAAAAGAGGTAGAGAGATATATAGTTTATATATACACACACTCATACATATAGATATACACACAGCCGGATATATATATACATACACACAAACACACACACTCGGGCAAGAAAAAGGAGGAGGAAATACAGAGGAGAAGGATAAAGAGAAGAGAGAGGGAGAGGGAAAAAGCTCACCGAGGAGACCCGCGGCCACCCTGACACCATCGACGTCACCGGTGAGTGCCTATACTCACTTAGTAGTGTAGATATGTAGATATGCATATATGTTTCGGCATGAAAGAATGGACCCTGAACGTGCGAGGGAGGTCCAGTTCAGTCTGAGAAGGAAACAACTTCTCAATTGATCGAACTTGGTTTCAATCGATTGAACACAGCTAGATCTCAATCGATTGATCTTATTTCAATCGATCGAAATTTGTCTTTGTCAATCGATCGGACTCGACTTCAATCGATCGAACTTAGCTTTACTGTAGAGGTAAATGTTTAGTCTATTTATATTGACCTTTGCAATTGAAATGACTTCAATCAATTGAACATATCAGATTGGTAAATGTTTAGTCTATTTATTTCTGAGGGAAGATTAAGCTTTTTATTATCATATTTTGATGTTGGGAAGTTGTATTGGAATAGTACACATGTTGAATAATGGGCTAATGAATTAAATAGTGGAACCGTTGGTATAATGTTGTTATAATGCTGTTAATAGAATCGAGAAGCCGACATGCATAGTAATGGGTCTATCGACTGCATAGATCGATACTATTTATATTTGTGCGTATGAATGCGGTCGCGAAGATCATATGATGTCAGGTGTGGGATCCTAACGTGCAGGGATAGAACAAGGACTACGTGTCTGGCTTATGTATGAAAGGGTTGGACTACGTATCGAGTTCGTTACCGCGCGGCGGGATGGCCAGAACTATTGGGGCTTGTTGGCTATAATCAGGCGTAATGGTCGGGCGTGTTGACCGTAATCAGGCGTAATGGCTGGGTGTGTTGGCCATAATGTATTGGGCAAAATGGCTAGGCGTATTAGCCAGTATGGGATCAGGGCGTGTTGGCTAGAATGGATCAAGCATGATGGCTAGAGTATATTAGGCGGGCCAGCCAGAAGGTATCAAGGGTGTTGGCCAGAACGTAACAGTGCGTACCGGCCAGATTGTATCGAGGCGTCTTGGCCAAAGAGTTGGGACTTCGTGTCGGGTTCGCTAGATGGTGATGTATGGGGCTTGGTACCATGTTAGTAAGGGTTGGTTCGAGTTGTGAGTGAGTAACTATGGGATGTAGAGCTACGTGCAAAATGTGGACCCAAGAGTCCATGTTATGATTGGGATAATGTCCGTTGTTGGTTATAGTGGGTTAGTTCATACATGAACGCGAATGATGAGACAATCCTTTAACAATGTTGTTTATATACTATATCTATAGATACTTTGTTAGTATTTGCGTTCACTCAGCTTTTGTAGCTGACGGCGTTTTATGCCGCTGGATATTCTACGTTCAGGTTGGTAGGGGTACGAGAACACAAGGGAGGAATACATGGTGAAAGGATATGAGGAGGAGGCCTACTATGATGGAGGCTATGCAGGAGACGACTACTACGCAAGCTGAAGACTTGAAGCTGTGCTGTGGTTAGTTTATGTTTATGTTTAGAGACGCTGTAATAACATTATGTTTGTAATTGGCACGTGTACTGTAATACTCTACTTATGTTTTCGTAGTACTTATGAGTGGCAATAATTTAGCATTACACTCTGCTTATATATATATATATATTTTGAACTTAGATATTTCCAATGCGTAATTTGATTTATTACTCTGATGGTTAGATTTTGTTTATGGACAATATGGTGACTTTCAACTGTCATGGCCTACGGGTCCAAAAGAGGAATTTGTTTTCTCTATTTTTACTACTGGGGGGCATTACACCACACCTGCTGAATTCTTCTCCTATTCACCTGGTAATTAAAGGCAGCATTATCTCCTCTAAACATTATAAATTAAAGAAAAAATAAAGAGAAAATGAAGAAGAAAGAGAATTCTATTCAGTGGGAAAAAACCTAGTGTATTAGAGAAGTCGGTTTTAATTCCATTGACTCAACACTACACAAAGGCTTCTTGTGGTACATGGAATTAGTGGGAAAAATAGAAGAATAATCCAAGAAAACGACAACAGTTTACCTTCCTACTCAATTCTCATAAATAATTCAACAGAGTAGATAGTTCCAACAATGAGCGAAAATGCGAAACCCATCAAATTTAGTATGCAGGTTTTCAATTAAGCCCCAAAAAAAAAAAAAAAAGAAAATTTGCTTAAGAGCCAAGTCTAATTAATCAAGACCAACCCAGTATATAACATTTAATCCCAAAATGTAAAAACAAATTTCTAGTTTAACATATGATAAAAGAGTATGGAAAGTTAATTTAAGAAAAAGTTAAGTGTATGATATTAAGCTTCCAAGCTGATATTAGTTGTAACCATTCGGGGAGTAGAATGAAAAAGTAATATACATAGAAGGTATCTTCTCATCATGTTCATCGCTGGGCAAGCCACTTCTCAATCAAATGACCCTGCCTAAATCAACACAAGAATGAGTTTTAAAATCAACTCAAAAAATCCAAACAAAAAAGATAATTATAAAGCTGGAGGGTGGCGGTGGGTGGATTTTTTGACCAAAAAAGAAAGAGCTTGCGAGGGTGGCGGTGGGTGGATTTTTTGACAAAATCGTATGCCATTTGAAGTGCGTTAGCAAGTGACTTGGCATTTTGGTTCTGCTCTTGGAAATGGTGGTCGAGGAAGTTCAACAATGTGTTCCTTCTAACTTGTATAATCAAACGTCATAATCTAAAAAAAAAACACTTGGTTAAAAATTAAATATATAATCTAGTTAGTTCTGTATAACACCGCAAGTGAACACAATTTTGAAAGATTTAACAACTGAGACCAAGCTCTTAAATTACATAAATAGTCTAGTTTTGTATAACAATCGCAACGCATTTATAATCTGGAATATGGATATGAAATGTTCAATTATTACTGGGTTACTTGAACCTGGGTGCGAACAGAAAGAGAGAGAGAGATGGGAGAGTGCGACCAGATCTGCGTGCCTGTGTGAGTGAGGCGTTAGGCAGAGGTGGTCGTTCGTGGAGAGAGAGAAAGAGAGAGAGAGAAGAGAAGAGACATTACTGGCTTGGACAGAGAGATTTAGGATTATGATCCAGTGGGTTGCAGCTTTGGAAACCCAATGAGCTGCACAGATGTCAGCCATAGGATGGAAAATCCAACGGTTCAAGTGTCCAGAATTAGTAGAGGGATACGATCCAAATGTCAGAAGGAGCAAAAATGAGGACCCTTAGATTTGCTATTTGCCGATAAAGGCATTTGTAGGTTATTACTTCTACACTATTATATTTTATTTTTTTATATTATAAAAGACTCTTAAGATGGATTTCAATTTCAATTGTCCTTGGTTGTAATTTTATCAATTGTTTTATACTTATATGTCATTTTGCCTTTATATTACATAGCCTTTATTATCTACACTATATTATAAAAGACTCTTAAGATGGATTTCAATTTCAATTGTCCTTGGTTGTAACTTTATCAATTGTTTTATACTTATATGTCATTTTGCCTTTATATTACATAGCCTTTATTAATCTACTATATATACATATATATATATATACACACTATACTATAAAAGAGATTAGAGTAGTTTCAATTTCCATTATGTCCAATTTTGGTATTTCTTGATTTGTTTGAAATGATGGTTTTACCCTTACTTTTATCTTTTGTTCCATTTTCCTTTAATGATTGCTTTGAGTTTTTGTCATTTTGTGAGGGTAGGTTGGTCATTTCACCCACAAAACAACCCTTATTATTGTTGGGTAAACTTTTAAAATTAAATTATTCTAGAAATGATGATTCAATCAACTTTTCAACCAATAATTACAAATATTTACAATTTGATTCAATTTTTAAAATGATTTAATCTACAATTGATTATTCAATCAACTTTTCTAGCAATAGTTACAAACATTTACAAATAGTTACAACTTTTGTTTGTGTTTTTTGTGTTGTTTCTTTGAATTACCAAACAAGCTTTAGATTACTTTTACAAATTAATGCTTGTTTGAGCCTTAAGGCAACTTTTTAAGGAATCTTTGAATTACCAAACAAACCTTCAGTTACTTTTCTAAAACAAGTCTTAGATTATTTTTGAAATTTAATGCTTATTTGGCAAGGCTTGTTTGAGCCTTAAGACAACTTTTAAGGAATCCTTTAATCACCAAACAAGCTTTAAATTACTTTTGTAAATTATCTTTTCGTATATGTGTGTGTGTGTATGTATATATGTTATAATTTATTATTATTATTTATGTGTTTAAAGTGAGTACAATTAGAAAATTACCAAATTACCCTTTTGTTAAATAGAATTATCAAATTACCTTTTGTCTTTTGTAATTACCCTTGTGTGTGTATATACACATATATTATTTTATTATATTATTAAAATTACCATTTTTGCCTTTTGTAAAGTATCCTTTTGTAAAAGTTTAAATTGTGTATAATTATAAATTGAATAACCAAATTACCCATGTTAAATTGAATTACCAAATTACCTTTTTGTTTTTGTAAATTACCGTTTTGTATATATGTGTATATGTATACATATACACATTATAATTTATTATTATTATTAGTACTTATGTATTTAAAGTGTGTACAATTATAAATTGAATTATCAAATTGCCCTTTTTCCTTTTGTAAACTACCCTTGTATGTATATATATACATATATATTATTTTATTATATTATATATTGAATATATTATATACCAAAATTAAATAAAACTGTGTACAATTATAAATTGCATAGCCAAATTATTCTTATGCCTTATGCAACTTACCCTTGTTTCTATGCCTTAAAGAAAAGAGCTTAAACTTTAAAGTATTTACAATTATAAATTCCCGATTGTTAAATAAAATTACCAAAAACCTTTTTATTATATTACGATATATATATGAGTAATATTTGGGACACAACCTTCATACAACTTTCATACAACCTCTCCAAAAGATGTGTCTATCTCTCTCCTGTGATGTCACTGGATCCCACAGTGACACAGGAAAGAGATAGACACATCTTTTGGGGAGGTTGTATGAAAGTTGTATGAAGGTTGTACCCCAAGTATTACCCTATATATATTGAACAATCTAATTACCCTTATACATTTTACAAATTACCATTTTGTTTAATCAAATTACCAAATTACCCTTTTGTCTTTCATAAATTACCCTTTTGTATATACGAGTGTGCGCGCGTGTGTGTTAAAGAAAAGAGCCTTAAAGTTTAAAGTATGTATAATTACAAATTGAATAATCAAATTATCCTTAAGCTTTTAGCAAATTACTCTTTTGTTAAATCGAATTACCAAATTACCCTTTTGTCTTTTTTATATTACCCTTTTTGTATATATGTATGTATATATATACATATATATAAATTTATTTATTATCTATACGTTAAAGAAAAGAGCCTTAAATTGTAGGTTAACATCAATTAATATAATTGTTGTTAAACCATATTTTTCTAACACCATCTTAAGAATTAATAAAACTTATTTATCTTTCTTGTCCACACTAAAAAAATATGTGCATTGCATTTTTTCTACAAAATCCAACGCCCGTGCATTGCACGGGCCATCTTCCTAGTATTATATAGATGAGTAATGCTATGTGCACCGAAAAGTGCACATAAAAGTGCACATAAAATGATCAAGGCCATTGATTGCGCGCGGGCTCCACGCCTGCGCGCATGGGGTCCGCCGCAATCAATGGCCCTGATCATTTTCGGTGCACTTTTATGTGCACTTTTCGGTGCACATAGCATTACTCTATATAGATAGGCCTAAGAAGACTCATCGCAATTTAAGAAACAGAGTAGTAGACTAAGTAGAGTAAGCCGATAGAAATTACTAAAACAAAACTCTAATTCAACGTAATTACCAACATTAATTAAAATTATCTATATACAAGCAACAATATGTAAAGTTACCTGGAGAACTGAAAGCTTGGGTACACATCCTTGTGGACCCACTGCTATATTATTTAGGATTTAGATCTGGAATTTGGATTTGGATTTGGGAAGCATAACATTCCTCTTTATCTAATTAGAGCCCATTTGGATTAGCTTAAAATTAAATTTAAGTGATGAATTGCGAATTTCGAGAAGAAAAAAAAAAGTGATTGTTTTTTATAAAATAGAAGTGTTTGGGTTAGTTTAAATTTTAGCACTTAAACAAAGTAGCTAAAAAAATTAGCTTAATACTTCATCACTTACTATTTCAGCTAACCCAAATGGGCTCTTACTTGACTAATTTATATCCAATTTATCCGTTCAAGCTGCCCCACCCACAATTTGGTTATTAATCTAATTTTCTTTGGTACTTTGGTAGTCCTCCATCTTGAGGAGTTGCGTCTGCTCAAAGTTGTGTTGGGGATATAGAATGATAGTGCTATGAAATTGATTGAGGTGTGTTACGATAGCACTGTCCTTAAGAACAATTCCACCCCTCAGAGTCAGTGATTCGATGCAGAAAGTGTCAGTGCTATGTTCTCCAGGATTCAACAATCAGATCTTCCAAACGTGCACACGAATTAAAAAATTATTTGAGCGCTCAGTATTACTCCAGAATCAGAGTGTTTACAAAAGAAGAATATTTTTCAGAAAGATATTGTGAGTTATCAAGTCACTATTTGGAGTTGAATCCAATATAGAATTCCGAGTACTTGCCTAGACCACCAAGATAGTTTTTATATCCAAATATAAAGGAGCCACCCATTAAACTCTTATTATAAAAATTAATTTCGTCCGTTAGTGACTATTGTTTTTAATGGTAAGACTTTAGTTTATAACTACAAAGCAAAAAAGTCGTACATTAAAATCCAGTTTAATATGGAGCCACTCTCTCGAATGTGTCAGGGTACAAGTTGGCATCCCCCTACACGCACGTGAGCGACCCTTTCCACAATACAAGCTTACTGTTGGAATTTGTGGTCCAAATTATGTGTTTTTCAAAGACTAGTATTTTCTCTCTCTCTCTCTCTCTCTCTCTCTACATTTCTTTAGTTGGTGTGGTCTTGGGTAAAAGTGTGATAGAGACCTTTGTCCCACATTGCTTAGGAAGAGGGAGTTGAGAGGCTTAATATAACCTTTCACAATATGGGCTTAGTAATAAGTTGGCACATGTGCACTCTCACGCGCATGTGAGCCAAGCCCAAGTCAAGCCCAAATTCAATGGAAAATTGGGTTTCGATTCGGAAACCTTTACCCGGGCGCGTCACGTCTATCTCGCGCGCAGGGGGGGTGCAAATCCCAGCCTCGCGGGCGCACCCAATTGGGATATAGTTTTGCAAATATTTTTATGAAATTCTTTCCTTCTATTTTCTGTCCAAATGCATTTTTTTTTAATTTCTGTCCATATTCATTCCAAATCATTATTAAACCGTTATGAATATATTTTGCCAAAAATAAATCAACACGTTTTATTATTTCGTGGGATTATGTCGGTCTTTTACTGCTATATAAGGATCAGTCTCCTTCGTGAAAAGAACACCAGAAAAACGTTTTTCTCTTGTTCAAAAACTTCCATCTGGTTCTTCTCTATTGTCCTTCTGTTCAATCGACCGCTGATATACAAGGTTCTTCTGTGCCCCTGTTCAACGAGTGCATGTTAACAATGACAAGGCTGCTTAATCCTGGAGGGTAACTGCTGGGACCTTATTGTACCGACACAAGATCTCCGAGGGGCAGAAATTACTCTTAAGGATAGGGTCTTGAACATGACTCAGTCAGACTCTTCAACCTGATTGATAAGTATTTTTGTTCATAGCAGAATCTATAATTTCTTATTATTTTTCTAGCAATCTTAAGAGTAATTTCCATGGATACTGCTATGTTAACTGATCGCGTCAGAATCAAGATATAAAAAGTGTTCTTTACTTTTCAAAAGATTTGTAGTGTGAAAGCAAAGGTCGAACCCACAGAGATTGATTACTACAGCGACTTAATTTTTAAACCTAACTTTAGTTAATTAAGAAAAATGATTTTGATTAGGTTTGAATTAAACTAATAACAATAAAAGTAAATCTAAACTATGAAAGCGATATAAAGTTGTTTTAAAGATATGTTTAAAGGAACCTGGATTGCAAATCCACAACTAGCTTCATAATAAGAGTATTTATGAATTACTTTAGCTTATTGAGTTGGATGATAATGGGAAATTGTACCTACAAGCCCAATTCCTCCGACAAGAAGATAACTATGGTTCAAGCACCAACATAATCCATCTTCGGTTAGCTCGAATTATCCCACACTAAACTAGGGTTGTGGCATAATCCATCTAACCTAGGCATGGACTATTCAGATACTTGATAGCACAATTCAATAAAGCACCATTACATGTAAATAATCTAAACAAGCACAGCAAATATAAATTATTGAGCACATCACATTCAAAATAGATCTAAGACAAGAATAAACTTTGAAAACAATGATTTAATCAATAGAAGTACGATTTATTTTTAAAAATCCTCGGAACATGTAACTGTCATCCATACATAATAAAACTAAAATAAAAACATAAATAACTCCCTATTACTCGACTAGGGTTTCATTGAAACCCTAGATCTAAGGTCTAGCTGGCCATGGAAGTGATGATCGGCAAGAGGTTGATGGAGGAGGCCATGGAAATCCTTGGTCTTCTTCTTCTTCTCCTTACTTTTCTCTCTTCAAGGGCTGGAAGTATGGTTGTATATTGTGTGTATATTAATTGCCAACCCTCTAATTGAGTTAATTTGGGATATATACAGATTTAGAAGGATTTTGGAATCTTTCCTAACCCGAAATGAACTAAAACTGATATATTTTACAGTCTGGATGCAATTGAGCAGTTTCGTTTACACAGGAGTCTTCAGTATAGCAGATTACGCAACTTTGGTTTTTGTACGGATCGCGCCAGCGGGCCGCGCGATCGCGTCATTTGGTAAGTCGCGCGCGCGGATCGCGCGAGCGAATTCTGGGATCTCGCGCGAGCGGGCCGCGCGCGCGTGGTGGCTTTTTCAGCTTCTTTCTTTGTGTTTTTTCATCCTATTTAGCCTGTTTTAGTTGATTTCTTCCAAATCCTGTCAGAAATTAGAAAACGAAGTAAAAATACACAAAAACAAGATAAAAAGTACTAACAAATATGAATTAAGGCGTATAATTAGGATTAGTTCTCTCCCGATCACACCCCCAAACCTACATTTTGCTAGTCCTCGAGCAAAAACTAAAATAAAAACTAAACTACTACTAAAATACTACTCCATTTTCGCATGGATCACGATTGCATTTAGCATATGCAACAAGCCTTTTTATACCTCTAGGTGTCCTTAGTCGGACGAGTGAAGTCTCGTGAGGGTTCTCGTCAACAAGTCACCCATAACCATCTTTATTAACTTGTAAATTTAAAAAGTTTGATTAAAACGAAAAACTAATAGGCAATACTCCTTATTATAAACAGTGATTCAAAATAGAATAATGAACAAGAAGAAACGGAATCAAATGTCTACCTACATCATGAAAAACAATCCCAAGCACATGCATCGTATAAATCAATAGAGTTTCTCATAAAATTGCACGTGTGTGATATGGTAGTCAAATGAACACACGCATGTCATGAACTTGGAATATAACGCGGATAACCATCCAACTATGCTTCAACTACGAATCTCACAATGTTAATTACACTCTCAAATGAAACACTCAGAAACAGGTGTAATTTCTCGGGTATATGCGAGCAAAGGAAATATATTTTCAAAATGATAAACGCTCACATATGACTTGAAAAAGACGCATGACATGAAAGAATAGTCGTCTCATGGATAGGATACCAATAATCACGAAAAATTAATCGTTACCATGTTTTAATCCCCTCCCATCGTTTACATATCCAAACCATGTCTTCTAGGATCAAATAGGACTTTTCAAAGGTTGTAATGTGGCTCAGGTAACGAAAAAGGATAGAACGGATACATCAGGTAGTCTTCAGAATGGCATTGTAAGGCATGTTCGATTTCTTTCATTCTTCTCCTCTACCAACTTCATCTTTTCATTCTCTTCTTCCATTTTTCTCTTTCTTTTCTCAACTTCTTTTTTTTTCCTTGCTTCTCGAATGATTATTCATTGAATACCAAGCACTACCCCAATAACATCTTATTTTCTTCTTCTTAATCAACACATCGCCTTATCAACACTAAGAGCTGATCAATCTTTCAGTGCTGAACTCCAAGTTGATCAAGTTGGAGCCTTTAAACAGGAAAAATGGTAAATCAAAGAAAAAGAGGCACTTTAACGGCTCAAAGGGTGAACTAAGGAAATTTTATCATTTATCGGTCGGTAATAAACAAAGAGGACCTAAAATCATTTCCTAGGATGATACGGTTCTTCAATGTTTACAATGGAAGACTATTTAGCATGGTGACAAATATTTTAACTTGACTATCAACCAAGACAAGAATAATGAGACTAAACAACGAGTTAATGCGCTATTTCAATGAAATTCGACAAACACAATGTATTTATAACCCTCTAAAAAAAAAGATAGGCTCAAAAGCTCACCGGGTCTAGTCTTCACCTTGTGTTATCTAGGAATCTGAATCATATTATAGTTCACATCAGACATGTATTCAAGCGACTACGTGCAGTGCATAGGTTTGTGTGCAAATCTATGTTACAAAACTACGATTCGAACGATACATAACCTAAAACGTTGCATCATGACTTTAGCAAATGTTTAATCACATTTTCCCTTATTTATCATTCTATAACAATCAAAATTATTTAACAAGAAGTATCGACTCGAGATTGCAAAAACTTAGGTAAAATCGTTTATTTAAGCATCAAAATCAAAAATTTTTGAAAATTTAGAGTAATAATGTGCATGTGAGTGCATACCCCCAAACCTAAACCTTTCATTGTCCCTAATGAAACAATAAAATAAGAGAAAGGAAAGTACGTAAGGAAGGAATGATAGTACCTCGATCTCGGCAATCACAACAGGTGAACGTATAAAATAATATGGAATTAACGGTCAATAACTCCAAACGGAGCACTATCTCACATGTTCATACTTAACAAAAGAAAACTAAACAAACAAATAATGTATATAATACATACGATTTTTAATTAAATTTTTTTTTGTTAATTAATAGAAACTAAACTATAAGTAAAAGAACGTAATGAAAAGAAAACAAATAGAAACAAAACTATCCAAACAAAGACAAACATAAAGAAAAGAACTGAAAAGAACAAACAGAAAAGAAAAACAACTAGATAGGTTGGGAAAACAAAAGGTCAAAGAACAAAGAGAAAAATCGAGAAATCCCTACCTCGCGCGAGCGGACCGCGCGAGCGACCCTCGCTTGCGCGAATCCCTCCGCGAGGTAATACTGAGGCCTCTTTTTTATTATTTTCAGAAAAGTTTCTAAGGCACAAGCCCACGCGAGCGAATTCAAGCGCGAGTAGATACTGAGGCTATATATAAAAAAAAACTTGGAAAAATTTTGCCTATGGGGGAATCTCGCGCGAGCGGGCCGCACGAGAGGGCCGCGCGAGCGATCTGTCGCACGAGCGGGTCGCGCGCGCGACTTTGGTCTTTTCCTCTTTTTCTGTATAAAAATGTATATAAGTTCAAAATAAATTATTCCCGACCCCCAAACCTGTTCAGAATGTCCAAAACAGACTCAAAAGGACTCAAAAACGACTAAAAATAAGGAAAACGAACAAATTAAAGCTTGGCGCTATCTTTTACGCCTTTAGCTAGACCTTATTAGCTCAAGATTTATGGAGGTTGGAAAGCTGACTTTGTACCCCTGAGGATATCAGGAAGAGCCCGGTGATAAGCAGAAATAACGTCGCTTTGAATTAATTCAATTGACGGTTCTCCCTCATTATGTTCAAATCGATTTCCTACCTTTCGAGTAAATTCATCATTAGGATCCGGGTTATTCAAATTCGGCCGCTCATCACTAACTATATTGTTCCCCTCACTCAAATTTATTTCTTTATTAAGTGCAACAGTTCTTCTAACCTCACTACCTTCCATATATTGGTAATCATCGTCTTTAGTAGGTTGATCAGCAGCATTAAAAACATTTAATTTTAACTTCATATTCCCGAACGATACTTTCATCACCCCCGTTCGACAGTTAACGCGCGCATTATCGATTGCTAAAAACGGACGACCTAGAATGACAGGAGTGTGTTTCCTAGCATCTAGCACCGGTTCAGTGTCAAGGACCATGAAATCAACGGGATAAAAACATTGATCAACCTTAACTAGGACGTCTTCAACGATTCCTCTAGGTATTTTAATTGAACGATCCGCTAATTGTATAGTAGTGGCCGTGGGCTTAAGTTCACCTAGACCTAGTTGTTTGTAAACATGATAAGGTATGAGATTAACACTCGCTCATAAATCAAGGAGAGCCCTATGAATGACCGTGTCACCTATGACACATGAAATCGTAGGCGTACCGGGGTCCTTATACTTTGGAGGCGCATGTTGGAAAATCGAACTTACTTTTTCAGTGAGGAAGACCTTTTTAGGAGTATGACTGCGTATTTTGCGCTTTTGAGTGCATAGGTCTTTAAGACATTTAGCGTAAGCGGGAATTTGTTTTATAGCATCGAGGAATGGAATGTTGATTTTAACTTGTTTAAACACCTCGAGTATATCTTCAACTTTTGACTTTTTCTTTTGAAAATGGGACGGCTCGTTGACGTTTGGAGGAAAAGGAAGTTTTGGAATAATATTAGTCGGAACAGTTTCATCTCCTTTTCTATTTCGAAGCACGTCCTCACCCCTCTCTTTATTTGAATTAACATTTTCATCCCTCGTAATCTCCCTCGGAATCTCAACAATTTCTTCCTCTCGAGTAGTCGTCCTAGTCGAAACAGCGTTCACTTGCTCACTCGAACCACCCACCTCGTATTGTCCTTTAGGTTTTGGAATAGGTTGACTTGGTAACTTACTCTCGGTCAAACGATTTAGTGTATTAGCTATTTGTCCCACTTGGGACTCCAGCTTTACGATGGACTGTGTGTGGGAGTGTACTAACTGAATCACCGACCCAAAATTTTCAAGGTTGGCCAACACCTTCTCCTCAAATGCATTATTGCGTGGAGGTGGAGGAGGTAGAGGGTTGGCTTGTGTATATCCATATTGTTGAAATTGGGGTCGGTATGTATTAGGAAAATTATTCGGCATAGGATTAGAATTATTCCGTGGGAATTGTTGAATAGCATTAATGTGTTGCTCCACGAATTCTGGAAACTGCGATGCCGATGGGCATGCAAGTATAGAATGTGAAGGATCAGAACATATTTGACGCACTTCAAGAGCGGGTGAGGCTGTCGTTTGATTCATTGTCATAAGTCGGTCAAGTTTTCTATTTAATTCTTGTATTTCAATATAATGACTTGACTCAAAATTCATCTCTCGTTTAGGTGGAGGAAGATATCCCTCAGAACATACCGACACAGCCTGATGCATCGAGTTCTCGCTTAATGTTTCAAAAATTTTCCAGGCCTCGTCGGCGCTTTTGTGTAGGAATGTTCCCGCACAAACGGCATCGACGGTATTACGAACAGAGGGAATAAGTCTATCGTAGAAAACCTGTACCAACTGCCATTTAGGAACCTGATGATGTGGGCAAGAGCGTAATAATTCTTTAAATTTTTCCCAAGTATCATAAAGTGTCTCCCCATCTTGCATTACAAAATTAGTTATAGATTTCCTTATTCGATTTGTATGCATAATAGGAAAAAAATTTGTAAAAATGCGGTGTGCAAGGCTTCCCATGTTTTAATTGTGTTTGGCTCAAGTGATTGAAGCCAATACTTCGCTTTGTCTCTTAAAGAGAATGGAAAGAGCCGCAATTTTAATTCATCATCATTTAAGTTTTGGATTTTCAAAGTAGAGCATATATCCTGAAAATCTCCTAAGTGTTGATATGGGTCTTCATTTAGACGGCCATGGAAAGACGGAAGTAGCGAGATGGTAGACGACTTTATCTCAAAGTGAGATGTCGTCGCCTCCGGTAATTCGATACCGGCTTGTCGCGTGTAAGTCGTAGGAATAAAATAATTTATAAGTGGAGGAGGAGGTGGTATATTAAGATTATTCATATTATTATCGTTGTTATTTTGGTTGTTTGCGTTATTATTTCCAATGTCTGCCATTTTAATTGGTTCAATAGTATGAAAGCGTGGTTTCTTTAATCGTTGAAGGGTACTACGTATTTCGGACTCAAATAACGACGTTGGTTTCGGTGTCAAATCATCGTCTATTAAAAACCTAGCTCTAGAAGTTAAGTTTGAAGACTTATTAATTTTTAAAGTACGTTCAAGTTCAGAGTCGAAAGGTTGTAATTCCGGTTTATTTAAACGTGTACCTAACATAAACGAAAATAAACTGACTCAAACAAATAAAATAAATAGCAATCACTCAAATAAGATAACAGGCATACAACTACTGTGATGCATGTAAGTTATCCTGTAATGCAATGACCACGTCAAAGCCCAGCGCCCCGGGTTTCCTAGCTAATGCAGTGCAGTTCACCCTAAACTAATGCAAATAGTGCGTCACAGCGTCCTGACTTACAGTGGTTTGAAGCGAATTTCAAATGAAGCAATTTACTTGATTTCTATTTAATTTATTTTTATTTGCGTAAGCTCCTTTGATGTAATTCGCTACTCCACTCGGAAACGTTGGAGTTCGATGCTTTGATAAACTACAAAATAAAAGACCAAGTTAGTAACTCAAAACATAAATGGAAAATACGAAAAATAAAAACTAATCTAATATTCACGAATTAACTAAACTAAGATTATAAAACTAAAGGTAGTAATACAATCCCCGACAACGGCGCCAAAAATTGATCGCGTCAGAATCAAGATATAAAAAGTGTTCTTTACTTTTCAAAAGATTTGTAGTGTGAAAGCAAAGGTCGAACCCACAGAGATTGATTACTACAGCGACTTAATTTTTAAACCTAACTTTAGTTAATTAAGAAAACGGATTTTGATTTGGTTTGAATTAAACTAATAACAATAAAAGTAAATCTAAACTATGAAAGCGATATAAAGTTGTTTTAAAGATATGTTTAAAGGAACCTGGATTGCAAATCCACCACTAGCTTCATAATAAGAGTATTTATGAATTACTTTAGCTTATTAAGTTGGATGATAATGGGGAATTGTAGCTACAAGCCCAATTCCTCCGACAAGAAGATAACTATGGTTCAAGCACCAACATAATCCATCTTCGATTAGCTCGAATTATCCCACACTAAACTAGGGTTGTGGCATAATCCATCTAACCTAGGCATGGACTATTCGGATACTTGATAGCACAATTCAATAAAGCACCATTACATGTAAATAATCTAAACAAGCACAGCAAATATAAATTATTGAGCACATCACATTCAAAATAGATCTAAGACAAGAATAAACTTTGAAAGCAATGATTTAATCAATAGAAGTACGATTTATTATTAAAAATCCTCGGAACATGTAACTGTCATCCATACATAATAAAACTAAAATAAAAACATAAATAACTCCCTATTACTCGACTAGGGTTTCATTGAAACCCTAGATCTAAGGTCTAGCTGGCCATGGAAGTGATGATCGGCAAGAGGTTGATGGAGGAGACTATGGAAATCCTTGGTCTTCTTCTTCTTCTCCTTGCTTTTCTCTCTTCAAGGGCTGGAAGTATGGTTGTATATTGTGTGTATATTAATTGCCAACCCTCTAATTGAGTTAATTTGGGATATATATATATATAGATTTAGAAGGACTTTGGAAGCTTTCCTAACCCGAAACGAACTAAAACTGATATATTTTACAGTCTAGATGCAATTGAGCAGTTTCGTTTGCACAGGAGTCTTTAGTATAGCAGATTACGCAACTTTGGCTTTTGTACGGATCGCGCGAGCAGGCCGCGCGAGCGCGTCATTTGGCAGGTCGCGTGCGCGGATCGCGCGAGCGAATTCTGGGATCTCGCACGAGCGGGCCGCGCGCGCGAGGTTGCTTTTTCAGCTTTTTTCTTTGTGCTTTTTCATCCTGTTTAGCCTGGCTTAGTTGATTTCTTCTAAATCCTGTCAGAAACTAGAAAACAAAGTAAAAATACACAAAAATAAGATAAAAAGTACTAACAAATGTGAATTAAGGCGTATAATTAGGATTAGTTCTCTCCGGATCATTAACCGCAACTAAAGCTATTTCCGATGTCACAAAAATTGAATCGTTTAACGGGAATAACTTTAAGCACTGGCAAACCAACTACTACTTGTTCTTGACATTGCAAAGGTTGATTTCGTTTTGACTAAACCAAAACCTATTCAAGATTCTAAAAATTATGAAACCGAATTGCCTCTTTGGGAAAATGCAAACAAGATTTGCAAAAGTATTATTTTGGACGCTCTACCAAATGAACTTTTTGATATTTATCGTACCTTCAAATCGGCAATTGAAATTTGGGATGCTTTGGTCACCAAATATATTATCGAGGATGCCGGAATTAAAAAATATGCCATCGAAAATTTTCTCAATTTTCAAATGGCCGATGACATAGATGTTTCTACTTTCACCTTGTTGTTTCAGAACTTAGTAATGAAGGAATAAAATTGCTTGAACCATTTGTAACCGATTTTCTTATTGAAAAACTTCTGGAGTCTTGGAAAAATTATAAGAACATGATGAACATAAGAGGAAGGAAATGACTCTGGAGGAAGTTGTTCATGTTCGTATTGAAGAAAAGAATCGTCTGCTTGATCGGAATGAGAAAGCCAAAGCGATGGCTTCTAAGGCTAACCTCGTTGAGGAAAAGCCTAACCGCAACCAAGAAAATTTTAAAAGGCAGAATAACAAAACCCATTTCAACAAAACCAATTTCAACAAAAATCTCAAACCCCAAAATCAGTTGGCTAAAAAGAAAGGAGAATGCTTTGTTTGTGGCAAACCAGGTCACCATACTGCTCAATGTAGACACAGGAAGAAAAATGACCAACCTGCCCCTAGAGATAATCTAGTTGAGGCAGATGTTATTGTGGCTGTCGTTTCCCAGGTAAACTTAGTGGCAGAGGAAAAAAATTGGGTGGTAGACTCTGGGGCTACCAGGCACATCTGTGGCAGCAGAAGTGCTTTTACCTTCTACACACCAGTGGGGAAAGGAGAGGAACAAGTGTACATGGGGGGTTCAAGGCCCTCACATATGATCGAAAAAGGGAAGGTAGTTCTCAAGCTAACTTCCGGAAAGATCCTCTCACTTACCGATGTTCTCTACGTGCCTGATATTCATTGGAACCTTGTGTCTGTGTCACTGCTTGGGAAAGTGGGGTGAAAGTTATTTTTTATTCAGACAAAGTTGTAATGACTAAAAATGAGGTGTTTGTGGGAAACTGGTACTACAATAATGGTCTGTTTGTTTTGAATATCCTTGATAATTTGAATGGAAATGCTACTACTTCTTCTGCTTACTTGATTGATTCTCATGATTTATGGCATGCTAGATTAGGACATGTGAACCTTTCTTATATAAAGAAAATGAAAGAATTAGGCATTCTTGAAAATGTTAGTATCACTAATAATGAGAAATGCCAAATTTGTAGTGAAGCAAAAGGTACTAAGAAACCTTGTAGACAAGTAATGCAAAGAGAAACTGAATTGCTCACTTTAATTCACTCAGATTTAGGAGACATGAAATCAACTGAGTCTAGAGGTGGAAAGAGATATTATGTGACATTTATAGATGATCACTCAAGATATACTAGAGTATTTTTACTTAGAAATAAAGATGAAACAAAAGGAAAATTCATACAATACAAAGCTGAGGTTGAAAACAAGTTAGATAAAAAGATTAAAAGACTTAGGTCTGATAGGGGAGGTGAATATGAATCTGGCCCTTTAGGCCAATTCTGTGAACAACATGGTATAGTAGACGAGATAACCCCACCCTACTCACCATGGTATAGTAACGGGGTAGCTGAACGAAAAAATAGAACTTTGAAGGAAATGATGAACGCTATGTTCATTAGTTTTGGAACACCTACTAATTTGTGGGGGAAAGCTATCCTCTCTGCGTGTCACATTCAAAATCGAATTATTTTTAAGAAAACAGGAAAGACCCCTTATGAGTTGTGGGAAAATCATAGACCTAACTTAAAATACCTTTAAGTATGGGGGTGCTTAGCTAAGGTCTTACTTCCAGAACCCAAGAAAAGAAAAATAGGATCAAAACAACAGATTTTTTTATTTATAGGATTTGCTGAGTACAGTGCTACACATAGATTCTTAGTTCTTAAAAGCAACGTGTTATAGAAAAACACAATAATTGAATCGAAAAATGCTGACTTTTTTGAAAACATATTTCCTTTAAAACAACCATTGAGAGATCACCAAGGATAGAACCTTCATTTGAGCCTAACGAGTCTATAGAAATTGAATTAAGAAGGAGTAAACGAGATAGGAGAGAAACAAACCTAGGAGATGGGTTCTTTATGTTTTTAATGGATAATGATCATTTGACTTATAGTGAAGCTATTTCATCTCCCGATGCCCCCTTTTGGAGAGAAGCGATTAATAGTGAGATATAATACTTTCTTGGCTAATCACACTTGGGAATTGGTTGACTTACCTCTTGGTGCAAAACCTATAGGATGTAAATGGATATTCAAAAGGAAGTTAAAACCTGATGGATCTATCTATAAGTTTAAAGCTAGACTTGTAGCTAAGGGATACACTCTAAAGAAAGATGTTGATTATTTTGATACTTACTCTCTCGTGGCTAGAATATCATCTATTAGAATTCTAGTAGCTCTTGCTTCTTTGCATAAACTCACAATTCATCAAATGGATGTTAAAATTGCATTTCTTAATGGAGAATTAGAAGAGAAAATTTACATGGAACAACCTAAAGATTTTGTATCTCCTGGAAACAAAAATAAAGTTTGCAAATTAGTAAAATCTTTGTATGGTTTGAAGCAAACATCAAAACAATGGCATGAGAAATTCGAGAGTGTAATGACCTCTAATGGATACATTGTGAATGAAGCCGATAAATGTGTGTATCATAAATTTGACAATAATGTTGGTGTAATCATTTGCCTATATGTGGATGATATGCTTATTTTAGGCATTGATATGATTGTGATAAATGAAACAAAACTGTTGTTATCATCTAGTTTTGATATGAAAGACCTAGGTGAGGCTAATGTAATCCTTGGGGATAAATTGACTAAAACCAATGAGGGTTTCATGATGTCTCAAGAACACTTTGTAGAAAAGATTCTTCAGAAGTTTGGTCACTTTGATTCCAAGCCAGTTAGTACTACTTATGATGCGAGTGTACAATTGAAGAAAAACAATGAAACTAGTGTATCATGGTCTAAATATGCTCAAATAATTGGCAGTCTTACTTATCTTATGAATTGTACCAGACCTGACATTGCTTATGCAGTTAATAGGTTGAGCAGATACACTCATAATCCTAGTAAGGAACATTAGACTGCTATATGTAGAGTACTAAAATATCTCAGAGATACTATGGATTTTGGTTTGACATGTGGATTTTCCGCTGTACTAGAGGGGTACAGTGATGCTAACTGGATCTTTGATTCAGATGAGACAAAATCCACAACTGGGTATATATTTACCCTTGGAAGAGGTGCAGTCTCTTGGAAATCATCCAAACATACATGCATTGCTCGGTCCACTATGGAATCTGAGTTTATCGCCTTAGAAAAGGCATGTTCTGAGGCTGAGTAGCTTAGAAACCTCTTGGCAGATATCCCTTTATAGATGAGACCAGTTCCATCTGTGTCGTTACATTGTGATTGCCAGGCTGCGATAGCCCAACAAGAAATAAGGCCTATAATGGAAAAAGCAGGCATATTCGCCTAAGACATAATATTGTGAAGCAGCTGTTGAAAGATGGGATTATATCCCTAGACTTTGTAAGATCAGAGAGGAATTAGCGGATCCTCTAACCAAACCATTAGCATGAAAGCTAGTGGCTAATACATCGAGGGGGATGAGACTTATGCCCATAACAGAGGTCAATAGTAGTGGTAACCCAACCTATATGAGTAGAGATCCCACAAACTAGCTAGGTTCATATGGGTAATAACAAACTACTGGTTGACTTGGTGAGACACTATCAATTATATAATTATAGTCCATCCCTATGGTGTAGATAGTGTAGACTGCAACGTATGAGGTTTAGTCTTAACTCTTAATAAATTCATAGTCCTTATTGGGTGGTGTGTATAGTTGCAATACATACTTGATGGATTCACCTATGACCACTAGCTCAGGAGCTTGTTCCTCCTTTGTTTGAAATCCAAGCTGCTGAGGTCAACCAAGAGGACATCTGGAGGGAGTTGGAGCAGTAGGAGCAATCGGCGCCAACGGGTGGAGCTAAGCTAAATAGGCCTCCCATAAGCTTTGGCAGACAAAGATCATTCCATTTCTTCCAGTCCATTCTCCTTTCATCCTTTTTTGACCCCACCAAAAATTCTGAATTATCTTTTCAATTTGATTTATACATGAGCTTCTAAACTAAAGACTAGGGAATGCTATTGGAAGGGACAGGAAGGGCTTTGTTGAGTATGGAAGTGGGGCCGCTTCCAATGAGAACTTAGGCAGGTTCTCTAAAGCACTCATGAAATCCAGGTACGGTGCATGGCTGAAACATGCCAAACCGCGTTAACAGCCTTGTATGTCAAATGTATTGTGGGAGATAAGTATTTTGATTCACATAAATAAATGAGGTTCATCGAAATTTTAATTTCACCTAATTTCCGTGAGTCAATGCTTATTTCCCTAAGTGTTGGTTCATAGTCCAAAAGACACCAGCACTAATGCGTCCAAATTATGAGTTTTTCAAAGACTAGCATTTTCTCTTTCTACATCTCTTTAGTTGGTGTGGTCTTGGGTAAAAGTGTGATAGAGACCCTTGTCCCACGTTGCTTAAGAAGAGGGAGTTGAGAGGCTTAATATAAGCTTTCACAATATGGGCTTAGTAATAAGTTGGCACACGCACACGTCAAGCCCAAATTCAATGTAAATTTGGGTTTCGATTCGGAAACATTTAACCGGGCGCGTCACGTCTATCTCGCCCGCAAGGGGGGGGGGTGCAAATCCCGGCCTCTAGGTCTCGCGGGCTCACCCGGTTGGACTATAGTTTTGCAAATGTTTTTTTTTGGAATTCTTTCCTTTTATTTTCTGTCCAGATGCATTTTTAATTTCTGTCCAGATTCATTCCAAATCCTTATTAAACCATTATGAATATATTTTGCCAAAAATAAAATCAACACATTTTATTATTTCGTGGGATTATGTCGGTCTTTTACTGCTATATAAGGATCAGTCTCCTTCGTGAAAAGAACACACAGAAAAACCTTTTTCGCTCGTTGAAAAACTTCTCTGGTTCTTCTCTATTGTCCTTCTGTTCAATCGACCGCTGATATACAAGGCTGTTCTGTGCCCCTTGTTCAATGAGTGCACGTTAACAAGGAAGAGGCTGCTTAATCTTGGAGGGTAAGCGCTGAGACCTTACTGTACCTAGACAAGATCTCCGAGGGGCGGAAATTACTTTTAAGGACAGTGCCTTGAACACGACTCAGTCAGACTCTTTAACCCGATTGATACGTATTTTTCGTTCATAGCAGAATCTATTTCTTGTTATTTTCCTAACTCTTACAAGTTTATCAAATGAAACCATATATAAGGAGTCGAAAGTCTCATGTTTAACCAATGTGGGATAAAATTCAAATCAAACTTAGAGGCTTTAGTTTGGGTTTTTAAAATAAAAGACGTAAGGCCCAAATAAGATAATGAAAATCCAACAAGTTCTAGGTAGGCAATGAAGCAATACTACTGTAACTCTTCTTATAATTACTTTGGTACTTTTTTTTCCGCACGTAGTTTGAACTCTTTGTATGGTGAGAAATTTCTATTTCATATATTATCATGTATGCGAGGGATATAGTTGTGTAAGAAGCCGAGTGCCCTTAATTACTCTCTCTCTCTCTCTCTCTCTCTCTCTCATTTTAACTGCGAATAGGGGTTTAGTTTAAGGAACTTTCTGGGGATTAGTTGAAGGAACTTTCTATGGAAAGGTTGTGGGATGGATTTAGATATTGCTCACTAAAGCGGATAGTGGTTTTTTGAACCAAAGATGGGGAATTTGGGCATCAAATCTTCGAGAAAGATAGATATAGCACTCCTAGCAAAACGTTTGTGGTGTTTTGGATGATAATCTTTGGAGATATGGGAAGCAGGTTGGGTTGGTTATGCACTGTTGATTCTAGAGAACCTCAGGTTGGTGCTTGGAGTGGCCACATTTGTAATATTAAAGCCTTTTCAATTAAAGTTTAATGTCATTCCATTCCTAGGTATGTAGCCAAACACATGAATGAAATGGTCATTCTTATTCCATTCATGTTTCATTCCATTCCTGAACTCATTCCATTCGCAACTCATTTCATTCCTGCGTACCAAACATGTCCTTAATTGCTTTGTAGTTTTACACGAAAGTCTTATTATTAAAAACAATAGTCACTAACGGACGGAATTAATTTTTATAATAAGAGTTTAATGGGTGGCTCCTTTATACCAGGATATAAAAACTATCTTGGTGGTCTAGGCATATACTCGGAATTCTTTATTAGAATAAACTCCAAACAGTGACTATTGATAGTCTAGTCTTGTACGCAAGAAATTATCCTTCTGGAAAATCCATTTGTTTTCTCAAAATATCTTTTTGAAAAATATTCTTCTTTTATAAACTCTTTGATTCTGGAGTAATTCCGAGCGCTCAAATAATTTTTCAATTCGTGTGCACGTTTAGAAGATCTGCTTGCTGAAACTTAGAGAACATACCGCTGAGACCTTCTGCATCGAGGCACTGACTCTGAGGGACGGAATTATTCTTAAGGACAGTGTTATCGTAACACACCTCAATCAATTTCATAACACTATCCTTCTGTATTTTCAACAGAACTTTGAGCAGACGCAACTCCTCAAGGTGGGGGACTACCAAAGTACCAAAGAAAATTAGATTAATAACCAAAGAGTGGGACGGCTTGAACGGATAAATTAGATAAAAATCAGTCAAGTAAGAGTTTGTTTGGGTTACCTAAAATAGTAAGTGATGAAGTGTTAAGCTAATTTTTTTAGCTGATTAATTTGTTTAAATGCTAAAAATTTAAACTAACCCAAACACATCTATTTTATAAAAAACAATCACTTTTTAGTTTCTTCTCGAAATTTGTAATTCATCACTTAAATTTAATTTTAAGCTAACCCAAACGGGCTCTAATTAGATAAAGAGGAATGTCATGCTTCCCAAATTCAAATTTCAAGTCTAAATCCTAAATAATGTGGCAGTGGATCGACAAGGATGTGCACCCAGGCTTTCAGTTCTCCAGGTATCTTTACATATTGTTGCATGTATGAAAGATAAGTTTGATTCGACATATGATAGTTAATTAATGTTGGTAATTATGTTGAAATAGAGTTTTGCTTTGAGTAATTTCTATCGGCTTACTCTACTTAGTCTACTACTCTGTTTCTTAAACTGTGATGAGTCTTCTTAGGCCCATCTATATAATAAGTGATAACCTACAAATGCCTTTATCAGCAAAAAGCAAATCTAAGGGTCCTCATTTTTGCTCCTTCTGACATTTGGATCGTATCCCTCTATTAATTCTGGACACTTGAACCGTTGGATTTTTCAATCCTACGGCTGACATCTCCGCAGCTCACTAGGTCTCCAAAGCTACAACCCACTGGATCATAATCCTCGATCTCTCTGTCCAAGCTTGTAATGTCTCTTTTCTCTCTTCTCTCTCCTCTCTCTCTCTCTCTCTCTCTCTCTCTCTCTCTCTCTCCACCTCCGCCCAGCGCCTCACTCACACAAGCACGCAGACTGGTCGCACTCTTCCATCTGTCTCTCTCTTTCTGTTTGCACCCAGGTTCAAGTAACCTAATAATGACTGAACATTTCTTATCTACATTCCAGATTATAAATGCATTGCTATTGTTATGCAGAACTAGACTATTTATGTAATTTAAGAGCTTGGTTTCAGTTGTTAAATCTTTCAAAATTATGTTCACTTGCGGTGTTATACAGAACTAACTACACTATATATTTAATTCTTAACCAAGTGATTTTTTTTTTTTTTTTTTATAGATTATGACGTTTGATTATACAAGTTAGAAGGAACATATTGTTGAACTTCCTCGACCACCATTGCCAAGAGCAGAACCAAAATGCCAAGTTACTTGCTAACCCACTTCAAATGGCATACAATTTTGTCAAATGGTATCTAAGAAGATAATCCACCCACCGCCACCCTCGCAAGCTCTTTCTTTTTGGGCCTAGGTCGTGGTAGCTTTGGCTTAGGAGGATCCAACTTTATAATTATCTTTGTGGTTTGGGTTTTTTGAGTTCATTTTAAAACTCATTCTTGCGTTGATTTAGGCAGGGTCATTTGATTGAGAAGTAGCATGCCCAAGGGATGAACATGATGAGAAGATACCTTTTATGTATATTACTTTTTTGTTATTCTAACTCCCCTAATGGTTACAACTAACCTTAGCTTGGAAGCTTAATATCATACACTTAACTTTTCTTAAATTAACTTTCCATCGTCTTTTTTCATATGCTAAACTAGAAATTTGTTTTTACATTTTGGGATTGAATGCTATATACTGGGTTGGTCTTGGTTAATTAGATTTGGCTCTTGAGCAATTATATTTTTTGGCTTAAATGAAAACCTGCATACTAAACTTGATGGGTTTCGCATTTTTGCTCATTGTTGGAACTATCTACTCTGTTGAATTATTTACGAGGATTGAGTAGGAAGGTAAAATGTTATCATTTTCGTGGATTATTCTTTTATTTTTTTCCCACTGATTCCATGTACCACAAGAAGCCTTTGTGTAGTGTTGACTTAATTAAATTAAAACTGACTTCTCTAATACACTAGCTTTTTTCCCATTGATTAGAATTCTCTTTCTTCTTCATTTTTTCTTTATTGTTTTCTTTAATTTATAATTTTTAGAGAAGATAATGCTACTTTAATTATCAGGTGAATGGGAGAAGAATTCAGTAGGTGTGGTTTTGCCACATGTCATTAGTATTGCAGGCTGTTGCAACTTGGAGTTGCACTTACAGCTCAAAGGTGAGGACACTATTAGAGAATATGTGTTGGACGATTTGGAAATTGGCTTGAAATAGGAAGCAAATTTTTTTTTCCCTTTTCATTGCAACTTTTTACGGTTTTCGCTATTATTGTATGTCACGACACATCCCGCTACGGGCAGAATTCGAACACGTAGCACGCCACCGAGACTCATCCAATTCATTAAAAGTAAACACAGCGGAAAAGAAACATAAATAAACTCTTTAAAACAAAGTTCATTTTGGAAGAAAAAAAAACATTGAACTATGAGTCCGTAAAATCCGTATCAATTTGAAAAGTTAATTATATTTCAAATTAACCCCAAAGGTACCCTAGGAGCAAAATAGAACAATTCAATTTTTTTTCGAAAAAGGTACTTCCTTTGTAAAAACAGTATTCATGGGCAGCCCATGAACAGTAACTTAGCCTATATATATATATACATATTTTAAAAACGTCACAAACACGACAAAACTCAACATACAAATTTCTAATCATTCTGAAACTTAACCAAAGGTATATAAACATATTAGACCGCATGTCTAAGCTTTGAAAACATTAACGGAACAAGTTAAGGACTCGTTTGGATCAATTCTCCAAAAACTCTATCAACATCCATTCAAAACTTGAATTTGACAAGTGTAATTTCAAGACGCGAATCCATGAGTTCGGAGTCGTTACAAACATAATTAAAAGAAGTTTTAATACTTATTTGTCACACCTGTTCCAAAAAGTTCATGGTTTTAACATGCATATTTGAATTTCGTAAATTATCGATGTTATTTGATAATTGAGATAAGGAGTAGACTGTGAGTCAACGGTGAGGTGTCAGTAAGGACACGAGAACATGATAGTTCATTTTGCATTGACATGAGTAAATGGCATTTATGTGATTTAAATGTTATTTGACTTTATCTGGTATTTCATGAATAGTGAATTTACCTGTGTAGAGTAAATTCTGGTAATTTTAATACTGTTAGATATCATTTTGAGAACTGTGGTGAGAACGTGAGTGATACATCAAATAAAAGGTAGGTTGTGTAGAGATTCCACATAATTTAGTTTTCGGACATATTTTGGACCCAACGAGACTTAGTCGAAAACTTCTGAAAATTCTAGTTTTTACTCGTAAAGTTATAAAATGGACGTGTGCAAAGTTTCGGGAGTTAATTAGAAGTTCCGAGAAACTCGCGGGGGAAGTAAACGCGATTTCCGAAGAGTTTGTCTATAAATAGAAGTGGATGAAATTGCATTTCTTACAAACTTCATATAATATCTTGAGAGAGGAGAGAGAAAAGGAGATTTGATCCTACGGACTTTGCGACGACGATCGGTGACCTTCCGTCCTTCTGAATTTCACCAAAATTCGTATTTGAACTCCCCAAGGTAAGGGCTACGTTTTGATAGTCTTTAGGCCACGTTTGGCTAAGTTTTTGTAAATTTCCTAATCTAGGAATTTGGGAAAAAAGCGTATATACTTGTAGGTTTTGCGTAGGATCGGAGATCCGACGTTTATTTGGTCTCCTAATTCATCCTTCAAAGTTATAGGAAAATCGCACGAGGTATGAATTCTAAGCCTATGAATTATAGGAAATTTCATTTTTTAATTATCGGACTTAGTATTTTGGATCCGGGCGAAATTCATGTATTAAGTAGGCCCGTTAATTATGCACATGAAAATGCCATGAAAGCACGTATATGTGATTACATGAACATGTTATGTGTCTATGTGGGTCAAAGGGGAGTTCGATACAAGTTCATGCCGGGGTTCGCCTCTCGATGTTTGAGAGTTATAGTAGCGACGGCTACTTGCTTGGTTTGGGAATCGGCCCTGCCAGAGCAGTTGGGTGCAATGGTTGATAGACTCTGGGCTTGCCATTGGCATCGCGGTTGATAGACTTTGGGCTTGCCGATATACCGGATGAATGAGTGTCTTTCTCCCTACAGACTATTTGATGTGTTTTAGATGTTTAATGCATGAATTATCATATAAGCATATGTTTAGAATTGTGCACTCAGCATATAGCTGAGCAGTGGAGATTTACTCCATTGCAGGTGAAAGAAAGAAAGGAAAGAAGAAGCGTGAGGAGTGAGACCGCGGGAACAACGGGGATCCTTCTCTTTGCATATGTTTTTGTCTTAAATTCCAATGGTGTAAATTGAGATTTTGAGAAGTTAGAACTATTAACTTCAGCTTGTAAGGTTTGGAATGACTTAGAATGTTGTAATATGTCCTAAAACTACTTTTGGTTATATTGAAATGAACCCGAACTCATGGATTCGTGTTTTGAATACTTAACTGGTCAAATTCAGATTTTGGAGGATTGTAATGGAACTTTTATGTTTTAAAGCCAAACAAGCCTTAATTTGTTCTGTTACTGTTCCTTTTCGTGGATTACTATGTATTAATGATGTTCTTGAAAAGCTAGTATGGGTTGTGAAGTTTGAAGTGAAATCATGTTTGGTAGAATGAGAAGAAGGAGGGTTGTTTGATGCCTTAGCAAAATTCTACAGCATTGTACAGGATTCTGCGAAAGGGTCATTCGACCGGTCGAATGGAGTCGTTCGACCGGTCGAGATGCCCCCTGCCAGAATTCTTTTTCTATACATTCCGGAAATATTTTAAATGTTTTGATCGGTTCTTAGGGTACCTTTGAGACTCCTTTGAACATGTACTCATTCGATTTGAAGTATAATTACGTTTTCAATTTTATTTGGATTTTACAACTCGGAGGGTAATGATTCCTAAAGTTTTATAAACTCAGGGTTGTTTTAAAGTTGTTTTCCGCTGCATATAGTTGTTGAATGGTTGGTTGAGCCTTGGTGGCGTGCCACGTGTCTTATTTCCGCACGTTAGCGGGATGGGTCGTGACATTATTACAACATTTCCATGGTTTCTAAGTTATAACAAAACATAGTTCTAGTTCATCGTTCCATTAATACAACATGGAAATGGAAACAAAAAAATGTACAAGGACCATCCCATCGTCCCGTCGATCTCACTCTTCACGCTTCTTTTTCCCTTTTTTCTTTTCACCTGCAATGGAGTAAATCTCCACTGCTTACCTATATGCGGAGTGCACAATTCTAAACACATGCTTATATGACAATTTATGCTTTAACATATCAACACATGTCAAAATAGTCTCTAGGGTGAGAGATACGCATTCATCCAGTAAATGAAATTAATGCCGTGGAAGGCCTTCTCCTTACCACGCATTCAGTGCCCTGGCTGGGCCTTCCCCCAAACCATGCACAGTAGTCGTCGCTACAAATCCTCAAACATCGAGAAGCTTACCCCAGATGAAATTGTATTAATCCCTCCTTTGACCCACATAAACACATAGCATGCTCATATAATCACATATACATGCTTTTCTTACATATTTATCTGCATAATTAACGGGCCTAATTAATACATGAATTTCACCCGGATCCAAAATATCAAACGAGATATTTAAAACATGAAAATTTCCTATAATACATAGGATTAGAATTCATACCTTAGGCTATCGTCCTATAACTTCAAGGGAAGTACTAGCATACCAAAACAACGCTGATTATAAATGATTCCAACAAATATACATAGGTTTTTCCCAATTTCTAGAATTAGGATTTTTATAAGAACTCAGCCAAACGAGGCCTAAGAGGTTTCAAAACATAACTCTTACCTCGAGGAGTCCGAATAGGAAATTTGGTAGAAAAAAACAAGCAGAAGTCCGTCAATTTGCGTCGGAAAGCTTGAAGCAACAAAAATCCCCCTTTTTGCTCTGAACTTAGGTTTTGAGAAAACTTTACAAATGACAAATATCTTGCAACTTCCTATATATAGGCTCGACTCTCGGGAATTACATTTACCTCCCCACGAGTTCTCAAAACTCCTAATTATTCCCCGAAACGATTTACACGTCTAATTTATTGCTTCACGAGTGAAAACTATAAGTTAAAAAAGTTTTCGTCTAAGTTCCGTTCGGATCCATAACTACGTTCCAAAAACTATTTTCGTGGAATTTCTAGATAACCTACCTTTTATGCAACGCATCTTATTGGTTATCACTAAATCAGTCAAAATGATCCTAGACAAGATCAAAACTATCATAAATGTACACTAAACAGGTATAATTATTATTCACAACTACCAGATAAAGTCAAATAACATTTAATCACATAAATATCATTTAAATCATGTCAGTTCCTCATGATTTACCAATTGCCGTGTCCTCAATTGACACTCTCTATGATTTATTTTGTGGCAGTTTGCCCCCTCCGTCACTTTTAGCGTCACTAAAAGTGACAGAGGGGACAAACTGTCACAAAATGTTAGTTGAGGGACCAAAATACGAAAAAAATTTGTTTAGGGACCAAAGTGCCAAACAGGGTATAGTTTGAGGGTGCAAAATGCATTTTACCCTTATTATTATTTTTATCATTATCGCGGTTAAGTATATTGCAATGATATATAAACATGTATAGTTTTTTTTTTTTTTTTTTTTTTTTTGTGATTATTGAGTGAAAATTAAGAAATCAAATTGTATTCAAAGAGCAGTTCAATGGGGAGACACCTATTATTTGAGATTAATGTGACTTTGGAGGTTGATTACTTTTTTTTTTTTTTTTTTTTTCGTTTCTAAAAATTGGAGGTTTATTATTTGGTGTAAGTACTTCATGTGCTTTATTTTTTCACAATTACTTTGTATTTTGTTCGTATTACTTTGTTTAGGAATTATTTTGTGAAATCCAAACGGCTTGAACATTCTACCGATCATGTGAGACCGACATTCATACATAGTTGAGTCTTAGATTGGAGTTAAAAACAAGTTTTATGCATATTTGGGGCTTAGTTAAATTCTCTTATGCATTAAAGTCTATATGCATATTTGGGGCTTAGTTAAATTCACTTATGCATTAAAGTCTAAATGCCTATCACCTCCTCACCTAACCCTACATTACACAATATCTCCTAAGTCCAAAATGACTGAGTACATTACCATCTATCAAAAACTAAAAACCCTATAAGAGCTCTCCTTCCTAAACTTCTCTACCTCTCTCGCCAAACCCTAGGCGTAATTGTCTCTCTATTTTAAACCAAAGCAACCCTAATAAAAAAATCCTAACCTCTCAGCTCATGGCTATGACCAACATGATAGATCGATCTTCAGGTGCGCGATATGGTTTGGGATTTAGGAGGAGAAGCTGATGAATGAACGAGGTTAATATTGAAACGTCATAAACCCTAGTTGTTCTTGTTGGTGATGATTTTCGTGTTTCTAAGCTTGAATCATTTGGTTTCCTCTATTCAATTTTAATTTTGTGTGTGGTATTACTATTACCACCGTTCAATTCATTTGGTTTAATTTTAATTTTCTCAGTTGTTACTTGCATGAATGGAATTCTTTTTTGTATTGCCAAAACTAGAACGGTGGTAATAGTAATTTTAATTTTAGGAGTTGGACAATGGATCAATCTAATCTGCACACAAGTCGATCACGATCACTCTGTTTTGTCTTCGTTGGATTTTGGAAATTGCATATAAATGGATAATGCAAGATTGTATGTACTAGTGCAAGACTATTACCCCTTTTTTCGGAAACACGGGGGCATAATTCTGCATGGTAATGCAAGACTATTACTCTTTTTTTTGGATAATGCAAGATTGGATGAGAACCACAACTACAACTGGTACTTGATTGAGGACGATACCTCACAAAGTGCTCTCTCGCCTACTATTTCATAGCTCATAAGTTTCCCTATTACACCATGCCTACTTGCCTGGGCTCCACCATTTTCATCTTAGGAGGTTCCAACTTGGCCCTTGATACTACAATTTCTTTGAATTTTTGGTATTTTGACATTAATAATGTCGGAAGTGATTGGAAGAAAGGCCCCTGTATGCACGTTGGGCGATCTGGGTGTTTTGCAATTACAGCAAAAGAAGTGTATGATTTCGGTGGTAGAAAAAAATGGTATGGAATTAAAGAAATGGTCGCTAGTTGGGGTGAAGTTTATGATACGGAATCAAATGAATGGTCAATATTGATTCCACTACACAAAGATCTCCTACCTCCCACTGTAGGAGGTGGTGTGGTCTTGGATTTGGACATCGATATTGATGTCGATGGTAGTGCATGCAAAAAAATAGATGTCACGCTCTTGTATCTGCCTAAGCTTGGATATCTCATTTCCTACCAGTTGAAAACACAAAAATGGGAGGCTTTCGATTCTTATTTTGGTTCTCAATGGACGGACGTACTTGTGGTATCATCAACTAATAATATTTTGTTGGTCATGAATTACAAGGATAATCTTATGTATGGCTACAATATAATGCGAAAAGACTAGTTTGCTGATACTATGAGCGGTGTAGAGGGCATTCTAGGGTATGGTGACATATACGCTAATATTGACATCCTATACCTTGGTAGTAGCGGGAAGCTGTGTCTTTTCAGTTCAATCCGCCACAGTAGTTTTACATTTATTCGTGTATATTGTACTCAATTTACAGTGTCTGAGGTTCAAGATGGGCAATCTTTAATTCGCTGCTACCATTGAGACTACAAGAGAGTATACCTTGTGGATTTTAATTAGAAAGTCCCAGAAAATGTCAATGGTATATCGATCCTGAACCTCAAACAGTGTAAATTGAGTAAAATATACACGAATAGATGCAAAACTACTATGGCGGATTGAACTGAAAAGATAGCTTCCCGCTGCTACCAAGGGCTAGGAGGTCAATATTAACGTACATGTCACCATCCCCTAGAATGCCCTCTAAACTACTCATAGGCTCAGCAAACTAGTATTTTTGCATTATATTGTAGCCATACAGAAGATTATCCTTGTAATTCATGGCCAACAAAATATTATTAGTTAATGATACCACAAGTGCGCTCGTCCATTGAGAACCAAAATAAGAATCGAAATCCTCCCATTTTTGTGTTTTCAACTGGTAAGAAATGAGACATCCAAGCTTAGGCAGATACAAGAGCATGACACTCTGTTTTTTCTTTCTTTTTCTTGCATGCACTACCATCGACTTCAACATCGATATCTAAATCCAATACCACACCACATCCTACAGTGGGTGATTGGAGATCTTTGTGCGGAGGAATCAATAGCGACCATTCATTTGATTCCATGTTATAAACTTCACCCCAACTAGCGACCATTTCTTTAATTCCGTACCATTTCTTTCTACCACCGAAAGCATACACTTCTTTTGCTGCAATTGCAAAACACCCAGATCGCCCAACGTGCATACAGGGGCCTTTCTTCCAACCACTTCCGACATTCTTAATGTCAAAATACCAAAAATTCAAAGAAATTGTAGTATCAAGGACCAAGTTGGAACCTCCTAAGATGAAGATGGCGGAGCCCAGATAGGTAGACATGGTGTAATAGGGAAACTTGTGAGATATGGAAACGATAGGTGAGAGAGCACTTTGTGAGGTGTCGTCCTCAATTAAGTACTAGTTGTAGTTGTGGTTCTCATCCTTACTATGCAGAATTGTGCCTCGACTTTCTGAAAAGAAGAGTAATAGTCTCGCACTAGCACATACAATCTTGCATTATCCATTTATATGCAATTTCCAAAATCCAACGAAGAAAAAACACAGTGATCGTGATCGTCGCATGTGCAGATTAGATTGATCTGTTTTCCAACTCCTAGTCCTAGTTTTGGAAATACAAAAAAGAATTCCATTCAGGCAAATAACAACTGATAAAATTAAAATTAAACCAAATGAATTGAACGGTGGTAATAATACCACACAGCAAACTAAAATTAAATCGAGGAAACCAAATGATTCAAGCTTAGAAACACGAAAATCATCACCAACAAGACTAGCTAGGGTTTAGGACGTTTCAATATTAACATTATTCATTCATCAACTTCTCCTCCTAAATCCCGAACCACATCGCGCACCTGAAGATCTATCGCGCTAGCCATAGCCAAGGGTTGAGAGATTAGGTTTTTTTTATTAGGGTTTGCTTTTGGTTCAAAATATAGAGACAAGTTTTTTTTTTCCTTTCAGGTTTTACCTCTCCAGTCTCTTTCTTCTACTATTTTTATTTTTTTATTTTTTTTATTGAGTTGTGAAGTTTTGGAAACCTTAAATATTTTTGGGTAATCTTAACTATTGTTTACAGGAAATATTAACCATTTTAAAGTGACTATATCAGTTAGTTTTTTTTTTTTTTTTTTTTTGTACTTTTTAAAATCAGTTGTTTAAACCAAAATTTTTGTTTTATTGCCCTTTTTTAAAAAAAAAAAATCAGGTACTGATGAAAAAAAAAAACCTTTTTAACATATGTTTCTTTATCTCTCTCTCTCTCTCTCTCTCTCTCTCTCTCTTCCCCAACTCACTTTCCCAAGCTTTCAACTTTAAAGAAAAGGGGAACATTCTCTCTGTCCCACATATTGTTCTCTTCACTTTCCCAATTTTTTTTTTTAATTACAAAATCTACAAGGAGTAAAACGCAAGAAGTTGTAAAACTTTCTTCTACAATACACAAGTGTCGACAACTAGAGGAGTTATTATGCACAATTTATCCTAGGCTGGGTTTGGAAGGGACGTCGACCCCTACTTATCTCACTGGTCGGACAATTTCGTCCGCACAAAATGAGGATGTCAGTGCTATTAATAAAGCTGCGTTAAGTATATTCCCAGGAGAGACATGCACCTATCTAGCTATGGACAAGATGTCTGACGATGATGGAGGTGATCGTGCTATTACTAACCGATATCCTAATGAATATCTTAACTTATTAGACCCTCCTGGTTTGCCTACGTTCCACCTACAATTAAAAGTAGGTTGCCATATCATGTTGTTAAGAAATATTGCACCAACGGATGGTCTTTGCAATTAAAAGTAGGTTGCCCCAACAAGTTTTATGCATATTTGGGGCATATATCGTTAAATTCTCTTATGCATTAAAGTCTAAATACCTGTCACCTCCTCACCTAACCAGCTAATCCTACAATACACAATCTCCCAAGGCCTAAATAGCTAAGCACATTACCATCTATCAAAACTAAAAACCCTATAAGAGCTCTCCTCCCTAAAATTCTCTACCTCTCTCGCCAAACCCTAGGCGTAATTGTCTCTCTATTTTAAACCAAAGCAAACCATAATAAAAAAAAACCCTAACCTCTCAGCTCATGGCTACGGCCAACACGATAGATCGATCTTCAGGTGCGCGATGTGGTTTGGGATTTAGGAGGAGAAGCTGATGAATGAATGAGGTTAATATTGAAACGTCATAAACCCTAGTTGTTCTTGTTGGTGATGGTTTTTGTGTTTCTAAACTTGAATCATTTGGTTTCCTCTATTTTAATTTTAATTTTCTCAACTGTTACTTGCTTGAATGGAATTCTTTTTTGTATTACCAAAACTAGGACTAGGAGTTGGACAACGGATAAATCTAATCTGCACACAAGTCGATCATGATCACTCTGTTTTGTCTTAGTTGGATTTTGGAAATTGCATCTAAATGGTTAAAGCAAGATTGTATGTGCTAGTGCAAGACTATTACTCTTCTTTTCGGAAAGACGGGGGCACAATTATGCATAGTAAGGATGAGATCCACAACTATAACTGGTACTTGATTGAGGACGACACCTCACAAAGTGCTCTCTCGCCTACCATTTCCATAGCTCACAAGTTTCCCTATTACACCATGTCTACCTGCCTGGGCTCCGCCATCTTCATCATAGGAGGTTCCAACTTGGCCCTTTATACTACAATTTCTTTGGATTTTTGGTATTTTGACATTAATAATGTCGGAAGTAGTTGGAAGAAAGGCCCCTGTATGCACATTGGGCGATCTGGCTGTTTTGCAATTGCTGCAAAAGGAAGTGTATGCTTTCGGTGGTAGAAAGAAATGGTATGGACTTAAAGAAATGGTCACTAGTTGGGGTGAAGTTTATGATATGCAATCAAATGAATGGTCACTATTGATTCCACCGCACAAAGATCTCCTACCTCCCATTGTAGGAGGTGGTGTGGTCTTGGATTTGGACATTGATGTTGATGTTGATGTTGATGTCGATGGTAGTGCATGCAAAAAAATAAAGTGTCATGCTCTTGTATCTGCCTAAGCTTGGATATCTCATTTCCTACCAGTTGAAAACACAAAAATGGGAGGCTTTCGATTCTTATTTTTGTTCTCAATGGACGGACGGACACACTTGTGGTATCATCAACTAATAATATTTTGTTGGCCATGAATTACAAGGATAATCTTATGTATGACAACAATATAATGCGAAAAGACTGGTTTGCTGATCCTATGAGCGGTTTAGAGGGCATTCTAGGGTATGGTGACATGTATGCTAATATTGACATCCTATCCCTTGGTAGTAGCAGGAAGCTGTGTCTTTTCAGTTCAATCCGCCACAGTAGTTCTACATTTATTCATGTATATTGTACTCAATTTACAGTGTCTGAGGTTCAGGATGGGCAATCTTTAGCTGCTACAAGAGAGTATACCTTGTGGATTTTAATTGGAAAGCCCCAGAAATGTTAATTGGAAAGTCCAACAAAAAATTATTAGTTGATGATACCACAAGTGCACCCGTCCATTGAGAACCAAAATAAGAATCGAATTCCTCCAATTTTTGTGTTTTCAACTGGTAGGAAATGAGACATCCAAGCTTAGGCAGATACAAGAGCATGACACTCTATTTTTTCTTTCTTTTTCTTGCATGCACTACCATCGACATCAACATCGATGTCTAAATCCAAGACCACACTGCCTCCTATAGTGGGTGGTAGGAGATCTTTGTGCGATGGAATCAATACCGACCATTCATTTGATTCCATATCATACCTTCACCCCAACTAGCGACCATTTCTTTGATTCCATACCATTTCTTTCTACCACCGAAAGCATACACTTCTTTTACTGTAATTGCAAAACAGCCAGACCGCCCAACGTGCATACAGGGGCCTTTCTTCCAACCACTTCCGACATTATTAATGTCAAAATACCAAAAATCCAAAGAAATTCTAGTATCAAGGGCCAAGTTGGAACCTTCTAAGATGAAGATGGTAGAGCCCAAACGGGTAGGCCTTTCTTCCAACCACTTCCGACATTATTAATGTCTCCCCATTGAACTTCACTTTGAATACAATTTGATTTCTTAATTTTCACTCAATAAAAAAATTAAAAAAAAAACTACATAAATATATCTATATAATAACCTACAAAAAATTTTAGGACAAAAAAAACTATCCAAGGATCCTAACTAAAGCTCCATTTGACATTTTTAATCATAATCGTCAACTAAAATTTGACAATTTCAACTGTCCAATTGAAATTGTCCAATTTAATCCAACGACTCGCCAAGCTTCTGTCAGCCCCAATCTCTCACTCACTTCTAACTTTATATTTAAGATAATACATAAAGTATATACACAGCCCCAAACTCTTTGCATTAAATGCTTCACCCAAAGAGAGAGATTGTGTGAATGAGAGAGAGAGAGAGACTGTGAATTTTTTTTAAAAAAAATCTTTGCATTCAATACTTCACCGGGTATGTACACAAAGTATATACACACATGGGTCTTTGCATTCAATGCTTTCACGTCCACTTCACAGTCTCTCTCTCTCTCTCTAGAGACTTGCCCCCTCCGTCCCATATGCCCAGAACCTTTCCCCTCTTTCCCTCTGTCCCATGCCCAGAACCTTTCCCGTCCTCTCTCACCTCACCTGTCAACTCCCATCCAATCTCCCATGCACACATTCCCCAATCCTAGGATAATTCAAACTCTACCAACTTCCCTCCTATCTCAAGACCAACTCTCTATATCCCCCTTCCCCCCTCTCTTTCAAGCTCTCTGGTATTTCAGCTCCACCAAGCAAAACATGCCACGTCTGAAGCCTTTGACTTATTTTCTGTAATATTTACTTAATTACTTAATATTCTTTATGTCTAGATTATTTTTCTTCCATTTTTTTTCACTGTCAAGTGTGTAAGCAAAACATGTTGACCTTCTATGTCTCAATTTAGTTTATAAATCTGTCAATTATGTGAATGCATGAGGAATTTTCAATTCACTATGTTTTTTAATGTTGCAAGTTTTTTTTTTTCTTTCAAGTTTTACTGCACCTGTCTCTTTCTTTCAGGTACTTCTGAAAAAATCTTTTTTAACGTATATTTCTTAATCTCAGTCCCTCTCTCTCTCTCTCTCTCTAGATCCAAAAGTGGGTCTTTAAATAATGTATGTGTTAAGTATTAAAACATTCAACCACACAGACAGAACCATAGAAAGAAAGCCAATAACTACGAACCCAAAATCAAGACCTCAAATTCCGCACTCAATATCACTACCTATTGCACTCTCTCTTTCTCCACCTCTGTTTTCTACATAAGAAAACCGAGAGAGAGCTGTTTTGTACATAAGAAAACTGAGTGAGAGAGAGAGAGAGAGAGAGACAGAGAGAGTCATGCGAAAAAAAAAATAGGTATCACAACCAAATAGCAGTTCATGGGGACAACAAAAAAATTTCCCTGCACCTGCATTTCCAATAAAGCTTAGAGAGAGAGAGAGAGAGAGAGAGAGAGAGAGATAAACAAAGACGACTGATGCTTATGAACCCTAACTGTGGCCGGAAGAAGAATTAATAAGAGAGAGAGAGAGAGAGAGAGAGAGAGAGAGAGAGAGAGAGACCTGGTGGTGTGCAGTGGTCGGGTGTTTGGAGAGAGGGAGGGGGTGGTCTTTAGAGACAGAAGATGGTGTAGAATGAGATTGTTTCCTCTTTTGTGAAAGTTGACTGGTTGTGTTTCCAAAAAAACAAAGCTGATTTTTTTTAAAGTTCCCTGCGAATGCGCGTGGGTGATGGAATGAATTCTTGGCAGCCTTGGGCCAGGTAATCAGTTGGAGTAGTTGGGAGGGATCGGGCGGCCTAAAAGTGTCTCCCTTAACGAACGGTTGAGATTCGTTCTTGAGCATAAAGTAGGAGCTCCGATATTATATAGATGTATGTGTATATAAATTTTAGCATATAACCGGTCGGTTCAGCCGGTTTACGGTATAAATTTCAGAGAATCATCAACTGAACCGAATCTCGATTTTTCTTACAAATCGACCACTGATCACAATCTCATAATCCCGATCAAAACCAAGTCAAACAGTCAGTGTTGGCTGGGCGGTTCGGCCTCCCGATTTTTTCTATCCTAGTTTTTGCCCTTTCTTTATTCAAACATTCAATTACATTTTAGAGAATTTTAAATTTAAGTACTCTTTAATTATGGAAGAAAACACGAGGGAATTAGTTTTCCTTCAGGTTTTTCTTTCATTTTCTTCTTTTTCTTTCCATTTTTCTTTTCCCTCGCGAAGTTTATGAAATAATAGAGCATAAAGAGAGACCGAATGCCATTTAAAAACAGGACAAGATTAAAAAGGCAATATTAAAAATATTGCTATGTTTCCCAATTTTTAATGGGTAATGCAAGGGGGAGATACTCAAAAAAGGAAGTGCCACATGGTATGTCACGTCCTTTTGAGAAACTATTTGGGATACTATTTGTTAATACTATTTATTTTTTCTTTTTCTTTTTCTTTTTATTTTTGTACGCCTTCACTTATTAATATTATTATTTTTTTGTAATTTATGTGTGATATATCCGAAGAAGGTATACAAACTCAATAATTAGAGAGAATTCAAACCTCGTTCTACCGAAGTTTGAATGATAATCTATAGGCTATTTTAATTTCTAGTCATTTACAATGTATTTAGATGTTTAACCAATAATGTAAGAAAATAATGGATAAAAACATTTTGTCCCCTCAAATTATACACGCTTTTGTAATTCACACCCCGAACTTTAAAAAGTTGCAATGTCCCCCCATAACTATTTTTAGTGTTGCAATGTCCCCCTAAACTTCAAAAAGTTGAAATGTGATAGAATTTGCTCTTGTGGGACGCACACACTAAATTCCAAAGGCATTTATGACATTTCACAATCCCCTTCTAAATTACCAATCATAAAAATCATAAAGACAATCGAATTTGATGGCAAGCTTGACATTGCAACACGAAAGATAGTTCAGGGGAGACATTGCAACACAGACGATAGTTCAGGGGGAATATTTTAACTTTTTGAAGTTTAGGGGGGATATTGCAATCCTAAAGATAGTTCAGAGGGGGACATTGCAACTTTTTAATGCGTGTATGTCACAGCCCGATCCCACAATAGCGGAACCGAAGCCCGTGGCACGCCACCGAGGCTAAACCAATTTCATTAACGCTCCCAAAAATTAGTTTGAAGAACACACGCAGCGGAAAAGAAACAAAACATTTTGAAAAGCAGCAGTCCAGTCGACTGCACCTCGTGTCCACTGATACTGGTCTGGCAGAAAGTTTGGTTTTAGGGCCCCATCCAGTCGACTGTTTTCTAAGCCCAGTCGACTGGGGTGCCAAAAGTTCAGTCGACTGGTACGGTCCGGTCGACTGAAGTCCAGCCTGGATACAAAATATCTGATTTGAAAATAAGATCCAGTCGACTGTGTTGGGGACCCAGTCGACTGATCCATCACTATTCACAAGCAAGGAGTTGCTGGCAAAGAGGCTCCAGTCGACTGTACCACAAACCAGTCGACTGATCCCCTAGTAGCAGCACATTCTGCAGTATTTTCTAAGTTTAAAAGCTTTTGAATTCAAACGGGGATCAAACACACACTCCAAACTCATTCTAAAGTATTCCCAACTGTATTAAAACATTACTAAAGCATAATTACAACATGTCATAAACTATTACAACATTTAGATCCATTCTAACATACTAAGTTAAACATAGTTAAAACCATAACAAATCTTATTACAACATTCCTATTATCCCAAAACTACAAGATCAACATTCAAGTTGCCTTCTAAGTGAACCCCAAACCCACGTGCTCACTTCTCCGATTCCTCGCCAGCATTAACACTTGAAATGGTTATTTGAATAACCACAGATATTCGATTTGTTTAAGCTAATGCTTAGTGAATAAAACAACATATGCACATGAATGATAAACATGCTCGCATTCACATCTCTACATTTCATACTAGTCGCCGGAGACTCACGTGCACGTTCCATACTCCCAATCCGCGACTCCTCGCCAATAAGTCCACGCGAAAGGGTAAGACCCACGATTCTTCTCTTCAATCGTGCGATCTTAATGCCTATATCGGCTCCACAAAATGGCTTAGTGACCACGTGCTCCTTCTGACCCAAATAAGCAACTCAACATGCTCAAATACATATCACCGTGCTTTCGGTAATTAAAACATTTCAACATGCTATTGGGCCTACTTATCAATTTAATTGCCCAATATGAACTACACAATATATCTCTATGAATTAATACATGCTATTCAAACATAACATGAATACACGCCAAGCAATCATTCCATAATACAAAGTTGAGTCACTCACCTCCGATTTACGTGCTTAAATCACGATTCAAATAAACCCCATGCACAAAGAACGTGCAGAAGACCTTCTAGTACAAATCCTATAGATCAAAGTTCCATTTATCAACTTTTATGAAAAATTCTAGAAAATCACTTTTCGGAAAACTTAGCCAAACATGCCCTAACATATATCAAAACGAAGCTCTTACCTCGAGTAGCTCGAATATGAAATATGGGAGAAAACAGACGGACAGAAGGTCGTCGTTTGGCGTCGCAAAGCTTGAAGCAACTAAATCTCCCTTTTGGCCTCCTCCTTGAACTTTAGGTTAAGACTTGTAAAATATCACAAGTCATCTCTATCTATATATAGGCAACACTTTTGGAAATTGTGTTTACCTCCCCACAAGTTTTCAAAACTCCTAATTAGTCTCTGAAACTTTCTACACAGCTAATTCATAGCTTCACGAGTGAAACCTCAAAATTATAAAAGTTTTCGACTAAGTTTCGTTTGGTTGCTAAAACGTGAATTTCTACAAGACGTTTTCGAAGTTGCTAATTATCCTACCAAATTAATAGCGTGTTAATTTGTCCTCACTAGGATACTAAAACTAACCACAGAAATAAATTCTAAAACAGAAAATAATACAGATATTGAAATGCACTGGTAAACATTTGTTTTCAGATAAACATTAAAGTATTCCACAGTGACCTTCTCATACTCAGAGAGACGTCACAACAACAAATTCTCAATCACCACAGTTTCAAAGGGTTCTCTAATACAGACACCCAAATCAACTCGTAAGTCAAAACTCACTCCAACATGTGCCAAAATGCACAACACATCATATTATCATGCATGACAATGTGATACAAATGCAATAACACAAATGTGGGTGTTATAATACTCTCCCCCTTAAAAGAAGTTTGTCCCCAAACTTATACCTCATGTCTTGAAAAGGTGCGGATACTGAGTACGCATCTCATCTTCTATTTTCCACGTCATCTCTTCTGTCGTTTGGCTACGCCATAACACTTTTACCTTCGATATTACTTTATTTCGTAAGGCTTGATCTTTTCGATCCAAGATCTCTACCGGATACGTAACATACGTCAAATCACTCTGAATCTCATTCTGTATCGGAGTCATCACTTGATCTCTATCGTCTGTCAAATATTTCCGTAGTAATGATACATGGAACACGTTGTGAACTTGAGCATACTTACTCGGCAAGTTCAAACGATACGCTACGGGTCCAACTCTCCCAATGATTTCAAAAGGTCCTACATACCTCGGATTGAGTTTCCCGTATCTCCCAAATCTAGTAATTCTCTTTGAAGGTGACACCTTCAAATAAACCAAATCTCCCACGTCAAATTCCAACGGTCGTCTACGCTTGTCGGCATAAGTCTTATACCTACTCTGAGCTATCAATAACCGTTGTCGAATCACCTTTATCTTGTCTGTCGTTTCTTGTACAATTTTTGGCCCTTCAATCATTCTTTCTCCAACTTCCGTCCAACTAATCGGTGAATGACATACTCGACCATACAAAGCTTCATAAGGAGCCATCCCAATACTCGACTGAAAACTGTTGTTATACGCAAATTCAATTAACGACAAATGGCTTTCCCAATCACCCTGAAAATCAAGTACACATAAACGAAGCATATCTTCCAAAATCTGAATTACTCTTTTCGATTGACCATCGGTCTGAGGATGAAAAGCGGTACTAAAATGCAATTTGGTACCTATTGCTTCTTGCAAGGCCTTCCAAAACTTCGATGTAAAACTACTATCTCTATCCAAAACAGTAGAAATTGGAATACCATGTAGTCTCACAATCTCGCGGATATATAACTTAGCTAACGTCTGCGGCTTAGTTGTTCGAAGTGGTAGGAAGTGCGACGACTTCGTCAAACGGTCAACAATCACCCAAATAATAGTATTCGTTCTCTTCGACCTCGGAAACCCACTAATAAAGTCCATCGTTATGTGTTCCCATTTCCATTTAGATATTGGTAGCGGTTGTAATAATCCCGAGAGTACTTAGCGTTCGGCCTTCACTTGTTGACAACTCGTACAACGTGAAACATAGCGTGCTATTTCTCTTTTCATTCCCGGCCACCAATAAACATGTCTCAAATCTCTATACATCTTGGTGCTTCCCGGATGAACAGTGTACTTCGTGTTGTGTGCTTCCTCTAGGATGTTCCGTTTCAGTTCTTTCTCGTTAGGTACACAAATTCTACCTCTCAATCTCAAAACATTATTCTTAAAAGTAAAACCCGGTTGCTTGTCCATTGGAATCTCATCACAAATCTTCTTCAAAGTCACATCTTGAAGTTATTTCTCCGTGATCTCGTGAATCAAGAGTGGTTGTGCCACAATTGCCGACATCAAGCCACTTTCAATTTTCGGAATCACTTCAAGTTCCAAGTTCTCCATATCTTCAATCAATTCTTTCTGAGAAGTCATATCTGAAAACTATGTTGGTTGGTGTCTTACGACTAAGAGCATCGGCGACGACATTCGCTTTTCCCGGGTGATACTGAATTGACAAATCATAGTCTTTCATCAACTCTAACTATCTCCTTTGCCTCATGTTCAAATCTCGTTGAGTGAACAAGTACTTCAAACTCTTATGGTCCGTATATATTTCACATTTCTCCCCGTATAGGTAATGACGCCAAATCTTCAATGTAAAAATCACGGCGGCCAATTCTAGATCATGTGTTGGATAGTTCTTCTCGTGCGGTCGAAGTTGCCTTGACGCATATGTAATGACTTTATCACCTTGCATAAGAACGCAACCTAAACCTCTATATAAAGCATCACTGTAAATGATAAACCCTTCAGTCCCCGTCGGAACAGCTAATATTGGTGCCTTCACTAGTCGACTCTTCAACTCTTGGAAACTTTCCTCACATTCTGGACTCCATACAAAAGCAATATCTTTCCTCATCAACTGTGTCATTGGCATTGTAATTCGTGAAAAATATTTTACAAACCTCCGATAGTAACCAGCTAATCCCAGGAAACTTCGGATATCTATCACATTCATAGGTCTCACCCAATTAGTTACTGCTTCTATCTTCTGAGGATCTATAGAAATTCCTTTTGCCAACACTATATGTCCAAGAAAAGCGATCTCTGTCAACCAAAACTCACACTTCTTCAATTTGTCGAACAATCTCTTCTCACGTAAGCGTTGTAAGGCTAATCGCAAATGATGCTCGTGATCTTCAATGCTTTTGGAGTAGATTAGGATATCGTCAATGAACACAATGACAAACTCATATAAGTAGTCCTTGAAAACTCGGTTCATCAAGTCCATGAAAGCAGCTGGCGCATTAGTCACTCCAAAACAGCATAACAAAAAATTCAAAGTGACCATATCGAGTCCTGAAAGCTGTCTTCTCAACATCTTCCTCTTTGACCTTCAACTGATGGTAATCGGATCTTAAGTCGATCTTCAAAAATACTTGCGCCCCTTGTAACTAATCAAACAAGTCATCTATTCGCGACAACGGATACTTGTTCTTGACGGTCAACTTATTCAACTCTCGATAGTCGATGCACATATGCATTGTCCCATCCTTCTTCTTCACAAACAAGACTGGAGCTCCCCACGGTGAAACACTAGGTCGAATAAAACCCTTCTCCAATAGTTCTTCTAACTGAACTTTCAATTCCTTCAATTCTACCAGTGCCATTCGGTACGGTGCTGTGGATACCGGTTGTGACCCTGGTACTATTTCTATCATGAACTCGAGCTCTCTCTCAATCAATACATCAGGTAACTCATCAGGAAAAATATCTGGAAATTCTCGAATTACTAGAATGTCCTCTACTAGTGGTCCAAGAACTCGTGTGTCAATAATTGAACATAAGAATCCCAAACAACCTTTCTTCAACATCTTATTTGCTTGAATCGTCGAAATTAAGTATGGAGGCACAGTCACACCCTTACCCTGGAAAGTAAATTCTTCTTGGCCTGACGGATAGAAATTAACCCGTTTCTGTTCACAATCGATTCTGGCTTGATTAACCGACAACCAATCCATACCCAAGATAACATCAAAGTAATTTACTGTCAATGGAATCAAATCAACGCTCAAGACCTTATCACCTATCTTGATCTCACACGACTTGAATACCGAAGAAGTTACTAACGGTTCACTACTAGGCAATGATACGCACAAATCATATCCTAGCGGTTCGGACTTAACAGTTAAATGCTTAACAAAATCACGTGATACGAATGAATGCGTTGAACCAGAATCCATGAGTATACGTGCAGGATGCAAACAAATAGGAAGAATACCTGATACGACGGTATCATCCGTATTCCCCGGCCTGAGTTGAAAGTATCGTCCTTGTTGTTGCGCGACTCCTTTCCCTTTATCTGCTCTTGGTTCTGCCCTTGACCCGCTTGGCACACTTGATGCCCCGGTACTCATTCCCAGTTGTCTCTTACTTGGACAGTTCTTCGCAATATGTCCGAGTTGTCCACACTCAAAACATTTTCCCCTCATCTCCGGATTGTAGCCCTTGTTATTCGAGGTTGTGTTCCGTATAGTCAAATTCGTATTCGTAGGACAATTCCTAGATACGTGTCCCAATTGCTTGCAAAGATAACATATGCTCAAAAGATAGCAAGTCCCTCTGTGTCGCAGATTACATGTTGGGAATAACAGTCTCGAGTCTCCTACGAGTGTACTCCCTCCTTGGCTACTCACATACGATCCTGAACTCTGTGTGAATGGCTTCTTGGCATTACCTTGACTCTTGCCCCTATTGTCATTTGCCCTCTTCCCTTGTTGCCCTTGTTGATATCGATCGACACCTTTCTCAGCTATCCGGGCGGCTTCCTCAACCAAAGAAACAGTTGGATGTTGCAACATGTCAACCCAGCTGCGAATATTCTCCCTCAGCCCTTCCTCAAATTTTCGATCTTTGTCTCCATCAGTTGGAACTATAGTCTTCCCAAAACGCAACAACGCATTATAACGAGAAACATACTCACTCACAGTCATGTCTCCCTGAACCAAACTTGCAAACTCTTGCCATTTTTGAGTATACGCCGATCGCGGAAAGAATCGCTTGTTGAACTCATCCTTAAATGCTTCCCACGTAGTTGGCTTTCCTTGTTCAAGCACATTGTTCCACCAATCCAACGCTTCCCCCATCAAAGTATCAGATGCACAAAGGATTTTCTCCTCGTCAGTACATATCACTTGATGAAAATGTCTTTCTATATCCATCACCCAGTGATCGGCCAAGTCTATGTCAACCTGCCCATGGTACAAGGTCGGCTTCCTTTTATGAAACTGTTCCGTGATGGTATGTTGAGGTCTCGGTGCCGGTGGTGCATTGATATAACGAATTTCAACCGGTGGAGGTTGAACATTCATCTGTTCCCTTTCACTTACCGCTTGTATAAAATTTCCCACCATATTCACTATTTGATCCATTCTCGAATGTGGTGACAACTCCCTTGGTGGATCAGCCATAACGTTTCAAATATTCCCCTGTTGAGTTCAATGCATAATGACTATGCATGCTATGCCACAACATAGATATATGTGCACAGTTCATCACAATCAACAAATGCTAACACATGAAGCATTTCTACAATGATAACAATTATCTTCACAATTACACACTCCACTCGATGTCACTCAGCATATATAACGTCACTCGTTCCCAAGGCTCTAAACTTAAAGCTCTGATACCACTAAATGTCACAGCCCGATCCTACAACAGCGGAACCGAAGCCCGTGGCACGCCACCGAGGCTAAACCAATTTCATTAACGTTCCTAAAAATTAGTTTGAAGAACACACGCAGCGGAAAAAAAACAAAACATTTTGAAAAGCAGCAGTCCAGTCGACTGCACCTCGTGTCCAGTCGACTGATACTGGTCTGGCAGAAAGTTTGGTTTTAGGGCCCCATCCAGTCGACTATTTTCTAAGCCCAGTCGACTGGGGTGCCAAAAGTTCAGTCGACTGGTACGGTCCGGTCGACTGAAGTCCAGCCTGGATACAAAATATCTGATTTGAAAATAAGATCCAGTCGACTGTGTTGGGGACCCAGTCGACTGATCCATCACTATTCACAAGCAGAGAGTTGCTGGCAAAGAGGCTCCAGTCGACTGTACCACAAACCAGTCGACTGATCCCCTAGCAGCAGCACATTCTGCAGCATTTTCTAAGTTTAAAAGCTTTTGAATTCAAACGAGGATCAAACACACACTCCAAACTCATTCTAAAGTGTTCCCAACTGTATTAAAACATTACTAAAGCATAATTACAACATGTTATAAACTATTACAACATTTAGATCCATTCTAACATACTAAGTTAAACATAGTTAAAACCATAAGAATTCTTATTACAACATTCCTACTATCCCAAAACTACAAGATCAACATTCAAGTTGCCTTCTAAGTGAACCCCAAATCCACGTGCTCACTTCTCCGATTCCTCGCCAGCATTAACACCTGAAATGGTTATTTAAATAACCACAGATATTCGATTTGTTTAAGCTAATGCTTAGTAAATAAAACAACATATGCACATGAACGATAAACATGCTCGCATTCACATCTCTACATTTCATACTAGTCGCCGAGACTCACGTGCACGTTCCATACTCCCAATCCGTGACTCCTCGCCAATAAGTCCACGCGAAAGGGTAAGACCCACGATTCTTCTCTTCAATCGTGCGATCTTAATGCCTATATCGGCTCCACAAAATGGCTCAGTGACCACGTGCACCTTCTGACCCAAATAAGCAACTCAACATGCTCAAATACATATCACCGTGCTTTCGGTAATTAAAACATTTCAACGTGCTATTGGGCCTACTTATCAATATAATTGCCCAATATGAACTACACAATATATCTCTATGAATTAATACATGCTATTCAAACATAACATGAATACACGCCAAGCAATCATTCCATAATACAAAGTTGAATCACTCACCTCCGATTTACGTGCTTAAATCACAATCCCAAGAAACCCTGTGCACAAAGAACGTTCAGAAGACCTTCTAGTACAAATCCTATGGATCAAAGTTCCATTTATCAACTTTTATGAAAAATTCTAGAAAATCACTTTTCGAAAAACTTAGCCAAACATGCCCTAACATATATCAAAACGAAGCTCTTACCTCGAGTAGCTCGAATATGAATATGGGAGAAAACAGACGGACAGAAGGTCGTCATTTGGTGTCGCAAAGCTTGAAGCAACTAAATCTCCCTTTTGGCCTCCTCCTTGAACTTTAGGTTAAGACTTGTAAAATATCAAAAGTCATCTCTATCTATATATAGGCAACACTTTTGGAAATTGTGTTTACCTCCCCGCAAGTTTTCAAAACTCCTAATTAGTCTCTAAAACTTTCTACACAGCTAATTCATAGCTTCACGAGTGAAATCTCAAAATTATAAAAGTTTTCGACTAAGTTTCGTTTGGTTGTTAAAACGTGAATTTCTACAAGACGTTTTCGAAGTTGCTAATTATCCTACCAAATTAATAGCGTGTTAATTCGTCCTCACTAGGATACTAAAACTAACCACAGAAATAAATTCTAAAACAGATAATAATACAGATATTGAAATGCACAGGTAAACATTTGTTTTCAGATAAACAACTAAAGTATTCCACAGTGACCGTCTCATACTCAGAGAGACGTCACAACAATAAATCCTCAATCACCACAGTTTCAAAGGGTTCTCTAATACAGGCACCCAAATCAATTCGTGAGTCAAAACTCACTCCAAAATGTGCCAAAATGCACAACACATCACATTATCATGCATGACAATGTGATACAAATGCAATAACACAAATGCGGGTGTTATAGTGTATAATTTGAGAATTTATTCACTAAAAAGGGTTACTTTTAAACATAAAGACACAAAGCAAGTAAATTCGGGTTTTTTTTTTATATATATAAAAAAAAACAGCGATTAAGAGTTACTCCCTCGGTGCCAAATTAAGAGTCATTGATTCTATATTTTGATATCCCATTTTAGAGTTATGATTGGTGCACATAAAGATTTGGACCATTAATTTCAGTGGGTTGCACGTATGCAGCCCCATCGAATTGAATGGCCCAAATCTTTATGTGCACACTTTATGTGCACTTTTTTTTTTGCACATAGCATTACCCCCCCCCCCCCCCCCCCCCATTTTAATTGTCCATTTGAAAAGACAATTTCTTTAGCTACGCTCTTTTCAAGTTTACTCTTCACTCTTTAAAACTCTCCAATTTTTTTCTTTGATGTGAAAATTGAATTTTGAAATTCAAAGATGACAATGATGGAAAGTTATAAATTTCATAATTATAATGAAAAGAATCCCTTAAAAAAATATAGAAACATATTGTTTAGTCCCTTATAGTGCAGTAATAGTATATTCAGTCCAGTTAAATATGATAGTTTTGAAATTGATCCCCTATTTGGGTTGTAGTTCAATATTTAGTCATTTCCCTAATTTTTGAATTTTATTTATTACCTTTATACCCTTATGTTAAATAGAAGTTAATTTTGAATTTGTTTTTATTTTTAGTCATTATCTTTTAATGGAGAAGTGGAGGCGTTTGGGGATTATTCCTCCCTAAAATCACAGTAGTGGATTGTGTGATGTTTTAAATGTGATATTAAATTCAAACTAGCTTGATATAGGATAATCATAATTCAAAATTCTTGGATTCTAAAGAATCTAACTGTAAAGTATACCAAACTTGTACATTGCATAAGTACTATGTGCTAAATTTGTCACTGATATTTACAAATGTGATAAATTAATTTAGTTTTGTTGGGAGTATGTTTTCTCATTGCGAAGGCGATAAATTTCTCACCCACTTGTTAACCTGTGAGAATTTAGTGATTGTTTATAGTATACCAAACTTATACATTGAATAAGTACTATGTGATTGATTCATCACAAGTTTTGCATTATCTTCTATGAGATAAGGCACTCTTTAGTTTGTTTATTTCCCCAATTTAGAGATCTTAAGCATAGCATTATTGCATGTTGTCTTTTCTTGCTTCTTTGTTTTCTTTCTCTTTCTTTTATTTTTTTGTAGGTTTGCTTTGAGGAAAAGGATGAGAAGATTTATTATGAAGGAAAGAGAGGAGAAATCGACACTGTCAAAACCGGATCGATCCGGACTTATAGTGGATCGATCCGCTCTTGCTTGAGAAGCTTGATGTGTACACTGTCAAAACCGGATCGATCCGGACTTATAGCGGATCGATCTGCTCTTGCTTGAGAAGCTTGATGTGTACACTGTCAAAACCGGATCGATCCGGGTCCCAACCGAATACGGCGAATTCAGACTCCCAGATTATTACAAGTTTTCCATTCTAAAAGAGAAAACCTCAGTACTTGTAATTTATAGTGATTTGACAAGCCCCTCTCACTTCAGCAACCATGGGGACTTGCATTAGGGCTCCTTTGATGTTTTTAGGACCTTTTATAAGATGTAAGTTGGGAGGAAGAACAAGGAGCTGAGAGTTTTTGGAGGTTTCCATCTTCTTCCTCTTGCTCTATAGTTTTAAACTTGAAAACTCTTTGTAAGAATCTGGTAATGATTTTATTGTAAGTTGAAATTAATTGCAGTTGCATGTTAGAATTCTCAGTTTTATGTTGTTCTAAGTTTGCTATCTCATCTATAACCATGTGTAGCTAAATCTTCAAGGTTGGGAAGCTATATCTCAATCCTTGAACTATTGTGCTTCAAGAAAAGTTTTGTGTTTGAAATTATGCTTAGAATTCTTGAACTTAGATCGGATTCTAGGAGGAACTTCATTGTTGATGTCAAGCATCCAGAATGAAAGGATTCTCAAAGAATTACATCTAATTTCCTGAATCTCAATGAGACTAGGATCTAGCATGTGAGTTGACTGCTATATGTTTGATCTTATGCCTCAATGAGATTGTTATTCAAAGAATAATTAGAATATATTTCGGTTGGTTTGGTAGAAGTTCAAGGCAGAGGTAGCTTCCCAATCTCATCTTTTAAATCTCTTTAGTTCATCCCAAATCCTAATTTTCTCTCCTATCTTCAAAGATTTTAAAGTTTGTTAACAATGGTTTTTATTTCATTACTTACTTGAATCTAGTCATCATCTTTTGGTCATTGTAGCAATAGTTGGTTTGAAGAACTCCGCAAGCAAAAAGACTTCGGTCTATTCTTTCTTTCTCTTCTCTTCTTTATTTTTCTTAACCTTTGCGGATACTAAGTTCTAAAACCACCTAATCCATTGTTTTACATATTAGCCCCTGTGGAAATCGATCCCGTACTTCCGGGTACTACTTGTCGCGATTAGTTTGCTCTTGAACTACAATTTTCAGATCCGACCAGTGATAAATTTGTCACTGATATTTACAAGTGTGATAAATTAATCTAGTTTTGTTAAGAGTATATTTTCTCATTGCGAATGTGATAAATTTCTCACGAACTTGTTAACCTGTGAGAATTTTGTGAAGGACTGTGTTGTATATTTTATGGATACGTTCGTGTGACAATTTTCCCACTAGCTAGTTTTTGTAATGATGTTAGTGTAATTGTACAACAGATGCTCATGAGTCGTATATATTATCGCGTGAAACTTACATTTGTTATGTAAGACATTTTCATTATGAGTTTGTGTTTTAATTGGTTCTAGGCTTATTTTTGTTACAGTCTGAGTTTATTTCAGATGCGCTATAAATTTGAGAACATTTGCATACCAGTAGTACCTAAGATTACAATAAAGTTTAAGGATTAACGAGACATACAATGCTAAATCAGATCATTTTAAGCAAAAATTATTCATACTTAATTATCTGCATAAGCTATCTACTAGTCCAAAAATGAAGCCCGTTCAAGTAACCTATTACCATATGCCCCAAAATGCATCTACCTAAAGGAGTTCATTAGTACCAAAATATTATTACATTTACACATGTTATCTTATAGAGTAGTAGATTATTCATTCATCTTTTTGAAATTGGAATTCCCTAGCTTGTTGGAATGCTTTATACTCCTTTGTCCATGAACGTCCAGGTGTGTTGCCCAGCCCTGGTTGATACGGTGTCACAGTTTCTTTTTATTGGGGTGTGATGGAAAAGGCCTTCCATCACTTCGCATATAATAACTCCGCACTCCACCGACCATGGGGTTTGCTGGGGTGAGTCTCTGATGTTCTTGTTCAGCATCTAACAAACTGCACCAAAAATTCTTTTCCATCTAGAAGCCTTTTCTTATGGTTAGTTTTCCTCTTGTTTGAACAAGCTGCAGAAAAGACAACGTGTGAGAAATTTCTCACTCATGTGATATTTTTTACATGAGTGAGAAATTTCACGTTTCTTAAAAAAATAGTATGAAGAGAGCAACTAACTACAGATTTGAGGGTTGAATTTCTCACTGGCGGCAGTCTCAAAAAATGTGATAAATATTGTTGCTTAACATAGGTTAGAAAGTTCACACTCCCAAAATTATGTCTAATGTACAAATTACTCTCAGGAAGTAAGTACTTATTGGAGGGTAGAATTTCTCTCACATTTTATACACTCCCAAAATATGTGAGAAATAGTGTTGTCTAACATGAGTGAGAAATTTAACACTCCCAAAATTATGTATGATGTGATAAATTACTCTCAGCCATTATACTCAGAATTATTAACACGAGTGAGAAATTCCAAACTCCCAAAATCATGGCTGATGTGATAAATTACTCTCAAATTGGAGTGTCTCGCACTTGAAATTGTTATCATGTTGTGAGAACTTCTTGACAATAGTGAGAACTTCTTGACAATAGTGAGAAATTTTGTAGTCGGAAATAATATGTGCAATGTGAGAAATCAACCAAACAAATTTCTCACTAAATTAATCATGTTGTTATTTAGTAAAATTAGATTGAGTACATGATGTACGAAATTTCTTACATTCTTAAATTGTTCACGAAATGTTTAGGGATTCTGCAGAACATCATTGTGGTCAAAACCCTAATAATGAAAAATCAATGATTGAACTTTTGAAACAGAACAAAATGGAAAAAAACCGTCTCAGATGGTACATGATCTGTTCATTATATACATTTTAAAACAAATTTCTCACATTATAACTGATTATTAACATTTTTGTTGAAGTTTTTCACCACTTTCCCCATTGATACTTTCATCTCGAAGAAATTCCAAGGTCGTCAATAACCGCTACAAAATCTCCAAGAAATTTCCATGAATCGTTGCAAAATAGAAGTTTAGAGTCTAGAGTTATACCTTAGTGTCTTGAACCCAATTATGATTTTCTTTAACTTCCAGCAGCTTCCACTAGATGGCCTTCACTCTTATGACTCCTATGGATGCTCGCAGGAAGGACTAGGGTTGGTGGGAACCCTAATGGAGAGGAAGGAGAAGGTTTGGGGCTCTAAAACAGTTTCTGCAGCTTCTGACGTTCAAAACGACGAACTACTTTTTCCAGAACGCAGCTGCCCTATTTATAGATTCCCAGAACCGACCTAAACTTCGAGCGATCGAAGATCTTCGATCGATCGAACATTCGATCGATCGAACATTCGATCGATCGAACATTCGATCGATCGAACCATTCTCGATCGATCGAGACTGCCAAAACTTCAATCGATCGAACATACTTCAATCGATCGAACTTGTCTTGACAACTTCCTCATGTGTCTTTCCAAGTATCCTGGCGGAGCTAAGAGTGGGACCTCCTAGGCTCTTTATTGTTAGCTCAGACCAGTTTGTTAATTACCGTGACCAAACTCTTTGATCAGCAAACAAACTAACTGGTCAGTTAACGTTTACTCCACTATAAAACGATAACTGAACTCCAACGCAAAAGAACATATCCGAAGCGATAACTAGACTTGTATGTTGTACTAATGTCCCCCTACCTTCAGCATTCGTAATCATATTCAGGTAGTCGGATAACTGTTACTGTCAACCTGAATCACGATTACTTCTTGTATTCCTTGAGTTCCATTCACCTCTCATGATTACCAAACATGTTGATAACTCTTATCAACAGGACTTCAGTACTCAGTAATCGACTTGGTGACATCCTCAAGGGAATGCTTACTCTGAAACAGAGGGTAGATTCTATCTTGACAATGTATGTTCACAACCCTATGAACATGACATACCCAAGATACCCAGGTGTTGATCTTCTATAGACCTCACTGATTGGTAAGTCAAAGCAGTCATATCCACAGTCTGTGTTCATAATCGTCTCAAGATTGAGAACACGTACCTTATACAAGTTATGAGTTCCTATCGACTGATTGACAGCCTTGAGTGTCAATAGGAAAGCTCAGGTCCGTCAATGCACTATAAGCACTAGCATATTAACTAAGAGTTGCACTCTAGTGATTGAGATTGATCACTCCATCCAATGGTAGTTAATCATGCTACAGTGTAAACCTGATGAGATATCCTAGTCTCATCATCCACTGTGACATGTTCTAAGTAACAAAGAATAGTAATTCGTATCTCACTTGTATGTATCTCATACATACACGCATTACTTACTATGATACTTAAGGATAACAATCATCTCATGAAAGAAACATACATAACTAAATGTAAAGCTGATATCCATATATTAAAATGTCAATGTCTCCTATATAAAGTAATGGTTTGAGGGCACAAGCCCAACAAACTCCCACTTGCACTCACAACCATACATGATTACATCTGAGACCTAGAATATCTAGATGACGATCAAAGACCTTCTGTGGCAAAGCCTTTGTAAACGGATCAGCAAGATTTTCAATGGTGGCAATCTTGGTGACAGTCACATCTCCACGTTGAACAATATCTCGGACAAGATGATATTTCCGCTCTACGTGCTTCCCCTTTCCGTGGTTCCTTGGCTCCTTGGACTGAGCCACTGCCCCATTATTATCACAATAAAGAGTAATAGGTGACAATGACGCTGGTACCACCTCGAGCTCCATAAGGAACTTCTTGAGACAAACAGCTTCCTTTGCGGCTTCACAAGCAGCCACATACTCAGCTTCTGTAGTTGAGTCTATAATGCTTTTCTGCTTAATGCTCCTCCAACTAACAGCACCACCTCCTAAGGTAAAGAGATGTCCGGATGTTGACTTCCTCGAATCTTTATCTGACATAAAGTCCAAGTCAGTATATCCTACTGGAATTAACTCATTACCGCCGTACATAAGCATGTAATCTTTAGTCCTTCTCAAGTACTTAAGAATATGCTTAACGGAGAGCACCCGGATTCGATTGATACCTGCTAACCATGCCAACGGCAAAACAGATATCTGGTCTAGTGCATAACATCGCATACATGAGACTTCCAACTGCCGAAGCATATGGAATTCCTGCCATGCGATTCCTCTCCTCCTGTGTCTTAGGACACTGGTCCTTGGAGAACGCTAAACCATGCCTGAAAGGTAACAAACCTTTCTTCGAATTATCCATTGAAAACCTAGTTAGCACCTTATCGATATAACCAGCTTGAGACAATCCCATTATCTTTCGCTTGCGATCCCGAAAAAGCTTTATCCCAAGAATATAGCTCGCCTCTCCTAGATCCTTCATATCGAAAGTACTAGCTAGCCAAACCTTGACAGTTGACAATGCCGCTACATCATTCCCAATGAGTAGAATATCGTCAACGTAAAGCACAAGAAAGGCCACCACTTTTCCTTCACACTTCTTGTATACACAAGGTTCATCCAGATTCTGTATGAAACCAAACGACTTGACCGCTTGGTCAAATCGGATGTTCCAACTCCTGGATGCCTGCTTAAGCCCATAAATGGACTTTTGCAACTTACATACCAAGTTACCTTTCTGACCAGCTATGAAACCTTCTGGTTGTTGCATATAGATGTCCTCCTCAAGATTGCCATTTAAGAATGTAGTCTTGACATCCATCTGCCAGATCTCATAATCTAGACATACATCAATGGATAAGAGTATTCTGATGGACTTGAGCATGGCTACCGGCGAGAAGGTTTCCTCATAGTCAATGCCCTCCCTCTGAGTATAACCTTTTGCTACAAGCCTAGCCTTAAAGGTCTCAACCTTTCCATCAGATCCTCTTTTCCTGTTGTAGACCCACTTACAACCAATGGGTTTAATATTGGCTGGAAGTTTTACAAGATCCCAGACCTGATTAGAATCGATAGATTCTAATTCAGCCTTCATAGCTTTAACCCAATGTCCTGAATCAACATTAGCCATTGCCTCTTCGTATGTGGCAGGATCAGATTCAGATTCTAGGGAGACAGCTTCAAAAACTTCTCCTAAGAACATGTATCTATCAGGCTGGCTGACAATCCTCCCACTACGACGAGGTACCGATGCAGAAATGGGTGAAGAAGTGGTATTTTCTTGATTTACATCGTTATCAACTGCGGGTTGGACTGAGGGCTCTCCTTCTATTTCTCTCAGATCTATCCTTCCCTTAGGTTTATGGTTCATGATATAATCATCCTCTAAGAAAACAGCATTTGTACTAACAAACACTTTCTGTTCTCTTGGATCATAAAAATACCACCCATAAGTACCCTTTGGATACCCTACAAAATAACATACTTCTGATCAAGAATCCAACTTGCTCATCTTTCCTTTCAGCACATGTGCCGGACACCCCCATATCCGGAGATGTTGCAAAGAAGGCTTGCGCCCAATCCACATCTCCCGTGGTGTCCTGGGAACAGATTTGCTTGGCACTAGATTTAGTATGTATGCAGCGGTTTCCAAAGCATAACCCCAAAGGAATAATGGCAACTCTGAATAACTCATCATTGACCTAGTCGTGTCTAAAAGAGTCCGGTTCCTTCTCTCAGCTACACCATTCTGCTGAGGCGTGCCAGGTGCAGTCAACTGTGACAGAATCCCATTCTGTACGAGGTGATCAATAAACTCATTAGAGAGGTACTCGCCACGTCGATCAGATCGAATGGCTTTGATATGTGAGCCCAATTGCTTCTCTACTTTAGCCCTAAACTCTTTGAACTTTTCAAAGGCTTCAGACTTGTGCTGCATTAGGTACACATATCCATACCTAGAGTGGTCATCGGTAAATGTTATGAAGTACTCATAACCACCCCTTGCTCTAATATTTATTGGTCCACACACATCAGTATGAACTAATTCCAACAATGCATTGGTCATATTGCCCTTTGCGGGAAAGGGCCTTTTGGTCATCTTACCCTCTAAACAAGACTCACAGACTTCCATTGGTTCGAGAACCAAATCGCCTAAGATCCCTTCTTTGACTAGTCTGCCAATCCTATTTAGATTGATATGGCCAAGCCTCATGTGCCAAAGCCTTGTTGGATTAGTGGAAGGTTCTTTTCTTTTAGATGGTATAGTTACCATTGAGTTATTAAGTTCGAAGCAAGAATCTTTAGAAATATTGGGAGTAATCACATACAAACCATTTGATTTAACACCAGAACATATAAAAGAACTATTTCTTTTAATCACAACTTCAGTTCCAAAATGAAAAGAATAACCATTATTCGATAAATTAGAAACTGAAATTAAATTACGTCTCATTGAAGGGACGTAAAGTACATCTGATAAAATCAAAACTTTATTGTCTAGAAATTCTAAAACTACGACTCCTATAGCAATCGCAGAAACGGTTGCGCTAGAACCTAGACTAAGTACGATTTCCCCATCACTGCACCTCCTGGTTGATCTGAACCCCTGCAATGAATTACAAATATGGTTAGTCACACCAGAATCAATGCACCAAGTGTTTGAAGTATCCGTAATAAAACTTACTTCAATCACATGTGATTCAATCATACCTTGAACTCTTGTAGCTAAGAATTCTGGACAGTTCCTCTTCCAGTGGCCCTTCTCTCCGCATTGGAAACACTTTCCTTTGCCTTGGCCACCCACCTTCCCTTTGCCCTGACCTTTTCCCTTAGATTTTGCAATCTTAGGGACCGGTCCAACACTTGGACCACCAGTACTAGCCTTCTTATTCCCTTTCTTTCCTTTCGGTGCAGATCGGGAAGAGGAAGCGCTTTTCTCAACGTTCAAAACGTTGACCCCAGGTTTGATCACCCCTTCCGCTGCCAAAAGAGAACTCATCAATTCGCTCATTGAAAATTCATTTGATTCATATTATAGTTAAGTTTAAATTGAGCGAATGAAGGCGACAGCGAATTGAGGATCATATCAACTTGGGTCTGTGCATCGATGTTGGCACCTAGGGTGTCCAGCTTGTTTAAATAACCAATCATTTTTAAAACATGTTCCTTGACTGGAGTCCCTTCCGACATCTTTGCACTCATTATCTTTTGCATGGCTACCGGTCTAGCAGGCCTGCCATGCTCCCCAAACATCTTTTTCAGGGATGTGATAATGTCACTGGCAGAATCATTCGATTGGAATTGGTGTTGCAACACACCAGCCATTGAGGCCAGAATATAGCAACGAGCCATTCCATTCGACTTCTTCCATTTGTCGAACTCGCGTCTGGCAGCTGCCGAAGCATTTGCCGCGGGTTCTTCGGGGCATGGGGTGGTGAGGACATATATGTGATCCTCCGCAGTTAACACGATGTCAAGGTTACGTTTCCATGCAGTGTAGTTGTTTCCAGTTAACTTGTTTTGAGTGAGTATGGTGGCAAGTGGACTAAATGCAGATCCAGACATAATGATTACTGAAAATCAAATAAACAAATTAAATATGGATATCAGAATTTGACAGTTTGAAATAAAAGAATCCTTAAAACTCTTATTTTAAAACAAAGTCGCCGGAATATCGAAACAAAAGAATAAAGCCTCCGTGTGGTGGTCAATTTTCTATTTTTCAATTAATCAATACTTGTCCGCTATGCAACTCTTGCAAAAACAAGTTATGACTACCGATCCCTTTTGATCTCTAAGTTTCTGAACAATGTCCCGTGTGGGATCCCTTATCCATAGCTTAGCTAGTGTGTACCATTAACTAAGATCCAATCACAACCGTCTCAAGTAGCGCCTCCGTGTGGTGGTCACCCTCTAACACGTCTGATTGATCCTATCTAAAGAAGTTCGCATCTAGTAACCAATAAGTAATGCACCCTCCGTATGGAATGATCACCCCTGACGAGGTGACACAGAATGCACTACTCATCTTACAGTGAACCATTAATGGAAGATCGTGGGTGTCAATAAATAAGACCCTCTCCCACTAGATTTGGTAAATTAAGGATTTTTCTATTTAGAAAAATTTGTTTTTATACATTACCCATAAACATCCAATGTTTACTAATGCGTTAAAAACAATTTTTGAATCTTATTTTAGAAAACTTGTTTTACGTGCATGCAAGTAGTAACAATATAATTAAATGCCAATCACAACCAAGCACATAAAACAAAAACTAAAATTGGAAAATAAAGACATCCAAACGATGCCTCTATCTCCCATGGCTCTATCTCCATAGAACCTCCTTTTTGGTTTGATCGCCTCCAGCTCCATCTTCATGGACAATGGCTCCTTACTCCATCTTCATGGATTTTCTAATTCTATTACATTTGTCCTATGTTTCTTTCGAAGCTTACAATTTATCTAGAAATAGAAATAGCAATAACAAAATAAAAGGCTAGGAAAACCGGTGCGACTTTCCTTTTCGTAGGAATGAAGTCGCAGCGCCCTTTACATATGCCTTAAAACCAAACCAAACTTAAATTACAACATGCACCAATCTCAAACAATTTAAATACAAAATTTAAAAGTCTTGGTGCCATGGGAGATAGTGACTAAACTAGCTGCAAAAGGGTTAGTCGTACACGCATCCACATATACATAACAAATATATGTAACTATTGGAATACTTAATTGATTCACACAGTATATAAACTCTTTACGTACTGAATTAGAACTTAAAACAGCATCTTACTTCTCTGTCACAGTTCGATCGATCGAAGACCGTTCGATCGCTCGAACCTTCGATCGATTGAACTCTGTTCAATCGCTTGAACTTTCTTTTTCATAGAATGATTTAAAAAATTTGCAGAAATACTTTTAAAAACAAAGCTTTTAATTTCAAAACATCTTACAACTGTGAAACAGAGAATCTGACAAAGAATCTGTCTCGATCGATCTAACTTCATTCGATCGATCGAATATTGTTCGATCGCGCTCGAGTACAGAGGATGTTCGATCGATCGAAACATGTTCGATCGATCGAACCTGCCTTGCATCCCATGCAATCACAGATTTGTATTCTGCTGCGATAACACTGCAGAAACAGATCTGTGATAATGTCGTTTCGAAAACAGTTCTAAAATCAACATGCAAATCAATATAGTGTTCCAAAAACGCATCTATAGATCCAAACGAGCGTGGCTTTGATACCAATTGATGGAAAAACCGGTTTAATTTCAAAGTTTAAACACACAGCGGAAAAGTCAAGTTATAAAAACTTAATGGCAGCCCAGGATTTACTACTCATTAATTCCATAGATGCGCACAAGAGGAGACAAGAGTTATACCTTAGTGTCTTGAACCCAATTATGATTTTCTTTAACTTCCAGCAGCTTCCACTAGATGGCCTTCACTCTTATGACTCCTATGGATGCTCGCAGGAAGGACTAGGGTTAGTGGGAACCCTAATGGAGAGGAAGGAGAAGGTTTGGTGCTCTAAAACAGTTTCTGCAGCTTCTGACGTTCAAAACGACGAACTACTTTTTCCAGAACGCAGCTGCCCTATTTATAGATTCCCAGAACCGACCTAGACTTCGAGCGATCGAAGATCTTTGATCGATCGAACGTTCGATCGATCGAACCATTCTCGATCGTTCGAGACTGCCAAAACTTCAATCGATCGAACTTGTCTTGACAACTTCCTCATGTGTCTTTCCAAGTATCCTGGCGGAGCTAAGAGTGGGACCTCCTAGGCTCTTTATTGTTGGCTCAGACCAGTTTGTTAATTACCGTGACCAAACTCTTTGATCAACAAACTAACTAACTGGTCAGTTAACGTTTACTCCACTATAAAACGATAACTGAACTCCAACGCAAAAGAACATATCCGAAGCGATAACTAGACTTGTATGTTGTACTAATGTCCCTCTACCTTCAGCATTCGTAATTATATTCAAGTAGTCGGATAACTGTTACTGTCAACCTGAATCACGATTACTTCTTGTATTCCTTGAGTTCCATTCACCTCTCATGATTACCAAACATGTTGATAACTCTTATCAACAGGACTGCAGTACTCAGTAATCGACTTGGTGACATCCTCAAGGGAATGCTTACTCTAAAACAGAGGGTAGATTCTATCTTGACAATGTATGTTCACAACCCTATGAACATGACATACCCAAGATACCCAGGTGTTGATCTTCTATAGACCTCACTGATTGGTAAGTCAAAGCAGTCATATCCACAGTCTGTGTTCATAATCGTCTCAAGATTGAGAACACGTACCTTATACAAGTTATGAGTTCCTATCGACTGATTGACAGCCTTGAGTGTCAATAGGAAAGCTCAGGTCCGTCAATGTACTATAAGCACTAGCATATTAACTAAGAGTTGCACTCTAGTGATTGAAATTGATCACTCCATCCAATGGTAGTTAATCATGCTACAGTGTAAACCTGATGAGATATCCTAGTCTCATCATCCACTGTGACATGTTCTAAGTAACAAAGAATAGTAATTCGTATCTCACTTGTATGAATCTCATACATACACGCATTACTTACTATGATACTTAAGGATAACAATCATCTCATGAAAGAAACATACATAACTAAATGTAAAGCTGATATCCATATATTAAAATGTCAATGTCTCCTATATAAAGTAATGGTTTGAGAGCACAAGCCCAACACTCGAAGAAATTCCAAGGTTGTCAATAACTGCTACAAAATCTCCAAGAAATTTCCATGAATCGTTGCAAAATAGAAGTTTAGAGTCTTTGCAAGCTTGCGCAGTGAGAAGTTTTGGAGACGAAAATTCTAGAAACAATGATTATCCTTCTTCGTTTAAACCCATAGCTCCAAAAAATTTGGTGAGAAATTTGTTTGCATTTTGAATTCCTAGATTGTAGGGCTGACTCGATGCGGTTTAATTGCAACAATGATTGTTTTTGAAATTTTGTTATTATATGGGAGGAGTACAGTAAGTGCGCAAATTGAAGTTCTGAGGGTAGTTTTGTCTAATCAACATAAGAGGGACTAATTCTTAAGTTATGTTATACCAGGGATCAATTTCTCAAAAGGCAGGCTATAATGGACTACATATTAAGTATTCCAAAAAAATACTCCTTCCGTTCCAAAATAAGTGTCCACTACAAGTTTGTACATTGTTAAAGAAAAATGCATTATATTCATTTTTTTGGTTCATTAAATAACAACTTTCTTATTTTACTCTTTGATGTGATGGTTGTTTGACTTTTCTACTCATTTTTGGACCACACAATAATGCTATTTTTCTTTATTATAAGGGTATTATAAGAAGCTTTTGTAATTGTACTTGACTATTAAAAGTGGACATTTACTTTGGAACATGCAAAAAAAGAAAGTTGGACACTTATTTTGAGGGAGCACATAGAGATAAGGACAGTAGGATAAATTTTTTTTTCTTATTAAGGACAACTTGAATCTTAATTTAATCAAAACACTTTAACCAAAACATATCTTTAACAAAAAGGACAAAAAATTTGACAAACCCCGAATTACCCTTCAAGCGCAAACACGCGCGCCAAACGCGCCCTTAGCGTGCAACACGCTCTCCCACGCGCACGCCACTCACTCCTGACCATTGAACAATCAAAAGAACTGCTATGGTGTGGCGCTCGCACGGTATGAGTGACCACACCATAGTAGCTCTCATTTCGAAAGAAAAAAAAATTAAACTTTAGACCACCATAACTTTTGATCTACAACTCAAATTTTATACCTCTAGAATCGTGTCGACGAGACCTACAAAACTAGTACCATTGTTGATATGTTTTGAACAAAAAAATTAAAATTTTTTAATGCCTTATTACTAACAAACCAAATGTAATTTTCACTTAATATTTGCATATGAGTTCTGTGAAATTTCACTTAATATTTATGTATGCCAAGTTGATATATTTTGAGCAAAAAAAAACAAATTTTCACATGCTTTAGTGAGAGTTTTAATGAAAGTTCACTTAATATTCGATTTAGTCCATAATCCTAAGCTTTTTCTAAAAATAGGTACTTCATATATCTGAATCTAGAAATTAGTCCCTTTGTGTTGCTAAAGACATAAATACCCCCTATACTATCCTCTCTCTCTCTCTCTCTCTCTCTCTCTAGAGACAGAGAGAATCTGCAACTATATATGGAGAGAGATTTCTGCTAGAGAGAGAAAGAGGAAGAGCGAGAGGGAGAAAGAAGAGAGAGGTCAGCAGCCCCTCCACCGCGGGCACCACCACATCCAGCCACGCCATTGTCGCCCATTGTTGGTCGTCGTCGTCATCACCTTCCAGTCATCCGATCTCCCATTCTTGAACTCCTTCCCTTTCTAAATCTGTGAGGGTTTCTCATTCATTCCAAAGTGAAAAATGAAGCAAACCGATCGGTGGGAGAATACAGAGCCAGTGATGGAGCTTTTGGAGTTTGCATACAGATGATTTGATGATGATGATGTTGATGGCTGAAATGGTGGATTCAAAAAGTGACATGATTAGTACAATAACAAATCGTGGAAGGCAAATGCTTTGTGTTTGGGCTTGAAGGCTTGTTTGGTTCAGAATAGTTGAGGTTGAGTTTGGATGGATTTTGTATTGAGTGGAAAATGCATTTTGATACCTCCTTAGCAATGTTCATTTGTGTGAAATTTCTTATAAAGTTCTGTGAAATATAAGAAAGTCACATAATTAACTATTTTTATGTGAAATTTTCACAAAACTTAAGGATTTGGGTTTGGGCATTATGGAATTTTTTAACAATTTTCTGGTTAGTGGAGTTTTATGACAAACATTGAGAAATTTAACAAGGGTAAAACTCGGGGCACACCCAAAGACACAACATTTGGGACACAACCCAAGAGATGTGTGTATCTCTCTCCTGTGTCACTGTGAGGTCCAGTGACATCACAGGAGAGATATAGACACATCTTTTGGGTACTCATTTAACAAATAGTAGAATTTTTTCATGCAAACACGTGATTATGGTTTTTTGTAGATAAAATACTAAGAAATTTCTCACTAAATGTTGTCGTATTGTGCGGAGTTTACGACAAACACTGAGAAATTTAACAAATGGTAGAAATTTTTCATGCAAAAAATGATTACAGTTTTTTGTAGGTAAAACACTGAGAAATCTCTCACTAAATGCTCCCATGTTGTGTGGAGTTTTATGATAAACACCTAAGAAAATTAACAAAGTAGTAGAATTTCTTCATGCAAAAAAATGATTATGGTTTCTTGTAGGTCAAGCACTGAGAAATTTCTCACTAAATTTAGATCTGTATTATAATGACAACAAAACTGGATTAATCATGTCTGCAAAACGTATTAAATAATTTGAATTACAACCAAAAGATCATGGTGAGCAGATAGGGAGATCCCTTGAATTAAGGGAACATAATCTCATTATCAATTAATGACATTAACTTCAAATCTATATCTATATGTCCATATATAGATACACGAATATACAGTCCGGATCTTACGCAGACTTTAAAAAATGAACCTATAAGACGGACTGTGTAAAGACTGAGAAATTTTTACAAAAAAAATTGCAAAATTCTCACTCTTTGAACAAAACGTATTAAATAATTTGAATTTCAACCAAAAGATCGTGGTGAGCAGATAAGGGGGATCCCTTAAATTACGGGAACATAATCCCATTATCAATTAATGACATTAACTTCAAATCTATATTATGTCCATATATAGATACAAGAATATATATATATATATATGTATATAACTGACCATGTGAGTAAAGATAGTTTAGACATTAAAATTTTATTAAATTGGGGAAAATGACCTATTTCTAATTAATATGCCTAATCAAGGATCTATTTCTAATCTAGCCCCTAAGATGGATTAACTTATAATAAAACGGCTGTAGAGGGACTAAATCTTATATTTCTATTATTTATAATAAGTGAATTTCACTTAATATTCATGTATTAATAAGTGAACTTTCACTAATGTTCATTAATTTATAATAAGTGAACATCTACATAGGGTGTGTTTGGATCATGGATTTCGTGAGGGAAAAGAAAAGATTTGGTGAGGAATTTAGTATCCCTTATTTGATTACTGTGGATTCTTAGGGGGAAAAAAGATTCACTTTTGCTTTCCCACACAACCAAACAAGTGCAACGATTTTATATGCCTCCATTTCCTTCCGCTTTTCTTTCCTTTTCCCTCCACTTGGTTTGTTAGGAATAAGGTATTACAAAAAATTGATTTACGAGTACAGTGAACTTTCACTTAATATTCATAAATAATAAGTGAATTTTCACTTAATATTCATGTATAATATATGAACATTCACTTAATAAGTGAAAATTCAATTTTTTTTTTCCCTTTTTCGCATACTAAACAATGTATCGTTCGTTAAAAAAACAAATTTCATAATCAATTATGAAAACACGATTTTTAAACCAAACAAATGAAGAAATTCTTGTGAAAAATCAAAATTTTTTTTTTGCTCAAAATATATCACCTTGGTATACATAAATATTAGGGTAAAATGCATTTTGCACCCTCAAACTATATCATGTTTTGCACTTTGGTCCCTAAATAATTTTTTTTCGCATTTTGGTCCCTCAACTAACACTTAGTGGCAGTTTTCCCCCTCCGTCACTTTTAGCCGTTAAAAGCGATGGAAAAAGTTGCAGTTAGACCTTTTCACTTTCACCCCTGTTTTATTTTTGGCAATCAAAAGGGAGTTTTATTAGACATGAAAAAAATTATAAGGTGGTACAACACACTTCAGTAAGTAGCAGAGCACAATAAAAGACATAAATCTATCAAAGAGCTCAAAAGAACCCCCCTGTGAACTGTTTGACAGTTTTTTTTTTTAAGTATTTTATGAAATGAAATCATAAAAAAAAAATTACGATTGGTAAAATTTGTCCAAGATAGTTTTTGGCCAATTGCAATTGCAAAGGCTATTTTGCTAAATATTTAATTTTTAGGTTTTGGAGCTTTATAAGTATTGAAAAAATGACAGTTGTTGCCAAACATGGCCCAAACAGGGGGTATGTATGTAATGAAAACAACTTTTCCCGTCACTTTTAACGGCTAAGAGTGATGGAGGGGCCAAACTGCCACAAAATATTAGTTGAGGGAACAAAATGCCACAAAATATTAGTTGATGGACCAAAATGCGAAAAAAAAAATTGTTTAGGGACCAAAGTGCAAAATAGGGTATAGTTTGAGGGTGCAAAATGTGCTTTATCCTAAATATTAAATAAAATTTCACTTGACTAGTACACAAATATTAAGTGAAAAATCCATTTGGTTTGTCAAAAAAAAAAAAAAAGCATGTAATAAAGATTACAAGCTCTAAACTTTTGACCTCTCAAAATAGCCAAAAATAAATTCATAGAAAATAGAAAATCCTATCTCCAACATGTATAAATAGATGGAAAAATTTCGCCTCAAAGGTAGCACTTTGGTCAAGAGCCCCGTCTTTAAATGGTCGCCTAGGGCTCCCAAATTGTTAGGGTTGGCACTTAATAAAATATCCATTAAAAAGTTGGAAATCCTAAAGGATACTTTCGTGAGGGAAAAGAGAGGAGGGAAAAACAAAATGAAAAACTAGTTTCATCGGCTACGTAAAAAAAAACTAATTTTCCATCTTATTTTTCTTTTCTCTCAACTTTCCCTCATAAAATGCATGAACGAAACAAAACCTTAATTAATATATGGACAAAGAGAGTGTACACGAGAGAATAAATTTTCCATACCTGGGCCCCAAAGAACATTCCATGCGGCCCTATCTCTATCTCTAGAAATATGTAGAAGAATTAAACGAACCTCCCAGACAGTTCTTCAAGTCTTCCTCAACTCATGCTAAAAAGCCAAGGTTTTCCCCTCAACACCCTTCCTATCTTCACCAAAGTAAAAATCACAATCCATAGTTAGCAAACAACAAGACACCAAATATTCCCATATCCCAAACCAAACAACCCCTAACCCAATTTCCAATTCCGCTTTCCTATAAAAATAAATAAATAAATTTCCAATTCCGTTTCTAAAATTCTCCCCAAGAAGAGAAATGGATTTCAGGCTAATGGGTTTGGACTCCCCAATTTTCCACACCCTACCGCCGGAAAATCAACCAACGCCCAACTCAAACCTACGTCCGAGACGCTAGGGCAATGGCGGCCACTCCGGCGAACATGAAGGAGTGCCCGAATTCTTACACTTTTATTGTCGACATGCCGGGGTTGAAGTCCGGCGACATCAAGGTCCAAGTGGAGGACGACAATGTTTCGCTGATAAGTGGAGAGAGAGAGGAGGAGGAGGAGGAGGAGGAGGAGGAGGAGAGAGAGAGAGAGAGAGAGAGAGAGAGAGAGAGAGGGGCCAAGTATGTGAGAATGGAGAGGAGAGTGGGGAAGTTCATGAGGAAATTTGTGTTGCCCGAGAATGCGAATACGGAGGCCATATCAGCCGTTTGTCAGGATGGTGTGCTTACCGTCACCGTTGAAAAGTTGCCGCTGCCGGGAAGAAGCCTAAGACCATTCATGAAGTCAAGATTGCTTGAGTTTGCTCTGTTTTCTATGGTGTTTTTGAGTGCTCTGGTTGTTTTTTTTTTTTTTTTTGGAGGAAATAATGTGGGTATGAGTAGGTGGTTTAGGTGGTATTGTGTATGATTCTCTTTAGTGTGGTGACTTTCTGCTGGAAAGTTCATGAGTGATTAACTATACTAATTTACTTCAGAGTTAAAAGAAGACAACTAATTTCCTAACTAAAGAAAGATCTTCCTTACAAGAACAGTAGGTAAAATACCATATTGTACTGTAAATGAATATTAACTGTGGAGTGACGTTATGCTTTCCAAATTTCTCTTCACAAATCCATTCCAAATATATGTGGCAGTGTGTCCATTGATTTTTGATCGGATGTTGAAGGGCCTCACTGCCACATGTATTTGAGATGCACTTGGTATGAAAAATTTGAAAAACATAGCATTACTCTTAACTGTGAGTGAAATTTTCTTTCAAAGATTTTTGAACCAATTACGAGTCACATTGGGCTTTAAGCTCTAGACAATTATTTCCATAAATTTTTGCCTAGATATTCTTTATGGAGGAAAATGCATGGATACATTACGAATGTAGAAAAAACCAAAAAAAAAAAAAAAAGGGTAAATTATACAGACACCTACTCATGTATTGTACTTTTTTCACTAACACCCCCTAAACTAAAAAAAAAACCTCGAACATATTGATCCCATCAACTCTTTGTGAGGGGGTATTTGACGGAAAAAATAGTTTTTGAGAGAGTCACCTTGTTGAATTTTTAGTTTAGAGGGTGTTACTAATAAAGGACAACACATGACGAGGTGTCTATATAATTTATCCAAAAAGAAATTAGTTGAAATCTAAAAATGTTACTATCAAGTAACACTAGGGGTGGCAATTTTTGACCCGACACGGAAACCCGACACGAAATAAACTGGTTTGAGTGACCCGTATAAGGGCACGGATCATAAACGAGTCAACCCGTTTGACACGATTAATAAACGGGTTGGGTCACACTTTAGTAAATAGACATTAAATGATACAAATATACAATGTAAAAATATATACTCTATATATATATATAAGACTATAAGAATGACTTATCAAAAAAATACATTTAAGAGACAAATTTTAGAGAATAAAAAAAATTAAGTGAACATTTTTGTTTGGCATTTCCCTCTTAATTTGGGCCTAATTTAGTAAAAAAAAAAAAAAAAAAAATTGATCCCACCGCCCAAATTGGTAAAATTGACCAAAAATCGAAAAAATCGACCGAACCGATCACTTTAGCTGGTTTTTAAGGCATGAAAAAATCTAAAAAAAAATAAAAATTCTATTCAAATCGAATCGAACCGATGACACCCCTACACGGGTTAGATGGGCGTGTATGACCTGACACGATTATGACACGTTAAGAATGACACAATTATAACCTGACACGATTACGATCCGACATAATTACGACCCAACAAGATTATAATCCGACACGACCCGATTACCACTCCAAGTAACACATTATCGCAAACATATTATAACTTAAAAAATAATAACATAATGATACTTTGTTATTATTTGTTAGAACGTAATAAATGAATGTGATACAATCAAAAGTACTACAGAATTCTACTTTTGGTATTCTATGCATTCTAAACGCCCAAAAAAAAAAAATTTTTTGAAGACAAAGTGAAGACAAATCTAGAGTCAGATACCATATAGCTACATGTGTTAAAAACTGAACTTAAGATACAAAATTGAGTCTTTGGTTTTTAGTACATTGAATCAATTGTTTGTGAAATTGACTATTGATATGAGCAGTTGTCTCAATTATTTGAATTTGTATCATTTTAAAACTATTTATTTGTGATTCATAGGTTAATTGCTTGAAAAAAATAGGAAAGTTTTTAATGGAAAAAGTTAATTTATCATGGAAAATTATTGAAATCAAACAACAAAAAACTTATTTTCCATGGAAAATGACAACTTTTCACTGGAAAACAGTGACAATCAAACAGAAAATTAGATTTTCTATGGAAAATGTTAAATTTTCTAGCCAGAAAATAATTGCAATCAAACAGCCCCAAATTTTATTTCCATGGAAAAAATTTCCAAGTAAAATAATTCCATGAAAAATTTTCTTTTCAACCCGTTTTCTACCTTGCAATCAAACGCACCCTTAGTGTTGTGGCTTTCTGCTCAAAAGTTTATGGTGATTATCAATATTTGATGCAGTACTATTAATGAATTATATATTTTGTGTTTACCAAAAAAAAATTAGCTATTTATTTACTAGCTCGGCAGTGATTAATTATACTAGTTTACTTCAGAATTGAAAAAGACAACGAATATCCCCAAGGACCCTAACTAAGTAAGATCTTCCTAAAAACAACAGCGAAGTAAAATTCCATATTGTATTGTAAATGAATATTAGTTGTGCATGAATATCAAGTGAAATTTTCTTTCAAAGACGTTTGAACCAATTAAGAATCACATTGACAATTATTTCTAGAAATTTTTGCCTAGATATTTCTTTTCCCCATTTTGCTAGTAAAATTAGAGCTGATCATCGGTCAGTTTTGAAGCATATTCTTAACCGAACCGATGCCATCGATTTTCCATAATAACAAACCGAAACTGTACTTGACTATTAAAGAGGGTTAGAGTACCTTCCAGATTCTGCTACTCCTCTTCATCAAATCCTGCCTCTTCAGGAATAATAGCATTGAGACGAGTTTGTCCTTGTGTTGATGCTCCGTAGTAACCGCCTCGGGGTGCTTTACAATCCTTAGACAGATGTCCCTTCTAGTTACTGTTAAAGCAAACTACATCTACGCGACTGTTCCTCTTTGGGGCACAACTATCCTTAGATAAATGTCTAGGGAATTCGCAGTTGAAGCAGACTCCAGGTTATTACTTGTGGTTCCTGATTGTCCCTGGGGTGGAGTTGGGTTAAATGGCACAGTCAGTTCGTTGCGGAATGGAGATTGAGTCATTCCATTAGGAATGGAATGGGAATCCTTAGGTTTTGAAAAGGAATGCTTATTCCTCCTTTAGTAGGAATCCCATTCCAAAAAGGAATGACCATTCCATTATATTTGATCATACCAAATATGATAATGGAATGAACTTGAGAATGTCCATTCCATTTCGGCGTTCTCCGGTCTACCAAACATACCCTAAGTCATATATTAAAAACCAGTTTAATATTGAGCCACTCTCTCGTAGGTGTCAGGGTACAAGTTGGCATCCTCTTACGCGCACGTGAGCGAGCCTTTTCACAATAGAAGCTTACAAGCTTATCAAATGAAACCATATATAAGGAGTCGAAAAGTCTCATGTATAACCAATGTGGGATAAAAGTCAAATCAAGCTTATAGGCTTTAGTTTAAGTTTTTGAAATAAAAATGACCAAGGACCAAGGACCAAATAAGAGAGTAAAAATTTGACTCAAAAGGCGAATCCATCAAGTATGGATTGCAATTAAACATACCATCTAATTAGTATGGATTATGGAATTCATTAAGAGTTTAACTCAACCTTTCTCATTGCAATTGCACTATGCACCATAGGAAGAGACAATAGTGTAATAAATTTACAGTGCATCTCAAACCAACCAATGACTTGTTATTACCCATATGAACCTATTTCTTGGGTTCTCCAATTACATAGGTTGGGTTACCATCATTGTTGATTTTTGTTACAGGCATAAGTCTCATTCCCCTTGATGTTTCATATACTAATTTTCTCTTTAGTGGTTTTGTTAAATGGTCAGTCAAATTCACTTCTGACCTTACAAAATTAAGAGATATAACTTTATCTCAAATAGCTGTTTCACAATATTATGTCTTAGGCACATGTGCCTACTCATGCCATTATAGGACTTATTTATAGCTCGGCCTATATCAGCCTGACTATCACAATAAAGACACCGATGGAGCTGGTTTATTTCAAATAGGAATATCTGCTAAGAAGTTTCTTAGCCACTCAGCCTCAGTACCAACTTAATTTCTCAAGAGTTACAAACTCATATTACATCGTTGACTTAGCTATGCAAGTTTGCTTGGACGACTTCCAAGATACTGCACAACCACTAAGTGTGAAAATAAATTCACTTGTTGATTTCATCTCATCTGAGTTCAAAATACAATTTGCAACCCTGATTTTTTAAATTACATACTTTCCTCTCCAAAAGGTTTGGCTAAAACCTATCCTTGAAAAATCAAAATTTAAATTCTTTCGAATTTCGAAATATGCAATACATTATCAAAATGAATTTTTCCTTGTCTCCGGGTATATAACTATTTTCATAATTTAATTTCTTCCCAAAGGAGAAAATCAAATTTAAGTCTCTAGTACCAAAACATTGGTACTAAGCGAGTCATCAAGTAAAACACTTCATTTTTCCTTGAAGAATATTCTTGTAACAATTGTATTGTTACACATATGTCTACATGCACTCAAATTAATTCTCCAAAATTTGTCATGAACTTTTTTTACTTCTACAAATATAACCACAAATAGTTCTTCGGACACATTAGCCTGGGAACAGATTGATGCTTCTAGCAATATTTAAAGGAGGCTTTACATATTGTCTGAAGCGATTCTGTCTATATGTATCTACATAGGACTCTTATTGCATAAGCAATCGGAGGTCTAGTACTATGTACCATACCTAGAACTACCAATAATATTATCATATTTCTTTTGATAAATCATATCATACTCATATGTGGTTTAATCTAACACTTGGCTCAAAAGGAGTCCAAAAAGGGTTTGCCAAGAAAATTATTAACTCAAAACCTTTTCCAACATAGTGATACTGATCATTAAAAGCCAATAATAGCTATTGTAATTTTAAATCCACAAAATTACACTGGCTTCACCTAAATCTTTCATATCAAAATAAAGTGACAATAATTTTTGGTATCTTCTATAATCCCCAATATAGAACCAAAAATAAATCATCTTCATGTAAACATGTCACTTTCATTAATTTTGAAGTTATCAAGATTTTCAATCACTGGTTGGGTGCCAGTTCTAAACCATGTACAGAATATACAAGAATACACACTTTATTTCTAGGGTTATTTATAGAAACACTCCTTAAGGTTAGGTTTTTTTATCAATTACTTCCCTGTACTTTAAAGTGTATCACTAATACCCCCTGTGGTCTGGACTAATTAAGTGAAACAGTCACTTTTTCAGTTAAAGTTAACAGAAAATGGGTAAAAGTACGAAATTACCCCTATGACATGCTAATGAGAACCCCTGATATGTTTAAATGTTTATTTAGATATATGTGGTACATTATTATATTGTTTTGATACTCCCTCCGTCCCATTTTATGTGTCCATCTTGGGGAGTCCAACTATTTAAGGGGACAAAAAGAATCTACACCTACTTTCCACAATTGCCCATAATCGTTGCACTTTTTTTTTATTATTTTATTTTGGTATTGATTGCAAGGAAGGGTAGTTGGGGAAAATAAGTAAAATTTATATACTAATTTAGGAAAGTGGACAACAATTTTGGGACATCCCAAAAAGGAAAGATGGACACATAAAATGGGACGGAGGGAGTATTATATTTGTTGCTAGAGACCATTTTGTGGTCACTTTGAGGTACCTTTGTAAGAGCGAATTTGTTTAATTTTTTATTTTTACTTTTGATGTACCCTTGGACACACACACACACACACACACAGAATGTTGGTGATACATTATTTTGTTTTTTTTTTTTTATCTATCCTTGGACACACACAATCTTGGTGATATATTAGCTTTTGATTTTTGCTTCTTTTTTTTTTTATTTTTTATACCCTTGGCCATGCATAGTGAAATACAGTATAGTGATGTACTAAGATCTAAAAAAATAAAATTATCACCAAAACTGTGTGCGTGTGTGTGTGAAATTTGCTCTCACAAAAACACCTTAAATTAACCACAGAATAGTCTCTAGCAACAAATATAATATTAAAATAATATAATAATGTACCACATATCTCCAAATAAACATTTAAACATATAAATTTGTTCACATTAATATATAATACGGATAATTTTGTACTTTTATCCCACTCACACAATAGGACGATCTACAAGAGATGACACAAACAACACCACTCTTCTTCTTTTTCTTTTTCTCTTTTTTTTTTTGTTTTTTGTTTTTTTTTAATACGATGATACATTAGATTCTTTGGTCTTCTAGATTAATATTTGTTTTCTAATGAGATTGAACCTAGTTTTGATAGTTTGAAAAGAATTGTACTGTGATTCTCAAAATTGTATTTTAAATTCAGCTTCCAACGGGATGATGGGATCAATTATAATAATTTATAAGGAAAATTTAGGTGGTCATATTATCAATCAATTTGGTTTGACCATCTCTGGTGTTTGAGATATAAATTTATGAACTTTACCATTACGCATTTCAATAATTTTTACTCTCTCCGTTTCGTATTAAGAATCTCTTTTGAGAATTCTAATTTATTAATGGGACAACCTTGATTTTGGTGAGATTTTCAATTTTCTAATATTACCCTTTTTGAAATTCAAAATTGTAATGTCACATCAAAAAAAAAAAAAAAGGAAGAGTTAGATATAATAAAGGGTAAATTTGAAAAGTGTGTATTAAAGTACTTTGACATTTCTAAGAGGACTCTTAAAATGGGACATCAAAAAATGACATCAAAGACTCTTAATATGGGACTAGGCCTGGCAAAATAGTTTTGGATGCTCCAACCCACCCAAGTCAACCTGAAGAATAACCACTTTGGACCTGACAAAAGACATTGTGGGTTGAAACTGGGTTGAACAAATAAAATGTATAGTTAAAAAATAGGTTGAAAATGGTTAACCATTTCATTTTTTTGTTTTTGTATTAGAATTTTTTTGTGTTCAATTTAAAGAAAGAAAATAAAAAATGCGTTTGGTAACTTTGTTTTGTTTTTTAAAATGTTTTGTTTTTTAAAAGAGAGAAAAAAAACAAAAAAAATGCGTTTGGTAAACTACATTTTTGTGTCAAAATTTTATATCTACTTAAAAATGACTACTTTGCGCTTGAAACTTCTAAATGTCATAATTTGTTAAAAAAAATCAGAATTTAACGTCGTCAAAGTCTATAAGCTCATATTATTATGAAAACCATTTTGGAATTTAAAAAATATATGCGTCGTAAAATGACCAAATTGTCCTTGGAGCTTACATATAAGAAGTTAACATTGTTAAAATCATCAATTAATACGGAATGATCAACCCTTAGTTTTCAACGTTTTGGATCCAATGATAGGGTCCATTTGGCCTTAATATATTTGTAAAATGACCATTTTACCCTTTAAATTTTAAAATGTCATAACTTATTAAGAGTAAACTAGAATTGAACACCGTCAGAGCCTGTGAGGTCATATTTAGGATAAAGAACATTTTGGACCTAAAAAGTACATATATGGTAAAATGACCAAATTGCCCTTGGGGTTTACATATACGAAGTTAACATTGTTAAAGTTTTTAAATAATACAAAGTGGCTTACTCTGAGGTTTTCGACGTTCTGAATCCAATGGTGTGGTCCATTTGACCTGAATATATTTGTAAAATGACTATTTTGCTCTTAAAACTTTAAAATGCTATAACTTGTTAAAATAAAATCAGAATTTAACGTCGTCAAAGCTTGTAAACTCATATTATTATGAAGAACATTTTGGAACCTAAAAAGTATTAGATCGTAAAATGACCAAATTGCCCTTGGAGCTTACTTGTAATAAGTTAACATTGTTAAAGTATTAAAATAATACGGAGTGACCTATCTCAAGGTTTTTCGACGTTCTGGATCCAATGACAGGGTTCATTTGGTCTAAATCTATTTGTAAAATGACTATTTTGCCCTTCAAACTTCAAAATTTCATAACGCATTAAGACTAAACTAGAATTGAACGTCGTCAGAGCCTGTGAGCTCATATTAAGATGAAGAACATTTGAGGACGTACAAGTATATATATGCGATAAAATGACCAAATTGCCCTTGGAGCTTACTTGTAATAAGTTAACATTGTTAAAGTATTAAAATAATACGGGGTGACTTACACTAAGATTATTCGACATTCTAAATCCAATGCAGGGGTCTATTTGACCTGAATACATAAGGGCAAAATGATTATTTTACTCTTAAAAATTCAAAACTCCATAACTTGTTAAGATTAAATCAAAATGCCTAAAAAGTACATAGATTGAAAAATGATCAATTCTGGTTAAATCTTAACAAGTTATGGGTTTTTAAATGTATAAGGTCAAAATAGTCATTTTACAAATATATTCATGCAAATATAGCTTGGCATTAGATTCAGAATGTCGAAAATCTCGGGCTAGGTCACTATGTATTATTTGAAGACTTTAACAATGTTAACTTCTTATATGTAAGCCCCAAGGGCAATTTGGTCATTTTACGATCTATATACCTTTTAGGTTCCAAAATGTTCTTCATAATAATATGAGTTCACATGCTTTGACAACGTTAAATTCTGATTTTATTTTAAAGTTATGGCATTTTAAAGTTTTAAGGGCAAAATAGTCATTTTAAAAATATATTCAAGTCAAATGGACCATGTCATTGGATCCAGAACGTCGAAAAATCTCGGGGTAAGCAACTCTGTATTATTTGAAGACTTTAACAATATTAACTTCGTATATGTAAACCCCAAGAGCAATTTGGTCATTTTATCATCTATGTACTTTTTAGGTCTCAAATGTTCGTTATCCTAAATATGACCTCACAGGCTCTGACGGCGCTCAATTCTAGTTTAGTCTTAACAAGTTATGACATTTTGAAATGTAAAGGGCAAAATAGTCATTTTACAAATATGTTCAGGCCAAATGGACCCTACCATTGGATCCAGAACGTCGAAAAACCTAAGGATTGATCACTCTGTATTAATTGATGATTTTAATAATGTTAACTTCTTATATGTAAGCTCCAAGGGCAATTTGGTCATTTTACCATATATGTTTTTTAGCTCCCCAAAATGGTCTTAATATTAAGATGATTTCATAGGCTCTGACGACGTTCAATTCTAGTTTATTCTTAACAAGTTATGGTATTTTGAAGTTTGAAGGGCAAAATAGTCATTTTACAAATAGATTCAAATCAAATGAGCTCTGTCATTGGATCCAGAACGTCGAAAAACCTAGGATAGGTCACTCTGTATTAATTGATGATTTTAACAATGTTTAACTTCTTATATGTAAGCTCCAAGGGCAATTTGGTCATTTTACCATATATATATGCTTTTTAGCTCCCCAAATGGTCTTAATATTATAATAAGTTCATAGGGTCTAACGACGTTCCATTCTAGTTTAATCTTAACAAGTTATAGCATTTTGAAGTTTGAAGGGCAAAACAGTCATTTAATTTTCTTTTTCTTTTTTTATAAAAGATTAAAATTTGTTTTTTTCCAAATTTTTTTTAATTGAATTTTTTTTTAAAGAAAAAAATAGTAAAAAAAAATTTCAAAAAAAAAATAATGATAATTTTGGTCGGGTTGGCAAGTCAACCCGGGTCAACCCATATTAGACCTATATTTTCGTGGGTTATAAATAGTTTTGAAACCATTTTAACCCAACCTATTTTGGCCCAACCCATATTTACCCATATCCAACCAATTGTCAGGCCTATATGGGACATAGAGTGTATTTCTCTGTAGCTATCAAGGTTTTTTTTTTATTTTTTTATAATTTCTGAATGTCACATTAGTGTTTATCATTGCCAAAAAAAAAAGGAAAACACCTGGGTGCAGTGAGCTCAGTCCTGTGCAACCTGTGCCTCTCACAGTTTGCACAGTATTATTCCCAAAACAGTTTTTATTTTTTTTAAAATTGTGCAAATACTGTGCAAACTGTGAGAGGCACAATTTACACAGGACTGAGCTTACTACACCCAAATGTTTTCCAAAAAAAAAATGGTCATCCGACACTCTAGATTTGACTGAAAATTTTACAATACCAATACATGAATATAAGAGCAACTCCAATGGGATTAGGCAAATAGGCTAGGCAAAATATCAATTTGGCTAGTTGAATAGGAAAATACCTAGCCAATATATGGAAGCCACTCCAACCACAATAGCCAAATGACTAGCCATTTATTTGTTTTGCCATTTTTTCATTCAATCAATGACTTGGCCCACATCCCAAACCCAATCAAATTGAAGCACATAGGCCAACCACCATGATCATTGGCTCCATTTTTTTAGCTCACCTCCATCATCCTAGCCATTTTGGCTCTCCAATTGGGAAAGAGCCATTTTGGCTCATGTGATGGCTCTTTGCATTGGAGACCAAATTTGAGATTTTGGCTAGGCATTTTGGTAGTTGAAAATTTTGGCTAGGGTGATGGCTCCTCCCTTGGAGATGGCCTAAGGGCACAAGTCCCTATAACCGCCACTTATAGGAGATAAATTCACAAGCTTTTTTATTACAGCCAAAGGGCTTTATAACTTTTGAGTGGATGAAAATGCCCACTATATATGACCTGTCACCTTGATAAATGCATAAAATCATTGTCTCTTAAAATTCAAACGTTCGAAAAAATTGCATGAGCGAAAAGCCAATTTCTACATAAAATCATCCAAAAATCTTTCATGTACTTGATAATCAACCAATAATCTTTGTCAAATCCTCGAAGAACTAAACCCTAGATTCACCATTGTACAGAATAGACAGAGTTCAAAGTGGAGAAAAACTAAACCCTACTGTCATCTTCAAAAAATTTCAAAGATTATCGATGGCTGCAAAAGATATTTTACTCATTATCAATATCTCCTTCAAATGTCAACAACCACTAATATTCTCTAATCGTTCCCATTTACGTAAAATATTAGTGTCTTAATTGTTTACTGTTTCTAGTACTGGATAAATATCATCTTATTAATAGCATTTTGATGAATGTTACTGTGTTAAACGTATATGAATAAATTGAGATTTTTTGTAACATGTAACACCAGTACTTAGAAAAAAAAAGGATTAATTAATTGGTTAGTATTCATTAATTATTATGATTAGTGTATATAATAGATTAAGGTGGGACTGTGGACTCCATTCATTGTTTGATTAGGAATGCATTAACGTCTAAACGATTTACATTAGTTTTGTAGATAAAATTGTTTAAGCATAGTGATAATGGACTCTAAATATATAACCATTAGTTTTTGGGGTTGGGATGGTTTGGGTTAAGGCGTGTATGTGGTGTGTGTGTAACCATAATTCAAGTAATTATCAATATATATATATATATATATATATAACACCATGAGCTGGTATTAACTGAGTGTATCGATCATAAGTGTCATTGGGTATCATATATGTGAATCTATTATTATTATTATTATTATTATTATTTTCCCTAACTATATGAATAACCATGTGCATTAATAGGTCCACTTAGGCACTTATTAATTATAATGGATCATAGTTAATTAGGGGTCTAAACATAATTAAATCTTATTATTTTTATAAAAGGGGACCTAATTATAATTAACTCTAACATTTATATAAAGTGGAGGACCTAAACATAATTAAACCCAACTTTATATCTAAAGTGGGAGTCCTATTCTAATTAGTGTGGAGTGCTGCAATCTATCTATGGAGCGGCAATAGCACTGCCCGAAAATTATTAGTAATCACAATAGGATAAAGTGGTAATTCAGCAATAAGAAAAAGTGGTAATTTATAGATATCATAATTTAGTGGGACTTCCTAACTTATTACAAAATTGTGTTCAATTTTAAATGAACAAGAAAAATCTTTGCCACCTTATTTAAAATGATGACTCTTAACCAATTGTGCATTTTATAAAATAACTTTATTGTCCTTGTTTTAAAGAGGTGAAAGAGATTTTATTTCTCCAAAAAAGAAAATGCAAGCCTTAGATATGTAATAAGTTAGCATTTTATTTTTAAAGTGACAATTTAAAATAAATTATTTTGAAATAAAATAGAATTAAACAATAATACGATAATTAAGGCAGGAGGTTTTCACATTGTCTAGCAAATTTAATATTTTTAATGTTTTTATTCCCCTTTCATTGTTTTAATAATTACCATACTTTATAAATGTAAAATATTGATCCCTTTGTTTCAAAATTATTGTCACACTTTCTATTTATAGAGTAATGCTACGCTTTCGAAATTTTGCAATCCAAATGCTATCAAATACTGTATATGTGATAGTGAGACCATCTTAAAAAATGGTGGGACTACTATAACATTCTCCAATCAAAATTAGGGGGGCCCATTACCACATGCATTTGGGAAACATTTGAGATTCCAAATTTGGAAATCATAGCATTATTCTATTTTTTAATAAAAATTATTGTCACACTTTCTATTTATAGAGCAATGCTAAGTTTCCTAAATTTTGCATCCTAAATCCAAATACTTGCGATAGTGGAACCACCTTCAATAATGGTGGGACCACTCTAACATTCTCCAATCAAAATCAGGGGGCCCCACCATCACATGTATGTGAGAAATATATGGGATTCAAAATTTGAAAAGCATAGCATTATTAAATTTTTCAGCAATGCTAGGGGCACAAACAAGTTTCACAAACACACTCTATCTCTCTCTTGGGTTGCACTATGAGGTCTACTAAAATTTTTCGAACCCCACAGTGCCACCCAGGAGAGAGATAGACTGTGTTTGTAAGTGTTTGTGAAACTTGTTTATACCCCAAATATTACTCTAAATTTTTTAACACTTAATACTTTTAGGATTATAGTTAAATTAGGAATAAATTGATATTTACAAAATAAAAATAATATAAGATTAATTTATTAACGATATGTAATTTTAAATAATTAATTAAAAGGTTGAATGGTTACCTACCAAACAAGAGATGTTAAATAATTGAAAAGTTTATTTTGACCGGTATGGTATGTGGTAACCGGGTATAGTAGGTTGTGTAGTGGTATTTGTTAAACCACTTAGACTTTTTTTTTTTTGATCGGATAAACCACTTGGAATCAATGGTCCAACGCCAAAACAACTAGGGCGTATTACAGCCTTCTCCACAAGATTTTGGGCTGCTCGATCTTGATGGTGTGAGGCCCAATGTTGTGCTCTTCAATGCACTTTGCTGAGACTTTGATAATGGAGCTTGTGGTTGGTCAGCTCTTCAATATTGCACATTACGCACAAAACGTGAATGATACAAGGCTGCTCTCCCGGATTACAAGGCTGCTTTCACGGATTTCAAAGAACAATAATGATACACACAACTCTACACATTTTTTCACATCTAATAATTTTGATCTTTTATTTTAGTGGACTTCATATGTTTTCAACGTGAAATCTATGTGAGATCTATATGGCGTTCACTGAAATCAAGGGACAAGATTGTTAGGTGTGAAAAAGTGTGTGAAATTGTGTGTGTATTATTACTCTTTTAAAAATGCTCAATGGTGTAGCTAATGTGTATCTAGTGTACTACGTGTCATTCAACCTTCTTGACGCATGGACTAGGATGATGAATCTTCAAGGGTGGTAATGTTAGAGCATCTCCAATGCACCATGCTATTTTCAACATGCCAATTTTATTTTTTGACATTGCTATAGTATCAAATGCTATATATTGATATTTCTGTTCCAATGCTACATGCCATTTCAAATGCTATAATTTCCAACTACTACTCCAGATTTGAATATTTTTTATCATTGTATATCAAGTAATTTGATTGTTGGTTGTATGAAAGCATAGGTCTTGCACTCTGAAATGAGTCAAATGACATTGCAGTACTGAAAATTTCACTTTCTCACGCGGCTTGCACTGAAATGGCTTTACAATTTACACTTAAAATTTCACAGGAAATTGCACTGAAATGACTTCACGCCTTGGATCTGGTGCACATCACTCTCTTTCTCTTAACCGACAGTCTCCTTCCTCCAGATTTGAATCTGGTTCTACTTCTCTCTCTCTGATCGAGAGAGAGCGAGAGAAGTTTTTGTGTACCTTCAAGGCAGCGTCTATGTGGTGTCTTACACTTAATGAGGTAGCGCCACACACAATTATTGGGACCATTTAAATTTTTGTGATGGGTTCCATTGTTCACACGTGCTTCTATTGGGTACGGGGTACCAAGTGGCATGCCATGTAGTACCTTGGGGATCAATTACATACTTTTACCATTTCTCCAATATAAATATATATGCACCCAGTCACATATATATAGAGATATCTAAGAGCATCTTCAATGCTAGAATTAAATCCATTATGATCAAAGCTAAAATTTGAGAAAGTTACACAAAATATGTGCTCCAATGCAAGGTCATTTGTGTTGCCAAAATTTGAGAAAGTCATTTACTTTCTAAAATATAGCAAAGGATTTGGCTTTTGCCAAATTTTGACCATTGTATTTTTTTTTTTAGTTCCTAGTGCACAACAATCCAATGTACAATATCAATTTCTTTTGTATAAAAAAACTATCTTTTTTTATTAGTTGTGGCAAAACTAGTGTACAAAACACACTACTCAATGTACTATATTAATAGCTTTTGTGCCAAAAAAATGACATTTTAGATGACTTTTTGCATTGGAGCATAATTATCAAATTACAGATTTTTGACACTATAGCATTGCTAAAATATACGCTTGAAAGATGCAAAATAGCTTTTTGCATTAGAGATCCTTTAAGATTTCTTTTTAATCTAAACTTCATTGTTTGTATCAATTTTTATATATACTTTTTACGATTTTTGAGGGATTTTCTCTATCATAAAATATGGCTCCACAATCCTCAGGTATTGTTCTTGTTATTCCAATGATCTTTTTTTTTTTTTTTTTTTTTTTTTTTTTTTTTTCTCTTTCTTAATTTGTCTCATCTTTGTATTCATAAGTCTTTCTTAATTTTGTCTCCACTCATTTGAGATCATATTGATTTGCTTTGATTATTTAGTTATTATCATTTTATTTATTTGTCATCCAATTTTTTTGAAAATAGTTTGATTCCCTCTTTTTTTTTTTTTTTTTTTTTTTTTTTTTTTTCCTCTTGTGAAGTCGCATGTTTTAAGGAAAATTGAAAGTTTGACGGCATGAGTGGAGTCGGAAAAAAGTAAGCAACTTTGTCCCCCTTTTATGTTGATTTAGTGGAGGTTGCATTTGTTGTTTGCTTTTTTTTTTTTTTTTTTCCTTATATTTATGGCCTATATTTTTGGTTGGATTTCCATCAGACTCGCATGATAGGCCGGGGTTTAGGGTTTTGAAGTTTGGGGTTTTTTTTTTTTGAAGCTGTTACTGTTCAACCCATTCAAGAATGAGTTTCAAGTTTCAACCTTTGTTTCTTACCTTTAGGGCTGCTCAAAATCCACCCGTCCACCCGATTTACCCGACCACCCGACTCACCCGTAGTCTTTTTATTGGTTTTTAAACAATGTGGGTGGAGTCACGGGTCTTGGGGGTGGAAACCCGACAATTTCGGTGGAGTCACGGGTCTAGGGGGGGTGAAAACCCGAATCACCCGACTCGACTCGAAACACACTTATTTTTTTAAAAAATATATATGTAATATATATATATGCTTATATCAATATATACATTATGTATTATATAGTCTTTAATGTCTATATGTAATATACTTATATCAGGATATATATTATGCATTATATAGTTTTTAAATATATATATATATATATGTTATATTCTTGTATTAATAAAATATATATGTCACTAGCGGAGATATAAAAACATTAAAACTATCAAACTAACACATGACTATGTTTTTATTTTTTGTTTGGTCAGATGTTTGGTTAGCCCATGATTATGTAGACAAAAACATTCAAAGCAAAAAAAAAAAAAATGAAGACAAAGTCATGTGTAACGCAAATGTTTGATTGAGACAAATGAGACAGTCGGGTTTCACCCAACTCGACCCGACTCACCCGACCACCCGATGAGTCGGGTGCACCCGACAAAGCGAGTGGATGACGGGTGGAAGGAGGACAAACCCGACTATATTCGAATAGATGAGCGAATGAGGGTCAAACCCAACTCACCCAACTCATGAGCACCCCTACTTACCTTTGCCAAACGCTAAGAAGTACACTCAAATTTGCTTGACTGAGCTTTATAGAGCTCATATCTTCAGCTATATAAAACGTACTCTTTTGACTTTTGCCACTCAAAAAACAATACACCCAATTCATAAAAAATTCCCATCTTGATCATTTTCCATCTATTGATCCTCTTGTGGGTCTTGAAAATTTTAGGATTTTCTTTAGTTTCAAAAATTGAAGATGGGTCCCAATTATCATTCCCATCTATTAAATCCATGTACCCAAAACTCTCCATCAAATCAATGTAATTAACATTATATTGGACAGTGTAAGAAGCTCCATGCCTCCATAGATAGAGGAGGTGCATGCCAATGCTTGTACTTGCTTGCCAAGTGTTGGAGGAAAATCATGAGTGGACAAATAACCTAAGTTCTGACTCAAAGAGGGTACTCTAAAATTTACCCAGATTTATCTAAATATATATATATATATGTTAGATAAATATGTGTTTTAGCCATGTTTAAGGGCTAATAAAAGTGAGACCCGCTTAGAGTTTAAGTGGGATCCTTGTGGATTTGTGTTCTCCTCCATGAGGAGATGAAGTTTGGATATTCACATGTCCAAAACTATAGTTGGGTGAATGATAAATTAATGATTAAAAGTTATCCCATACAAGGAGCTATTGAAATGAAAGAGGTTCACAATTTACCATGTCCCACGTAGGAAAACTAGAAGTAGCCTTTAGTGTATTTATAAGGTTACTTCATGTTTTGGATTTGGGCCCCAAGGGGTACCCAATTTTGTGGAAGGGGGAGGACCTAAGGCCCTTTGGGTTTACTCCATGCGCGCGCGCGCCGCCGCCGTCCGTCCGTCCGTCCGTCCGACCAATCGGGTCATGGGTGCGGGTGCGGCCCGCACAGAATATTTCTTTTTAGACCCCTTCAAGTTTTTGGTATTACAATTTTGTAATGAAGAGACCCTTGGAATTTCTGCACATGTTTAACATTGCAGAAACCTTTAGGATTTCTGGAAGAGTTACAGAACTCCAAAAGGTTGTAGTTACAACCTTTGGAATTTCTGAAATGATGAATACACAAATATATTCCAACTTCAGTCTATACACACCTTCAACATCCAACACAGTTGAGACACATACTGTTCTTCCTTCCAGTTTCAGAGAGAGAGACACAGAACATAGTTGGTTCGCCAGAGCAGTTGTACGTTGTGCAGTACCACTGTTAGAAGCCGCTTTATCCTGGGAGACAGACGCCGACGATTTCCTCAAGCACATCCGATGAGGCGGCGAATCTGTTTTAAGAAAACTGTGAATAGATCACAGGCCTCGGATTGATAATTCTTCTGTTTATTTTTTCTGTTTCTGTCCAAGTGTAATTTTTTCTGTTTTCATTAGTTGTAATCAGAATCTGTTTCTGTTTTCCGATTATATCAATGTAAATTTTTCCAAAAATCTTAAAACAGATTATATATATTTTATAAAACAAAAAAACAGATTCGGTTTTGGGAAAACAGAAACTATTTTGAAAAACAGTTTTACAAAAACTGCTACTGTAATCCTCGTTTTCTGGCCAAACGGTACACAATCAGGGAAAATTACATTAGACGAAAAGTGTGCAGAATCGCGTTTTGCTTGGGACATCACGAGCAGAATCTTAAAATTCATTCGTTTTCTAACAATTATTTGGGAAAAGAAATTCTGCTGCTGTTAAAATTAAAAAGAAAAATATTAGATTTAATTTCTTTTCTCTTGTGATAATTTCAGAAATGGCAAATGAGACCATGAACTTTGTTGCGACCGATGGTGCTACGAACACCGTGGTGATTGGATCGATCATTGTTAAGGTTCCCTCAATCCAAATGGTACATGTGAACCACGGGGAGAAACCCGATAAATTTTAATGAAAATGAACAAGATCAACAGGTTGTGCTAGCTATTGATGCTTTGAAGCACTCGGACTTTTTGTGCCGAAACTATGTGTTGAATGACTTACACGATACACTCTATAATGTGTATAGTGTTAAGACCATTGCTAAGGAACTGTGGGAGTCCTTAGACAGAAAGTGCAAAACCGAGGATGCTGGGTCAAAGAAATTTGTAGTGGGGAGATTCCTCGTCTATAAGATGGTGGACTCAAAGACTGTGATCAGTCAAGTCCAAGAGGCAAATGTGACGGAGTTAGATTATATCTCCAGGGATGTATCTGATATTAATCTGTCTGCTGTGGTCTCTGAATTGAACTTGGTGGATTCAAACCCAAGGGAATGGTGGATAGACACTGGTGCTACTCGCCACATATGCTCCAACAAAGCAATGTTCACTTCCTTCGAACCAATTACTAATGGTGAGAAGATGTATATGGGAAATTCTGCCTCATCAGATGTTGAAGGGCAAGGGAAAAATAATTTTGAAGATGACTTCAGGAAAGGAGCTAACTCTCAACAATGTCCTTTTTGTACCGGAAATTCGCAAGAATTTGGTATCCGGATCTCTACTAAGCAAGCATGGCTTCCGAATGGTCTTTGAGTCAGACAAGGTGGTGTTGACCAAAACGGGAATGTATATGGGGAAGGGTTATATGTGTAATGGGATGTTCAAACTCAATGTAGCAACTGTATTCCCAAAAGTTAATAAGATGATTACCTCTTCTGTTTACGTGCTTGAGTCTTCCAATTTGTGGCATGGTAGACTAGGACATGTTAATTTTAATTCTTTGCGAAGATTAATTAAATTAGACCACATACCAAACTTTCATATTGATGCAAGTTATAAATGTGAAACTTGTGTTGAAGCAAAATTAACGAAGACTTCATTTCAATCAATTGAAAGAAGCACCGAACCTCTGGAATTAATCCATACTGATGTATGTGATGGTAATAATGGTTCATTCTAGTGGTGGTAATAAGTATTTTATTACTTTTATTAATGATTGCGCTAAATACTGTTATGTGTATTTGCTAAAAAGTAAGGATGAAGCTTTGGATAAGTCCATTCTATACAAGACAGAGGTTGAAAATCAACTAAGTAAAAAGATTAAGGTGTTGAGAAGTGATAGGGATGGTGAATATGTAGCGCCATATGGTGAGTTTTGTGCACAAAATGGAATTATTCACCAAACCACCGCACCTTATTCGCCTCCATCAAATGGAGTTGCTGAAAGGAAAAATCGAACCTTAAAGGAAATGATGAATGCTATGTTAATAAGTTCTGGATTGCCACAGAACTTGTGGGGGGAGGCAATTCTCCGCAAATTATATATTAAATAAGGTACCTCGAAAGAAAGTTGATCAAACCCCGTATGAACAATGGAATGGTCGAAAACCTTCCTACAAGTTCTTACGAATGTGGGGTGTCTTGCAAAGGTTCTTGTACCTACTCCTAAGAAAGAAAGGATAGGTCCAAAAATCGTTGATTGTTTATGTATTGGCTATGCACATAATAGTAGTGCGTATCGGTTTCTTGTACATAAATCTGAGAACACGATCATGGAGTCTAGAAATACATCAAATGAATGTTAAGACTGCTTTCCTTAATGGAGATTTGAATGAAGAAATCTACATGGAACAACCTGAAGGATTTTCTACTTCAGGGCAAGAAAATAAAGTATGTAAAGTTGTCAAATCATTGAATGGCATGAAAATTTGACAAAGCAATACTCTCTAGTGGATTTAAAATCAGTGAGTGTGATAAATGTGTTTATGTCAAAGACACGAATGAAGGCTATGTCATCTTATGTCTATATGTTGATGACATGCTCATAGGAGGTTGTAATGATAAGATCATTAAATGTACTAAGAAAATGTTGAATTCTAAATTTGACATGAAAGATATGGGACTTGCTGATGTTATATTGTACATCAAGATCTCTAGAAATACTAATGGACTTGTTCTGTCACAGTCACATTATGTAAACAAGATTCTAGAGAAGTTCAACAAGTCTGATACTAGTGTAGCCAGGACGCCTGTGGACTTAAGTCTACACCTATCTAAGAATACTGGTGATAGTGTTTCTCAACTAGAATATTCTCGAGTAATAGGAAGTTTAATGTACCTAATGAGTTGTACAAGGCCTGACATTGCTTATTCAGTTAGTAGACTGAGTAGATACTCTAGTAATCCTAGTGCTGAACACTGGAAAGGGATAGTAAAGGTACTGCGGTACTTACTATATACACGTGATCAGGGATTGCACTACATGAGATATCCAGCTGTATTGGAAGGATACAGTGATGCAAACTGGATATCCGATATGAAAGATTCAAAATCTACAAGTGAATATGTTTTCATACTTGGTGGTGCTGCTGTGTCATGGAATTCTTCAAAATAAACTTGTATTGCTAGATCGACAGTGGAATCTGAATTCATTGCGCTAGACAAGGCAGCTGAAGAGGCTGAATGGCTTCGCCATTTTGTAGAAGATATTCCTAGATGGTCAAAACCTGTGCCAGCTATTTGTATACACTGCGATAGCCAATCTACTATTGGAAGGGCACAAAGTAATATGTATAATGGTAAGTCTAGACATATTCGTCGTAGACACAATACCATTAAACAACTACTCTCAAGTGGGATTGTCACAATCGACTATGTAAAGTCAAAGGACAATATTGCGGATCCGCTAACCAAAGGGTTAAATCGAGAGTTAGTTAATAAATTATCCAGAGGAATGAGACTAAAGCCTATGACGTTACAAGGGAATGGAATGGAAACCCAACCTAGTTGACTGGAGATCCCAAGATCTAGGTTCAAAGGGACAACCTAATTTCATGTACCTTAAGAGAATCACTGAGAAGAAATGTTCTTCTGCCCATTTCTATGATACAACAGTGATACCTGTATGGTTGAGGATAAGCTTAGCTTTTAATGACTATGTACGTTGGTATAACCAAGCAGAGTATAGCAGGATACTCTAAATGAGTCACCTATGTGAATGTGAAGTGGGGCCGCTTCTAAAAGAATTTGAGAAGGGCAAAATTCTTTGATAAACATTCACTGAACCAGGCGAGTGTTCAAGGCCAAAATGAAAACAAGTGTAAGAACTAAACTATGTTTGGAAAGCTCCTGTGTGAGGTCTGTCGGTTGTTTATACTAACGGCAATCAGTTCAAGACTACACGTTCACTGGTCAGCCAGTAAATCTGATAGATTGTCACAAGGGTTCAAAGCCAAATCTACCTATCCTTTGCAGGAGTGATCCGTTGTGCTCTCTCTTGTCGAGTCTACTTTGTCTCACATCGTTTCGGTTAATTTCATTCATGTGGGGGATTGTTGGATAAATATGTGTTTTAGCCATGTTTAAGGGCTAATAAAAGTGGGACCCACTTAGAGTTTAAGTGGGGTCCTTGTGGATTTGTGTTCTCCTCCATGAGGAGATGGAGTTTGGATATTCACATGTCCAAAACTATAGTTGGGTGAATGAGAAATTAATGATTAAATGTTTCCCCATACAAGGAGCTATTGAAATGAAAGAGATTCACAATTTGCCTTGTTCCACATAGGAAAACTAGATGTAGCCTTTAGTGTATTTATAAGGCTACTTCATGTTTTGGGTTTGGGCCCCAAGGGGTACCCAATTTTGTGGAAGGGGGAGGACCTAAGGCCCTTTGGGGTTTACTCCACACACGCCAACACACGCGCGCGCGCGCGCCGCCGCCACCGCCCGTTCGACCGACCGGCCGGGCCGGGTCGTGGTCGTGGGTGCAGGTGCGGCCCGCACATAATATTTCTTTTTAGACCCCTTCAAGTTTTTGGTATTACAATTTTGTAATGAAGAGACCCTTGGAATTTCTGCACATGTTTAACATTACAGAAACCTTTGGGATTTCTGGAAGAGTTACAGAACTCCAAAAGGTTGTAGTTACAACCTTTGGAATTTCTGAAATGATGAATACACAAATATATTCCAACTCTCCTTCAGTCTATACACACCTTCAACATCCAACACAGTTGAGACACATACTGTTCTTCCTTCCAATCCTTCCAGTTTCAGAGAGAAAGACACAGAACATAGTTGGTTCGCCAGAGCAGTTGTATGTTGTGCAGTACCTCTGTTAGAAGCCGCTGTATCCTGGGAGACAGACGCCGGCGATTCCTCAAGCACATCCGGTGAGGCGGCGAATCTGTTTTAAGGAAACTGTGAATAGATCACAGGCCTCGGTTTGATAATTCTCCTGTTTATTTTTTTCTGTTTCTGTCCAAGTGTAATTTTTTCTGTTTTCATTAGTTGTAATCAGAATCTGTTTCTGTTTTTCGATTATATCAATGTAAATTTTTCCAACAATATATATATATACATATTATACCCACATTGTCTGTGTCTCTCTCTAGAAAGCCCCATTTTGCTTAGTTAAATCGGTCTCATTTTCATTTTTTCTGTGTGTCAAAGTCATCTCTCACTCCAATTCAAGCTGCAAGGAAAAGCGAAAATACTGAAAAAAATATCTAGAGGCATTGGAAGTAAGTGCATTCAAGATGAACTTGTTACTCTGTTTTTCTGTGTGTGCAGAGCAAGAATCTATCTCCTCTATCTGTCCATATATATATATATTAGAGGCATAGCACGTGCATTGCACATGCCCACGTCCGCGTAAATGTGGATAGAATTTGTGATATATACGCGGTTTGTATAAATTGAGGAAAAGATAGTGATAAATGTGTGACTATTACAATATTTGACAATCTAATTATATTTATGTAATCAATTCTCTCACCATAGTCACTTTTTTTTTTACTTACCTGAATCTGGACTGGATACACACACAAGGCCCGCCTAAACGGAGGTCAAAAGGGGCAATTGTCCCAGGCCACCAAAGTTCACAAAATTTTGAGGCCCCCATGAAATTTTTATAATTACATTTTTACCTTGAGATTTTTTAATATTTTACATTTAGCCTCCCCAAGACCCAATATTTTAGTGCCATCAACCACATATATATTGATATACATGTATATATAATTAAAAAACAATGGCCCCTAGAATTTTAAAAATTACACTTTTAGTGTAAGATTTTTTTGAGTTTTAGAAATAGATCTCTCTAGAATTTTGAAAGACACCATGCAATGTTTAAGTTTCACAAATAGACTTATATTATAAGTAGACCCCAAAAAATCTCCAATTATATAGAAGTAAACCCTAAAAAAAATTATCAATTATGTATAGTAGATCAAAAAAAAATCGTCCGGGGGCGCTGCCCCCGAACCCCCAAAGGGCCTTCCTTTTAGTAGTTCGTCCCGGGCCTCCAAATACTCGAGACCGGCCCTGTACACACACACACACTACAGTCCTAACCCAACCCCCAAAAGCCCCACAACAAAAGCCCAATAAAGGGCTCACTCATTCCGACTGAAGAATAACTGGAGGGCAACCAACTAGAATCCCCTATGGGGATTCGAACCCTGTCCATCCCTACTGGGAAGAAAGGCTATGCCAATTGGGCTACAGCCCACTTGGCACCATAAACACTTTTGTTATCTTAAAAACGTTTTTTTTTTTTTTTTTCCACGGGGTTGTGGACTATTGCTTACATCTTCACTATTAAGGGACTAATAACGCCACATCCCAAAAAAATTAATTAGCCCATAATAAATTTTTGTAAATGTTATTGACTTCTTGGTTTTGGTCAGTATTATCATATTGTGATCGGTGCTCGATTTGTAAAGTAAGAAAAAATCGAGATTCAGTTCGACTGATGGTCCCCTGCAATTTATACCGTAAACCGGGCGAACCGACCGATTATTTGCTACTAATAAAATGAAAACAAAAATGATAGGGATACACACCAAACGACACACTAAACGACACACCAGCTTTAAATGTATATACCCGGTGTTGTGTAAGTGATGCACAGAAAAGTGTGAAAATTCAAATAGCACAGGGTACATGCATTTAAAGCACAATGTGTCATTTGGTGTGTCGTTTGATGTGTATCCCTATCTTTGTTGAAATGAATATAAACATACATAATATTTATATAGTGCAGTTTTGCTCACCCCAAAATTGCTCACCCTTTGCTCACCCTCCTCTCCCATTGGCTAATGCAGTGGGGTCCAGTACTTTACACCATTAATTAATTCTCATTTAATGTTGAGCCCCACTGCATTAGCCAATGAGAGAGGAGAGCGCAATTTTGAGGTGAGCAAAAATGTATTCATTTAATATAAGGGTAAATTACACAAACACCCCCTCAACTATGAACCTTTTTTACTAACACCCCCTAAACAAAAAAAAACTGAACAAAGTGACCCCCTCATCTATCTGGGTTAAAATAGTCCTTAACACCGTTAATAGAAGTAATAGAATGACTAGTTTGTCCCTACACATGTCATACTAAGGCTGATTCTCTCTCTAGAAAGAAAAAACATTAATTGATTTTTTTTTTCTCACAGTCAACCAAACAGACCCACCCCTACCATCACGATTCACAGCCTTCTCCAGTACACCCCAGTCCACTCTGTCTGTCTCTTTCTCTCTCTCTCTCTCTCTATCTCATACACACACACATTTATTCAACCCAACTACCATAACCCAACCTCTAACATCCCTCCACCATGGCCACCACAACTTATCTCATACCCCCAATCACCACAACCCAATGATGTGCACCACTACTTGTAAACCCCATTTTCTGCAAAATTTCAGCGTGATTATATTGTAGTATAGTAGTGATAAATAAGACCTATTTGATGATGGAATTGTCACACTGAATTCACCTCCCTCTTCCATTCTAATTTTGAGAGTACAAACAGAGCATAAGAATCTTGATGTTTTGCTCTTATACATATATTTGCAAAATGATTGTAACTGAAGTTGTAGAGAGTTATTCAAAATTTTAAAATACTTCGTGTCAATGGCGGTGGGAATTTGGTCATTGAATACTATGGGGTTTCATGGCATCGTATACGGTGGGGATTTTGATGCCTTTCATTATATATAGAGATAAATAAACATATATATATAATAAGCAATAGAAAGATCGCGAGTGTCTAACCGAATGAGAGAGTTGATGGAGTTGTGGCCGGCGGCCAGAAAACTCAAAAGTATGGGTTAAAGGGAGTAATTCGGCAGAACAATTTTTGTAATCTTTTTAGTTAGAGAAATTCACAGAGAAAAAAAGAGGGGGGGGGGGGGGAGGGGGGAGAAGGGAAGACAAGCACAAATGAGAGACAGAGAGAGCATTTTCTTTGTGTGTGTTTTGCTTCAGTTTCTGTCACAACCCATCCCACTACGCGTGGAAATAAGACACGTGGCATGCCACTAAGGCTCAACCAATCAACAAATAACTACTACGCAGTGGAAAAACAACTTTAAAACAATCTTGAGTATTAAAACTTTAGGAAACATTACCCTTCGAGTTGAAAAATCCATATAAAATTGAAAACGTGATTATATTTCAAAACGGATGAATATATGTTAAAAGGGGTCCCAAAGGTACCCTTAGAACCAATCAAAACATTTCAAAAATTTCCGGAAGGTATAGAAAAAGAATTCTGGCAGGGGGCATCTCGACCGGTCGAACGACCCCATTCGACCGGTCGAATGACCCTTTAGCAGAATTCTGCACAATGCTGTAGAATTTTGCTAAGGCATCAAACAACCCTCCTTCTCCTCATTCTACCAAACATGTTTGCACTTCAAACTTTACAATCTATACTAGTTTTTCAAGAACATCACTAATACGTCGTAATCCACGAAAAGGAACAATAACAGAACAAGTTAAGGTGTGTTTGGCTTTAAAACATAAAAGTTCCCTTACATGCCTCCAAAATACAAGTTTGACAAGTTAGACGTTCAAAACACGAATCCGTGAGTTCGGATTCATTACCACACAATTAAAATGAGTTCTAAGACTTATTACAACATCATTAACATTATACTACACTTTCCAAGTTAATTTCATAGTTCTTGCTATTCGGAAAGTTCACTATTACAAGACTTGGAAAAGAAAACAAAAACATATACAAGGTAAAACCCCCGCATTCCTCGGCCTCACTCCTCACGCTTCTTTTTCCGTTTCTTCCTGTCACCTGCAATGGTGTAAATCTCCACTGCTCAGCTATATGCTGAGTGCACAATTTCTAACATATGCATATATGATAACTCATGCTTTAATCTCATAATCACATAAATAGTCGCTAGGGAGAAAACACGCCTTCATCCGATAGCGGCAAGTCCAAGCCTTAAACTGCGATGTCAATGGCTAGTCCAAGCCTATAACCACTACATCCCCAAGTGCCCTGGCAAGTCCGAGCCTTAAACCATGAACTGCGATGTCAATAGTCGTCGCTACTAAAATTCTCAAACATCGAGAAGCTTACTCCGGCATGAATTTGTATAAATCCCCCCTTTGACCCACATAGACAACTCAACGTGCTCGCGTAAAAGTAGACGTGCTTTTCACATTTAAGCGCGTGCATAATTAACGGGCCTAAGATTAATACATGAATTTTGCCCAGATCATAATTTCGTCGTCGAAATATAAAACATGTATTTCACCTATATAACATAGGCTAGAAATTCATACCTCGTGCGATTCCTCTCAAACTTTGAGGGAACGACTAGACGCCCAACTAAACGCCGAATCTCCGATCCTACGCAAAACCTACGAGTTTACACGCATTTTTCCCAAATTTCTAGAATTAGGATTTTATAAAAAGTTAGCCAAACATGGCCTAAGAGATATCAAAACGTAGGTCTTACCTCCACGATTTCAAATCTCAAATTTGGTGAAAAATAAACGGACGAAAGGTCGCCGATCGTCGTCGCAAAGCCCGTGGCAACCCAATTCCCTTTTCTCTCTTTCTCAAAGATATTATATGAGTTTTATAACAAATGACAAATTCATCCCCTTCTACCAACCACCCAGACTGGGACCTCTCTGGCCAACCTGGAGGCCGAGTCGAACTTCTGGGTAGACGAGTCTGTGGAGGGTGCTCTGTCTGCTGTCCCACCTGCTGCGGTTAATGAATCGGCCGGGGAGACTGAGGCGGTCACTGAGACCGTGGTGGTTGACTGATCCTCCTGCTACCGACGGGGCAGCTTTTTTTTTGTAGTGGATTTTTTTTTTTTTTTTTTGGGGGGGGGGGGGGGTGGGTGGTAGGCTACTACAACTGCCCCCCTAAGCAATGTAAACACAAGTTTTTTTTAATGAAAAAGGCCCCTAGAGGTCACTTCTTTTGTAACTCTTGTTTTAGTGCTTGTTCATTTAATTTGCCGTAGTCTAGTACCGCAACCTTAGCAAGAGGTTTGAGACAGTAGAGCAGTTAACGTTGTTCACGAAGTTCCAAGGCCTTTACTACCTTTGGACTTCTGAGCCTTGTAAGTGGTTGGGATTGTCTATGAGTCCATACTTAGTAAATCCCGAGCCCTGTAAGTACTCGGTCTATTTTAGAGAATTATCTAAGTGTTGATACTTAGTTAATTCTGAGTCTTTTAGGCGGCCGAGATTGTCTACGAGTGCGTACTTAGTTAATCCCGGGCTCTATAAGTACTGATTTAAGCTCCTGTAGAATTATTCCTTTCTACCCCCCCCCCCCCAAGCTTTTGCTAAGGTCGGGGGTAGTGTGGAAAGATCTCTTCTAGGTAGCCGACCTAAAACGTTATGATTTTAGGGTCTTTTGACTCCTCTATCGTAGGCCACCTAAGGAGTTCGCCCTCGATCGTCGGATACGTGCCTTAGTAGAGTTTAGTGCTTATATAAAGCATGCCTCGGGTGTTTCGAGGTCTTTTGCCACATGAAGAGTGGTGGTCTTTTGGTTGCCCTGAGGTAGCCGAGGACTTTTGCTACGGAAAATCAATTCTATAAAATTATCAATTATTGAAATTTTCAAGACTGCTGAGTGCTCGAAAATAGCTACTTGAGAAATTACAAGAAGGCTCGAAAAGAGCTGCTCGAGAAACCATGCATGTGCTAGCCTAATCTACTACTAGTACTTGTACAGGTGCTCCACATTCCATGGGCGAGATAGCTCTCGTCCTTCCATAGTTTGCAACCAGTAGGTTCCCGGTCGATTTAACCAATCATGTAAGGGCCTTCCTAATTTGCCCCGACCTTTCCGTGACCCTGAATCTTGGTAGATTGATTTACTACTTTGAGCACGAGGTCTTCCACCTAGAAACTTCGATGCTTTACCTTCTTGTTAAGTTACTGTGAGGCCTTCTGCTTGTAGGCTGCCATTCTGAGGTATGCCCGATCCCTTTTTTCCTCAATCAGGTCGAGCTCTGTTCTAAGCAATCCCTCATTTTCCTGGGCGCTGAAGTTGCCAACCCTGTAAGACACTAGGCTAAGCTCGGTCGGGACTACTGCCTTGAACCCGTATGTGAGTAAGAATAGGGTCTCACCTGTTGAAGCTCGGGGTGTTACGTGGTAGGCCTATAGGATGCTCGGTAACTCTTCAGCTTAGAGTCCTTTGGCATTCTCTAGTCTTGTCTTGATAGACTGTAGGATCGTTCGGTTGGTTACCTCTGCCTGCCCATTTGCTTGAGGGTATTCTGGTGAGGAATAGTGGTTGGAAATGCCATATCTCGAGCATAACTGTATGAACACTAGTGTATCGAACTGCTTTCCGTTATCACTGACAAGTACTTGGGGAATTCCAAACCTGCTGAGGATGTTCATCTTAATGGAATTTTCCATCTTCTTCTCTGAGTTCGTTGCTTGTGACTCAGCTCTACCCACTTGGTAAAGTAATCCACTGTAATGACAGCAAATTGGACCTGGCCCTTTGCCGTTAATAGGGGACCGAGTATATCAATGCCCCACTACGCGAATGGCCAAGGGCTTATAATAGGAGTCTGGTTTTCTACTGGTGCAGTAGACACGTTTGCATACCTCTGGCACTTATCGCACTTTTTCACATAGTCCCGAGAATCCTGAGCCATGGAAAGCCAGAAATAGCCTTGGAGAAGAGCTCTTATGGACAATGCCCAACCTCTGATGTGACTCCTACTTGTACAGGACGCATCAATGATGTGGTACTTAACTGCTCGGTACCTGATGCTCCTTGCTTTGAATTTGTCGGTCAAGAACTCCACAGTATTTAGGAAGATAGTGATAGGGTCCATCTAGCTCGGACCTTGATCTACTAGGTCGATGTCCATACCTTCCTGGGGAGCCACACTCGGCTTGGGAAGGTATTTCACTCGGATACCCTGGAGTTCCATCTCAGAGGATGAGGCTAGACGTGCCAACTTGTCTGCATCGACATTCTCTTCTCTCGGGATCTGGGTGATTGACAATCCTTTCAGTTTGCCAATAACTTGCCTGATGAGTGCCAGATAGGCTACCATATTGTCTTCTCTGGCCTCGTACTGCTGTAGGACCTGGTTGACCACAAGTTGCGATTCATTGAATACCCGTACCTGCTATGCTCCCATGGAGGTGGCCAATAGCAGCCCGACCAGCAGTGCTTCATACTCAGCTTCATTATTGGAGGCCTCGATACCGAACTTTAGGGCACACTCGATCTGAAACCCCTCGTGGGTGGTCATGATGATTCCAACTCCACTCATTTAGCTGTTTGAGGACCCGTCAACTTATAGGACCTAGGTTGGGATCGATGTCTGCAACTCAGTTGGTAGGTCAGGTTGTTCCGGCTCCTCATTCGGATCCTTCGGGTAGGTGAATTCGGTAAGAAACCACGGCCTGACCTTTGCTAGCTGTCCTCGGTCTGTAGACTACCTAGAACACTTCCAATTCAAAAGACCACTTCATAAGCCGACCAGAGGTCTCTAGGTGGGATAAGATCCTTCGCAGCGGTTGGTCGGTGAGAACAATTATGGTATGGGCTTGGAAATAAGGCCGGAGACGTCTGGCCAAGGTGATGAGTGCGAAGGCCAGCTTTTCCATAAGTGAATATCTACTCTCGGCACCACCCTGAAGGGCTCGGGTCGTGTAGTACATTGGATACCGGATCCCGTGCTCTTCCCTGACCAGTGCTGAGTTGACGCTTAATAGAGATATGGCCAGGTATAAGAACAACTCTTCTCCCTGAGTATGAGTTGAGAGTAGAGGGGGAGACCAAGTACTTCTTCAATTCCTGGAATGCCCTCTCATACTCTTCTGACCACTCAAAGGCTTTGCGGAGAATCTTAAAGAATGGCAGACACCGGTCGGTAACTCGGCATACAAATCTGTTCAATGCTGTTACTCGGTTTGCCAAGCTCTAAACTTCTTTTGTTGACCTGGGCAATTTCATGTTAATGATCGCCTAGTTCTTCTCTGGATTGGCTTCAATACCCCGCCTAGTCACCAAGTGCCCCAAGAACTTGCCGGAGGAAATACTAAAGGCACACTTGGCTTGGTTGAGCTTCATCTGGTATTTCTCCAGGATACTGACGGACTCAAGTAGATGTTGGAAATGATTTGACTCTCACTTGCTTTTGACCAGGAGGTCATCAACATACATTTCCTTACTCTTCTCGATCAAGGTTCTAAACATGAGGTTGACCAGTCGTTGATAGGTCGTCCTTGCATTCTTAATTCCGAAGGTCATCACCTTGTAGCAGTAAGTTCCTTGATCGGTGATGAATGATGTCATTTTTTCGTCCCCGGGGAACATCTGGATCTTATTGTACCCGGAGTAGGCATCCATGAAAGAGAGTAGGGCGTGGCCTGCTGTTGAATCCACCAGGAGGTCCATTCTTTATAGAGGATAGCAGTCCTTGGGGCAGACCTTGTTTAGATCGGTGAAGTCCACGCAGAGGCTCCACTTGTTGTTGCTTTTCTTGACTAGATCCACGTTAGCTAACCAGTCGGGATACTGCACTTCTCTGATTGACTTAGCATTGAGTAGTTTCCCAACCTCTTTGCTAATAGCTTTCTGTCGTTCCTGAGCCATTCCTCTTCTTTTCTATTTGATAGGGCAGAAATTTGGGTCGACATTAAGTCGGTGGGACATGATCCGGGGGTCGATACTCGGCATGTCCTCATGACACCATGCAAACACCTCCTGATTCTGCCCGAGAAATTGGATCAATTCTTCGTGGAGCTCGGTCGATCAGGGAACTGGTCGTCCAACACCACTGGTACGAGGTCCTCGATCGTGCCTACCATGTCTTTATCATCCCTCGGATCCAACTTTTCAACGTTCAGAGATTCTGACACAGCATCTTTTCGGAGTGAGTTGAAGTAACAATACCGATCTGTAGCTTGATCTACCTTCAGGATCCCGACCTCTTTAGGGGTGGGAAACTTGACGATGACGCTGTCTCCCAAGTATGACATTATAGGCGGATGTTACTTCTACAACCATGAACTTGGCAAGTACTGGGCCTACTGAGGGTATGTCCCTATTAGAACTGCCAACTCTATCATTCCGAGCGGTTGCGTCTTAGATCCGTTGAACCTGACCAGAGGCGTGGCATCCAGTCGGAGTCTTTCTCTGGAGATCCCGAGCTAATCGAATGTTGACGCAAAGAGTATGTCAGAAGAGCTGCCGGTGTCAACTAATACTCATTTGACTGAGTAGTTGGCAATAATGAGCGTCTCCACCAGGGGGGTCATCATGGGTAAGTTGTATGCCTTGGAAATCCCCAAATGAGAAGGTGAGCAAATTCGGCTGCGTGGGATTTGCAAGCTGGACAAATGCGACTTCTAATCGAGAAGCTCGTGCATGTCTCTTCCTGGCTGATTGCGAATCTCCTCCTCCGGATGTCCTTCCAGAGACCACGTTGATGTTGCCGAAGGGTTGCTGCTCGGGAGGGTGCTTGTCCGGCCTGGGTTTTCTGTTGTTATTGACAAACTCGGCTAGATGGCCTTTCTCGATCAACTTCTAGATGGCAATTTTTAACTTGAATCAATCCTCAGTATCGTGACTGTGATCCTCGTGGTAGCGGCAGTACTTATCCCGATTCCTACTTCGGGCAGGTTCTTCTGACCACGTTGAGCAGATTTTGAGCTTCTGTTGCAGCCATGAACTCTTGAATAGGTCGGGAAAGCGGCGTGAATAGTGCCAGGGCCTGATGCCGATCACCCTTCTGCTAGTCTTTCCTGGGTTTCTTTCCATTGTTCTTCTCAGGTTGATCTAACTTTTGCTTGCTTTTCAAAGGCTCGTCGTTCGCATGACCGGGGTCTTTTATCTTAAGAAACTCTTCAGTGTCGACGTATTTCCCAACCCTTTCTGCGAGCTCAACCAAGGTTGCCAGTCAGTTTCTGTGAAATGACGTGGAGCACTTGGTGTTGTGAACTCCCGAGCAGACGGCGCTATAGCGACTGTTTTATTCAGATCATAGACCTTCAGCTTCTCTTGGTTGAACCAACCAACGAATTCCTTGAGAGACTCATTCTTCCTTTGCTTGACAGTTAGCAACTACGTATCAGGCTTTGGCTGCTCATGCATACCAATAAACTGGCTGATGAACTGCTTGCTAATTTGTTTGAAGCAGCTGATCGACCACTGGGTTGCCAGGCCCTTCAAAGTACTGGAAAAGGCTAGGCAATAGAACTCGTCGGAATTGGTGGTAAGAACCATCCATGATTTGTAAGCATGGACATGGTCCACCAGGCTTCCCACACCGCTGTATGATTCCATCTGAGGTTGTTTGAACTTGTGAGGGATGATGAACCTAGTGATTTCTGTGACAAAGAGGGACTCGGTATCTATGTCGGCGTGGTCATAGACCAACCTCCTGTTGATGTTCTTAGCCATGCCCCCGATCTGTTTCTCCAGGTCCCTGATTTTGACCTCCACCCCGATTCGACCGGTGTCTGTGTGGTAGGTGGGGTCTGTAGAGGAAGTCTCTTCCAGATCATGAGTAGCTTCTTCCTAGGAGAGTGCTCAGCTGCGACTTCGATTAATCTGGTGCCTAAGATCACCACGGCTCCTGGTCAGGGATTCTTGGAGTGTAATGAAAATTGGAAAACGTTAGTTGTCTTTTTGTTTTTTCCCCTCTCTTTTGGATATCCATTAGTTTATATTTTGAACGGACACGATGCACTATTTACGTATTTCTGTGAACAAAGTAGAATTTATTCAATGAAATTTGTTTATGTTTTGGGCAGGTTCTTCTAATGAAATTTGTGTTAATTACAATTATAGGATTCTAAAATATCATTTATTTATTTTTATAAAATATCATTAGCGATGAAATAATTCGTCACTAATGGTTCATATTTCGTCACTAATGGTTCAAATCTCAATTTTCTTTTGACGTTTAATGACGAAATATTTCATCGGTAATAGTGATCTTTTACCCACGAAATTGATTTTGTCGCTAATAGTATACTATTAGTGACAAAAGAGTCAAACTTTTAACAACGAAAAGAGTGCGTCGACAATTAGTCACCTTTAGTGACGAAATATTTTGTCGACAATAGTGATCTTTTATCGACGACAATATTTCGTCGATAATAATACACTATTAGCGATGAAATTATTTCGTCGGCAATTAGTGACCTTTAGCGACAAAAATTTTCGTCAATAATAGTATTCTATTAGCGACGAAAAACTTCATCGACAATTGGTAACCTTTAGCGACGAAATTTTCCTCAATAATAGGGTTTTTTCCAGATGAAAATTCGTCGCTAAAAATAGGTGATCTTTCCTGATAAAATATGGTTCGTTGGCAAAAATTCTTTTTGTCGACGAAATATTTCGTCACTAAAGAGTTCTTTTAGCGACGACATTTTGTCGCTAAAAGTAGGACTCTTTCGTGACGAAATTTGATTCGTTGGGAAAAATGCACTTTTTTCGACGAAAAATTTTGTCGGTAAATGATACTCTTTGTTGACGAAATATAATTTCGTCACGAAAGACCTTTCCCGTCGAGGAATTACCGACGAAAGTGCGACGAAAAATTTCCATCACTAAAGTCCTTTAGTGAAAAAAATCTAACCTTTAGCGACGAAAATTTTCGTCACTAAAGGTCAATTTTCTTGTAGTGTATATTGGTGGCTTTGGGGCTCTTATGGAAGGTTTTCGAGCAACTTTGGTTGCTCCCTTTGGTGAAGTTTCATCAACTTTTTGGGCTTGGCTTTCTGCTATCTTTAATCTTTGGGGGGTCTCTACCATCTACAAGATTGAAGTTGCTCTGGGTTCCAAATCTAGAATCGCGACTGTCTCTGTGGTGCGGTGCTGGATTTCTTGTGCAGTTTTCGGAGGGATCTCTTTGGACACTTATGCTTCCTTTAGTATTGTACCTATTATTTTTGCACTTGTTATTTTTGTGTTGTATTTGTTGCTGCTATTGTTGTTGTTTGTGTTTTCTTTGTAATGTTTAATCTTAGGCCCCATTTGGTTCGCACGGAAAGGAACAAGGGAAAGGAACTGAATCCAAGTAATTAAATTCCAAGGAAAGGGAGCCATTTCACTTTCCTTTATGTTTGGGCAAACAAGGATTCAATCCATGGAATTGGATTGCATTTCCATTCATGTGTTTGGAAATCGGATTGCATTTGCATTCATGTCTTTGGTTAACATTGGAATAGGTGGGAATAGAATCTGATATTTACTTAATTTGTCAAAATTGCCCTTACTTAGATATGATGTATGTAACTTATTTATTTGGTCTCAAATAGATCTTAATTTTTTCCTTAAACGTTTGAGTTGCCAACCAAAAAGATATCCTTAAACATGAGTAAACTACCGATTTATTTAATATGTGATAGTAAACCACTTCTATATCATTTAATGAAAATCATGTAGTCCCATAATTGAGAAACATAGCATTAAATAATAAAAAAAAAAAGAAGACTAGAAAAAATGAAAATAGCTACACAAGTATACACACGTCTCTTAGCAAAAAAAAGTATACACAGATGTGTAATGTTCATATATATACACACACATTTATATATATATATATATATATAAGTCTATGTATAACTTCTTATTCCTCCCAAAAAGATCAGTACATGTTGCGAATATATGTGTATATCGCGTGCAAGGACGGATGCAGAAACTTGAAGTTGGGGTGGTTTGGTAGGGTAAAAGCAAGAAGTTGTACTTGGGACAGCTGAGTTTATGGGGGCAGTGCCCCTGAGGTGATTCTTTTTCCTTAACGTATTTAAAAATATGTTTTCTGTAAACAATATACTTAAGCTAATGCAATAAAAATTAATAAAAAAATTTAAGAAATCTTTTACCATTTTATGATACATACATCTCAATTACAACACCATGGGACCTTTTGCTGCTACCAATTATAAAATTATAACTAACAAATGACACCTAATAATTACTGTCAAATGGCATATTAAAAAAGTTAAGATTGACTGGCACTAAAGGTACAACAAAATGATACCTTGTTACTACAAATTGAAACTAAGAAATTAAATGTATCATCTTGTAGTATTTTTCAAGAACTCAATACTAATAAAACATGAAATTTTTGAATTTGGGAGGGAGGCTTAAGTGTAAAAATATATCTTTGAGTATATATGGATTTTTTCCAAAATCAAGGAGGAGGCTTGAGTCCCCCCCTTGCTCCTTAATAGACCCATCCCTGATCGCGTGTGTGTATACATATATATAAATATCAGTCTATGTATATACTGACCTGATCCCAACGATCTATAAAAAACTTCAACCAAAATTTTTTGATTGTAGAGAAGCTCTTGTTCAGAACGTGAAAAACAAACGTGAAACAAAAGAAGGCAGAGAGAAGGCCCGTAAGTTTTTTTACGTTTCTTTTTCTTAAATTCCCGTGGAAAGGAAATTAAATACCAGTTGTAGAGAAGGATTGGATTTCCTTAGTTTAATATGACACTTCTTCTATTTGGAATCAATTCCAAAATAAATTCATGACAATTTAAATGTACCAAACATAAAAAAGTGATGCTAGGGAATCAGTTTCCCTAATTGGATTCCTTTCCTCGCCAACCAAATGAGGCCTTAGTTCATTTGGCAACCCTCTTCCTGTATTTGAGAATGGTCACTTTTAAATTTTGTAGGTCCTACTCCCTCCGTCCCATTTTGTGAGTCCACCTTTGGGAACTCAACTTATTAAGAGGACAAGAAGAATCTACCTCTACTTTCCACAATTGCCACTAATTATTACATCAACTTTTTTAGCTTTGTCTTGGTGTAGATATCAATGAAGGGTAGTTTTGTAAAGTAAGTAAAAATTATATACCAATTTAGGAAAGTGGATACCAATTTTGGTATATCCTAAAATGGAATACAGGACTCACAAAATGGGACGGAGGGAGTATTTCTTCTAATTTAATGCTTTTGCTCTTTAGTAAAAAAAAAATGATAACAGAGTTTCGTATTGACAAAGCAAATAGAGCATTTTTGTTCACCCAAAAATTGTTCACCTATTGCTCACCCAATTCTCTCATTGACTAATGCAGTAGGACCCAAGATCTTATACCATTAATTAATTTTTATTTAATCATGAGTCCTACTATATTGACTAATAAAAGAATTTTTTTTTTGATGTACTTACCTGGATGACTCACGCCACACACGCACACACCCACACACACACACAATCCAAATAGTAGAACACAAGAGTTAGACCCGACACAAATACTCGGGGCGTTCTATAATGAAGTAGGGAAAAAACCCCTCCCACTCTCCTTTGGAAAGATTTGAACACATACTCTCTCACTTAGAGGAAATGAGGTGATGTCATTTGACCGCAAGAGTCTTGACACTAATAAAAGAATTAAGTGAGCATGGAACGAACAATTTGTTGTTAGCAGAAATGCATTCCAAAGGAAAACGAATATTTTGAGTAGATGGGCCCCAAAGAACTTTCTACATGACTTCCGTCTCTCTCTTGAAATATGTAGAACCTCCTAGTCCTCAGACACGTCTTCAAGTCTCTTCCAACTCTCTAGAAACTTCACACCCCTCGCTCCCTTATAAATTTCTCTCGACACCCTCTCCATCTTCACCAAATTGAAAACAATCCAAAGTCGCAGAAACCAAAAGAAAATCCCCAAATCCCAATACAAACAAACCTTAAACCAATTCCCAATTCCGTGTCCAAAATTCTCCCCAAGAAAAGAAAAATGGATTTCAGGCTAATGGGTTTGGATTCCCCAATCCTCCACACCCTCCACAACATCCTCGCCGAAGACTCTGCCGCATCCGTCGGCGGCGGCAGCGAGAAGTCAATCAATGCCCCCACTCAAACTTATGTCCGCGACGCCAGGGCAATGGCGGCGACTCCTGCGGACGTGAAGGAGTATCCGAACGGCTACACTTTCATCGTCGACATGCCGGGTTTAAAGTCCGGCGACATCAAGGTCCAGGTGGAGGATGACAATGTGCTGCTGATAAGTGGAGAGAGAAAGAGGGAGGAAGAGAGAGAGGGGGCCAAGTATGTGAGAATGGAGAGAAGGGTCGGAAAGTTCATGAGGAAGTTTGTTTTGCCAGATAATGCAAATACTGAGGCGATTTCTGCTGTTTGTCAGGATGGCGTGCTTACAGTGACGGTTGAGAAGCTGCCACCGCCGGAGCCGAAGAAGCCTAAGACCATTGAGGTCAAGATTGCTTGAATTTGCTCTGTTTTTGTGTTGTGTTTGGGTTATCTGTTTTTTGGTTTTTTTTTTTTGCGTGGGTTGGAATTATGTGGCTTTTGACTTTTGAGTAAGTGATTTAAGCATCTGTTTTGTTTTTTGTGGGTTGAATTGTTAAAATGTTGTGTCTTTGAGTACGTTGTTTAAGCCTGTTGGATGTTAAAATTAATATATTTTGTGTTTAATCTTTTTTTCTTTTTAGACTTCTTGTGGATAATTGTGAGGTTCTAAAATTTAAATCCTGTATTTGATTTGGTTTTCAAATGCTATCATAAGTCACAGTCACTACATGTAGTGTATTCCAATTTTCGTAGCATTTGGTACTCTCCTTTGTACTCTTATTTTTGGCAGTGGTGACTTTGAGCACTAATGTGACAATTGGTAGTGTTGTCATAAAATCCATATCCAACTTGGAGCAAATAGAACCAAGTCCTGAAGAAAAGGCTTGATAGCTACACAAATTTTAATAATAAAAATATACATATTCCAAATGACTAACAGTTAGTACTGGAGTATTTCAAATTCATGATATCTCAACTGTAATTTTCAAACACGTTATCTTTCCTTTTTATTCTTGTCAAAAAATGGGTATATATTTTTCAAACACGTTATTGCAAATGTAATTTCAAACACGTTTCATTCTAATCCCCAATTGCCACGGTTGGGAACTGAATTGAGAATACAATTTTGAGAATTATGATACTTATTACGTTAGACAATTAATACTAGGTTCAATCTCATTAGAAAAACACAAATTAACCTAGGATAACAAAGAATCTAATGTATCACCAGTTCAAAAGGATTAGTATTTTCTGGATTTTGGAAAGTAAGATAATCTTGTGCCTGCGACGATACGATTGTAAACTAATTTTTGATAATTTGATGAAGTAAAATGTCCTTGCGGAGCTGTTCAATGGTTTCTTTCTGTTACAACTTGTAAGTCTCTTTGCCAAAACAAAATCTGAAAGGGCAATGTTAGGGGCACTAACAAAATTTATTAATACTTACTAACACACTATCTCTCTCCTAGTGGCACTATGGGGTCTGCAATGGGTCATGTAGTACCACTAGGAGAGAGATATAAGTGTTAGTAGAATTTGTTAGTGCCCCAAATATTACTCAATTTGAAATGCTACTTAGAGGAGTTGGCTTTACCGCGTAATTAGGTTCCATTTGGTTTGCAGATTTGGGGATTTGGCTGTATAAGTATTTTCCTTCCATGTTAATGTCTGAAATCGAAGAAATTCCCTCATAACTTTTGTCAATAACTAAAAATGTCCTCTTTGTTTTATTTTTATTTTTTTTACCCTTTTATCTCGCTAAATCCATTCGTTAAGGCTTTGCTTGGTTCTTGAATTTATGAGAGGAGAGACAAGAAGAAAACTTAGAGGAAAAAAATTTCCTTTGTCAAGTAAAATTGGAAAGAAAAGAGAATACGTTAGAGAAATAAATTAAACATTTAAAAAAAAAACAATTGTGAGTCATTTCCCTTCCTTTGTTCATATATTACGATTACAATTTAGAGAATTTTAAATTTAAGTATTATTTAAGAATGAAGGAAATCGCAAGGGAAAAGACGAGAGTTAGTTTTCCTAGTTTTTTTTTTCCTTTTCTTTTCTCTTCCCCCACAAAATTTTTGAATCAAATAGAACATAAGGAAGCCCAAATAGCATTAGAAAACATACATGTGGTACCAAACACAAAATGATTGACATTTTTTTTTTAAATGGAGAGATAATGAGAGCTTACTCTTTATTTGGGATGTATATGGTGAATGAACAAACAAATAAATGTTGAGTAATGCCATTCTCAAATATTGTATCTAATTGGTTTCCAAATACATGTGCTTGTGTGCCCACTTAATTTGAATTGGAGTATGTTGAACTAGTTCCGCCATTATTAAAGATGTTCCCACTGTCACATGTGTCATGCCCCGACATAACATAAATATGGAAAGCTTTTAATTTTCTTTATGAACCCATAGGTCGCGACAGTTTGAAGGATCAATTCCGTCCCAAACGTCAAACAACAAAATCCATAATCAGGGTAGAGCAACCAAGGCTTACAAAAAATTTCTAACTTAGTAAATATGACAGCACGGGATCACCTAAAGGCACAGACCGCCTTGAAACAAAATAATATCTATCATCTATTACAGTCATTCTTATTACAAATCCAGTTCATAACTTAAAACGTAAGGTAATGATAAACAATTTCTCTTCATAAGCAGTCTTTCTTAATTAGCATAGTCATAAGGTCCCTCATGATTATAACCTGAGAAGCCTAAGCACGAATGTCCAGGACGCATCAACATCGTCAGATTCGAGAAGCTGGTGAGTATTAAAAACATATGTTCGAATGTAAAACATACTCAATTACAATTTTCCATTTTTCAATTTCATTAATCATCGGGCTAATCATCGAAATGAAATCAATTGATAAAACAGTGAGAATCATATTATAAACTTTGGTTCATAAAATATATGACCATGCATGAGACCAATACAACCATTCTCATCTTACCGACTCTTTTCTCTCGACAACACAATACCCAACTGTTTGCACCTAAAAAATACATTTTTTAAAGTAAAAATTAATAGAGGCCGATTGGGATTTTTAATTGGACTTAGTGAGCGATTGCAAAATTAATTGGTTAAAAGTTGATCGGACTAACCACTAGTTGATCGGGCTAGCACCATTACTCAATCACACCGATCACCAATCTCATCGGGCTGCCTTCACAAGTCCTCGGGCTGATCATCATTTAATCAACCCGGCCTCATCTCATCTGTTTGGACCATTGTGGTTTTGATGTTCTATTCTACTAGAGTACTTGATTGCTTAATTGGTGGGCCACCCCTATAATGATTAGGCCATATGCACTTATGCCTTTCATCAATTCCATCGGCCACCACAAATATTTTTGCTTTCATTTGGCTATCGGCCTTGACTAGTTTGACTTTACTAGTTGTTTGGTTTAGCATGTTTTGAGTAGTAGTTATGTTGAATTGGGCCACGTGGCCATTCAAAGATCATTACTAAGTCATGATCACTTTAGGGCCCACACATGGCCACCATAACTTTGGTTGGTTGTGCAGTGATTCAGTCTGATGTGAAGAAAGATGATACAAACTTGGTCACAATTATGGGAAGTGTATCATGCTACAAACTCTCAATGTGATAATATTATTAGTTTGGGAAGGTTATCATATTTTAGTGAGATAATATTTAAAATATTATCATTTAAGGAAAGATAATATTTCAAGATATTATCTGATTTGGGAAGTAAACATTATAACTTTATGGGAAGATAATATTATCACTTTTTGGAAGTATATCTTTTGCTTGGAGGGAAAGGCATCCGAATCAAGCCAAGAAGTGGACCATCTTAATTAAATAATATGGTGACTTTGTTGACCATATTATAATTTTGGGGGTACTTCACATGTAAGTCGGACTGACTTGTGAGTCCGATCTTATGATTTAATGTAAACCAAGCATTCATCAAGTCAAAAAGGATGGGCCCAAGCATCATCATCACGAGTACATGTGGCACATGGGATAAAGTCTTAACATTGAAGGCAAATAGTCATCACACCAAAGTGCAAATACACTGTCTCGGGCCAATATTAACATTTGGCAACACGTCAGCCTTGTTTGGGCGTGGTTTCTATTCATCGGACTAAGCTATGAATGGCCTTTGCTTTGACTGGGGTCATTTTAATTGGAAGTATATTGCCCCTACAACTTCTATAATTAAGGTGATAACATTTCTATATTATCTGATAAGGAAAGATAATATCAAAATATTATCAAGATTGGGATGATAATATATATACATATACGTATATATTCGAAGATATATGGCAGCTTTTTTCAGTTTATGGAGATAAATCTGGTAAATTTTACCAGATTATTATTCCTATTAGATTTCCTACCTTATCTAGAAGACCTCCATGGCCGCTATAAATCAACAGGCAGGCCAAGCAGTGAATTCACTCCGCGTCACCTCGATACACCGCATTCAACCATATTCAAAAAGCATTCTATAATGCGTTCTTAGTTTTAGGCAAATAAAAAGCATCTTTTTTATTTTAGGCTTTCTTAGCTTTCAATTACAGTATTGTAATTTCTTTTCTTTTTAATTAAATAAAAGTCCATTTTATTTATTTTTTGTTGCTTATCACTTGTATGGCTTGTATGCTTCAATAATGCCATAGGACCTTAAGTGAGGGTACTTTCCTACTCACTTTTCACGATCGCCCGTTAGAAGTCAGATTTTCAAAACCTTGTGTATCACTCACACAAGTGATTTAGGAAATTTTGTGTTTTAGAAGTTTGGGTCTACCTAACAATGCTCTGGCACGCCCGAACAACAAATATAGCAAACACCAACTCTCTCACACGAGTATCTTTGAAATACTCCGATAGCCACACTTTAGCACAGGGGTACCAAGGAGTGTCCAATTTGCCTCACACTTTAGTACGGGGTACCAGGGAGTGTCCAATGTTTCACACTTTAGTACTTAATCCGCCTCGCAAATACCGAAGGAAACCTCACGCAGTATCCAGACTCGGGTACCAGTAAGTATCCGTAGGCCACACTTTAGCACTTCCATGGGCGCTAGGGGATGTCCAAGTTCGGCGTCACACACTTTAACGCTACCATGGCCCCAGGGAATGTCCAGTTTTGCCACCGTCGCATTTCAAAGACAGTTTAGCCGCAATCTCAAAAATATCACACTTTGGTACACAATTACCAGGGAGTGTCCACCACACAATCTTAACCACATACTCTTTTCTAGAATGACCAACAGTCACCAGGCATGTACAACTGACCCCACATGTATGTCATGAAACTTTATAGAAAAATGTGTAAACAACTAAAAACAAGAACATCACGCGTACAAGGATAATTGAGTCGTAATTCAACGCTTTTACAATCCAAACATAGTAAACAGGATTCTAATTTAATAAAAATTTCCAAATAGAACCTTAACGGCCTTAAAAAGTTGAACTAAACAATCCCTTAACAAAAAACAAACAAAAAGCCTGAAACTGCCAAAGGTTATGCGCGCGGGCCGCTCGCGTGACCTGCCCATTTTTCATTTTTTTTTTTAAACTTTTCTTTGTGCCTGAAAATACACACCTCGCGCGCACGGGTTGCTCGCATGACCCTCGTTCGCACGATTACGCGCGTGAGGAGAAGCTGAGGCTTCTTCTTCCTCGTGAAAACACCCTTGTTTCAGAATTTTGCAAGGATTAAAACACGACATGTGATATATGAAATTCTTCATTTTTTCGCAAGGATTAAGAATTTACGATCATTTTAACACGAATCGATCCATAGCTCTCGAATTTTATGAAAAAGTAAAAGATGACAAAACTTAATTTCTTATATACTTTTTCATATGAAGGAATTGGGCTCTAAAACTTTAAACATATCATCTACGAAATATAATCTTTCATATCATCTCCAAAAATAGATTTTGATTAAGGTTGAAAAATCAATGCTTTCAAGCTATGGAGTTCATACGTAAAATCAACAATGGTGACTTCTAATCCTAACCATACAAACAGTAATTGAGACAGGAATTACATTCAAATTGAGTTTAGAAAACTCACTGTACTACAAGAATGTAGAATTTGTTGAGAAAGAACAAGGAATAAGAACACCCAAACTAAGCTTTGGCTATGGAGAATGGAGCTCTCTCTCTAAAATTCAGTAAATTTCTCTGTGTATTACTCTCTCTCTCTCTCTGTATTTGGTTTACTCAATCTGCAGATTAAAGTGTGTATATATGGTGTATATATAACCATAGTAAGTATAGAACTTGGGGGCCAAGTTCTGTGTTGATTACTCAATAAAATAAATTGCCTTCAAATTCTAATTATACCTATACTACACATACGTATAAACACAGATGATATAACTCCATATTTAACCAAAAGTCAAGTATAGACTCATAGGGGGAAATTGAAGTTGTTTGGGAAATCAAGCTTATAGTCACAATTAAACTACACACAATTGCAAAGGCCAAACAAAGCACATGCCAAATGCCTAGGAATCTCTACAAGTGTTTGGAAAAACACAACTTGTGGCACTAGCAATATACACACAAATGCATTATCCAAAACAAGCCCAATAATCATTGGTAGCGTTAATGAGATTAAAGCAAATGTCACCTCAAGATTGGTGGAGATTTCCAAACTGTGAAAGATCAACGCGGCGCAGACAGTTTTGCACATAAACTGGTATTTTCACGACGCGGGTTCACCACAAAAATACAGAAAATTTATTTTAACGTAAGAATGATTTTCCGGTTTTATAAATATACAGTTTGAGTCAAGAGAAATTATTTTCACCATTTTGAAATACAGTTTTGAAATTTCACACAGGTATCACTAAAGTTTATAAAATTGCAGTTTGACCCCAAAAGAAATTCCAATATGAATTAGACAAGTAATAAGATTTAGAATATGAGAATTGAAATTAAAATGAAACCAGCAATACAGCCCAAATATGAAAATGCAAATTAAATAATTAAATGAAATGCAGGTCGTTACAACATGTGTTAGGAAACCATTTGAGAAATATAGCATTTTACATAAATGATACTCTAGACTTTCTTAATTACATCTTCACTTCTTAATACTATTATTTCTTTGTAATTTATATGTATAATATGTCCGAGGTGAGGGTATACACTCCATAATTTACTGAAGTTTGAATGATGATCTGTATGTTATTATAATTTGGGTATAAGGTCATAGATCCCAAAAAAATTAAGTGTATTAGTAAACAATACCTACCATTTGGCCATTTTTTAAAACGCCATTCGTTACTTTTTTTTTCAACCAAAATCCCCTCTGCCTCTGGCAGATAAAAACAGATAACATTAACAATTCGTAAACAACTAATATTCATGAAAACAATCACAATTTCTTCTCTTTTTTTTTTTTGGCCTTTTGTGATGATTTCTTTTTTTTTTTTTTTTTTTTTGGTACTTCATGTATTTCTTTGATATCTACGGATTGGACTAGAAAATTTTGCAAAAAAAGATAAGTTACAGCTTGAATTTGAGATTTTATCTGTTTAACAAATAATATTGTCTGTTTGCATACAGAGAATATTAACTATCAACTCTAAACCACATTAACTTTATCAATTCTTAGGTTTTTGGGGGGTTATTTTTGTTATTTTTTTTTTAATTCCGGTATTTTTTCAAAATCAGTGCATCTATGGTGCAAATTTATGAAAGGAAGATGTTTTTATTATATCTATGAAAAAAAATAGTTTTCTATATTTGTTTAATTTTTTATTTTTTTTCCCAGTATTTCATGGTCATTATTGATCTCGTTTGATGGATCTTATTTTGTTGATTCCAAAACATAAAATTTTATGAAAAAACGGACTTGTAGGACAAAAGTGTTAGCAATTTAAAGTTATTTAGGCTTAAAATGACCTAGGGGTGTCATTTGGAACAGAAATTCCGATTCCGATCCGAAAATTTCCGATTTTGAAAGCTAATATTATATTCCATATTCCAAAAATTCCAAAAAAATTTGGATAAGAATTGGAATTGTTTTTCAATTTCCGAAATTCCGATCCGAAAATATTCCGAATATATTCTGAAACTTAATTAAACATATATATATTATATAGTTAATATTAATTTAATAATTATATATAAATAAACTTATACAACTTATACATTTATATGTGCATTTTAAATTCTAAGTTTCTAACCATTGGATTGTTTCATTTCTAATTCTAACCCTTGAATCAAAATCTTAGCTCCTCATATATAATGATAAGTTGTAAAGTGAACCCTAGCCGCCTCACTGCCTCTGTTGTGATTTGTAAGAGAGAGAGAGAGAGAGAGAGAGAGAGAGAGAGACAGAAACTGCAAATTGCCCCACCTCTGACGTCCCTCACCGTCGCCATCCCTCCTTCGCTTTCGTCACCGTCCCCATCGCCAGTTCCAGCTTCGGTTCCGTCACTGTCGCCAGTCCCTGCTCCGAATTCCGTCACCGTTCAGTGTAAGAACATCTCTCTGAATCTGCTCTTTCTCTCTCTCTCTCTCTCTCTATATATATATATATATATATATGTCTCATATGTTACAACAGTAATTTGTTTATGATTAACTTCAATCTCAGGAGATTAACTCTCAAATTCATCTCTTAGGAAATTTAGTTCATAGAAAATTTAACCCTAGTTTATTAGGTTGTATTATTCTAGATTTTTAAGTCTTGGTTGCATTTTTTTTTTGTTTTTTATTTGGTCTTTGGCTGCATTATTCCGAAAATTCTGAAATTTTTTTTAAAATTCCGAAAATTCGAAAGCGGAAATGATTTTCAAAATTCCGAAAATTCGGAACAGGAATCGGACTACATATATGATTTCTGAAAATTTCAGATTTTTTTCTGAAACATGCTATTCCGTTCCGTTCCGGCCAAATGACACCCCTAAAATAACCTAAATATTATTTAGGTGTATTTGAAATTTTAAAAATTCACATCAACAGGTGTATTTATTAGGTGTCCAGTTTAGATGCACCTAGCATTACTCCTTTTATTTTCTGTATGTACATTTACATATGTATGATGAATAAACTTCTATGTGATTAATATCAAGTTGTCTTTCCTATCAACTGTGTGCCCGCGCGCTCTTTCAAGCCCATGTTTTTTTTTTTTCACTAGCTTAGTATTATTTTGTTCTGTATCATACTTAATTTTTGTAACACAACAATTTTTTGTGATCACTTTTTAGGCTTGCTTTGGTGCGTGGGTTTGGAGGAAGAGATGGAAAAAGAGAAAGAAAACAGTACTATAAGAAAAAATTATTTTTCAATTCTTCTTAATCTAGTCATTCATTTTTACATTAAAAAAAATTAAATTAAAAATTTGCAAATTACAATAGTAAACCGCAAAAATATGTAATTAATGTGTTCTAGAATTGCCCTTTTTTATACTTGTTCTAGGTCGTTCATTAGGTTCATGTAAATGATTTGGAGCTGTGTTTTTAATGCCTGGTTTGGTTTGTGTTATGTTATGCTTCTTTGGATCCTAAACGTTTTTAAAATACATGTGATTATTATGGAGATTATTATCGGTTCTTTTAACCGTTCTATCTATTAGATAGAGTAGGGTGCCTATTAGTTCTCTCGAATATTTTCTATACCAACTTGAAAATTTATGTCATTTTATGAACCAATTATGATATGGTCCCACCTCACTAACAAAATCCACCAGTAGGGGATGATTGTTATCGTCAAATAATTTTGTCACATGACAATCTTCTATTAGTGTTAGTGAATTTTGTTAGTGAAGTGAGTGTGACCATAACATTACTCTTTTATGAAACTATACAGAGAAATTATGGAGATGCTAAATATATTAGATAAAGTTCTGTATTTGGAGGAATGTTTGTGTTATACTTGTCATATTTTGTAGTTGTATATATTTAAAAATATTTAGTGTCATTAGTTTAAGGGTTCTTTTATTTAGCTTTAAAAGACTTGTAATACACATTTGTCCAAAACATTTTTATACGTACAAGTTTTTTTTAAAGCTTATTAACATGCGTGTGCATGTTAAAATTTCCGTAGTTTAAGTAGGGCTATCAATCAGATCAAATTTGTAACAAGTGATTTGGAACATGTAGGTTAGAGCGTAATTAGATTAATTTCTTACAATTTATATCCGTGAAGCTTGGTCCCTATCTTATTTTAGTCCATATGCATTAATTTAATCCCTGAAGCTTTTAAATGAAATTAGCAATGTGATCCAAATGCCCAATATATTCTGCGGAAAAAGTTTGCCAGAATTTATTCATATGTTATGGACTGTCACGCTTTTGAGATTCAAAAATGGAACGACACCAATCTCTCCATCCACTTATCAGCGTATTTGGGCATTGCAGTGGTTGAATTCTGTCCAATTTTCTGGCATAATAAGACATTTGGATCATATTGCGTCTATTTAAAAACTTCAATAACCAAATTGATGTAACTGAAACTACAAGAACTAAAATGAGACAGAGACCAAATTTTAGGGTATATTTTGTATTTAAGCCTATAAATTTATACATTTGTCTAGTTTTTAAGTGTAATTAGCAATATTATAACAATATATTCGTAAATAATTTATGTTTTGAAATTGCATTTGTTTTCGATTTACCAAACTAAAATTCATTTAGTTTAATCATCTTGAAACTTGCTAAAATTGAAGATTTACAACCCCTAGTTTAAATTATTACAAATTGTTTTTTTGTTTGGAAGTTATTGTATTCGATATATCTTGCTTTTCTCCATTTTGCTTTTTCAATAAAAAAAAATCCTGTTAATTTTACTCCAAACGAAGATATATCCGATACACTTACTTCCAAACCAAAAAAAAAAAAAAAAAATTGTACTCCCTTCATCCTATTTTATGTGTCCATTTTTTTTTTTTGGATATCCCAAAATTGTTGTCCACTTTCCTAAATTAGTACATAAATTTTACTTAGTTTTTCCAACTACCCTTTCTTGCAATCAATATCAAAACAAAATAAAAAAAGAAAGTGCAATGATTATGGGCAATTGTGGAAAGTAGATGTAGATTCTTTTTATCCTCCTTAAATAGTTGAATTCCCCAAAATGGACACATAAAATGAGACTCAGGTAGTAATAATAATTTAAACTAGGGCTGTAAATCTTGAATTTTACCAAGTTTAAAGATATGATTAAACTAAATGAAAGGCTATACACACACAAGAGAATATTTTGCGTAGATGGGACCCCAAAGAACTTTCCAGTTTCCACATGACTTCCCTCTCTCTCTCTCTAGAAATATGTAGAAGGAATTAAAAGAACCTCCCAGACACGTCTTCAAGTCTTCCTCAACTCTCTAGAAACTTCACCCCCCTCCGTCGGGGCCTCACCCCATAAATTTCACTCCACACCTTCCCCATATTCACCAAATTGAAACAATCCATAGTCAGTGGCAGACAACAAGAAAACCAAAAATCTCCAAATCCCAATTCAACCAATTCCCAATTCCCAATTCCATCTACAAAATTCTCCCCAAAAAAAGAAAAATGGATTTCAGGCTAATGAGTTTGGATACCCCAATCCTCCACACCCTCCACCACGTCCTCGCCGACGACTCTTCCTCAGCCACCTCCGGTGGCAGCGAGAAGTTAATCAACGTCCCCACTCAAACTTATGTCCGCGACGCCAGGGCAATGGCGGCGACTCCGGCGGACGTGAAGGAGAATCCGAATGGCTACACTTTCATCGTCGACATGCCGGGTTTGAAGTCCGGTGACATCAAGGTTCAAGTGGAGGATGACAATGTGCTGCTGATAAGTGGAGAGAGAAAGAGGGAGGAAGAGAGAGAGGGGACTAGGTACGTGAGAATGGAGAGGAGGGTCGGAAAGTTCATGAGGAAGTTTGTGTTGCCAGATAATGCGAATACCGAGGCGATTTCAGCCGTTTGCCAGGATGGCGTACTTACAGTGACAGTTGAGAAGCTGTCGCCGCCGGAGCCGAAGAAGCCTAAGACCATTGAGGTCAAGATTGCTTGAATTTGCTCTGTTTTTGTATGGTGATTGGATCCTCTCTTTTTTTTTTTTTTTTTTTTAGTGGATTGAAATAATGTGGCTTTTGAGCAAGTGGTTTAAACTATTGGGTGTTGAAATTATATATTGTGGATTGCTGAATTTGCTCTTGCTTTTTTTTTTTTTTTTTTTTTCGGTGTACGTTTTTGAGTGCTCTGTTATGTTTTTGTGGGTGGAAAAAATGTGGGTTTTGAGTAGGTAGTTTAGGTGGGTGTGCTTGATTCTCTTGTTTGTGTTGTGAAAGTTTGTGCTGCTAAGTGGTAACTATGTTAAGTATTATTAGATCAATGCTGTGCTGCTATTAATGAAATTATATATATATATATATGTATATATTTTTTGACTTAGCGGTTAAAATGGGGCAAAATCATAGATTTATTAAAGAGAATTCGTTGAGCAGACAACCAAGTCAAATAATCTTGGCTCTACCTCGAGTATTGTTTAGGATCTCAAAATTAAATCCTGCTTTTTGCTTTTCACATGCTAGACAATTAAATAGATATATTGCATCATTGGTCATGGATAGGGTGTTGTCGGTCGATGTTTTTTTTTTTTTTTTTTTAATTGATCGGTGGGTTTTAATCGGCAATTTTGGTCAGTTTTGGGTCGATTTTAGTTTGTGCACTATGCACTATGAAAAATATTATAATTTTAATTATTTCTCTTGTGGTCGGATAGCAAGATTTCTGGGTGTTATATTCAGAGGTCTCAAGTTTGAATCTCAAGGGGTTGTCCACAAATGATTCACCCGGACGCCCTGGTCCTGTGGGATTAGTCGAGGTACGCGTGAACTGGCTCGGACACTTACGGTTACCAAAAAAAAAAATGTTATAATCAGTGTTTGGTCGGTTTGGTTCTTGAACACCCCTAGTCATGTAGTCACAAGTCACTGCATGTATACTCCTAATGTTAGGGGCGGATCTAAGAGTTTTGTTCCGGAGGGCAGAGTCTTATATGTGGGTGCCCTCGACCCGATTTTTTAAGCTTGAAAGGATAAGGTGTATTTTTTTATTTAGCTTAAAATGGACAAATCAAAAATTTAAGGGCGAAAAATAAATAAAGTATGAAATATATAATATAAAAGAATTATTTTGAAAAGTTGAGGGAATGACAAAAATGAATAAAATGTGTAACGTGTAAGATAAAATAATTATTTTGAAAAGTTCAGAATAATTAAGGGGCAAAATAAATAATGTATGAAATATATAAGATAAAATAATTATGTTGAAAAGATGAGAAGGATAATTAAAGTAACTTTCAAACACGTAATTTTGGGGTTGGGGGGCCGTGGGGGGTTCGTTGTGGGGTTTGGGGTTTCAAGCCAATGTTGAGGAGTTTAATCAAGGAGATATGACCATGATGAAGATGAAGGTGGCACATTGGTTGACTATGCCACAGATAACGAAGGAATTTTGCCAAATTTATAATGACACAGACCTAGATGAATAGAGTAGTCTTTTTTGGGTGTTTATGTGTCACACCCATTTTAAAAATTTTATTATTTTAAATTGTATATTTGAGATTGGTGAATTATCAATCTTATTTAATAATTTGTGGATGAGGTTGATAGTTAGTCATTAACTGTGAGGTGTTAGTGGAGATACGGGAACGTGGTATTTTATATTGTATTGGTATGGTTAAATAATATTTGTATGATTTAGATATTATTTGATTTTATCTGATATTGAATGAATAGTGATTTTACCCGTGTAGTGTAATTTTTAATAGTTTTGATCTTGTTTAAGACCATTTTGATTGGTTTATTGATAACATAAGTTACCTAAACGAAATTTAATCGGAAACTTTCTATTTTAGGTATCCAGTCGACTGAGTCCCCAACGCTAATATACATCTCAAAGTAGGATTTCTACATTGTTAGAACATGTAAATAAAATTGGAATGAAATTATCGGATAAATAGCCTCTTCACAAAATCTTGAGTCGAGTAGTTGACTACGTCACTCTCTTTAAGACGTTTCGCGGCTCTGCTCAAGTTGTGCAAGCAGTTCATACTTGCCACGCTATCCCCAGGATAAATCAATCAAGAATCTTCACTGTTTCAGTTTCTCTTGCACAACAAAAAACTTGTATACCAACCCCTTTCAGATTTTGTTGCTCGGAACCAAAAATGATTTCTCTATATCGAAGTGCATAAAACAATATTTTATTCTCTTGAAAAAAATATGTGTCTCTCAAAAAAATTCTATCCTTGAAATCATAGGGATTGTCTCCTATAGAAAAATTAACGTTATCAAGGTTGAGATGATGTTGAAAACGGTTCCCTTTTATTTCCAGTTTATGGGAAGTAGTTGGAGAAAAATTAGGGTAATGTTGGAATGGGTCTCTATCATCCATTGACCTAGTCAAAAAGTATCCAATTAAAAAATGTTTTATACTATATACATAATGTATACCACGCATATGGGAGACAACATATCTCCTACTTTCTCACTTTCCTTTTTTTTTTCCTTCATTTTGTTAAAATACACTAACAATCCCCCGCTTATTTTAATAAAATTGAAAGGATTATAATTTTATCGAGCAACTGATCATAAGATTGTACATAAATAAAGGTATTTTTCAACTTGAACATTTACATAGTGATGCTGATTCATAATATACTAGAGTAACATATAGTTTTGAATTCTATCTCTGACAACACCCTACACACAACCTTACTAAGGTGTAGTACAAAAGTCAGCACTTTTACGGCCATGTGCTTATATCCCAGTATAGCAATTGATCTAGAGAATTTGTCCAAATTTCATAGGAAGCGGCCTTACTTCCACATTCGCCTAAGTAAGTCTAACAAGGATACTCTTATAGCTAGGTATCCCACTTCAAATAGAGTTTAGATTTCATTAAGAGTTACAAATAACTCAACCTTCTGTCCTTCAGGATGTCATGTTTCTTAGGGATAGATTTGGAGTGTTAACCCCATATAAAATTATTAGCATGATTCCACTCATTTTATTTCATGACTTGTTATACCTTTTGAACCTATTTGTTGGGATCTTCAGTCTATAGGTGGGATTACCTTCACAAGTGACTCAACTATCGGGCTTTAGTCCCATCCCTTTCGAGGTTTTCCAAACTTTCTCTCCTCTAACCCTTTCGCCAAAGGATCAGCCAAGTTGTCCTCAGACCGTACATAATCCACTCTTACAGCTCCAGAAGAGAGAAACTCTCTAATAATATTGTGCATGCGACGTATTTGTCGCTTTTTGCCATTGTAATAACGGTTCTCAACTTTTGCAATAGCTGCGGTACTATCACAGTGGATTAGGACAGCTGGTATTGGTCTCTCCCATAAAGGGGTATCAGATAGCATGTGTTTCAGTCAAGCTTCTTTCTCACTAACTATAACCAATGATATCATTTTTGACTCCATCGTGGACTAAGCCATATAATCTATTTCTTAGACTTTCATAAAACTGAGCCACCAGTAATACTAAAAGGTATTTACCGTGGCCTTGGAGTCATCTGAAACGGGTTTTCCAATCAGCAACGCTATATCCTTTAAGGACAGTGGTAAACTTCTCATAATTTTATATGAAGTTTATGGTCCTTTTCAGATAACATGTGACCATCTCAATAATAATCTAATACTTAAAAATATGAATATATAGCCTGTATTGATTAGGAGTTTTTTTGTTAAGAATAGCAATTGGCATCACTGTATCCTTCAAGTACATTGGAAAACCTTTTCTAGAAAAATACCTAAATTAATAGATTTCTTTAAAAATCTCATAATTCTTCCAATTGCATTCCTGTTTTTAAAATTGCATACTTATTTCACAAAAAACAATTTGGTTTAAAGCTATCCTTGAAAAACCAAAATTAAATTCTTTCGAATTTCGTAGTACACAACATTTTTTCAAAAAAAATTTCTTCCTTATCTCCGGGGCATACAACACAATTTTTCAAAATTCGAATTTCTTCCCGGAGGTGAGAATCAACTTGCCAATACCAGAACTTTGGTATTGTATGAATCACCATGTAAAACATTTTTCATTCTCCATTGGAGAGTATCTCTTGTACTTTTTATGATTGGTACATATATGCTAAGAGGCACTCATATCAATTAACCATCTATCAAAAGTTGTTATGAAATTTACTTCCATAAATATAGCCACATATGGGCGCTCTTTGGTCACATGAGCCTGTGGACAGACTATTCTTGCGGCAGCTCTGAACAAAATTTGCTTTTTTTTTTCAAAACAAAAATACGTACATCGGGTCATTTTGTCTTTTAAAAAAGGTTTCCTTTTCATTTACCATTTAAAACGATTCTGTTTCTCGTTTGGTAGTGTACCTACATAGAACTCTTTATTTGCATAAGCAATATCAGGTCTAAAAAAATTTGTAACGTATCTTGAACTACGAAGAATGCTAGCATATTCATTTTGATCACTTATACCAATTATTTTACCCTCATCCGTGAATAATCTATCACTCAGATAAAAAATATTACAAACAGGTTTGCAATCAAAATAATAGTAATATTTTTGCAAAGTCTTTTTCAAAATAATGACATTGATTAATAGATACCAACAATAGCTCTTGCAATTTTAATCCATAAAATTACCTTGGCTTCACCCAAATCCTTTATATTAATATTAAGAGACAATAATATATATATAGTTTTTATTGCAATCTCTAAAAAGAGAACCAAAAATTAATATATCAAAACCATATCATAACACATACTCCATCTGTGTATGATAAATATATTTGTCACTCTCAATAAATTTGAAATCATTTGAAAAAATAGTTAGATCAAATTTTCCATGTCAATGGTTGGGTGCCAGTTTTAAACCATATAAAGAGTATAAAAATATACACTTTTTATTCTATAAACCCTTCTGATTTATCCAAATAAATACTTTCTTCCAATTCTCCATTTTCAAAAACAGTTTTAACATCCATTTCATAATTATGTATATCACAATTAGCTACAACAGCTGATAAACTAGGATTATAGGTATCCAAAAAATCAACATTTTCTTTTTGTTTAAAAACCCTTCGCTACTAAAGTAGCTTTATATAACTATCAGATTTAAAAAGGCTTTTTAGGGCTCCATTTACTTAGGATTTTACATCTAATTGGTAAATCCACAAGTTTTCAACAATTGTTGGAAATTATATAATCAATTTCATCTTGAATGGCTTATTTAAAAAATTTAGCCTTAACGAACTAAATAAAGAAGGAGCTCACACTAAAGTAAATGTATAAAAAATACTTTCAAAAGTCCATTTTTAGCACTTAGATTTTAAACTCTTTTGTGGTCTAGATTTCTATGTCATGTTACTGTATTTATCATGCATTCAACATTCAATATATCTAGACTAGATTGGATGAAGAGGAGATTGAGAACTCCCACTATCCCTTAATATAAAAAGGAAATATATGCTCATAAAAATTAACATCAATAGATCTACCAGATACATTATGTCAAAAAATCTACAAAGATTACTATTAAATACATATCCCAAAAGTGCATGTTCTAGGACTTTGTTCACAAGTTTCTTAGGATTAAAATCTTATTAGAAGTCAAATAACCCAATATTCGAAATAATGTAAATTTGATTTTCTAATTTTTAAGATCTCAAAGAGGAATAGTTTTCATTTTTAAGTGGGGGTACTCTATTAAAAACAAAAACACACAATTTAGTAAACTCCAAATAATTGAATCTTCTCAATTGGACTTGAATGACTAAAAGATAGCTAATCAAAGTCGAGTCCAAAGAATATAGAAGTACACATGAACTTGCCACACCCAATAAAATCTTAAACCAACTTGCCACACTCAATACAATCTCAAACCAACAATATAGCACAAGACAAGTACACGGTGAGTATATTATATATCTACAGACTATACACTAGCACATATATAATATTATATATCACATACATATATAATACACACATTTAGCACATAACCTTCCCAAAAATCTAGTTACATAAGCATCAAAGTTTCTGTTACTAAGAATGCAGTACACAAACTAATTATCTCTAAGTCAAGAACATAAGGTATATGAGTAATGCTAGGTATACTTAAACGGGACACCTAAACTATTCACTTGTTGATATGTCGTGGTAGTATTGAAATTAATTCAAACTATATTTGATAATTGATGAATAAATTTGAAAGTACACATCAACAGGTGAATGGTTTAAGTACCCCATTTAGGTGTACTAACATTACTCTAAGGTATATATAACTGGCCGAACCCCAATTAAAGATCTCATTACAAGTTCGTGAGTATAATAAACTCGAAAAATAAGACTAATCTTCTCTAAAACTGCCTCAATAAGTTACGCATTTGATAGCGGCAAAGTGCAGCATTTACAGACAATAAAACTTAATTTTAGAATTTTCTAAGACCCAAATTTTTAAGAAAATCGATATATGTTCCTATGTTTGAATTTTTCCTCAGGCATAATTTGAGGTCTTATAACTTACCACACTTCCTTGGATTCTTAAAATCAAGCACGTGAATCCTTCCTTTTGGAGGTTATAGAAGAAATAAAAGAAAAATTGAAATGAATTTTGACCAACAAACAAATCAGTTTGAAACAAATTACAAACAAATCACAAGCAAATCAACTGTTTGAAAGTACATCCACCGTCGGCCATGCCAATCAAAGTTTCTCAAATAAAAAATATGATATGGGGACTAAGAGGATGATGACGATCTAGATTCATGGCAGAAGAAAAGCGTTTTAAAATTGTTAGAATATGTGAATAAAATTGGAACGAAATTATCGGAGGAGAAGTAACCTCTTCACAAAATCTTGGGTCGAGTCATGGACTAAGTCGCTTTCTTTAAGACGTTTCGCGGCTCTGCTCAAGTTGTACAAACAGTTCATACTTGTCACACCGTTCTCAGAATAAATCAACCCAGAATCTCCCATGTCTCAGTTTCTCTTGTACAACAAGACACTGGTATACGGTATACTAACCCCTTTCAGATTTTATTGCCCGGAACCAAAATTGATTTCTCTATATCGAAGTGTATAAAACTCTATTTTGTTCTCTTTAAAAAAATCTTTAGCTCTCAAAAAAATTCTGTCCTTGAAATCATAGGTGGGACTGTCTCCTAAAGAAAAATTAACATTATCAAGGCTGAGATAATGTTGAAAACAGTTCCCTTTTATTTCCAGTAGATGGGATGAAATTGGAGAAAAATTAGGGTGACGTTGGCATGCGTCTCTAACATCCGTTGACCTAGTCAAAAAGTATCTAATTAAAAAATGTTTTATTTATGAGTTAATTAGTATAATGTCCTATTTAGTCTAACTTTGTTATAATAGGTTCAACTCTAACAACATTTTGGTGATAGGTCCATATTTTTATTTAGTGACCAAACTACCCCTAAAGCCCATCAATGAGTCATTCCTTTTCAAACTCTTTATCGAATTTGGAAACACCCAAAATCAAGGGGTTTCAAATTTTAAACACCAAATTTATATATATGTATATATATAAGATTTCCACCTCTCTCTCTCTCTCTAGGATGAATCGGAGACCCCATTCAATGAGAAAAAAGCTTGCGATGGTCTTCTCCGGCGAGGTGGTGATTGTTTTGAGTGTTGCAGTTGGGATCGCGCTTGTTGTCACGCTCGGATTTGCGGGAGAGGTCGTTGTCTTCGTGATGTGGATGAACCGGAGACTCCATTCAACGAGAAAAAGCTTGCGATGGTCTTCTCCGGCGAGGTGGTGATTGTTTTTGGGTGTTGCATTTGGGATCGAGCTTGTTGTCACGCGCGGGTTTGCGGGAGAAGTCGTTGTCTTCGTGATGTTGCTTTGCTTTTCAATTTTGCCTTTTCATTGGTGTTTGCTGACTTTTTGTTTTTTGTCTTCTATTTTAGTTGTATTGGAGCAGTATTTAATTTGGGGTGTTTCAGTGGGTGCTTTTTTGAGTCTTTGGAGGGGGTGCTTAGTTGAGTCCATTTAATTGTGTTTTGGAAGTTGTTTGGATCTGGGCGTGGCTTTGGAGGCTAGTTGTTTGAATCTGGGTGTGGCTTTGTTTAATTATTCTAGTGTGAAATTGAACGCTCATGTTCATTCTAGTGTGAAATTTAACACTCATGTTCTTGATTCCTATATTGTGGTGCGAAATTGTATACTGTTAGTATGTACTATAATTTATTATTTGAATGATGACTGCTTACCAAATTAAAAAGAGTCAACTGCTAATTGAATCTCTATTCCAACGTAATGCTAATTAGTTTGTTCCAAAAACAACTCCACAATTCAAAGGTTGTAGTGTGAATATTAACACTCATGTTCTTGGTTCAAAGACTATGTGATTTATGGCACAAACACAAAAACGGAAAGCACTATAATTATGGGATATTAATACAAAATGAGATATTGGCAAGTCAAAATGCTATCATAACTACCAGAATTAATGTGTATATATGGCAAGTCAAAATCCGGTTTAATGAAAGCAGTGAAATTTTGCAGTGTAAAATTTCCCTAATAAACCAGTTGCAGTGTAAAATTTCACACTAATAAACCAGTTACAGTATAAAAATGATCTGTTTGCAGTGTAAAATTCAATACCCGCAGAAAGACTCATTTATGATATGATATCTAGATTGAATATGCAATACACTAAATTAGAAATGATGAAATTCGTTTGTAACCGTTGTGTAAAGTAATATCCTAAAATATTAGGATAAAATTTATATATATATTGTAACCAATATCAATTGGGATTTGATAAGATTTGGTCAGATTTGGTAACTGATTCAATCATTAAATCTGAATTAATATATGTATATATGTATATATAGGTTAGGGGTAGAAAAGACATCTAATAATTCTATAATAGGAAAATTTGGACTAATCTCTAACAACATTTACAATTATAGGGTCTATCATTGGGAAGTACCAAATGGTGGGTCTATTACACAAACGTTGGTAGAATGGGATTTTCCACTAAATTTTTCTTTATTTATTTATTTATTTATTTTTATATGAATTAAATAATGTTTTATACTATATACATAATATATAACACGTTTATGGGAGACAACATATCTCCCAATTTCTCACTTTCCTTTTTTTTTTTCTTCATTTTGTTAAAATACACTTAACATTCACACACACACACACAAACAACAAAAAAAATAAATATATATGTATATGGGGCTGCTAATTTACAACATGATAGTTGTAAGTTAACAGCATACAACAGCCATTTTAGTGATGAAAAACAGGTTTTTGACGAAATTTTTGTCGCTAAAGGTTCCAACTTTTAGCGACAAAAAATTGTCTCTAAAACCTTGATTTTCGTCGCTAAAAGTCTTCTATGCTGTAAGTTAGCAAATCCATATATATATATATATATATATATTTAAAATGGAACATTGGAATAAATGTACAAGAAATTCAGCTGCAACTATGCAAAATTCTAATATTAATTCTTTTATTCCACATAATATCATTCTCATCATCTCCTCTGTCAATCAAAGGCTCCCTCTCCTTTTCCTTGACATATCCACACTTTCTAAGCAGCCATAAAATCACCCTAACGACATTTCCAACAAACACAAGCCCCATCATGCACAGCCACATCAGCACCGAAATGTAACGTTAAACAGAGTACCCTCCACATGTTTGGGAGTCATATGAATCAATGTAATGAAGTATGTAATGGTCTGTGCAGATATGGCAATCCACATCGTCACCATTTGACTCCACATCCACCTTCTTTTCTTCAAAGGAAGTCCACTGATTTGTAGCAAAATTATGCTTAGTGAAGCTAAAAATGCAATGGTGTTGAAGATCATGAATTGTCCGTACCCTCGACGAATGTTATAGGCCATCACAGATTTTCCTACGGTGTGTTGTTTCTCCCCCGGGTTTCGGTGGAATTTCCAGACAATTTCCTTCTTGCCAAACACCCCCTGGAGGGGAAATTCCAGCTTGGAATGCCACAGTTGCTATAAGTGATGCCACAATCATTAATGCACTTCTTTTCCTTCCCAACCAATCAGTGTGTTTGTGCTTTTTGGGGTGTTGTTTGGGAATTGAATCCGTAATTGGAGGACTATTTGGCATTGTATCTTCATTGGGTATAAATGATGGTATATGATTGATTCTTCTTGTTCTGCCATTAAGAAGACACTCTTTTATTTCCATGTCTCTTAAATCTCTTGGAGTTTGTGACAAGACATCCAATGCCGCGAAACCATTTGCATTACGCGTGTTAATCTCTATTCCGGTTTCAATGAGCAAAAACTTTATGACCTGCATAGAAATTGCATGTCCTTGTGAGTAATAGATTTTGAAAAATGAAAAATCAAAATGGGAGCTTATAATTTCTCAGTAATGGACCAATCATACATAAGCAACATGAAGGTAAAACTCTAAAACAACAAAATGTGATGTTCTGGGTGGTGTTTGAAAGAATGATTTCTAGTTGTCAAAATTTGCATGTCACTTAGAAAAGATTTTGAAATATTATAGAGCAAAATGTGAACCTATTATTTCTAAAAAATTCTCCATGAAAGATCAATGTGTTAATGTTGGGGGTGTTGAAGGGTTTGTAAACTATTAGGTCATTTGCTTGAAGACAATCCCAGTAGGCAGATGGTAACTAATACATGGAGGTATGATCTGTAAACTATTAATGTAGGGGGTGCTGTTATGACCTGCATAGAATTTACATGTCCTTGTGAGCAATAGATTTTGAAAAATGATAAAATCAAAATGTGAGCTCATACAATTTCTTACTAATGTACCAATCATACATAAGCAACATGAAAGTAAACTCTAAAACAACAAAATTTGATGTTCTGGGTGGTGTTTGAAATTTGAAGGAATGCTTTGTAGTTGTCAAAATTTTAGGATAAATTGCATTTTTCACCCTCATAGTTTACAATCAGTGGCACTTTGTGCCCCGTAGTTTTAAAAGTTGAAACATGAACCCTAAAGTATCTAGTTTGTGTGAATTTGTACCTTTTGTCATAATTTTGTCAACAATTCTGTCCAAACACGTCATACATTTGTTAGAATTCCGCCAACAATTCAGATAAATTTTTGACAGAAGGTGCAGATTGACACATCAAAATATAAAACTCACGGTCTAATATGCCAACGTTTAAACTATGAGGGGGCAAAGTCCACCGTGTGCAAACTAAGAGGGTGCAAAGTGTAATTTAACTAAAGCTTTGTGATCAGTATTAATTTTGCATGTCCTTTAGAATAGATTTAGAAACATGATAAAGCAGAACGTGAACATATAATTTCTGAAAAATTCAATGAAATTAATATGAGTATATAATGTCGGTGGGACTGTTTGAGACAATAGAATCGAGTTCTCAAATGTAAATGGTGTCTGTGAACTATTAGGCGGTTTGCTTAAAAGTTGCCCAGTAGGCGGATGTGTAAGAAATCCAAGTTTTCTAAGCGCTAATCTCGAAACCCAAGTAGTTACAACTTAATCAGTGGGACAACCTTTACAGAGTGAAATTGCAGCAGAGAAGAACATTGCGACTGGCTAACAAAGTAAATCTTGCATTTGATCTTTTTCTTTTCTCCCCAGTTAAACGGGAGTGTAATGCTCCCCTATGCATAGACACTCCCCTCGCAGATGAAGGCATGATTTGATCCCAAGACTCTGAATTGAATATGGAGAGACTTTACCAACTAAGTTTATTAACTCCTTTAACTTCACACACCATTTTTTAGTACCTCAAAGAAAGGGTATCTAGAATTAGGTCAGTGCAAATTGGATATCACTATGAAAAGGCTACAGAATGCCTCAATATTGCATGTGCGAATAAAAATCCTTAAATGCAATGATTGCATTCATACTGGTTGAATAAATAATTAGGTTACTCCTCTCTCTAAATAGATGGTTGTTAACCTACGAAGCATAGGCACGGATATATCGACACGAATGAGACACGACACTGGTACGTTGACACGGCAAATCCTAAAAGACGAGGACACGACACCACAGGGATATGCCCATTTTTTGAAAGAAAAAAAATTGTTATTTTTATATTAAGTACTCAAGTTTTTTTAAAAACTAAATGTTATTATTAAATATTTTATATTTTATTTGACAAAAATTATTGTTCAACATATTAACAAAGCGTAGAGAGGGAGACAATCGGAAAAGAGGTAGACGCTCGGAAAAGAGACGATTGGAGAGAGGGAGATGGAACGAAAACTCTTTGAGTCTTGAGTACTGCAATATTTTGACAGTTTAGACGCTGTTTAGATTAAATACTTCGCTTGAAGTGTCCCGCTGTGTCGACCTCTAGAAATTGCAAAACATAAACAGGACACGTATTTGCCGCGTCTGATACGTGTCAGAGGAGTGTTGGGCAAGTGTCGGTGTCCCATACGTTTCGGACACGGGTACGTGGCCATTTTAAAAGTGTCGGTGCTTCCCAGTTGTTAACATACTATTAGAGCAAAAAAGTCGAGTGTTTGAATCACGACACATCCCAATACATACAACATATTTACGTGGATGGACGGTCCACCCATGAGGGGCCACATATATAAGGTGAGCATCATGTGGACGGGTCACATGTGAGGGCAATTATTAATTAAATATTTATGTTACACCTCGCTCTAAATGCTTAAGCTTTTGGAATAAATGAATTGTTAACAATTCTTCTCACAGAAAATTGATGGTCATTCAATGAGGAAAATTGTGCTACTAAGTAAATGATCCTTGAAACCACGAATCTTGGTTCCGAGGGATTAATTGGTAGAATATATATAGATTGATGAATGATAGATGAGTAAAGTTGCTGAATGAGGAGAAAATTAACATACCTCAATTTGCTTCTTTGCAACAGCAAGATGCAAAATGGTGTTACCATCACAATCCTTCCAATTCTCTAACTCATCAATATTAACATCTTCAACCAAAACCTTCAGAGCCTCCAAATGGATTGTATTTCACACACAAATGCATACAAGTCTCTCCTCCTCCCCTGGTCAATACCCGGGTCGCCTCTGGTTTAACTCGGACCAACTCAGTCAAAACCCCAACTCGGCCCTTAATCGCAGCAAGGTGAAGGGGACTAAACCCATCACGATCCAACACAAAACACATATCGGCATTAACAAAAAGTAATTGGATAACTATATCTACATACCCTTTTGCCGATGCCAAGTGAAGTGGCGATGAACCATGTGGGTTCACTTTTGCGGCGAGTTCTGGGTTTTGACTCAGTAGCTTTTTGGTGAACTCAGTTTGACCCATAAGAGCTGCAACGTGTAAGGGTGAGTCGGAGATTAAGGGTTGTGGTGAGGTTGTGGTGAGGATGAGAGGGTCTTCATGAAAAAGTTCTGAGAGAGATGGTACAGTGCCATTCATGACTGCCTGATTAAGCGCGCTCTCTCTCTGTGTATGTGTTGTTCTTCTTTCTCGTCGCGAGTAATGCTAAGTACACCTAAACAGAATACCTAAACTATTCACTTGCTGATGTGTCATGGTATTTTAGAAAATAATTCAAACTTTTTTTGGTAACTGATAATGATTTTGGAAATTCACACCAACAGGTGGATAGTTTAGGTGTGCCGTTTAGGTGTACCTAATATTACTCTTCTCCTCATTCAGGAAGCTCAGAAAAGTCTATGGTACTTTTGATAATCTAATTAAGTGGTGAAAATGAAAACTTTCAATACTTATTTTGTTTCAATGCATTTGATACGATATCACTTAATTAAAAGGCAACTAAAAAATCACTGAAAATTTTAAGTAAAAAGGTTCTACTGAAAATAATTACTGAATATAATCTATTTCAGTACTTCAAAAAATGTTTTCAGTCCTGTAAATTTAATCACTAAAAATTTTCAATTCTTAATATTCAGCACTTAATTTTCAATTTTATCAAACGCACCCTTAACAAACTATTGAGTAGAAAAAGGATGGTGCTCCAAGAATCAAATTGACGGCGTCGTTTGGTAAAATTTAACAGTAAAAACATTTTGTTGTCCCAAGGAAATGATTTACTCCCTCCGTCCCATTTTATGTGTCCCCTTTCTATTTTGGTTTATTCCAAAATCATTGTCCACTTTCTTAAATTAGTATGCAAATTTTTACTTAGTTTCCCAAACTACCCTTCCTTGCAATTAACACCAAAACAAAACAAAACAAAAAAAAAGTGCAATGATTATGAACAATTATAAAAAGTAGATGTAGATTTTTTTTGTACCCTTAAATAATTAGATTCCCAAAGACATAAACTGTGACAGAGGGAGTACTAATTTTTGGTCCTTATAGCGTGCCGTGGCAATATCACTGCCATCTTAATACGCCGCCTCCAATTTTTGACCGAAACAAATATCATTTGAGTCATTCTACCATACATCCTAGTTTTGGTAGTTCAGAGTAGGGGTGGGCAATTGGGTGGTTCGGGTTCGAACCGAAAAGTTCAGTTCGGGTTGTTCGGGTTGGCTAAAATGGTACCGAAATCCGAACTGAACTAATCTTCGAAAATTCAGTTCGGTTTTCGAACTCTTACTTTGGTTTGGGTTGGAAGTTCAGTTTTCGAAATTCAGTCAAGATGTTCTCATATGAATTCTAACCATTCAAATAAAGAATTGAATCATCACTTGGATTGACAAAATCAACAACATAGAAAATCAGATTTTAAAATTGCAAAATCAAGGACCCACTTTGGATGCTCAGATCTCACTTTGGATTACATCAATTGATTCAATTGAGCACAATAGAGAAAACCCACTTTGGATCCTCAGATCTCACACCGACATACACACACATACACTGTTATACACTTATACACACACATATATATATATATACACACACACACACGCACATTCATAGTCACACACACATATATGTACCCATACAGAATCACATGAGTCATGACTATCAACTATGCCATGAAAAGATTAAAGATTACTAGAAAAATTGAGGGTTCAGAGAGAGAAAAAATTGAAAAATCAGTATACAAACTGAGAGATACAGAGAGAGAGAGAGAGAGAGAGAGAGAGAGAGAGAGAGAGAGAGAGAGAACCATACCTTCAAGTCTTCAACCTTGAGATGAGAGACACAATGACAAAGCACCGATTCATTCCACTGAGCTAAGAGAGTCTGAGTAAGAGGCCTCCTCGCTGAACTGACTCCCTGTCCACTGAGACTCTTGAGAGGTAGAGGCACATGGCCTCGCCGTCGCCGTCGCTGGCGCAGTGAGAGACAAAGAGAAATGGCGTGAGGGTTTGAGAGAGAAAGTGAGAGACTGAGAGACGAGAGTGGAATGCCCTATTTTAAAAATGACTGGGATTCCCAGACTTTATATGTTTTATTTATATACCCCCACAAACTTCGGTTATTCGGTTTCGACCCGAACTAATTACACATACCGAAAACCGAACCAAACTTATTAAATCAGTTCGGTTTCGAACTGAGCTAATTTAAGTTCGGTTTTTATCCAAACCAAATTGTGCTAAAACTTCGAGTTCGGGTCGAAACTTCGGGTCGACCCGAAGTGTGCCCACCCCTAGTTCAGAGGTGTTATACATCACAATTTAGGCTTAGATTGGCCTCCCTTTTTTTTTTTTTTTAAGCATAATTGTATGTTAATTTATTTGGGAACTAGTTTATAAGCTTTGCTAAAATTCAGGGCTCGCATGGTAACGTTGTTATTTTTTGTTTTGTTTTTTTTTTTTTTTTTTTTGTTTTTTTTTTTTTGTTTTTTTTTTTTTTTGTATTTTTGTCTGTCTCTAATTCAATACTGATGTCTGTCTCTAATTCAATACAAAAAATGGAAATCAAAACTAAAAAACAAAAACCCACAATGTTACTATGCGAGTCCTAAACTTAAAGCTTTTTTGGGAAAAGCTTTTAAAGGCTCTATAAAGCTCAAGGTTGCTTTTTGATTTTATGATTTTTTTTTTAAGAGTAATGTGTCACTTGTACAAAATTATTAAACAACTTTTTTTTAAAAAAAAATTATCAAATAACTTAATAATAAATTTTATAAGTTACTTTAAAAAGCCATGTGAGGGCCAAACTTATAAGCCTTGGTCTTTAATAAGTTTTAAGTTAATCTCGATATGTTGTAAGTTTTTTAAGTTTGAAAACTACTTTGACTTTGAAGGTAGAATAGTTTTGAAGTTATAATATTTTAGGACAAACTTAAAAGATTGTAGGGACCAAATTACAATTTATTAGGACCATAAACTGGGCACTGTGATGTACTCCGTATAATATATCCAAAATACTAGGGTGTATTATAGAATTTTCAATATTATTAGTGGTGGTTAAGTCAATTTTTTTTAACATATTTCCATGCGGTTTGTTGTTTGATCTAAAAATAAAAGGTTCACACTATTAGAGTGAGTTATTAGAGTTAGTTTTATTTAGTTTTGGGATAGTTTAATCTTTTACTTTATTTAGGGTAATTATTGGGACACAACTAAATACATAATTTTTAGGACAAAACTTAATTAATGTGTCTATCTCTCTCCTGTGTCACTGTGGGGTCCAATGGCATCACAGGATAGAGATGAACACATTATTTTGATGGAAAAACTGGTTTAAGTTAAAAGTTTAAACACGCAACCGGAAAAGTCAAGTTAAAAAAACTTAATGGTAGCCCAGGATCTACCACTCGTTAATTCCATAGATGCGCACAAGAGGGGACAAGAGTTATGCTTTAGTGTCTTGAACCCAATTCTGATTTTCTTCAACTTCCAGCAGCTTCCACTAGATGGCCTTCACTCTTATGACTCCTATGGATGCTCACAGGAAGGATTAGGGTTGGTGGGAACCCTAATGGAGAGGAAGGAAAAGGTTTGGTGCTCTAAAACAGTTTCTGCAGCTTCTGACGTTCAAAACGACGAACTCTAAATTCCAGAACGCAGCAGCCTTATTTATAGATTTCCAAAACCGACCTAGACTTCGAGCGATCGAAGACCTTCGATCGATCGAACCTTCGATCGATCGAACCTTTCTCGATCGATCGAGACTGCCAAGACCTCAATCGACCGAACATACTTCAATCGATCGAACTTGTCTTGACAACTTCCTCATGTGTCTTTCCAAGTATCCTGGCGGAGCTAAGAATGGGACCTCCTAGGCTCTTTATTGTTGGCTCAGACCAGTTTGTTAATTACCGTGACCAAACTCTTTGATCAGCAAACTAACTAACTGGTCAGTTAACGTTTACTTCACTATAAAACGATAACTAAACTCCAACGCAAAAAGAACATATCCGAAGCGATAACTAGACTTGTATGTTGTACTAATGTCCCTCTACCTTCAGCATTCGTAATCATATTCAGGTAGTCGGATAACTATTACTGTCAACCTGAATCATGATTACTTCTTGTACTCCTTGAGTCCCATTCACCTCTCATGATTACCAAACATGTTGATAACTCTTATCAACAAGACTGCAGTACTCAGTAATCGACTTGGTGACATTCTCAAGGGAATGCTTACTCTGAAATAGAGGGTAGATTCTGTCTTGACAATATATGTTCACAACCCTATGAATATGACATACCCAAGATACCCAGGTGTTGATCTTCTATAGACCTCACTGATTGGTAAGTCAAAGTAGCCATATCCACAGTCTGTGTTCATAATCGTCTCAAGATTGAGAACACGTACCTTATACAAGTTATGAGTTCCTATCGACTGATAGACAGTCTTGAGTGTCAATAAGACAGCTCAGGTCCGTCAATGCACTATAAGCACTAGCATATTAACTAAGAGTTACACTCTAGTGATTGATATTGATCACTCTATCCAATGGTAGTTAATCATGCTACAGTGTAAACTTGATGAGATATCCAGTCTCATCATCCACTATGACATGTTCTAAGTAACAAAGAATAGTAATTCGTATCTCACTTGTATGTATCTCATACATACACGCATTACTTACTATGATACTTAAGGATAACAATCATCTCATGAAAGAAACATACATAACTAAATGTAAAGCTGATATCCATACATTAAAATGTCGATGTCTCCTATATAAAGTAATGGTTTGAGGGCACAAACCCAACAAACTCCCACTTGCACTCACAACCATACAGAATTACATCTGAGACCTAGACTATCTAGATGACGATCAAAGATCTTCTGTGGCAAAGCCTTTGTAAACGGATCAGCAAGATTGTCAACGATGGCAATCTTGGTGACAGTCACATCTCCACATTAAACAATATCTCGGATAAGATGATATTTTCGCTCTACGTGCTTCCCCTTTCCATGGTTCCTTGGCTCCTTGGACTGAGCCACTGCCCCACTATTATCACAATAAAGTGTAATAAGGTGACAGCGACGCTGGTACCACCTCGAGCTCCATAAGGAACTTCTTGAGCCAAACAGCTTCCTTTGCGGCTTCACAAGCAGCCACATACTCAGCTTCTGTAGTTGAGTCTGTAATGCATTTCTGCTTAATGCTCCTCCAACTAACAGCACCACCTCCCAAGGTAAAGAGATGTCCGGATGTTGACTTCCTCGAATCTTTATCTGACATAAAGTCTGAGTCAGTATATCCTATTGGAATTAACTCACTACCGCCGTACATGAGCATGTAATCTTTAGTCCTTCTCAAGTACTTAAGAATGTGCTTAACGGTTGTCCAGTGCTCTGGACCTGGATTCGATTGATACCTGCTAACCATGCCAAAGGCAAAACAGATATCTGGTCTAGTGCATAATAGCGCATACATGAGACTTCCCACTGCCGAAGCATAGGGAACTCCTGTCATGCGATTCCTCTCCTCATGTGTCTTTGGACACTGGTCCTTGGAGAATGCTAAACCATACCTGAAAGGTAACAAACCTTTCTTCGAATTATCCATTGAAAACCTAGTTAGCACCTTATCGATATAAACCAACTTGAGATAATCGCATTATCTTTCGCTTGTGATCCTGAAAGAGCTTTATCCCAAGAATATAGCTCGCCTCTCCTAGATCCTTCATATCGAAAGTACTAGCTAGCCAAACCTTGACCGTTGACAATGCCGCTACATCATTCCCAATGAGTAGAATGTCGTCAACGTAAAGCACAAGAAAGGCCACCACTTTCCCTTCACACTTCTTGTATACACAAGGTTCATCCAGATTCTGTATGACACCAAACGACTTGACCGCTTAGTCAAATCGGATGTTCCAACTCTTGGATACCTGCTTAAGCCCATAAATGGACTTTTGCAGCTTGCATACCAAGTTACCTTTTCGACCAGCTATGAACCCTTCTGGTTGTTGCATATAGATGTCCTCCTCAAAATTGCCATTCAAGAATGCAGTCTTGACGTCCATCTGCCAGATCTCATAATCTAGGCATGCAGCAATGGATAAGAGTATCCTAATGGACTTGAGCATGGCCACCGGCGAGAAGGTTTCCTCATAGTCAATGCCCTCCCTCTGAGTATAACCTTTCGCTACAAGCCTAGCCTTAAAGGTCTCAACCTTTCCATCAGATCCTCTTTTCCTCTTGTAGACCCACTTACAACCAATGGGTTTAAAATTGGCTGGAAGTTCTACAAGATCCCAGACCTGATTAGAATCCATAGATTCTAATTCAGCCTTCATAGCTTTAACCCAATGATCTGAATCAATATCAGTCATTGCCTCTTCGTATGTGGTAGGATCATATTCAGATTCTATAGAGACAGCTTCAAAAACTTCCCCTAAGAACATGTATCTATCAGGCTGGCTGATAATCCTCCCACTATGACGAGGTACCGGTGCAGAATTGGGTGAAGAAGTGGTATTTTCTTGATTTACATCGTTATCAGCTGCGGGTTGGACTGAGAACTTTCCTTCTATTTCTCTCAGATCTATCCTTCCTTTAGGTTTATGGTTCATGATATAATCATCATCTAAGAAAACAACATTTGTACTAACAAACACTTTCTGTTCTCTTGGATCATAGAAATACCATCCATAAGTACCCTTTGGATACCCTACAAAATAACATACTTCTGATCTAGAATCCAACTTGCTCATCTTTTCTTTCAGCACATGTGCCGGACACCCCCATATTCGGAGATGTTGCAAAGAAGGCTTGCGCCCAATCCACATCTCCCGTGGTATCCTGGGAATAGATTTGCTTGGTACTAGATTTAGTATGTATGCAGCGGTTTCCAAAGCATAACCCCAAAGGAATAATGACAATTCTGAATAACTCATCATTGACCTAGTCATGTCTAAAAGAGTCCGGTTCCTTCTCTCCGCTACACCATTCTGCTGAGGCGTGCCAGGTGCAGTCAACTGTGACAGAATCCCATTCTGTACGAGGTGATCAATAAACTCATTAGAGAGGTAGTCGCCACCTCGATCAGATCGAATGGCCTTGATATGTGAGCCCAATTGCTTCTCCACTTCAGCCCTAAACTCTTTGAATTTTTCAAAGGCTTCAGACTTGTGCTGCATTAGGTACACATATCCATACCTAGAGTGGTCATCGGTAAATGTTATGAAATACTCATAACCACCACTTGCTCTAATATTTATTGGTCCACACACATCAGTATGAACTAATTCCAACAATACATTGGTCCTATTGCCCTTTGCGGGAAAGGGCCTTTTGGTCAACTTACCTTGTAAACAAGACTCACAGACTTCCATTGGTTCGAGAACCAAATCGCCTAAGATCCCTTCTTTAACTAGTCTGCCAATCCTATTTAGATTGATATGGCCAAGCCTCATGTGCCAAAGCCTTGTTGGATTAGTGGAAGGTTCTTTTCTTTTAGATGGTACAGTTACCATTGAGTTATTAAGTTCCAAGCAAGAATCTTTAGAAATATTGGGAGTAATCACATACAAACCATTTGATTTAACACCAGAACATATAAAAGATCTATTTCTTTTAATAACAACTTCAGTTCCAAAATGAAAAGAATAACCATTATTTGTTAAATTAGAAACTGAAATTAAATTACGTCTCATTAAAGGGACGTAAAGTACATCTGATAAAATCAAAACTTTATTGTCTAGAAATTCTAAAACTACGACTCCTATAGCAACCGCAGATACGGTCGCGCTAGAACCTAGAGTAAGCACGATCTCCCCATCACTGCATTTCCTGGTTGATCTAAACCCCTGCAACGAATTACAGATATGGTTAGTCGCACCAGAATCAATGCACCAAGTGTTTGAAGTATCCGTAATAAAATTTACTTCAATCACATGTGATTCAATCATACCTTGAACTCTTGTAGCTAAGAATTCTCGACAGTTCCTCTTCCAGTGGCCCTTCTCACCGCATTGGAAACACTTTCCTTTGCCTTGGCCACCCACCTTCCCTTTGCCCTTACCTTTTTCCTTAGATTTTGCAATCTTAGGGACTGGTCCAACACTTGGACCACCAGTGCCAGCCTTCTTCTTCCCTTTCTTTCCTTTCGGCATAGATCGAGAGGAGGAAGCGCTTTTCTCAACGTTCAGAACGTTGACCGCAGGTTTGATCACCCCTTCCGCTGCCAGTAAAGAACTCATTAATTCGCTCATTGAAAAATCCATTTTGTTCATATTATAGTTTTGTTTAAATTGAGCGAATGACGGCGACAACGTGTTGAGGATCATATCAACTTGGGTCTGTACATCGATGTTGGCTCCTAGGGTCTCCAGCTCATTCAAATAACCAATCATTTTTAAAACATGTTCTTTGACTGGAGTCCCTTCCGACATCTTAGCACTCATTATCTTCTGCATAGCTACCTGTCTAGCAGGCCTGCCATGCTCCTCGAACATCTTCTTCAGGGATTCGATAATGTCACTGGCGGAATTGTTCGACTGGAATTGGTGTTGCAACACACCAGCCATTGAGGCCAGAATGTAGCAACAAGCCATTCCATTTGACTTTTTCCATTTATCGAACTCGCGTCTGGCAGCTGCCGAAGCATTTGCCGCGGGTTCTTCGGGGCATGGGGTGGTGAGGACATATATGTGATCCTCTGCAGTTAATACGATGTCAAGGTTTCGTTTCCATTCAGTGTAGTTATTTCCCGTTAACTTGTTTTGAGTGAGTATGCTGGCAAGTGGACTAAATGTAGATCCAGACATTATGATTTACTGTAAAAATCAAAAGACAAAATAAATATGAATATCAGATTTGACAGTTTGAAATAAAAGAATCCTTAAAACTCTTATTTTAAAACAAAGTCGCCGGAATATCGAGACAAAAGAATAAAGCCACCGTGTGGTGGTCAATTTTCGATTTTTCGATTAATCAAGACTTGTCCGCTATGCAACTCTTGCAAAAACAAATTATGACTCCCGATCCCTTTTGATCTCTAAGTTTCTGAATAATGCCCCGTGTGGGATCCCTTATCCATAGCTTAGCTAGTGTGTACCATTAACTAGGATCCAATCACAATCGTCTCATGTAGCGCCTCCGTGTGGTGGTCACCCTCTAACACGTCTGATTGATCCTATCAAAAGAAGTTCACATCTAGTAACCAATGAGTAATGCACCCTCCGTATGGAATGATCACCCCTGGCGAGGTGACACAGAATGCACTACTCATCTTACAGTGAACCGTTAATGGAAGATCGTGGGTGTCAATAAATAAGACCCTCTCCCACTAGATTTGTCCAATTAAGGATTTTGCTTTTAAAGAAAAAATTTGTTTTTACACAATACCCATAAAACATCTAATGTTTACTAATGCGTTAAAACCGATTTTTGAATTTTATTTTAGAAAACTTGTTTTACGTGCATGAAAGTAGTAACAATATAATTAAATGTCAATCACAAACCAAGCACATAAAAAAAAAAAAAAAAAAAAAAAAAAAAAAAAAACTAAAATGAAAATAAAGACATCCAAACGATGCCTCTATCTCCCATGGCTCTATCTCCATAGAACCTACTCTTGGTTTGGTCGCCTCCAGCTCCATTTTCATGGACAACGGCTTGCTCTTGCATCTTCATGGATTTTCTAATTCTATTACATTGGTCCTATGCTTCTTTTGAAGCTTACAATTTTTCTAGAAATAGAAATTACAACAGCAATAATAAAAAGGCTAGGGAAACCGGTGCAACTTTCCTTTTCGTAGGATTGAAGTCGCAGCGCCCTTTACATACGCCTTAAAACCATACCAATAATAAAACATGATATACACCAATCTCAAAACATTCAAATACCAAAATTTAAATGGATCTTGGTGCCATGGGAGATAGCGACTAAACTTGCTGCAAAAGGCTTAGTCGTACATGCATCCATACATTTATAACAAATATATCTAACTATTGGAACCCCTAATTGATTCACACAGTGTATAAACCCTTTACGCACTGAATTAGAACTTAAAACAGCATCTCTCTTCTCTGTCACTGTTCGATCGATCGAAGACTGTTCGATTGCTCAAACCTTCGATCGATTGAACTCTGTTCAATCGCTTGAACTTTCTGTTTCACTGAATGATTTAAAAAAGTTGCAGGATACTTTAAAATTAAAGCTTTTAATTTCAAAACACTTTAAAATTGTGAAACAGAGAACCTGACAAAGAATCTGTCTCGATCGATCTAACTTCATTCGATCGATCGAACACCAGAAGGTTTCGATCGATCGAACCTGTTAGATCGCTCGAGTACAGAGGATGTTCGATCGATCGAAACATGTTCGATCCATCGAACCTGCCTTGCATCCTATGCAATCACAGATTTGTATTCTGCTACGATAACACTGCAGAAACAGATCTGTGACAATGCCGTTTTGAAAACAGTTCTAAAATCAATATGCAATTCAAAACTAGTGTTCCAAAACGCATCTATAGATCCAAACGAGCGTGGCTCTAATACCAATTGATGAAATAACCGGTTTAAGTTAAAAGTTTAAACACGCAGCGGAAAAGTCAAGTTATAAAAACTTAATGGTAGCCCAGGATCTACTACTCGTTAATTCCATAGATGCGCACAAGAGGGGACAAGAGTTATACCTTAGTGTCTTGAACCCAATTCTGATTTTCTTCAACTTCCAACAGCTTCCACTAGATGGGCTTCACTCTTATGACTCCTATGGATGCTCGCAGGAAGGACTAGGGTTGGTGGGAACCCTAATGGAGAGGAAGGAGAAGGTTTGGTGCTCTAAAACAGGTTCTGCAGCTTCTGACGTTCAAAATGACGAACTCTAAATTCCAGAACGCAGCTGCCCTATTTATAGATTTTCAGAACCGACCTAGACTTCGAGCGATCGAAGACCTTCGATCAATCGAACCTTCGATCGATCGAACCTTTCACGATCGATCGAGACTGCCAAGACCTCAATCGATCGAACATACTTTAATCGATCAAACTTCTCTTGACAACTTCCTCATGTGTCTTTCCAAGTATCCTGGCGGAGCTAAGAGTGGGACCTCTTAGGCTCTTTATTGTTGGCTCAGACCAGTTTGTTAATTACCGTGACCAAACTCTTTGATCAGCAAACTAACGAACTGGTCAGTTAACGTTTACTCCACTATAAAACGATAACTGAACTCCAATGCAAAAAGAACATATCCGAAGCGATAACTAGACTTGTATGTTGTACTAATGTCCCTCTACCTTCAGCATTCATAATCATATTCAGGTAGTCGGATAACTATTACTGTCAACCTGAATCATGATTACTTCTTGTACTCCTAAAGTCCCATTCACCTCTCATGATTACCAAACATGTTGATAACTCTTATCAACAAGACTGCAGTACTCAGTAATCGACTTGGTGACATTCTCAAGGGAATGCTTACTCTGAAACAGAGGGTAGATTCTGTCTTGACAATATATGTTCACAACCCTATGAATATGACATACCCAAGATACCCAGGTGTTGCTCTTCTATAGACCTCACTGATTGGTAAGTCAAAGTAGCCATATCCACAGTCTGTGTTCATAATCGTCTCAAGATTGAGAACACGTACCTTATACAAGTTATGAGTTCCTATCGACTGATAGATAGTCTTGAGTGTCAATAGGAAAGCTCAGGTCCGTCAATGCACTATAAGCACTAGCATATTAACTAAGAGTTACACTCTAGTGATTGAGATTGATCACTCCATCCAATGGTAGTTAATCATGCTACAGTGTAAACCTGATGAGATATCCAGTCTCATCATCCACTGTGACACGTTCTAAGTAACAAAGAATAGTAATTCGTATCTCACTTGTATGTATCTCATACATACACGCATTACTTACTATGATACTTAAGGATAACAATCATCTCATGAAAGAACATACATAACTAAATGTAAAGCTGATATCCATATATTAAAATGTCAATGTCTCCTGTATAAAGTAATGGTTTGAGGGCGCAAACCCAACATATTTGAGTTGTGTCCCAAAGGTTGTGTGTTTGGGTAGGGGTGTCAAACGGGGCGAATTGGCCCGCCCCGCCCCGCCCCGCCCCAATTCGCTATTTGGCGAGTCGCAACTCGTCTCGCCCCATGGACGAACCCAACTCGTGACTCAATTCATTGGGTATGGGTCCGGGTCGACTTCCATTTTTGCAACCCACAACTTGCCCCGTGACCCAGCTCGTCTAACCCACCGACTCGCCACCGACTCGCCTCGCCTCGTCTCGTAACCCGCCTCACCTCACGGACCCACCCCGCCCCACCTCACCAATCCGTGAATAAAATATTTTTATTTAATTGTTTTCAAATAAACTATTTATTAATAAACAATTTTATTAAACTTTTAAGTAAAAAATAATTTTTTTTTTAAAAAAATAGTTTCCAAATACTTTTTCAATAAACTACTTTTAAATAAAGTATTTTATTAAACTAGTTTTAGAATTTTTTTTGTATTAAAATTAAAAATAAGGTTTTACAAGCAACTCGCGAGTTAACTCATGGGCTAACTTGCCAACCAACCCGCGAGTTAGCCGCCCCGCCTCGCCTCGCCTTGCCCCGTTGAATTAGTGGGTTGGGGCGAGTCACCCTATATCCCTTACCGAGTCAATTCGCCCCGTCCCGTCTATTTTGCCAACCCGTCCTGTGGCTCGACAAAATTTGCCCAACTCGTTAAAGTGACGGGACGGGACAGGGCGGGCCGCCCCGTTTGACACCTCTATGTTTGGGTGTGCCCCAATCTTTACTCAATACTGTATGCTAGATATACTATTATTGTCTCTTCTTTTTGTATTGAATTTTTTTATTCAGATTTTATATTATGAGAAACTCTAGCTCTCTTTTCTCTTTTTCCTTTTCCCTTTGTTGTTCTCTTGATTATTTGATATATTCACAGATACTAATTTTCTGTGATTAAAACTAAATTGAAACCGTTGAGTTTTTAGACAAAAATAACGGAAATTTTCAAAATTAGTGTGAACAACTAAAATTTAGTTTGACCAATATTTAGATAAAAAATTTAGTCCTAAATCCCCTACTCCCACTTTCGTGGGTTTTCTCAATTCTAAAAATTCTAATTTCGCTCTGGTGAAATTCGGGAAAGAAAAGGAAGAAGTTTTCACTGGATCAGATGGGGTTCCATGGAGTAATAATTAAGAAGAAATGGAAATATTGCCGTCTCAGACTTGAGAGATTTTGAGTTCATGCAGGCTTCTAGCCAAAACAAGCCTGGTGAATAGCTTATGTGCCAAAGTCATGAAAACTCTTAGTAATTTACTTCTGACAAGGTGATTAATTTATGGCAACTATATATCCGTAGGTCCAGCCAAAGCAAGACGTGGATCCCAGACCATTACAACGTTTTCAAAGTCACCTGCAAGTCTTTACAATGTTGGGATAATTCTCCATAATTTTAAGAGAAATCGTTACAACGTTCTGGTGTAAGTTTAAACGTTGAAAATATAAAGTAGATTAAATATGACTAATTAAAAGTTTCTGTTTTTTTTTTATTTTATTTTTATTTTGTTGATGACTTTTTAAAAAAAAAAAAAATAATAGAATGACTTTTAAATTTCATACAAAAATTAACTGAAATGTAAACATTCCAAGAAAGATCTTTAACAGTCAGTAGTCTGGCTATTTATAGGTCAATTTAGTAGGACCTTTCCACACTGTTCATTTTGTTTGGAATACATATGGAAAAAAAAACTAAGGAAAAATTAAAATTCAGTCACCTTTTTGTGGGATAATTAAGTGTCTATCAATTACTTTTTCAATTTTATAAGGATATTTATTTTAAGTGAAAAAATCAAAATTCGTCGGGAACAACTCACCAAATATCCGACATCGTTTGGTGAGTTCCTTCCGACACTTTTTGGTGAGTTGCACTTCACGTTTAGACAGTTGCTCCTTACACCGTTTGATCAAGTTTTGATGTGTTTTTAGTTTTTTTCACTTAAGATGTACTTCTAAAATCAAAAAAATAATTAACTGACTGATCTTAATTATCCCACAAAAAGGTGACTGAATTTTAATTTTTCCAAAAACCATTTTCATGGTCCCATGTCTTTGAACTAATTATCACAAATTCAAGTTCATTACATTGTTGACAGTCTGTTTAGGGTTGATGAAAAAGGACTAGGTTTAGAATAAGTGTCACTTTTATCGGTTTTTATAAAAATTAGTATCGTGATAGTTTGGTATCAAATCAGTGATTATGGCATTTTTAAACTAGACACACACTCCATGTTCTTATTTGAACTACAAATCTGGTTATTGGCTACTTAAACACACTCTAAGAAAGTCAAATTTTGTTACAAGTATGGTCAGAGTTGGGTGAGTGCGTGCCTTATAGCCTATAGGTCTCTTTACTAATTGAAAGTTAAAAATATTTTGAAGATAGTGCATGTGTTAAGAGTATGACTAGATCATGGTCAAGGGTGTGGACACTTCAAAATGGTGGCATCTCTGCAATTTTTTTTAAAAAAAAATCCTTGTAATTTTCATTGAATCTAGAGCCTGTAATCTTGTTTACTTATAGACAATGACTCATAAGTTGCGTTTGGTGTGCAGATTAACACAAAAGAAGGAAAACAGGAACAAAAACTCAATTATTTTCTTAATATTTTATTCGAAACTTAAAATGAGATGAATTCAAGAAAAGGGGAAGTGATGATATCCAAGACTTCTAATTCAATTTTCATGATCTTTTATTGTTCTTCTTGTTTTCCTACCTATTTTACCGACCAAAGAAACGGAAAATATGTTGAGTTTGTTTTTCTTAACCTCAGTAATGCTTGTAATTAAACATAGTCAAAGAGTTTTCATATATATATTTGGACTAACGTTTTGCTGTCTGCATAATCTGCATTTAGTTGTTTTTTTTTTTTTTGGGTAAAATACATTTTGCACTCTCAAACTATACCCTCATTTTGGTTCCTAAATAATTTTTTTATCGCATTGGTCCCTCAACTAATATTTTACAGCAGTTTACCCATCCATCACTTTTAGTGACGGAAAATGTCACTTTTAGTGACGCCATAAGTGACCCTAAAAGTGATAGAGGGGGCATATTGCCACAAAATGTTAGTTGAGGGACTAAAATGCAAAATTTTTTTGTTTAAGAAACAAAATGCTAAATAGGGTATAATTTAAGGATACAAAATGCATTTAACCCATGTTTTTTATTCAGATCTTTACTCCAGCTTCTATAAATGATAGTCCTTGTTTAGTTGAAATTCAAGGCACAACAAATTTTTTTTTTGTGAAAACAGAGCATTTGCCCTTCTTATGTTAAAAAAAAAAAAAAGGTAAATTACATCTACCTCCCTCGAGGTTTGGTCTAATAACCCACACCTCTCCTCACCTTTCAGGTATAACACTAACCTCCCTTGACAGAGATTATGTGTACCAGATTCCCCCAACTGTTACACAATAGTTAGCTAAAGTCAGTGATGCCATCAAAATAAATTCTAAATGCCCATATCACCCTTAGAAATGGTAAAATAACATAGTAACCCTTGAAAAACATATGAAATGCTTTAAAAAAGGGTAAACTACAGTAACACCCCATAAAATATGACCGTTTTTCACTAACACACCTAAATTTTAAAACTGAACGAACTCACCCCCTAGAATATCATTTGTTGACACTAAAACCCCTTCCTTAGGGGGTGAGTTTGTTCATTTTGGATAATTCAGGGCGTGGATCTGCTCAATTTTAAAGTTTAGGGGGTGTTAATAAAAAATAATCATAGTTCTGGAGATGGTGCCGTAATTTACCCCAAAAAAAAAAACATGTGAAATTACCCAACAACTCTAAAATGCTACTTAGACCAAAATGCCCAGGTGACATTTGAACCAATGTGAGTTTCATTTCCCCTGCCATTTGCATTTACAAGACAAACTCTTTAAGAGTTCATGAAATCATTACAGGTCGTCCCAAACACATCTCTTCCTAACTTTCCTCTTCTCTCTCTACCATTGTTATCTATGGTTTTCACTACTTTCAACGGCCATGGCCTTAGTAGAGCCTTACTTTTTTTAAAGGTTAAATGCAGTAGTTTATGCTTGTATTCAAAACCATTTTGATTTAATAGTCGGTGTTTCAAAGCATCATATCACTCCATCCAAATGAGCCAAAAAAGTTACCAAACTATGAATGAAATTGAACTGCACACACCGGCCCACTCGACCAACAAACAGTGGATGACAATTAGTTCATGTTAACTTTTGATAAGATTTTTATGAGCTTTATGATTATGATTTGAAAACACTACAAATGAGATATGGGTAAATGAGTCAATATACACTCCCCGTTACCTCCGTTAACAAACAAACACTATCAAGAAAGTGTGAATATATCAAATAATTAAGAGAATAACAAAGGAAAAAAGGAAAGAGAGCTAGAGTTTCTCATAACACCAAATCTGAATGAATGAATATAATAGAAAAAGGAAGAGACAATAATAGTATATCTAGGTATATAGTATTACTCTAATATAAAGTAAAAAGACTAAACTACCCTAAAACTAAATAAAACTAATTCTAATAGCTAACTCTAATACCCCCCCCCCCCCCCCCCCCCCCGCGATGCTGCAGCTAGAAACATAGAGAGTTTGCCAATTAAAAAACGAAAATGCTGAATCGGATGTGACTTTATAAATAAATCAGCAATCTGCGCGGAAGAAGAAACAAAAGAAAAAATGATAGGTCCATGCTTAAGGTGATGACGAGTAATGTGACAATCAATCTCTATATGCTTACTCCTCTCATGAAAAACTGATCGAATTGTGAGCAATCTGAATAGCACTCTTATTATTACACTATATAGGTGAAGGGCGAGGAAGAGAGACACCCATATCTAAAAGTAGCTTGCGTAACCAAATAACTTTACGGGTAGTCGAAACCATAGCACGATACTCAGCTTCTGTGGAAGACACAACAACAATATCTTGCTTCTTGCTCTTCCAAGAAATGAGAGAATGAGAGAATATCTTGCTTCTTGCTCTTCCAAGAAATGAGAGAATTACCAAAAAAATATACAAAAATCCAGTAACAGACTTGCGATCTGTAGGATCACCGGCCCAATCAGCATCAGAGTATGCACTATGCACGCAGCTCCAAGGAAAAAGATGACGAAAGTAAAAGACTTTGAAACCGAGTGCCCTTCAAGTATCTCAAAATACGATGAACATCAGCCCAATGAACTGTAGTAGGGGAAGTAATAAACCGACTAACAACATGAACAGCATGAGTAATATCCATACGAGTAATAGTAAGATAAACCAAACTACCAACAATAGTGCGATATAAGGTAGGATCAGGCAAATGAATGACATCAGAAGGGGAAAGACGAACATTAAGCTCCAAATGGATATCAACATTCTTATTATCAATGAGGCGAGCATGCTCAAGAATGTCACATGTATACTTAAACTGAAAAAGAAGATAACCTTTTGGAGAAAAGGCTACTTCAATCGCCAAAAAATAACGCAGTGAACCTAAGTCCTTCATATCCCATCAACATCATCACCAGTAATAATCATGCCATCAATATACAAAGAAAGCATAATACGATCAGCAGTGGTACACCGAGCTGAATCATACTCACTCGAGGAAAACCCAAATGAGGTAATCATTGTGGAAAAATTCTCAAACCAAGCTCGAGGGGCTTGTTTAAGACTATATAAGGCTTTTTTAAGCCTGCAAACTTCACCAGGACCATGAGAAACACCCGGAGGAAGAACCATGTAAACTTCTTCTTGGAGGTCTCCATTCAAGAAAGCATTTTTAACATCCATCTTAAATGCCACTGATGAACAGAAGCAACTGCAAAAAGAGTACAAACAGTAGTCATTTTTGCAACAAGAGCAAAAGTCTCATCGTAGTCCATACCATACTGTTGGAAAAAACCCTTGGCAACCAATCTTGTTTTGTATCGCTCAACAAACCCATCTGACTTGGTTTTGATTTTATAAACCCAACAAGAACTAATAGCGCTCTTACCCAAAGGTAAGGGAACCAAACTCCAAGTGTCTGTCTTATATAATGTAGAGAGTTCCTCTGCCATAGCCTGCTGCCAAAGAGGATCAAGAGTTGTCTCTTTATATGACAGAGGCTCAGAGAGATCATGAACTGAAGCTAAAAAGGAAGAAAAAGAATCCGAGTAACAAGAATAAAAAAAATTAGTTGATTGAGTGGACTTACGAGTGCAAGCATGATAGCGAGGAGGTTCTACAGCCTCATCAAGTGCTTGGGTGGCCTCTAGAAGGGAGGTAGTATCAGGCGACAAGGCATCAGTATCAGCAGAAGTAGAACAATGAGGTGAGACAATATTAGTGGTGCATGGGGCTCGAGAGGGCATATTATCGGTATCATCAGAGAATAGGTCAAGATGGATGACATCATAGTATTATTCAACTCATGATGATTATCAGGAATAGAAAAGAAGGGTATGTGCTCGAGAAACACAACATGGCGAGAGATATATAGTTTCTTAATAGTTGGGTCAAAGCAATGATATCCCTTCTGACCCTCACCATAACCTAGAAAAACACAAATAGCAGACTTTGGTGACAATTTGATACGCTCTACATGAGGTCAAAGGACAAAACAAGTATAACCAAACACCTTTAAGGAAGAATAATCAGGAGCATGCCCATACAATTTTTCAAAAGGTGACAGACCTGAGCAGTAAGAGGATAGAATTTTATTAATCAGATTGACAGCAATAAGGACAACCTCTCCCCAAAAAGCACTAGGGACATATGCAGATAGTAAAATAGAGCGAACAGTTTCAACAATCTACCGATATTTCCTTTTAGCAACACCATTTTGCTCAAGAGTGTCTATACAAGAGTCCTAGTGAATAGTTCCATCTAAAGCAAGCAACTGACGAAATTTATGATAGGTATACTCTCCATTTAAATCACATCTAAAACATTTTATGACAGTAGAATGTTGAGTTTTGACAAAAGCATGAAAGGTATTGTAAATATCAAAGAAGTCTAAACGATATTTCATAAGATAAACTCAATAGTAACGAGGGCAATCATTAATAAATGATACATAATATCGAGACCCCCCCCTCTTGTGGTAACAGGAGAGAGTCCACATACATCAGAATCAACTGAATCAAATGGTGCAAGAGAATAAGAAATACTTCTATTAAAAGGTAAAGCTGAAATTTTTTCCAGTTTACAACCACTACAATCAGAACTGTCATGAGTTTGTAAATCTCCTAATTTTCCTGTAAAAGCTAAATATTTTAAACGAAAGGCTGAAACATAACCAAGGCGAGAATGCCATAAATAAAAACTAGACGAAGATGAACTCAAACGAAAGGATGACAATTCAACACTAGAAGCTACAACCACTGGTACATTGAGCTTGTCCAAGATGTATAATCCCCCTTGCCTACGGCCTGTCCCAATCAGCGTCTGAGAGTGTGAATCCTGCACATGACAAAAAGTAGAAGAAAAAGAGACTAAGTAACTTGCATCACAAAGCTGACCAACAGAAACAACATTCATAGTAAGTTTGGGAATGTGGTAAACACTAGAGAAAGATACATGAGGTGTGACAACAGACCCAACACCTGTTAATGGCATGGGAGTACTGTCAGCATTCATAACAGGCAAAGAGGAAATAGGATATAAGGAAGCAAAAGACGACAAGTCATGTGACATGTGATTAAAAGCTCCAGAGTCTAAGACCCAAATACCTGAGGACATAACTGAAGACATACCTAGTGAAAAGGTGTCCATAGCATATGACTGTGTGGCAAGGAACTTCTGAAATTGCTCAGCAAGGGAGGTTATGGATGGAGTGGATGGGGAAGGGGAATCGGGTCCAAATGAGTCTGAGGGTGGTGCATGCTGTAGTGTTAGGTTGTGGAGGCCTATATGAACGCTGTTGAGATTTGTCACGCCCGTTCCAGAAAATCATTGTTTTTAAAAATGCATATTTAAATTTCGTAAATTATCGATGTTATTGATAATTGAGATAAGGAGTTGACTGTGAGTCAACAGTGAGGTGTCAGTAAGGACACGAGAACATGATAGTTCGCTTTGCAGTGACATGAGTAAATGGCATTTATGTGATTTAAATGTTATTTGACTTTATCTGGTATTTCATGAATAGTGAATTTGCCTGTGTAGAATAAATTTCTGGTAATTTTGATATTGTTAGATATCATTTTGAGAACTGTGGTGAGAACGTGAGTGACACGTTAAGTAAAAGGTAGGTTGTGTAGAGATTCCACATAATTTAGTTTTCGGACGTATTTTTGTAACCAAACGAGACTTAGTCAAAAACTTTTGAAATTTATAATTTTCACTCGTGAAGTTATAAAATGGACGTGTGCAAAGTTTCAGGAGTTAACTAGAAGTTTAAGAAACTCGCAGGGAAGTAAACATAATTCCTGAGAAGTTTGTCTATAAATAGGGAGGGGTGAGATTTCATTTCTCACAAAACTTATAAAATATCTTGAGAGAGGAGAGAGAAAGGAGATTTGGTTGCCACGGGCTTGCGATGCGGATCGACGACCATTCGTCCGTCAGATTTTCACCAAATTTCATATTTGGACTCGTGGAGGTAAGACCTACGCTTTGATACTACTTAGGCCACGTTTGGCAAACTTTTATAAAAATTTAATTTCTAGACTTTTGGGGAAAACAGATATAAACTTGTAGGAATCATCTCAAATTTGAGATCCGACGTTTAATTGGCCCCCTAGTCGATCCTTCAAAGTTTAAAGAGAATCGCACGAGGTATGAAGTTCTAACTTGTGAAATATAGAGAAATAAATGTTTTATATTTCGATGACGAAATTGAGATCCGGGCAGAATCCATGTGTTAATTGTAGGCCCGTTAATTATGCACGCGCTAAATTGTGAAAAGCATGTCTACTCTTACGCGAGTACGTTAAGTTGCCTATGTGGGTCAAAGGGGAGTCTTATACAAATTCATGCCGGAGTAAGCTTCTCGATGTTTGAAAATTTTAGTAGCGACGGCTACTGTGCATGGTTTAAGGCTTGGACTTGCCAGTGCACTTGGGGACGTAATGGTTGTAGGCTTGGACTAGCCATTGACGTCGCGGTTAAGGCTTGGACTTGCCGCTACCGGGTGAATGCATATTTTTCTCCCTAGAGACTATTTGTATGAATAGTGAGATTAGGACATGTTTTATCTTATATTGCATATGTTAGAACTTGTGCACTTAGCATATAGCTGAGAAGTGGAGATGTATTCCATTGCAGGTAAGAAGAAAGACAAGAAGAAGCGTGAAGAGTGAGGCCGGGGAATGCCAGGGAATCATTTGTTCATATTTTTGTTCACACTTTTGTTTTAATCCTAAACTTGTATTAAGGATTTGGGAATTGTAAAATATGTTGTAATAGAACCTTGGGAGTTAGTTGGTGGTACTGTAATTTGTATTCGAACACTTGTAATGATGTTTTAAATCGCTAATGTTTAGTTGTGGTTGTGTTGGTGTTGGTTTTGGAGAGCTTGAGTTGTAGAATAACACAACAGGGCTGCCCAGCAAGGGATCAGTCGACTGGACCCTAGATCAGTCGACTGGATTATGGGTTGTTTAGACACTAAAAGTGAATAGTGTTGGAAGCAGTCGACTGGACCCTGGATCAGTCGACTGGATCCCGTGTGGTTCAGACACTGAAAGTGAATAGTGACCAATTCAGTCGACTGGGCTCCCCGATCAGTCGACTGGACATCTGATGAGAAATGTCGGTTTGTTTTCTGCTAGAGGCACAGTCGACTAAGAAGATTCAGTCGACTGCAAATTGAAGGCCCCAGTCGACTGGACCCTAATCACAGTCGATTGGACGGGTTGGTGTTTATTTTAAACTTTCTGCTTTTGGTCTTCAGTCGACCTGATCCCCGATCCAGTACAGTCGACTGGACCCCTGTTTTTAAAACTGATTTCTTTTGGACAAGTTTCAATTGAACAAAACGTTTTATAACTTTGATTTTAAAGGATTGTACTTATCATTTTCCGCTGCTATTTTACTTTAAAGGAACTGGATAAGCCTTGATGGCGTGCCAGGTGTCCTATTTCCACGCGTAGTGGGATGGGTCGTGACAAGATTGGTTGTCAGATTTCCAAAGTGCCACTAGGAGAGAGATAGAGTGTGGGTGTGAGTGTTAGTGGAATTTGTTAGTGCCCATAGCATTGTTGTTTTTTTATATCCCCACACCTTGCTCCAAAAACAATCCCTTAACACTAGCACATTTCCGCTAATTATAACAGTAAATTTTAATGTTACTTTATAGAAAAACCAGGGAAAAATATGAAAAAAATAACTAGTTTCATTCTTGTTTCCCTTTCCCTTATCATTTCCTTCTCTAAGTCCGCAAACAAAACAAAACTAAGTGATCATTGATGATTTTAAAGTTTATAATCATGGTGTAAAAAACAAACCTTAACCCAAACCAGTTCGTACACTTTGTGCAAAGTCTTCCCAATTTTGCAACCTTGCTTTGAAAACACAAAGCTAATCAAACATTGTCCTAGTAAGTCTACTAGATTTGAAGAGTTTCTTAGACACCAGGGTGATGGCTTAGCTTGCTTAAAAAAATTTCAAATTTCATCGTCGTGAATATATATCGTTTCCATGGCTCTTCACTCACCTTGCGATCAATCAAACTATGTGGCCCTCGCTGAAGAAGCGATATTACACCATACCGTGCCGTGACTGCCACTTAAATATATTACATGGGCAAGTAGTTCTCTAGCCTTAGAGCCCGTTTGTCTATGCCTATGCTTATGTGATTTTAATCGTGATTGATAGAACTGCTTATAAGTATAACTGCTTATAGTTTGGGTGTTTGGTTGATATGATGTGCAACTGATTATGTTGTAAGAACATCATATGAATGTGTTTGGTTCCATTAAGTAGAACGTGGTTTTAAATATACAAGTACACTGTGCCCTTGAGCAATATGTCAATATGTATTAACATTTGTAAAAGAATTAATTACTAGTTAGTTAAATAGTTCAATAAATGATTTAAGATACTACCCTTTTTTTTATTAACGTTGAAATATAATATTTTTAATGCATAATTAAGATGTCTTAAAATATGTATTATTATTATTATTATTATTATTATTATTATTATTATTATAACACGATTAATTTACAAAAATTTAATAGGAGTAATTAATTGCATACATCATTAAATAATTATCAATTATAATTTTACTACTAAAAATTAAGAAATAATTCATTATTACTAAATTAGAATACAATTAATTTACAAATATTTAATAGGAGTAATTAATTGCATACATCATTAAATAATTATCAATTATAATTTTACTACTAAAAATTAAGAAATAATTCATTATTACTGAATTAGAATCACATACTTAGAATGATTACAATTTCAAAATAGTGCTCGATCTTTCATATAAGATACGGTATTTTTATTTTTTTTCTTATCATTTTAGTAAATTCTACTAGAATTTTCTAAATTTTTAATGACATGTTATTCTTTTAAATTCTGTAAACTTGCATTGGTAGTTAGTTACAAGTATCATTTCTTGTCTTTTAGTACGTCAATGAATGAATTAATAAGCTGAAAAGTTGAGGGCTTGGGTGTTATTCAGGGTCATGCATTAAGGTAAATAGAAGAAAAGCATAAGAGCAAGTCAAGAAAGTAATTTGAATTGAATGTTGAGTGGTCAACAATGTGTTCCAGTGGAAAGCGTGTAGGCATCTGCTTTTAAGCAAACTGCGTTTCGCTTTCAATTTTGGCATTTCTCCATTGCTACTTTCTGCAACCAAATGGATTGCTAACTGCTTATGGCACAACATCTGCGATTTGGAACCCCAGAACGCAATGACAAATAGTCACTTATTAAGCACTATGAATCATAGATTATTCAAAAAGACCGTCGCACCGGGATTGGGTGTGTCGGGGATTCATTTGAGTTCTTTTGAAGTTCAATTTGGATTTTGGGTGTTCAAAGATTCATCTGGGTGCGTCATGAGTGCGGCCGGGACACTTCAGCGGTGCGGCTGTGGCTTTTTTGTCGCATGCTTTTGAAAATAAAAAACAGATTCTTCATACAATTTTTAGAACTTTGGGGGTTTAAAAAGAGAAATGATAGAAGATATAACAACAATTATCTAGGGTGTATTGTCACTATATTCTAATGCATTAATGGATTTGTGAATACTAATGCACTAACATTGTTTTCTTGTTATTTACTTGCATTATTGCTTATCAGTAGACCATTAGTTTATGGTTGTTTACTTGCTTATGTAACATTTTTGTTTGTTGCTTGTTAATTATTATTCCTGCATGTCTTAATTACAAAAAAAAGAAAATGAAATTTAAAAACAAGACAATGTAGTTATGGAAAAATGTATACTATTCTATAAAAATACATTTTAAAATTTTTATACAAGTACTCACGTCGCACCAGCACCTTTGCTTTTTGAAAAGTTGGCAAAACCCAGCACCTGCATCCCCATACCCAAATCCCCAGCACCTGTACCTGTACCTGTGCTTCCTAGATTCGGCATAACAACAACGAAAAAATATTCATTACAACAGTTACATAATCCTAGATAGTATAACAATCCAATAAAGGGTTTGTATGAATCCACCTGGACTCTATTTTCGAGGGATTTCTTTTCTAACTCAACAAAAAATTCCTTCAACCCAGCAAAAATTTGAAATATGTGAGAGAGAATAACATCGATCCTACATGATATAACAGTTATATCCAATATTTGTTCAATAAATACAATTAAAGTTGCGCAAGTTAGGACCAGAAACTATCACCATCAAAATCCACATAAATTGCGCTTAAAGAAGCAATAAAATCTAGGAAATTTTATTCAAAAGTCCTCTATAAGAAACTTTTTAGTTTTAGGTCCAACCTATTTTTATTTTAATGAAAAGTCCACATGTTAAAAAAGCTATGTGAAATTTCACATAAAAAAGTTATGTGAATATGTGAAATTTCACATAACTTTTGTTAGAATTGAACTAATTATGTGAAATTTCACATAAAAAAGTTATGTGAATGTGTGAAATTTCACATAACATTTAATCTAATTAAGTTTCACTAGTCCTAGAGTTTTGGCCAAAATTAAAAATCGTTTATCCCTTAAACTTAGTAAGTATAAAATGATGCAATTTTTACTAAATTTCATAAAATCTATTTTGTTGGCAAGAAAAAAAATGGGTTGTCACGCGATAGGCCATTACACTTTTTTTCACCCTGTGGTACGTTGTGTTTAAGTGTAATTAAAGGGCTAATTTCGGTGAAACCCATGGACACAAATAATAATAATAATAATAATAATAATAATAATAATAATATAAAATAAAATTTTGCTGTGCCATTAGGGTACACTATTTGTTTTGGGCCAAATTCTGGTTTAGGCCTCAAAAATATTGTTTCTATCGTTTTGACCAGTTTTGTTTCTTCAATTGCTTTCTCTAAGAATTTCAAAATTTGATGCCATTTTATTCAATTTGGGCTTAACCCAAATATGACAGTACTCGTACGTACCTGTGCCCGTGGGCACGGGCGAAAAAGAGTGGAAGTGAAAAAATAAAAATTAAAAATATAAACGGTTTATACAAAAATTTGATAGCTAAACTCAAGATGATTCGCTAAAACTCTTTTATAAAGAAAGATGCAATGATTGAGGAAAGGGATAAGCTTTACCAAACAACTTAATAATCAAAATAACTTTCACGTCGATTGGAATTAAGACGATAGAATATTAAATAAAATTGTAATTGTGAAGTTAAAATTGTTTAAACTCCAATCATTATGAAATAAAAATAACAAAAAAGAAAAGCAAGTACGGGTTATCGCCAAACATTAAGTACATAAAATGTTCTTTAAAAAACATGAAGTGTTGTCTAAAATCCCCCTTAACTAATAAAAGAATAAATTGACTACAAATCTATCTTTTAATGGGCAAGTTGTGCATTCTCAGCATCACTTTGTAGAACGTTTGAGTGTCAATCTCAATGTATCTTTTCCAAGGCGCTGAGTGCACATAGATCTAGAAATTAACAAAAAAAAACTATATTAATTTAATGCAATGTAAATTATTAAAAAGATAAATTATACAAAAAAAATTATATATCTATCTAATATTACTGTATTGACTTTCCAATTCTTCAAATTACGGGAATCCATTATCTTATAATCCCTTATGCTCCCACTCCACGCTACTTCTTTAAACCATTTCTACAAAATAGTAGTTCATGGGTCAAATACAGGAGCACCGTCAGAATCAAACATCAAATTTAAAAATAAAAAAATAAAAAATTATTTACCTGTCAATTGAACATATCACTTTTCTCTTTGTTGGGATTATTCATCACTCTCTTCTCCACATCAGTTAATGCTCGTACACAGAGCAAATCAAATTCCATCTCCGTTAACTTATATTCTAAGTCTCTCAATTCATTAATTTTGTTATTTAGAGACGTGTGCATTTCATCCTTTGGCCATGACTCTGGAACTATTTCGACGATAGAATACATTAAAATGGACATTTTAGGACGAAAGCCTTTTCTCTTAAGCTCTTTGTATGTTTCATATTTTGCTTTAATATGGTCCCCTATAGTGGAATCTAAACTCATAGGTTCATGTTCAAGTTTCAGCCATAATTCGACTACGAATCTCACAATGTTAATTACACTCTCAAATGAAACACTCAGAAACAGGTGCAATTTTTCTAATATATGTGAGTAAAGGAAATATGTTTTCAAAACGAGAAATGCTCACACATGACTCGAAAAAGATGCATGACACGAAAGAACAGTAGTCTCATGGATAGGATGCCAACAATCAAGAAAAATTAATCATTACCATGTTTTAATCCCCTCCCATCGTTTTCATATCCAAACCATGTTTTCCAGGATCAAATAGGACTTTTCAAAGGTTGTAACATGGCTCAGGCAATGAAAAATGATAGAACGGGTTAATTGGATAGGTTTAGAATGGCATTGTAAGGCATGTTCGATTTCTTTCATTCGTCTCTTCTACACCAACTTTCATCTTTTCTTTCTCTTCATTCCTTTTCATTCATTTTTCAATTTTTTTCTCCTTCTGTTTCTTTTCTTTTATTCTTCTTTCTACTTTCTAACTTTTTTTTTTTCAATCCCTATCTTTTTTTTCTTTCCTTCTTGTTCTTTTTCTATATTCTTTTCCTCCTCGTTGCTTTTGATGAATATTCAATAAATGACAAGGCAACCACCCCAAACATCATCTTATTTACTTCTTCTTCTCAATCACACATCGCCTTAACACCACTAAAAGTTGATCAATCTTTCAGGGGTGAACTCCAAGTTGGCCAAATTGGAGCAAAAACAGGATAATGGCAATTAAAGAAAGAAAACGGCATTTTAATGGCTCAAAAGGCGAACTAAGGAAATTTATCATTTATCGGTCGACAGTAAACAAAGAAGGCCTAAAATCATTTCCTAGGATAATACGGTTCTTCAATATTTACGACGGAAGATTATCTAGCATGGTAGCAAATATTTTAACTTGACTATCAACCAAAACAAGAATAATGAGACTATAACAACAAATTAATGCGCTATTTCAATGAAATTTGACAAACACATAATGTATTTATAACCCTCTAAAAAGAAAAGATAGGCTCAAAAGCTCACCGGGTTTAGTCTCCACCATGTGTTATCTAGAAATCCGAATCATATTATAGTTCACAACCAACATGTATTCCAATGACTACGTGCAGTGCATAACTTTTATGTGCAAATCTATGATATAAAACTACGATTCAAACAACACATAACTTAAAACGTTTCAACATAACTTCAGCAAATGTTTAATCACATCTTCTTTTGTTTATCATTCTATAACAATTCAAAGTTATTTAACAAGAAGTATCGACTTAAAATTGCAAAAACGTCGGTAACATCGTTTATTTAAACACACTTATTGAAAAATTTTAAAATTTTGCGTCTTATTTGCGTCTTATTTGTTTTTTTTTTAGTAAGTGATCGGGAGAGAACTAATCCTAATTATATGCCTTAATTCACATTTGTTAGTTCCTTTTTATTCTGTTTTTGTATATTTTTACTTCGTTTTCTATTTTCTGACAGGTTTTGGAAGAAATCACCTAAACCAGGCTAAACAGGGTGAAAAATCATAAAAAAAGAAGCTGAAAAAGCCAAGCCTCGCGCGCGACCCGCGGGCGCGGAAATCCAGAAATCGCTCGCGCGATCCGCTCGGTCGAAAGTCCCAGAATCGCTCGCGCGATCCGCACGCGCGAAGGCCAAATGTCGCGCTCGCGCGACCCGCTCGCGCGATATGTGTAAAAACCAAAGTTGCGTATTTTAGTATACTGAAGACTCCTGTGCAAACGAAACTGCTGAACGACGTCTAGACTGTAAATTACATCAGTTTCAGTTCGTTTCGGGTTAGGAAGGCTTCCAAAACTTGTTGTAAATCTATAGATACCCTATTTTATTACAATTAAGGGGGTTACACATTATTACACACCCATACATACACATTCTACAACCATACTTCCAGCCATTGAAGGGAGGGAAGCAAGGAGGAGAAGAAGAAGACCAAGGATTTCCATGGCCTTCTCCATCAACCTCTTGCTATTCATCAATTCTATGGCCAACTAAACTCTAGATCTAGGGTTTCAATGAAACCCTAGCCAAGTAATAGGGTTTTATTTATGTTTTTATTTTAGTTTTATTATGTATGGATGACAGTCACATGTTTAGAGGATTTTTATAAATAAATCGTACTTTTAGTGATTAAATCATTGCTTTTAAAGTTTATTCTTGTCTTAGATCTATTTTGACTGTGATGTGCTCAACGATCTATTCTTGCTGTGCTTGTTTAGATTGTTTACATGTGATGGTGCTTTATTGATTTGTGCTATCAAGTATCCGAATAGTCCATGCCTAGGTTAGATGAATTAGATCACAACCCTAGTTTAGTGTGGGATAATTCGTGCTAACTGCAGATGGATTATGTTGGTGCTTGAACCATGATTATCTTCTTGTCGGAGGAATTGGGCTTGTAGCTACAATTCTCCATATTCATCCAACTTAATAAGCTAAAGTAATTCATAAATATTCCTATTATGAAGCTAGTGGTGGATTTGCAATCCTAGGTTTCCTTAAACATTATTTAAAAACAACTATTTAAATTGCTTTCATAGTTTAGATTTATTTTTATGTTCTTAGTTTAATTAAAATCAAATTAAAATCCGTTTTCTTAAATTAGCTAAATTTAGGTTTTAAAATTAAATCGCTGTAGTTAACCAATCCCTGTGGGTTCGACCTTTACTTTCACACTACAAATCTTTAGAAAAGTAAAGCATAAATAAAAGCATACTTTTTATATCTTGATATTGACAACATCAATTTTTGGCGCCGTTGCCGGGGATTGCGTTACTACCTTTAATTTTATAATCTCAGTTTGTTAGTTTGTAAATATTATATTAGTTTTCTTTTTCTTATTTTTCGTTTTATTGGGAGTTACTAACTTTTTATTTTATTTTGTAGTTTCTCAAGTCGTCAAAATTCTAACGTTTCCGAGTGGAGCAGCTAATTACATCAAAGGAGCTTACGCAAATAAAAATATAAATAAAAAGAAAATAAATTGCTCTTGTGAAATTCGCTTTAAACCACTGTAAGTCAGGGCGCTGTGACGCACTATTTGCATTAGTTTAGGGTTAATTGCACTGCATTAGCTAGGAAACCCGGGGTACTGGGCTTGACGCGGTCATTGCATTACAGGATAATATTCATGCATGGCATTAGTTGAGTGCTTGCTTGTCGTCTTATTTGCGTGATTGCTATTTGTTTTTTTTAGTTGAGTCAGTTTTTGTTTTTAGTTTACTTTCTTTTAGTTTATGTTGGGTACACGTTCAAATAAAACAGAGTTAAAATCTTTCGATCTTGAACTTGAACGTACCTTAAGAACTAGTAAGTCCACAACCCAAGCTTCTAGAGCTGGGTTGCAAGACGACGAATCAACTCCGATTCCGTCGTCGTTGTTTGAGGCCGAAATTCAGAGTACCTGTGAACGGTTAAGGAAAACTCGAACTTTTCAAATTGAACCGATTAAAATGGCTGACGGTGGAAATAACAATAACAACCAAAATAACAATGGAAATAATATGAATAATCTTAATATACCACCACCTCCTCCACTTATAAACTATTTTATTCCTACGACGTACATGCCACAAGCTGGTATCGAATTACCGGAGGCGACAACTTCTCACTTTGAGATAAAGTCGTCTACCATCTCGCTACTTCCATCCTTCCATGGCCGTCTAAATGAAGATCCATATAAACACTTAGGAGATTTCAAGATATATGTTCTACTTTGAAAATCCAAAACTTAACAGATGATGAATTAAAATTGCGGCTCTTTCCATTCTCTTTAAAAGATAAAGCTAAGTATTGGCTTCAATCTTTGGAGCCAAACACAATTAGAACATGGGAAGCCTTACACACCGCATTTTTACAAAAGTTTTTTCCTATTATGCGCACAAATCAAATAAGGAAATCTATAACTAATTTTGTGATGCAAGATGGGGAGACACTTTATGACACGTGGGAAAAATTTAAAGAATTATTACGTTCGTGTCCACATCATCAGGTTCCTAAGTGGCAACTTGTGCAGGTCTTCTACGAAGGACTTATTCCTTCGGTCCGTAACACTGTCGATGCCGTTTGTGCGGGAACTTTCCTACACAAAAGCGCCGACGAGGTCTGGAAAATATTTGAAACATTAAGCGAGAACTCGATGCATCAGGCTGTGTCGGTACGTTCTGAGGGATATCTTAATACAACTAAACGAGAGGTGAAGTATGAGTCGAGTCATTCTATTGAATTTCAAGAATTATCTAAAAAACTTGACCGACTTATGACAATGAATCAAATGACAACCCCACCCGCTCGTGCAATTTGTGCATTATGTTCCGATCCTTCACATTCTATACTTACATGTCCATCGGCGAGTCAATTTCCGGAATTCGTGGAGCAACACATTAATTCTATTCAACAATACCCACGAAATAATTATAATGCAACTACTAACAATCCGGACGCGCCATGGAGAAACCACCCTAACTTCTCGTGGAAAAATAACAATAATAATCCTAATGAGGCGACTAATTTTCCTAATGCATATCGACCTCAGTTTCAACCTAACCAATACCAACAACCGCATCCTAATCCGAATCCTCCAAGGAGTAACATTTTTTAGGAAAAGGTGTTGGCATCCCTTAATAAAATTGAAACGCAAGTACAGACACAAGCACAAATAGTGCACTCTCATACACAATCCATTGCGAAGCTTGAATCCCAAATGGGACAACTAGCTACTGTAGTGAGTCGTAGAAACGAGGGGACGTTGCCTAGTCAAACAATTTAAAACCCTAAGGGACAATATGAGGTTAAGGGGGTCGAATGAACAAGTAAACGCCGTCTCAACTAGGTTGACTACACGAGAGGAAGAGGTAATAGAAATCCCGAATGAGAATGTGAAAGATATGAATACTAACTCGATTAAGATGGGTGAGGACGTGAATCAAAATAGAAAAGATAAAGAACCGGTCCCAACGAACTATGTTCCGAGAATGCCATATCCACCTAATAATGAGGGACCGTCACATTTGTCTAAGAAAGGGTCAAAAATGGAAGATATACTCGAGGTGTTCAAACAAGTTAAAATTAATATTCCTTTCCTCGATGCTATTAAACAAATTCCTGCTTACGCTAAATGTTTAAAAGACCTTTGTACTCAAAAGCGCAAAATACGCAGTCATACTCCTAAAAAGGTCTTTCTCACGGAAAAAGTAAGTTCTATTTTTCAACACGCTCCTCCAAAGTATAAGGATCCTGGTACGCCAACGATTTCATGTGTCATAGGTGACACTATCATTCATAGGGCTCTCCTTGACTTAGGAGCTAGTGTTAACCTTTTACCCTATCATGTCTATAAACAACTAGGTTTAGGTGAACTTAAGCCTACGGCCGCTACTATTCAATTAGCGGATCGTTCTGTTAAAGTACCTACGGGAGTCGTCGAAGACGTCTTAGTAAAAGTTGATCAATGTTTCTATCCTGTTGATTTTATGGTCCTTGACACCGAACCGGTGTTAGATAATAGAAAATACACTCCTGTTATTCTTGGTCGTCCATTTTTAGCCACGGCCAACGCACGTGTCAATTGTAGAACAGGGGTGATGAAAGTGTCATTCGGGAATATAAAATTAAAATTAAATGTTTTTAATGCTGTTGATCAACCTCCTAAAGACGACGATTACCTATGTGAGGCGGAAGGTGAGGTTAAACGGAATATTGAACTTACTAACGTAATAAATAACAGTGAGGAGAAAGATATAGCGGATGATGAGTGGATGAACCCTAATATCCCGGACCCTAATGCTGAATTTACTCAGAAGGTGAAAAATCGAATTGAATATAATCAGGATGAACCGTCGATTAAATTAATTCGAAGCGACATGCTTTCAACTTACCATCGGGCTCTTCCTGACATCTTAAAGGGTTCACAGTCTGATTTTCAACCTCCATAAGTCTTGAGCTAGAATGGTCTAGCTAAAGACGTAAAAGTTAGCGCTTCTTGGGAGGCAACCCAAGCCTAATTTCATCTGTTTTCTTTGTTTTTGGTCGTTTTGGAGTCGTTTTTGTCTGTTTTGGAGTTTTTTTGGGCAGGTTTGGGGGTTGGAATTAATTCATTTTAATATTATATACATAATTTTATCTACAAAATAGAAAAAACCATTCTCGCGCGCGCGGCCCGCTCGCGCGAGACGTCGCTGGCGCGGCCCGCTGGCGCGAGTTAGCCCCTTAGTGGTTTTTCTTTATTTTCTTTATAGTATGCCTCTGCTTTTCCTCGCGCCTAGTATCGCGGGCGCGAGGTAGCTCGCGGGCGCGAGAATTTAAAAAAAAAAAAAGTTTTGGGAATTCGCGCGCGCGACGGCCGCTCGCGCGATTCCTCATTTTTCTGTTTTTTTCCTTTTGTTTTCTATATCCTTCCCCCTACCGATTTTATTTGTGTTTCTTTTCTGTTTGTGTTTATTTGGTTCAGTTTAGTTCGAGTTCGTTGTTGTTTTCCTTGTTACATTTATACTGTTTCGTTTTATTTCTTTTCCATTTGCTCGTTTAGTTTAGTTTAGCTTAGTTTTTAGATTTATATTCCATATTTAGGTTTCATTTACTTGTAATATTCTTTTGTTAGTTTCTTTTATCTAGTATTAACAGGTACATTTGAACTTTATCGCCATATTGTTATACATTTACCTGTTTGTCATTGCCAAGATCGAGGTATTATCGTTCCTACTCTCCTTTCTTTCGTTTTATTGTTTCATTGGGGACAATGAAAGGTTTAGGTTTGGGGGTATGTACACACATGCACATTAGTTTATGCAAAATTTTAAAATTTTTCAATAAGTGTGTTTAAATAAACGATGTTACCGACGTTTTTGCAATTTTAAGTCGATACTTCTTGTTAAATAACTTTGAATTGTTATAGAATGGTAAACAAAAGAAGATGTGATTAAACATTTGCTGAAGTTATGTTGAAATGTTTTAAGTTATGTATCGTTTGAATCGTAGTTTTATATCATAGATTTGCACATAAACCTATGCACTGCACGTAGTCATTGGAATACATGTTGGTTGTGAACTATAATATGATTCGGATTTCTAGATAACACATGGTGGAGACTAAGCCAAGTGAGCTTTTGAGCCTATCTTTTCTATTTAGAGGGTTATAAATACATTGTATTTGTCGAATTTCATTGAAATAGCACATCTACTTGTTGTTTAATCTCATTATTCTTGTTTTGGTTGATAGTCAAGTTAAAATATTTGTTACCATGCTAAATAATCTTCCATTGTAAACATTGAAGAACCATATTACCCTAGGACATGATTATAGGCCTTCTTTGTTTACTACCGGCCGATAAAAGATAAAATTTTCGTAGTTCGCCATTTGAGCCGTTATAATGCCTCTTTTTCTTTGTTCACAATTATCCTCTTTAAAAGCTCCAACTTGATCAACTTGGAGTATACCACTGGAAGAGTGATCAACTTTTAGTAGTATTAAGGCGATGTGTTGATTGAGAAGAAGAAAATAAGATGCTATTGGGGTAGTTGCTTGTTATTCAATGAATAGTCATTTGAGAAGCAAGAAAAGAAAAAGGAAAAGAAACATAATACAGAAGAAGAAGGTTGAAAAAAAAAAGAGAAGAAGAAAAATGAATGAAAAGAAATGAAGAGAAAGAAAAGATGAAAGTTGGTGTAGAAGAGACGAATGAAAGAAATCGAACATGCCTTACAATGCCATTCTAAACCTACCCAATTAACCCGTTCTATCATTTTTCATTGCCTGAGCCTTGTTACAACCTTTGAAAAGTCCTATTTGATCCTGGAAAACATGGTTTAGATATGTAAACGATGGGAGGGGATTAAAACATGGTAATGAGTAATTTTTCTTGATTATTGGCATCTTATCCATGAGACTACTGTTCTTTCGTGTCATGCGTCTTTTTCGAGTCATATGTGAGCATTTCTTGTTTTGAAAATATATTTCCTTTACTCACATATTTTAGAAAAATTATACCTGTTTCTGAGTGTTTCATTTTAGAGTGTAATTGACATTGTGAGATTCGTAGTCGAAGCATAGTTGGATGGTTATCCGAGTTATATTCCAAGTTTATGACATACGCGTGTTCATTTGACTACCATATCACACACGTGCAATTTTATGAGAAATTCTATTGATTTATACGATTCATGTACTTGGGATTGTTTTTCATAACTTAGGTGGATGTTTCATTATGTTTCTTTTGTTTGTTATTCTATTTCGAATCATTGTTTTATAATAAGGAGTATTGATTGTTTTATTTTTCGTTTGAATAAAACTTTTTAAATTTACAAGTTAATAAAGATGGTTGTGGGTAACTTGTTGATGAGAACCCTCACGAGACTTCACTCGTCCGACTAGGGACACCTAGGGTTTAAAAGGCTTGTTGCATACGCTAAATGCAATCGTGATCCATACGAAAATGGAGTAGTATTTGTAGTAGTAGTTTTTATTTTTGTTTTGCTCGAGGACTAGCAAAATGTAGGTTTGGGGGTGTGATCGGGAGAGAACTAATCCCAATTATATGCCTTAATTCACATTTGTTAGTTCCTTTTTATTCTGTTTTTGTATATTTTTACTTCGTTTTCTATTTTCTGACAGGTTTTGGAAGAAATCACCTAAACCAGGCTAAACAGGGTGAAAAATCATAAAGAAAGAAGCTGAAAAAGCCAAGCCGCGCGCGCGACCTGCGGGCGCGGAAATCCAGAAATCGCTCGCGCGATCCGCTCGCGCGAAAGTCCCAGAATCGCTCGCGCGATCCGCGCGCGCGAAGGCCAAATGTCGCGCTCGCGCGATATGTGTAAAAACCAAAGTTGCGTATTTCAGTATACTGAAGACTCCTGTGCAAACGAAACTGCTGAACGACGTCTAGACTGTAAATTACATCAGTTTCAGTTCGTTTCGGGTTAGGAAGGCTTCCAAAACTTGTTGTAAATCTATAGATACCCTATTTTATTACAATTAAGGGGGTTACACATTATTACACACCCATACATACACATTCTACAACCATACTTCCAGCCATTGAAGGGAGGGAAGCAAGGAGGAGAAGAAGAAGACCAAGGATTTCCATGGCCTCCTCCATCAACCTCTTGCTATTCATCAATTCTATGGCCAACTAAACTCTAGATCTAGGGTTTCAATGAAACCCTAGCCAAGTAATAGGGTTTTATTTATGTTTTTATTTTAGTTTTATTATGTATGGATGACAGTCACATGTTTAGAGGATTTTTATAAATAAATCGTACTTTTAGTGATTAAATCATTGCTTTCAAAGTTTATTCTTGTCTTAGATCTATTTTGACTGTGATGTGCTCAACGATCTATTCTTGCTGTGCTTGTTTAGATTGTTTACATGTGATGGTGCTTTATTGATTTGTGCTATCAAGTATCCGAATAGTCCATGCCTAGGTTAGATGAATTAGATCACAACCCTAGTTTAGTGTGGGATAATTCGTGCTAACTGCAGATGGATTATGTTGGTGCTTGAACCATGATTATCTTCTTGTCGGAGGAATTGGGCTTGTAGCTACAATTCTCCATATTCATCCAACTTAATAAGCTAAAGTAATTCATAAATATTCCTATTATGAAGCTAGTGGTGGATTTGCAATCCTAGGTTTCCTTAAACATTATTTAAAAACAACTATTTAAATTGCTTTCATAGTTTAGATTTATTTTTATGTTCTTAGTTTAATTAAAATCAAATTAAAATCCGTTTTCTTAAATTAGCTAAATTTAGGTTTTAAAATTAAGTCGCTGTAGTTAACCAATCCCTGTGGGTTCGACCTTTACTTTCACACTACAAATCTTTAGAAAAGTAAAGCATAAATAAAAGCATACTTTTTATATCTTGATATTGACAACATCAATTTTTGGCGCCGTTGCCGGGGATTGCGTTACTACCTTTAATTTTATAATCTTAGTTTAGTTAGTTTGTAAATATTATATTAGTTTTCTTTTTCTTATTTTTCGTTTTATTGGGAGTTACTAACTTTTTATTTTATTTTGTAGTTTCTCAAGTCGTCAAAATTCTTACGTTTCCGAGTGGAGCAGCTAATTACATCAAAGGAGCTTACGCAAATAAAAATATAAATAAAAAGAAAATAAATTGCTCTTGTGAAATTCGCTTTAAACCACTGTAAGTCAGGGCGCTGTGATGCACTATTTGCATTAGTTTAGGGTTAATTGCACTGCATTAGCTAGGAAATCCGGGGCGCTGGGCTTGACGCGGTCATTGCATTATTGATGTTGTCAATATCCAGATATAAAAAGTATGCTTTTATTTATGCTTTACTTTTCTAAAGATTTGTAGTGTGAAAGTAAAGGTCGAACCCACAGGGATTGGTTAACTACAACGACTTAATTTTAAAACCTAAATTTAGCTAATTTAAGAAAACGGATTTTAATTTGATTTTAATTAAACTAAGAACATAAAAATAAATCTAAACTATGAAAGCAAATTAAATAGTTGTTTTAAATAATGTTTAAGGGAACCTAGGATTGCAAATCCACCACTAGCTTCATAATAAGGAATATTTATGAATTACTTTAGCTTATTAAGTTGGATGAATATGGAGAATTGTAGCTACAAGCCCAATTCCTCCGACAAGAAGATATTCATGGTTCAAGCACCAACATAATCCATCTGCAGTTAGCACGAATTATACCACACTAAACTAGGGTTGTGATCTAATTCATCTAACCTAGGCATGGACTATTCGGATACTTGATAGCACAAATCAATAAAGCACCATCACATGTAAACAATCTAAACAAGCACAGCAAGAATAGATCGTTGAGCACATCACAGTCAAAATAGATCTAAGACAAGAATAAACTTTGAAAGCAATGATTTAATCACTAAAAGCACGATTTATTTATAAAAATCCTCTAAACATGTGACTGTCATCCATACATAATAAATCTAAAATAAAAACATAAATAAAACCCTATTACTCATCTAGGGCTTCATTGAAACCCTAGATCTATGATCTAGCCGTCCATGGAAGTGATAGATGGCAAGTAGTTGATGGAGGAGGCCATGGAAACCCTTGGTCTTCTTCTTCTTCTCCTTACTTCCCTCCCTTCAATGGCTGGAAGTATGGTTGTAGAATGTGTATGTATGGGTGTGTAATAATGTGTAACCCTCTAATTGTAATAAAATAGGGTATATATATATTTACAACAAGCTTTGGAAGCCTTCCTAACCCGAAACGAACTAAAACTGATGTAATTTACAGTCTGGACGTCGTTCAGCAGTTTCGTTCGCACAGGAGTCATCAGTATACTGAAATACGCAACTTTGCTTTTTACACATATCGCGCGAGCGGGTCGCGCGAGCGCGACATTTGGCCTTCGCGCGCGCGGATTGCGCGAGCGATTTCTGGGTTCTCGCGAGAGCGGATCGCGCGAGCGATTCTCTGATTTTCGCGCCCGCGGGTCGCGTGCGCGACTTGGCTTTTTCAGCTTCTTTCTTTGTGCTTTTTCATCCTGTTTAGCCTGGTTTAGGTGATTTCTTCCAAAACCTGTCAGAAAATAGAAAACGGAGTAAAAATATACAAAAACAGGATAAAAAGGTACTAACAAATGCTCGTTAAGGCGTATAAATAGGATCTGTTCTCTCCCGATCACACCCCCAAACCTACATTTTGCTAGTCCTCGAGCAAAACAAAAATAAAAACTACTACTACAAATACTACTCCATTTTCGCATGTATTGCGATTGCATTTAGCATATGCAACAAGCCTTTTAAACCCCTAGGTGTCCCTAGTCGGACAAGTAAAGTCTCGTGAGGGTTCTCGTCAACAAGTTACCCACAACCATATTTATTAACTTGTAAATTTAAGAACAAATTTTATTATGAACAAAAACCAATAGTCAATACTCCTCATTATATAACAAAGATTTGAAATAGAATAACGAACAAGAAGAAATGGAATCAAACGTTCACTTACATCATGAGAAACAAACAAGTGCATGCAATGTACAAATCAATAGAGTTCCTCATAAGATTGCACGTGTGTGATGTGGTAGTCAAATGAACACGCGCATGTCATGAACATGGAATATAACTCGGATGACCATCTAACTATGCTTCGACTACGAATCTCACAATGTTAATTACACTCTCAAATGAAACACTCAGAAACAGGTGCAATTTTTCTAATATATGTGAGTAAAGGAAATATGTTTTCAAAACGAGAAATGCTCACATATGACTCGAAAAAGACGCATGACACGAAAGAACAGTAGTCTCATGGATAGGATGCCAACTATCAAGAAAAATTAATCATTACCATGTTTTAATCCCCTCCCATTGTTTTCATATCCAAACCATGTTTTCCAGGATCAAATAGGACTTTTCAAAGGTTGTAACATGGCTCAGGCAATGAAAAATGATAGAACGGGTTAATTGGGTAGGTTTAGAATGGCATTGTAAGGCATGTTCGATTTCTTTCATTCGTCTCTTCTACACCAACTTTCATCTTTTCTTTCTCTTCATTCCTTTTCATTCATTTTTCAATTTTTTTCTCCTTCTGTTTCTTTTCTTTTATTCTTCTTTCTACTTTCTAACTTTTTTTTTTCAATCCCTATTTTTTTTTTCTTTCCTTCTTGTTCTTTTTCTATATTCTTTTCCTCCTCGTTGCTTTTGATGAATATTCAATAAATAACAAGGCAACCACCCCAAACATCATCTTATTTACTTCTTCTTCTCAATCACACATCGCCTTAACACCACTAAAAGTTGATCAATCTTTCAGGGGTGAACTCCAAGTTGGCCAAATTGGAGCAAAAACAGGATAATGTCAATTAAAGAAAGAAAACGGCATTTTAATGGCTCAAAAGGCGAACTAAGGAAATTTATCATTTATCGGTCGACAGTAAACAAAGAAGGCCTAAAATCATTTCCTAGGATAATACGGTTCTTCAATATTTACGACGGAAGATTATCTAGCATGGTAGCAAATATTTTAACTTGACTATCAACCAAACAAGAATAATGAGACTATAACAACAAATTAATGCGCTATTTCAATGAAATTTGACAAACACATAATGTATTTATAACCCTCTAAAAAGAAAAGATAGGCTCAAAAGCTCACCGGGTTTAGTCTCCACCATGTGTTATCTAGAAATCCGAATCATATTATAGTTCACAACCAACATGTATTCCAATAACTACGTGCAGTGCATAACTTTTATGTGCAAATCTATGATATAAAACTACGATTCAAACAACACATAACTTAAAACGTTTCAACATAACTTCAGCAAATGTTTAATCACATCTTCTTTTGTTTATCATTCTATAACAATTCAAAGTTATTTAACAAGAAGTATCGACTTAAAATTGCAAAAACGTCGGTAACATCGTTTATTTAAACACACTTATTGAAAAATTTTAAAATTTTGCATAAACTAATGTGCATGTGTGTGCATACCCCCAAACCTAAACCTTTCATTGTCCCCAATGAAACAATAAAACGAAAGAAAGGAGAGTAGGAACGATAATACCTCGATCTTGGCAATGACAAACAGGTAAATGTATAACAATATGGCGATAAAGTTCAAATGTACCTGTTAATACTAGATAAAAGAAACTAACAAAAGAATATTACAAGTAAATGAAACCTAAATATGGAATATAAATCTAAAAACTAAGCTAAACTAAACTAAACGAGCAAATGAAAAAGAAATAAAACGAAACAGTATAAATGTAACAAGGAAAACAACAACGAACTCGAACTAAACTGAACCAAATAAACAAAAACAGAAAAGAAACACAAATAAAATAGGTAGGGGGAAGGATATAGAAAACAAAAGAAAATGTCAGAAAAATGAGGAATCGCGCGAGCGGTCCGCGCGAGCGAATTCCCAAAACTTTTTTTTTTTTATCCGCGCCAGCGAGGTACCTCGCGCCCGCGATACTAGGCGCGAGGAAAAGCAGAGGCAGACTATAAAGAAAATAAAGAAAAACCACTAAGGGGCTAACTCGCGCCAGCGGGCCGCGCGAGCGACGTCTCGCGCGAGCGGGCCGCGCGCTCGAGAATGGTTTTTTCTATTTTGTAGATAAAATTATGTATATAATATTAAAATGAATTAATTCCAACCCCCAAACCTGCCCAGAAAAACTCCAAAACAGACAAAAACGACTCCAAAACGACCAAAAATAAAGAAAACAGATGAAATTAGGCTTGGGTTGCCTCCCAAGAAGCGCTAACTTTTACGTCTTTAGCTAGACCATTCTAGCTCAAGACTTATGGAGGTTGAAAATCAGACTGTGAACCCTTTAAGATGTCAGGAAGAGCCCGATGGTAAGTTGAAAGCATGTCGCTTCGAATTAATTCAATCGACGGTTCATCCTGATTATATTCAATTCGATTTTTCACCTTCTGAGTAAATTCAGCATTAGGGTCCGGGATATTAGGGTTCATCCACTCATCATCTGCTATATCTTTCTCCGCACTGTTATTTATTACGTTAGTAAGTTCAATATTCCGTTTAACCTCACCTTCCGCCTCACATAGGTAATCGTCGTCTTTAGGAGGTTGATCAACAGCATTAAAAATATTTAATTTTAATTTTATATTCCCGAATGACACTTTCATCACCCCTGTTCTACAATTGACACGTGCGTTGGCCGTGGCTAAGAATGGACGACCAAGAATAACAGGAGTGTATTTTCTATTATCTAACACCGGTTCGGTGTCAAGGACCATAAAATCAACAGGATAGAAACATTGATCAACTTTTACTAAGACGTCTTCGACGACTCCCCTAGGTACTTTAACAGAACGATCCGCTAATTGAATAGTAGCGGCCGTAGGCTTAAGTTCACCTAAACCTAGTTGTTTATAGACATGATAGGGTAATAGGTTAACACTAGCTCCTAAGTCAAGGAGAGCCCTATGAATGATAGTGTCACCTATGACACATGATATCGTAGGCGTACCGGGATCCTTATACTTCGGAGGAGCGTGTTGAAAAATTGAACTAACTTTTTCCGTGAGAAAGACCTTTTTAGGAGTATGACTGCGTATTTTGCGCTTTTGAGTGCAAAGGTCTTTTAAACGTTTAGCATACGCGGGAATTTGTTTTATAGCATCGAGGAAAGGAATATTGATTTTTACTTGTTTAAAAACGTCGAGTATATCTTCAGTTTTTGATTTTTTCTTTGAAAAATTAGACGGTTCCTCAACATTAGGTGGATATGGCATTCTCGGAACATAATTTGTTGGGACCGATTCTTTTTCTTTTTGAATTCTACTCGTTCCCTCACCCTCCTTATTCAAATTTAAGTTAATTTTCCCACCTTTCTCCCTCTCATTTGGAATCTCAACAACTTCTTCATCTCGAATAGTCATCTTAGTCGAAACAGCGTTCACGCTCTCACTCGCACTACCCACTGCATATTGCCCCTTAGGTTGCTGAGTAGGTTGACTGGGCAACTTACTCTCAGTTAAGCGGTTTAGCGTATTAGCAATTTGCCCTACTTGGGACTCCAGTTTTGCGATGGATTGTGTGTGAGAGTGTACTAACTGGACCACCGAACCAAAGTTTTCAAGTGAGGCCAACACCTTCTCCTCAAATGCATTATTGCGTGGAGGTGGAGGAGGTAGTTGGTATTGACCTTGTTGATATTGGGGTCGGTACATATTAGGAAAATTAGTCGACCTAGAATTATAATTATTTTGTGGGAATTGTTGCATAGAATTAACGTGTTGTTCAACAAATTCCGGATATTGAGATGCAGAAGGACATGCAAAGATATTATGGGACGGTTCAAAACATAATGCACATACTTCTGAAGAGGGTGGATTAGACATTTTGTTCATTTGCATAAGTCGGTCAAGTTTTCTATTTAATTCTTGTATTTGAACTGATTGACTTGACTCAACTGTCACCTCTCGCTTAGGTTGAAGATGATATCCCTCGAAACGTACCAACACAGCCTGATGCATCGAATTCTCGCTTAGTATTTCAAAAATCTTCCAAGCCTCGTCGGCGCTTTTGTGTAGGAAAGTTCCCGCACAAACGGCATCGACGGTATTCCTAATAGAGGGAATAAGCCCCTCGTAGAAGACCTGAACAAGTTGCCACTTAGGAACCTGATGATGTGGACACGAGCGTAACAATTCTTTAAATTTTTCCCATGTGTCATAAAGTGATTCCCCATCTTGCATCACAAAATTAGTTATAGATTTCCTTATTTGATTTGTGCGCATAATAGGAAAAAACTTTTATAAAAATGCGGTGTGTAAGGCTTCCCATGTCTTAATTGTGTTTGGCTCCAAAGATTGAAGCCAATACTTAGCTTTATCTTTTAAAGAGAATGGAAAGAGCCGCAATTTTAATTCATCATCAGTTAAGTTTTGGATTTTCAAAGTAGAACATATATCTTGAAAATCTCCTAAGTGTTTATATGGATCTTCATTTAGACGGCCATGGAAAGATGGAAGTAGCGAGATGGTAGACGACTTTATCTCAAAGTGAGATGCTATGGCCTCCGGTAATTCAATACATGTTTGTGGCGTGTAAGTCGTCGGAATAAAATAATCTTTAAGTGGAGGAGGTGGAGGTATATTTGGATTATTCATATTAGCACCATCATTTTGATTGTTATTGTTACTTCCACCGTCAGCCATTTTAATCGGTTCAATTTGAAAAGTTTGAGTTTTCCTTAACCATTCACGGGTACTCTGAATTTTGGCCTCAAACAACGACGACGGAATCAAAGTTGATTCGTCGTCTTGCAACCTAGCTCTAGAAGCTTGGGTTGTGGACTTACTAGTTCTTAAGGTACGTTCAAGTTCAAGATCGAAAGATTTTAACTCTGGTTTATTTGAACGTGTACCCAACATAAACTAAAATAAAACAAACTAAAAACAAAAACTGACTCAACTAAAAAAAAACAAATAGCAATCACACAACTAAGATAACAAGCACTCAACTACTGTGATGCATGAATATTATCCTGTAATGCAATGACCGCGTCAAGCCCAGCGCCCCGGGTTTCCTAGCTAATGCAGTGCAATTAACCCTAAACTAATGCAAATAGTGCGTCACAGCGCCCTGACTTACAGTGGTTTAAAGCGAGTTTCACAAGAAGCAAGTTGTTTTATTTTATTTATATTTTTATTTGCGTAAGCTCCTTTGATGTAATTAGCTACTCCACTCGGAAACGTTGGAATTTGATGACTCGAGAAACTACAAAATAAAAAGAAAAGTTAGTGACTCAAAATAAAATGAAAAATAAGAAAAAGAAAACTAATATAATATTTACAAATTAACTAAACTAAGATTTTAAAACTAAAGTTAGTAATTTGCAATCCCCGGCAACGGCGCCAAAAATTTGATGTTGTCAATATCAAGATATAAAAAGTATGCTTTTATTTATGCTTTACTTTTCTAAAGATTTGTAGTGTGAAAGTAAAGGTCGAACCCACAGGGATTGGTTAACTACAGCGACTTAATTTTAAAACCTAAATTTAGCTAATTTAAGAAAACAGATTTTAATTTGATTTTAATTAAACTAAGAACATAAAAATAAATCTAAACTATGAAAGCAATTTAAATAGTTGTTTTAAATAATGTTTAAGGGAACCTAGGATTGCAAATCCACCACTAGCTTCATAATAAGGAATATTTATGAATTACTTTAGCTTATTAAGTTGGATGAATATGGAGAATTGTAGCTACAAGCCCAATTCCTCCAACAAGAAGATATTCATGGTTCAAGCACCAACATAATCCATCTGCAGTTAGCACGAATTATCCCACACTAAACTAGGGTTGTGATCTAATTCATCTAACCTAGGCATGGACTATTCGGATACTTGATAGCACAAATCAATAAAGCACCATCACATGTAAACAATCTAAACAAGCACAGCAAGAATAGATCGTTGAGCACATCACAGTCAAAATAGATCTAAGACAAGAATAAACTTTGAAAGCAATGATTTAATCACTAAAAGCACGATTTATTTATAAAAATCCTCTAAACATGTGACTGTCATCCATATATAATAAATCTAAAATAAAAACATAAATAAAACCCTATTACTCATCTAGGGCTTCATTGAAACCCTAGATCTATGATCTAGCCGTCCATGGAAGTGATAGATGGCAAGTAGTTGATGGAGGAGGCCATGGAAACCCTTGGTCTTCTTCTTCTTCTCCTTGCTTCCCTCCCTTCAATGGCTGGAAGTATGGTTGTAGAATGTGTATGTATGGGTGTGTAATAATGTGTAACCCTCTAATTGTAATAAAATAGGGTATATATATATATTTACAACAAGCTTTGGAAGCCTTCCTAACCCGAAACGAACTAAAACTGATGTAATTTACAGTCTGGACGTCGTTTAGCAGTTTCGTTCGCACAGGAGTCATCAGTATACTGAAATACGCAACTTTGCTTTTTACACATATCGCGCGAGCGGGTCGCGCGAGCGCGACATTTGGCCTTCGCGCGCGCGGATTGCGCGAGCGATTTCTGGGTTCTCGCGAGAGCGGATCGCGCGAGCGATTCTCTGATTTTCGCGCCCGCGGGTCGCGTGCGCGACTTGGCTTTTTCAGCTTCTTTCTTTGTGCTTTTTCATCCTGTTTAGCCTGGTTTAGGTGATTTCTTCCAAAACCTGTCAGAAAATAGAAAACGGAGTAAAAATATACAAAAACAGGATAAAAAGGTACTAACAAATGCTCGTTAAGGCGTATAAATAGGATCTGTTCTCTCCCGATCAGGTGTATATCACGTTCAGCATCCTCTAACAAATTTAAGAATTTTACTACAGTAGTTGGTCTGTTTTTAATCCACATATCCTCTATAATATGATTCCAATATGGTGGGAGTTGACGCGCTATTCGTATCATTTTCCATATTTCTGACTCTGGTTTTTCAAATATTTTACTTTCATCCCAATAATGGTGCTCTTCAATTATATGTGTACTGAATTTCCATATGGGATTGCCCTCTTCGAATTTTATATCTTTTAGGTCATTAATTTTATTTCTTCTTCTCGAACGAATAGATGTACATTTCAATATGTGGGGCCTCACAACAACCTGCATAAAGAAATAGACATGACTACTATGAATTTCTCTAATTTAATGGAACAATGAAAAGTTTGAATGGCATTTAAAATTTCTGTACACAATAATTTTTATAATTTTTGTTGTAAGTTAAAATTTGTTTGCACTGGATAATTTTAAAAATACACCCACTGGAGGTGAAAAACTTATAGCTCGGCTATAGGCATTAGGTCAATTCAAGCACTGTAAAGTCAACTCCTTAAAGATGTGTTACATGTACAACATGCTACATCAGCAATTAGCATATATGTAGATTATATTCCATTTCGACAAAATGAAACAAATAAAATACAGAGTGTTACATTTATGACATGTAATTTATCTATCAATTCCATTATATCAGGACCTTAGGGTAAACGATATTTAGAGTGGAATCAAAGGAACAATCATGAAGAAGAACACTTATACGATCGAAAGATGTACATCTGGATAGAGCAACGTATAATTGTCCATGGCTGAAGACAGGATTACACAAGTCAATCCCAACGTGTTGTACCGATTGACCCTGAGCTTTATTAATTGTCATTGCATAGGCCAACCGTACAGAGAATTGACGTCTTGTCATATTGAATGGCAGTTCTGCTGTTGATGGTGCCAAGGATATCCTAGGAATGAACAATAAATTGCTAGCTTTTTCACCAGTCAAAATTTGCGCTTCAATAACACGCGAAGCGGTTCTGATAACCATTAATCTAGTGCCATTGCAGAGTCCGTCCGCCGGTGCAATATTTCTTAGCAATATGATAGGGCACCCCTTTTTTAATTGCAAGTTGAACGGGGGCAAACTGGAAGGGTATAATGAATTAAGGTATTCATTAGGATACCGATTACTGATGGCACGATCATCTCCATTGTCGATAGATATCTTATCTGCAGCCAAATATGTGCATGCCTCACCCGGAAATACATCTAATGCAGCTTTGTTAATAGCATTCACATCGTCATTACGTGCCGAAAGAATTGTCCGTTGAGTGAGATAGCTAGGTGTCGCCGTCCCTTCTACACCCAACCGTGGATAAATTGTGTGTAGTAGCTCATCAAGATCATGACACTTATGTATTGCAGAAGGAAGTTGTATAACTTCTTGTGTGTTGCTCCCTATCTGATTATGAATGAATATATAAGATATAGATAAATATTTTATCAAACAAAGAATATTATGAAAAAAAGCACGTATTTAGGAATAGTTGATGAACAATTTACCTCCATAAAAAATGTCCCAAAAATTGCATTTCTTGGGTCTAGACTATTCAGCCGCATGTTATAATCCAAACTCAAAACTTGAATATTGTTCCACAGTGAAGAGCGCCTCAAGGATGCAGCTACTATTTGTTCACGCACTCCTTTGGGAACGAGTGGCAATATTTGGCAAAAATCTCCACCAAGAACAACAGTTATACCCCCAAATGGATTGTCAATGTCACAAATATCGCGAAGTGTGCGGTCTAATGCCTCCACACAGTTCCTCTGCTGCATTGGAACTTCATCCCATATAATTAACCTAGCGGATTTGGCCAATTCTGCTTGCTCAGACTACTTACTAAACCCACATACTGAATTGTCATGCACAACTATTGGAATGGAGAATGTTGAGTGTGCAGTTCTGCCTCCTACTAACAATAATGATGCAACACCAGATGACGCTACTGTAATAACATTATGACCAAGACATCATATATATAGCGCAACTGTATTATAAGTATAAGTCTTCCCCGTTCCAGCACCCCCGCTAAGAAAGAATGTGGTCCCTTTATTTGCTAAAACTGCAGAAGTTATTGCACTAAAGGCATTATGTTGTCCAACATTAAGATTATCAATTCGACTCTACACATCTTGACATTGAGCATTAACCTGAAGCTGTCTGTGCTCACATAGTAGCCTATTTCCGATTGTGTTGCTCCAATCTCCACATGGGTGTGGCATAGGTGGAAAGTCAGCTAGACTCTTCCCTGATTGCTGAATCATCTAATTAAAGAGGTGCAAGCCGTAATCCTCTACCTCTGACACAGATGGATTTGGAATTCCATACAATGTATGAATCTGATGATGGAGATCGTCTCATATATCTGCCGAAAATCTTGTCCACAACTCACAGGGATTCATCAGAGAGCATTCTGTGAGCATTATGCTGAACAATCTCCTCAATTGGTGTCCAGTTTTCATTAGTGCACCCTTTTGAAGACACTGTATCCACTCTTCATCATCTTCTAGCAGTCCTAGCATAACACATGCTGATTTGAATGTAGGGTGTACAACATTGTTGACAGTGGCCAAATGGTTATATGATTGTGGGCCTCTCACATTTGTCAACAACAAACGTAAGTAAAAAGTCTCACCTGAAATTGGGCTAGCAAAATACATTCTTCGAATAGCATACCCCCTTTTTCTCCGTGTCTAGATACACTTTATAGGGTGCCAAACTGCAATAGATGGGAACTCTTGATAAGTGTATGCACGTGCCCATTCGTTGTTTGCACAATAGTCAAAGAAACCAATCAAAGACAACTTCTGCCCCGCGGCTCTAGCTGCAATCCTATCCACTGGTTCGTTCGGATCAAAAACCACATGATGCATTCCAGGCAAATGAAGTGCCAATCGAATCACAACAGGATACTCTTCATGAATACCAAAACCAAACAATCTCCAAGCAACTTCTGCTGGTCCAATGTACCTGGCAACAAGATATTGTTCGATCTCATTGGCTCCTCCAAGCACCATCGTTGCACGATCATGACCTTTGTAAATGTACTTATGAATGTACTTGACGCATCTAATCCCGACACATACTTCGACATTAATCTAGAAATGAAACCTTCTTGAAAGATAAGCATTATACGGCACAACAACCCTATTATCAATGTTCTTCCTTCGAACGGTATACACATGGCCATCGTTGCGTCGTCGGTAAATAGGATATCCTTGCTGGTCAATTGTTGTTGTTTCTGTAAAGGCTTTAGGGTACCTCTTGGTGCATTTTCCATTCTCCATACATGGAGCATTTCCATTTCGCTTCCCGCATGGCGCATGTATTATACATTTTATGACAGTATCAAAGAGTGCAGGATCATCTTTTCGGTTTGGAAATTCCGCAGACACTAATCGGTCAACCTGATCACACGTCTGAATCTTGTCTGGCCCATGAAGAAATAGAAGAGCATACATATGCAAAAGCCCCCATTTTTGGTATTCAATTGTGTAGACATGCACAACCTTTTTACCAAAAATTCATTTTTTGTCTATCTCGTTCATTAAACACCTTCTCTTTAGCTCAAAAACAATGGCAATTAAATCGTGATGATCAAAGGGTGTTGATGCGGCAATAGAGCTGTTGTTGTTTCTGGCCAGTTTGGATTTGCTGTCATGGTAAGAAAGATATCTTGGTGATGATTGTGCCGCGTGATAGCCATCGAATCTTGGAAAATCTCAAACATATGTCTAGGACTTCCATGGAATGATGAGGGTAAAACCATTCGTCGGCCAACTTGTTTAGGTTGTAATCCCTCACGTTCATCAGTAATATTAGTTAATTCCTTATACAGTTCGGACCGAAGTTTTCCCTGGTTAAGCCTATAGTAAGTCAAGCGATTTTGCTCAGTTGCAGCCCAAGGGTCAACCATAAATTCCTGAAATAATTTTCCCGCTCTTAGGATCGTTGAGTATTCTGTGGGGCGTTGAAACAAACGATAACAATAGAATTACAACTGAGTTAGGCGGTCATCAGAATGGCATTTTTGCAAAACGTCCCACTGTTTTATATCAGGCTGCCATCCAAGCTCGCCTCGAGGGAACAATAGAACATAGTGCAACGGTAAATAAGCTGGATGACACTCACTAATTTGCATCAACCGATTATCCCCCCTCAGATGTAAAATGATGTCTCTCATCGCACTTTGCTCAGTCCCATCCCCGGGCAAGATTACCGCGATCTCAGCTGCTGTTGCTAGGTTATAACGTCGTGGATCATTTGCAACATCATAACGAAGATATGCATGAAGAACTTTTCCCTCTGATTCAGATTGGTTCAAAAGTTCATAAGCATGACGGTATTTGGCTGGGAATAGATTATACTGTAGTAAAGTTTCTGTAATGGATCTGAGGACATCCATTCTTAAGTGTGAATTTCTATGATGACGCTCTTGTAAAGCAGTATCAGGATCATAGATATACAATTGAGCATAACTTGGTGCCTGGTCAGAATGAGGGAGCAGAGATCCTGTTCTATGGCGCAATTCCCCATGAATGATAAAAAAATTGGGACCCCTACCAATCAGTACTCTTGTGTCCAATTTAGCACCAAGACTCGTAAATGCATTACATGCATTATACTCGCGAATGTAACGTCAAAATGAGTTGGACTGAACATCATTCTCATCATACAAAGCTTGAATCAATGGAGGGGGCGTTTCAAGTCGGGGGAGTCTAATTTTTCCTTGCAAGCAACAGATTCCAAAATGGGGGTGTATTTGAGATGAATTTGTCAACTTCTCATCCATCCAGTGTAGGGCTGAACAATCAGGACATTGTACATCCATGTTCCAAAGATTATGGCGATCCACATACACATTATCTGGGTGATTCTCCCTTTCATTACCTAATCCATCCTCTTCATTCACTAATCCATCATCAGTATTAATTTCTACAGGGCAACACTGAGTTACAGAATTTCGCCTACAATTATTATGGATTGTACTTGAGTATAGAGAATGATAAGAAATTTTGAAATGTGTATTTATAAATTATGAAATATAATTCACCTATTAGTTTGCAAAGGAGCAGATGTATAATGCGTCTGTGCCGTGATGACCCTATCAACATCTGTAGCTGCGAGTTCGTTTCCAAGATCTTGTGGCTTAAGCATATTCCTAAAGACAGTCAGACTGGATCCGGAATTCCTCGATGTCCGGTTGAATGAGAGTTCATTGGTAACATTTCGTGGAGCTGGTGAAGACTGGAAGACGTTAAGATTCCATGGAGCAACGATTGTATTCATCGTTGCAGTAATTTCACCAATGATACAATCCCCCGAGTTAGGTGTTCGGGTAGCAGCCAGGGTCGTGGCACCGTTACTCGTCTCGGTGTATCATACGTTGTCCTAATGGATTTTGTTGTACTTGTTTCGTGCTCGAAATACGAACGACAACCTACTCTTAGAATGAGATTTGGAACGTTTGGAGGTTGGGACGATACCATCATTGATACAATGTTATTAATGGGTGCCTAAAACATACAAATAAGCAAACACTATTAGCCTTGTATCTACTATATGTGATATAAAATGTAAAAACTTCAGTTAGTTTTTCAGCATGAACGTTAATTTTATGTTTAAATCTTAACTTTAAATAACTATAACTTCATCATTTTTAATCATTGATCTATTTGAATGAAAGGATTATAACTTCCATATTTTTTGGCCTTGTTGAGAGATTTATTAATTTCGTTCATATACTTGGTCGAGATCTACACGTCTATAGATGTTAAATTTAGAAAAGAAGTATTTTTATTGTTACATTCATGAAAAAAAAAAAAAAACATGTTTTCACAATTTCGTTTAAATTTATTTTTTTTCTTCCAGGATTTTTTTGAGATCTACGGATCGGACTTGGAGATTGTCCAAAAAATCGAAAAATTTGGAGATGTTTTTCGATTAAATTATTGAACCATAATTTTCTTTTTTTTTTTTTTTTTGGGACATCTTGGGTTATTTTTTATTTCATGCATTTTTTTTTTTTAAAATCTACACAACTATAGTATATATCAAGGTTACAATAAAAAGTAATGAACTCAAGATGATTGAAATCCCACTCTTTTGACATGTTATTTTTTTTAAATGTATTTTTTTGTTTGCAAGACTAATGCAAACTCTCTAACACATTCACATCTTAGTTTATATTTTATTTTTTTGCAACCTCGTCGATCATTAAAGAACCATAGCTTCCTTATTTTGGCCTTTTTATGTTTTTATTTTTTATTTTTTAGTTTTCATATATTTGGTCGAGATGTACATGTATATAGATGTCAATCTCAAGGAAAGGAATATTTTTTTGGGTAGATTCATGAAAAAACCGATATATTTTGGAGCCTTGTGAGCCTTTATCCCTATGAATTAAAGAAATATACATGCCAACTTAAAGAAGTATTGTATTCCAAAACTGTGAAAATCTAGAAATATACATGCTCACTTAAAGAAACATAACTTTCTTATTTATTTGGCCCTTTTGTTTTGCTTTGTTTTTTTATTTTTTTTATTAGTTGCTCGAGGTATACACATCTTTGGATGTTAGTTTTACCAAACTTAGAAGACAGAGAGCATCTGTCTTGGAACCAAATGGGCCCTTAGGCTATCAAATTTGTCCACCATTACAAAGGACAATAAATGTATTTTTATTGGTCTGTTTTTAAAATTTTTTTTGTTTAATGTATTTTTTTCGAGATATACACATCTAAAGTAATTTTACAAAGATTTTTTTTTGCTAGACTCATGCAAACTATAACACATTCACATATTAGTCGATTAAATAAAAGTGTACATTAATATCTTATTAATTAAAATGATAAACTTACATTTTCTTTCCCAATTCCTTCATTGGTAACTTTCTCCTTCCCTTTGTTGGAGGTTGTTGCTTTCTCCTTTCCCTTGTGGGAGCGATTGACATTGGCCTTAAACAATATTGATAAGAGAAAGCATTGTCAATATATTGCAATTAAACGCTATCATAAGCAAAATTGAGTTATTTAAAAATAATAAACATAAACTAATTATTGATACCATTACCTGTGCAAGTATATTTCTGGGCTTAACCCAAATATGACAGTATTAGCAATTTGGGCTTAACCCAAATATGACAGTATTAGTAATTTTTAGTATTTTCTTCCCAAGTCAGACTGAATGTTGTTTTCTTTTCAAGTATGATTGGGACTCTTAGTACTACAAATAGTCTTATGATCTATATCTAAATCTATCTATTATATATATTATATTATATTATATTATATATCTATTTTAATATATAAAAACGGAGAGTTGAAGCCAAATTGTACCAGAGGATGACACGTGTCAATGACTTTTTAAACTGAAATTAATGAAAGTCTTCTCACTTACCCTTCAATTGTCAACACTGTTAAAAGACACTATTGAGCACGCCCTTCCTTCTTGCTATGCGCGCCCCATTAAATATTTATGAAAGCCTTCTCACCTACTCTTGAAATGTAGACTGTCAAAAGACACCCTCTGCCCGCTCCATTAAATATATGGATATATACTATAGTATAAAGCAAGATGTCTATATTTATAGTGCATTCAATTATAAAATGCCACGGTTGTTTATTTTTGTGTACAGTCCAGTTTTGCTCATCTTAAAATTGTTTATTTATGGGTAATAATTGGGGCACAACCAAAGCCACAACCTTTTTTGCACAACCTTCATTTTGTGTCTATCTCTCTCTTGATGGGTCCCACAGTACCAGTGACCCCACAGTGCCCACTAAGAGAGAGATAGACACAAAATGGAGGTTGTGAGCAAAAGATTGTGACTTTGGTTGTGCCCCAAGTATTACTCTTTATTTATTGTCCACTCAACTTTCCCATTAGATAATATAGTAAGACCTATAACTTTTACCATTAATAATCATTATTTATTTGTTAGTCCCACTGCATTAGCCAAATAGAGAGTTGGATGAGCAATGGGCCATCAATTTTTAAGTGAGCAATGTGTTGCTGGTTCCCTTTTTTCTACTTCTGTCGCCCCATTAAATATATGGATATAGGAAAATCCTCCAAAGAGGGCGCCTTCTCTTTATTAAAGAGAGGGCTTCTGTATTGACCGTCAGATCGCGTTTAAAAACTGTTAAATGACAAAATTGCCATTAATATAGTTCACCTCAAAATTGTTCATTTATTGTTCACTGAACTCTTTCATTGGCTAATACAGTAGTACCTATGACTTTTACTATTAATAATCATTATTTATTTTTGAGTTCCATTGCATTAGCCAATTGAAGAGTTGGGTGAGCAATGAGTGAGCAATTTTTAAATGAGCAATGTGTTGCTGGTTCCCTTTTTTGTACTTCTCTTTCTTTCATGTAAATGTTGCTATATATTCTGGAGGATCTCTCCCTCTTTAATAAAATTTTGTTTGCCTACGAAAAAAAAAATAATAAATGCAACCAAACAACTGGGAAAGAAAAAAGTGAATGCTAAAATTCGAATCCCAAAAATGTTAATCCCAGCCCCTGAATTAAAACAACACACTTGAATAGTGTGTTAGAGTGAATTAAAAGCTTTAGATGGTAACGTGTCCTCTTAATGTACTTCAAAACCTAACGTGGCCTCTTCATGTACTTCAAAACCGAAGAGAATACAGAACAAATGAAAACAAATCGAAAGTGATAACAAAAGACAACACAAAGGGATCCACAACAGACAAAAGATAGTTTCGATTAAGTTTTCTTATTTCTTAATCGCACCCCCTGAATTAAAACTTCTCTTTCTCCCTTCAATAAATGGTTATTGATTGGCTTCTCTCTCACCTCTTAATCCCACCCCCTGAATTAAAACTTCTCTCTTACCTCTTCAAATGTCTGTACATTTAGTAGTTCAGATTGACTGCTTGGCTTTCAACCATTTAACATTTGCGGAGATGACAAACGAATTGGCTTCCAGCCGTCAAACGTTTGCGAAGATGAGAAGATGTTGGTTGATCAAGTATTTGCTGCTTTATATATACCTATTTGCCATATCTGTATCTTCCATCGCAACTTCCGCTGCCGTGAACACTGTAGCAATATCAGGTATGTTTTTCTAAATCCATAACATATATTTTTTCATTGTCCTTAGTCATTGTTAGGGTGATTTGGATCATACATTCATGGTTGTTTTTTGGGGTTTATTTTGTAATGCACATTAGGTGTTTGATGTATTGTTTTTTTGCAAGGTTGGTCCTTTTTTATTTTTTTTGCTGAGATGCAAGGTTGGTCCTTCAATTACTTGAATTTGCCCTAATTTATGTAAAGCTGCTTTCTTTCAAACCAACAAACAAATGCCATATTGATTCATCATTCATGCATTCAACTTTGCTAACTGTGACACAAGAACATGTAAATTCATTTTCTGCCTAATTGTGAATAGGTTGTAGTTTGACCCAAAAGATATAAAATTTGTTGGATACATGTGCAGGGTGCATGCGTCTAAATGAGTGTTTTTATTATACTGTACTTAATTGATTTTATTTCCTTTACTGGGGGAAAAATTAAAATATTTGAGCTACTAAATCGAATCCAATTGTGAATCAGAGCAAGGCATATCCAACAGATTAACAAATAAATTTAGTCTATATAAATTCTTTTCCCCTTGGATCCGATTTGGATTTTGCTCCATTTACATGCATATTTGAGAGAGAAAGTAGAGTGGGTAAATATACAAAATTATGTACTTACATCTCTTTCGTATGTTCCTTTGAAATACGATTGGTCAGTGCAATTTATTTGAGATACTTAAAAAGATATAGAGCTACGTATAATTTACACTTTTGTGCTGTTATACGATAGCTTCACTAATTTTAGGGCTAACCATTAACCAATTTTACTTATACAAAAATACATTAACCTATTATTTAACGAAAAACCTTTGTTTTTTTTTTAAATATATATATATATAAGAAACAGGAAAACATTTTGGACATGAATAATGAGTTATCGACCACCGTTTGGTGACACACTGGAGTTTTTTTACCTCTGTTTCTTCTCCTTCCTTCAGGAAAAAGTGGAGCCCTTTGCCTTTGACTTGGCCTTTTTTTTAGTATCTTTTTTGGTGATTTTCCTTGAACAGAGTTGTTTATTAACCTTTATCCAAAATGGTAAATTACTATTGACTTCCATGTGTACTGTATTATGATAATAATAATAACTCAGCAACTTGGCTCCGGATTTCATTTAATTTCAACTTTTCTTTTTTGCTTTGGACTTTCTATTTGAATCATTACCTGAAAAAAAACTATAGTGTATATACACACACATCACAGCAACTAACAAGAATTATGGCCATTTTTAACACCCCTACTATGTATTGTATAATCTGTGTTGAAGTGACTACAAAGATATTAAACACAAGATTGGGGGGCTAAGTATGGCTAAACGGTTGGCTAAACGGCCAGGTGAGACTTGGGGCATTCTCAAGCATTGTGTCTCAAAGATTCTTAGACATTTCTTATATAGAACTCTACATTTTAATCTGTGTGTGTGTCATCCTTTTTTATTTTCCTTATATTCATAGGAAATTAGGAACTGGCTTAACAAGTCTTTTGGTCTGGGAAGCATTCGTGTGGGTTCGAAGAAGATTTGTCAATTTTTTAAACTAAGGATTAAGGTGTGAGCGACACTTTTACGAAATGCTCCATCTACAATTACATTCTCTTGATTTCTTATTTGATAGAGACACGATTCACAAACATAAATGATACATAAGCAGCCCTATCATTTTAACACGTATTTTAACACGCTCAACATTCTTAATTTGCCACATGTTTTTAAATTATGTTTGACAAATAAATTTTTTTAATACGTATATTTTTTTAAATAAAAATTGAATCAAAATACTGCCGCACCCAAGAATAATCTACTCGTGTGCAACCTTTGCTTTTGGTGCTTTTTATTTATTTCTCTTTATAGTCATAGTATGTTAGTTTGTTCTTTAAATACACGCTTGATGCTGATGATCCATACCACATATATACAAAAGCCAACCTTTTTCGTCTACCACTTATGAGCGATTGTTTAAAATATCTTGAGCTCTTTGACAAACTTTTTCACACCTTTTGAAATATACGTTCATTTTCAAACTTTAAAAACCTTATGTAAAAGGCTCTAAGTTGTACTATCTTGAAAAATCACTTCTTTAAAAAGTGATGAATATAAAAGCTAAACGAATGGATAGTAATAAAACTTTGGCTACATATACTTGAATCGAAAACTTTTTTTATATATATAAATATAAAACAGCGAGTAGTAAATAATTTTTGTGTATTTTGATTTGCATATATTTTTAGTTGTTCTTTTACTTGGATTGTATCCCTTACATAACAACATATAGGGCATAGTGGTATTAGTCTTAAATACACATGTTTTCCCTGGTCACGTTCTTGATTCTTTCAAGTGGAAGTAAAATGTTGCTACACCAGTCAATGCATCAAAATTTAAGTATATTTGAAAATGTTAAATATTTGAATGTTATGTTTAAAGTTTTTCATTTTCCTCTTTAACCTACAAAAAAGAACACTGGTTGTGGACATATTTGGGATAAAAGCAATGATTGAGTTAACTTATGGTATGGAGTTTGAAGACCAAAACCATGAGATAGTACTAACTTTAAGTTAGTTCGTTTGGGCAGGTTAGCATGGACACAATTATTGTAGCTGATGAATATGGAGGTCATCAAATAACCCCTGATGGCCAAATCTCTCCTTTAGAGCCAGCAATATACCACATGACCATCGACCATCTATCCCAAGAACGCTTACTAAGCCAGTTGCATCGCGTCATTCACGATGAGCCTATTCAAGGCCACGCTCGATGGAGAACCACTATCCTATATCGGCTAGATGCGTTATGTCGTGAGATTGAGGACACGATCTGCAAGGTTTGGAACTGCAGGATCTACGACGAGGCTGATCACCAAATACATATGGAAGGACATGAACCAATCATACCTCCTGCCCCAGGGCCAGTAAATATCGCACCAAATATAGCCCCAGCATTCATACCTGTCCCACCAATCATACCTGCCACAGCAGTGATACCTGCCCCACCAATCATACCTGCACATGTACCCGTACCAGGACCCACTATCGTAGGTAACAATTTAGCATTTATGGACCTTCACCCAGAAGATGAGATGGAGGATCCAGATGAGGATCCCGAGGATGATCCTGGGGAGGAAGCCATGGAGGTAGGAAGTGACGAGGATGCCGATGAGAATCTTAACGGGTGGTTGGAAGATGAAGAGGACACTGAGGTCGCCCCAATTACATCTCCAGTATTCATTCCTGTCCCACCAATCATACCTGTCCCAGTAGTGATACCTGGCCCACCAATCATACCCGCACATGTACCCGTACCAGGACCCACTGTTGTAGGTAACAATTTAGCATTTGTGGACCTCGACCCAGAGGATGAGATGGAGGATCCAGATGAGGATTCTGAGGATAATCCTGAGGAGGAACCCCTAGAGGTAGGAAATGACGAGGAGCCCGATGAGAACCTTAACGGGTGGTTGGAAGATGAAGAGGACCCCGAGGAGGATTTTGGGTATTTGATAGAGGAGAATCAAGATCCTGGGCAATGGATTGAGGCGATGTTTGAGGAGGACCCAAATGGAGCGGCCAACATAGAGGTAATAGATTTGGTATCCGATGATCCTGAGGCGTCTGGTGATGATTCAGACTAAGATTCTAGAAGAGAACATGTCGGGTAGATGTCTTGAGGAGACCCGTATTAGTATTACTTCCTCTCTCCCCCCCCCCAACTTTTCTTTTGTCCCCCTCTTTTTGAATAATTATTTATGTTACCTAGTGGTTGGTAATGCTATATTTCATTTTGAATTTTGTTTGGTATTAAATCAGTAATGCTTTAATGATAAAAAAAAAAAAAAACAATTGACAATCATATGTTACATTTGAGCAATCAACTTTATGGTTTTTCACTAAATAACAAATGTTAAGAAATGCAGTTCGATACATTTTTTACCCTTATCTATATTTAGATATCTGCAATATGAGAGCAAATTGCTTTAGATGGGTGTGATTTGTTGTGATTTTATAGATTACATAGGGGATTTGTTCTGTTGGGACAAATTCTTCCGGACCATTTTCCCACATGTGAAAGTATCTTTTACCCAATTTACCGGTTTAGAATACATTCCATTTTGTTTGAAGGATAAGGGGGAAAACAAAAACCCCTTAAAACAGTTTTGCCTAAACACGTAATAGAGTTGTAGTTTGGGGAAAGAGATAAAAATAGCTTTGCATCGGAGGGAACTGTTTTAAATAAATATATTTTTTAAATACATACCAAAAGGGAAGGAACATTAATATTTGGATAAAATATTTGTAAGCTGAACACAGTTTGGGTTGCAGACTGTTTGGCGTCAAAAGCATAAAATAAAATAAAAACAAATGAAAACCTTATGAATTAAAAAAAAAACAAATTCATTTGGCTACTGAAACCCTGTTATTGTTTTTGTTTTTTTGATTTCTTTTCAATGTATGGACATAATTAAGTCGTCAAAGTATTTGTGAGTTAGTGCTACCCATAAATAATAAGGAATGTTCAACTAAAACAACATTTGGTTTTACGCTTAGATTTTTGTAGGATTCTGCTTTGTTGAATCCAATTCTTATGCAGAGTTTGGCATGAAATGTCATAACTACTAAATGGTACATAATGAAAAGAGTTTCAAACTGAAAATTGTTCACAACATAAACAGTTTTTCCTTCTTCCCCCCCTCCCCCAATTAAAATTGATTTCTTTTTAAAATCCTAAAAGTTTATTATGATTAAACAAACAACTTCTGTCTTACTTAAGAAAAGCAGTTTTGTTTTAACAAATAGACATGTAGGGAATTCAATGAATATTATGGTTAATATCACCATTATCATTTATGGTAAATTCCGAAGTGCTGTATGCATATCTAAGCAGTTGGCAACATAATACGAATTATGTAAATGATTTTATAATTAAAATACAGCCTGCTCTTCATTAACAACATTTATAAAGCTTAATGTTATATCCTTAATGTGAAACATCTTCCCTCTTCATCTTTCAAAGAAAACGAAGGGACTGCTATTATATTTGAAAGAAATCAAAACGTAGAATACTTATATTCTGTAATAATTGTTTGGTGGTGGAAATGGGATTGTAAAGGTGCCAGGGTCTCATAATGATGAGTTAGTATCATAATGTCTTTAGGAATTGTTCTTAGCCAACAATCTTTATAATTTTGTTATTAGCAAAAAAACAACTTTTATAATTTTTGTTCTTAAAGCCTCCAGTAATCATAACGCATATTTTACTATGAATCTGAAGAAAATAAAATCAACTTATATTCCATTTGTGCCAACATCTCTTTGTAACTGAAATTTAATGGGACAATGAACATTGCCTCATAATATTTTCATTTGTTTGATTTACTATTATTTTGTATGGGCCAAATATAAACAGAAAAGATAATGCAGCAATTTACTTTAGTTCTTTTGTATGTTATTTGCGTCTATATGTGGAGAGTAATGCTATGCTTCTCAAATTCCAATCTTGATTTTGTTGAACAACACATTGGTAGTGAGTCTGAATGTTTACTTCTAAATACTATATTGTCAACTCCAGTTAAGATAGCTTCAGTAAAAAATAAAATACAGTTTCAACTTCTGCCTTGATTAGTTGTCATTTTGATGAAGTAATTTTATGCAAACATATGATATGATTTGGGGATGTATTGACAAGAAAGGACATGTAGAGGTTGAGCATTAGCTTGCTACAGAAACAAACATGGATTCCTGCAAAAATGCAAGGTTATTGAGACGAGTAATAAGATCACAAAAAAGGAATAGAGATCAGATACGCCACTCGGGTCATTTAGAAAGGTCTGTTGTTAGACAATCCCTTCCAATCAGTACTTCTACTATACCTACTGCCATTATTGTGGATGACATGGATGTTGTCTCTGAGGCCTACGACCCGGTTCCACATGAAACAAGATCAGATGATACAAGTAATTTTCAAGCGTTTGTTCAATCAAATTGTGTCCCTCCTCAGGACGAAGGCAAGTTACATCATTCGATGTATGTTACATAAATTATTTCTCCTCCATTGAATCATTCGTATTACTAACTGTATACTAATATGGAAGAACTAAAACTCCATACACTTCTACCCACCAGGTACTTCATATGTACAGCCTTCAACTGTACCGGAAATTAATTCTCAACAAAACAATACCAACCTCCCGAGGACGAGTAAGTAAACCTTGATTCATTAAACCAACATTCTAATTCAAGATTTATATTAATTGGAATTCTCATTGGTTGTTTTGCTATTATCTTCGTGAGTGTTAGAAATATATAGGATATTTTTTACTATTATTTCATTCACCATAGATGTGAAATATTCGTTACAGTCATATTCTAATGTTTTTGTTATAACTACTTGTGTTTCTGGTTCATAATTTAGATTTCAAATATTTTAAGCTGTTGTAAACTACTTTATTAATATTCACTACTACAGGAACAACAATTCATTTAACGAATAAATGTTCTTTACTTATCAGATTTACAATTATCATATTTTCATTTTCGAAAATATGCAATATTGAAATTAAAATTACCATAATTTAAACTCTTAGATAAATTAATTTACGATTCATTAAGTTCACATAATAGATTCTAAGTTGCCAAAAAATGTAGTGCTTTTTCATTTATGTTTTATTGCCAAACTTTTGGCTTCACAAACGGATAAGGCTATCATGGCGTCATAATTTGTGAACAACCTTTATTATTTAATTAGTGTGCATTTTCGAAAGTTTCCATGTTATTCATGTTTTTTTATCTACTCTTTCTACCCATAACATTAACGATTTTGAAAGGCAAAAAAACGTTGACATTTTGACTATGTATCACTAGGGAAATTCTTTGAACCATGGAACCTTGGCCAAGCTATGCATATATGTGTCCATTGCGGAGCAAAGCTATGGTATGAGGAGAGGACATTAAAATCCCAAAGACCTAGAGCTCCAAAATTTTCGTTGTACTGTTCCGAAGGAAAAGTAGTTCTGCCATTGTTAAAAAGGCCTCCAAATTATCTACAAGTGTTAATGGATTACAATGGCGGTCGTAGGTCCACAAGATTCCGAGCTTCTATTAGGACATATAATTGCAGCTTTGCATTTACGTCTATTAGTGGGCACATTGATCATGGGATAAACAATGGTCATTCAGCTTATATATTCAGAATAAATGGCCAAAATCACCACAAAATTGGTTCATTGCTACCAGTAGAGGGTAGCCGACCAAAATTCGCGCAGCTGTATATTTACGACACAGAAAATGAAATCAGGAATCGTATTCACGCTGTTACAAGAGGGCAAGGGCAAGAAGTTCTATAACCTGACATTATGGATGGCCTCATACGGATGTTGGACGAGTACAATCCTTTGGCAAGGACATTTCGAGCGGCTCGAGATAGATTCGATGAATCTGCAATTCCTATTGTCAGCATCAGACTTATTGGATCAAGGGATACTAATGGGAGGCGTTACAATGTGCCAACTGCTTCGGAGGTTGCTGCTGTGGTTGTAGGAGATTTTAATATTGAAAATACTGAACGTGACATCATTGTTGATAGACATTCTGGGGGCTTGCAAAGGATAAGTGAACTCCATCCGAGCTTTATGGCAATGCAGTATCCGTTGTTGTTCCCATATAGAGAAGATGGATTTCGACTAGGTATTAAAAAAAGAATCCCTAATGGTGGAAGTGCAAGCCGTGATAGTATAACAATGAGGGAATATTATGCCTACAGATTGCAGCAAAGGTCAAATGAGGGGCAAACTTTAGTACGTGGTGGACGATTGTTCCAACAATACATAGTTGACTGCTACACATGTATAGAGGAAACACGGCTTGCATGGGTACGAAGAAACCAATCCAAATTACGGGCAAAATTGTATAGTGGTTTGAAGGATGCAATTTTGAGGGGAGACACTGATGCGTCAAACGTAGGCAAACGAGTGATACTACCTCCTACTTTCACAGGCGGGGCGAGGTACATGGTGCAGAACTACCATGATGCGATGGCAATTTGTAGAAGCACAGGTTTTCCTGATTTATTCATAACATTCACTTGCAATCCCAAGTGGCTTGAAATTAAGGCTTTCCTTAATGATGATATACCTGGGCAAGGACCTGAAGATAGACCTGATGTAGTGGATAGAGTTTTCAAGATTAAACTTGATGAAATGCTTAATGATTTAAAGAAAAACCACCTGTTCGGAAGAGTTGTTGGAAGTAAGTTCTTTTAATGTTTTTTTACAACTAAACATCCTACCCAATTCTACAACATTCCTCTGATACATAGTATTTGAATTGTAGTGTTTTAAGTTTTCAACCGAACATCTATACTTTCGATTAATTCAACTGGATTTTAATTTATGTTGAATTTTTTTTTCCAATTGTCTACACGATTGAATTCCAAAAGCGCGGTCTCCCTCATGCTCACATTCTACTATTCCTACATCCAGATGACAAATACCCTACACCAGCACATATTGATAGCATCATATCTGCAGAAATTCCAGATTCAACTGTAGATCTTGTTGCTTTTGAGGCTACAAAATAGTTCATGATCCATGGGCCATGTGGTAGCCAAAATTATAATTCACCATGCATGGTTAATGGAAAATGCTCTAAACATTTTCCCAAAAAACTAAATGCAATCACCACAATTGATGAAGAAGGATATCCCGTGTACAGGAGAAGAGATGATGGAAGAACAATAGAGAAAGGAGGAGTGTTATTGGACAATCGATACGTAGTTCCACACAATGTTGATTTGTTAGTGAAATATCAATCACACATCAATGTCGAGTGGTGCAACCGTTCAAGAGCCATCAAATATTTATTCAAGTACATAAATAAGGGCGTTGACAGGGGTATATTAGTATTTGAAAATGATAACACTGTTCCTTTGGCTGATAGAGCTCGACACAATACGCATATAGATGAGGTTAACCGATTCTTGGATTGCCGTTATATTTCGGCAACAGAGGCATGTTGGAGAATATTTGATTTCGATATTCACTATCATCAACCAAGTGTTGAACATTTGACTTTTCATCTCCCAAATGAACAGAGTATCACATATCCTGATTCATCTAACCTTCAAGGCGTTGTTAATCGCAATGGAATTGAATGCACGATGTTTACTGAATGGATGAAACTGAATCAGGTAGATGAGGCAGCAAGAAACCTCACCTACGCCGAATTTCCGACTCAATTTGTTTGGCATAAAGATGTAAAATAATGGCGGAGGAGAAAGTCAAGGAAATGCATTGGTAGAATATACAATGTACACCCTACAAGTGGTGAGAGATTTTACCTGAGATTGCTACTAAATGTTGTACGTGGTCCCAGAAGCTTTGAAGAAATAAGAACTGTTACCAATGTTATCTACCCAACGTTTAAGGAAGCATGCCATGCACTTGGTCTTTTGGACTCAGATTGTGAGTGGAGTGATGCACTCAATGAAGCTGTAAATTGGGCATCAGGGTTCCAGCTTCGAGAGCTATTCGTCACCCTCCTTTTATTTTGTGAGGTGTCAGAGCCACACAAACTTTGGGAGAATAATTGGATAATACTTTCTGAGGATATAGTCCATATACAGAGACGTGCCTTGCAACTCCCGAACCTACAACTATCTGAAAATCAGATACGAAATCATGCTCTATTTGAAATTGAGAAGTTGCTGGTTAAGCATGGTCGGAGTCTGAAGGAGTTTCAATCGATGCCGTGTAATGGATGCTGTTACTGACATGAGCCTTATACAACATACCTGTACAGAAAATAGGTTGATACAATAGTCACAAAATAGGTTGATACAAGAAGAATTATCGCACAATGTTACTGAAATGTTCAACGAACATGCTCAACTACATGCTCGACTCAACGATGAACAACGAAATGTGTACAACCGTGTAATGGATGCTGTTTCAAATAAAAAACAGCGGTGTGTTTTTTGTATATGGCAGTGGTGGTACACGGAAAACATACCTGTACAGAACACTTTTAGCTGCAGTGAGATCTGAGAAGAAAATCGCTTTGGCTGTTGCGTCATCCGGTATTGCTGCACTTCTACTACCAAGAGGGAGAACCGCACACTCAAGATTCAAAATTCTGATAAACATCAACGAGACGTCTCTATGTGACATCAAACCTGGTACTCAGGCTGCTGAATTGATGATTAAAACAGATTTAATAATATGGGACGAGGCGCCGATGGCTCATAGACATTGTTACGAGGCTGTTGATCGTACATTGAAGGACTTGCTACGTGCTGTAGACCCACAAAATGAACACAAACCGTTCGGTGGTAAAGTTGTAGTCTTGGGTGGCGACTTCCGCCAAATCCTCCCGGTTGTTCGTAATGGAAAAAGAGAAGAAACTGTTGCCGCAACACTAAATAGATCATCTTTGTGGCCTGCATGTGAGGTTTTTGTACTAACAAACAACATGAGGCTTAGCAGTCACGGCGAAAGCTCTGGACATGATCAGAAGCTGATTGAATTTAGAAGTTGGGTTCTCAAGATTGGAGACGGAGCTATTGGAATTGGAGATAGGGACTACACAATCAAATTCCTGATGATGTTATTGTTCCAAATGGACCAGATCCCATTGGAGATATTGTTGCCATCGTATATGACAATTTGCCGATAAATATCTCAGATTCAAAGTACCTACAAGAGAGAGCAATATTGGCACCAACAAATGATATAGTAGACAAAATTAATGATCCTATCATCGCGACGTTTGATTGTGAAGAAAGAGTTTACTTAAGTGCAGATTCTGTTTGCAAAACTTCAGCTAATGCTTTTGACCAGGATGTCTTATATCCGGTCGAATTTTTAAATTGCTTGAAATTTCCAGGCATTCCTAATCATGCACTGCAGCTAAAAGTTGGGATACCTATTATGCTTCTCAGAAATTTAAACCAAAGCAATGGTCTTTGTAATGGAACCCGTTTGATAATAACAAATCTTGCCACTTGGGTTATTCAGGCAAAGAAAATTAGCGGTAGCAACATCGGATCAACAGTTATCATACCGAGAATTGTTCTTTCTCCAACTGACACCAAGTGGCCTTTTACTATGAAGAGGAGGCAATTCCCAGTGGCGGTTTGCTTTGCAATGACAATAAATAAGAGCCAAGGACAATCGTTAAAAAAAGTCAGTTTGTACTTACCTCGACCAGTGTTCACTCATGGACAGTTATACGTTGCTGTATCGCGGGTTACAAGCAGAGGAGGTTTAAAAGTGTTGCCAACAAATGATGCATTGATAAATCAAAATGCTACATTGAACATTGTCTACAAGGAAATTTTTGACGAACTCCCTACTAAGAAGTCACAGTAGAAATCATAAAATACAGCAGAAAAATAGAAAAGAAAACAATAAAGAATTTGTACTTTATTATCTTGACATTTGTTTAATGAATAAATTATTCCTTATCCTTCTCTACTTTTTAATGAAATACATGTGTGGATATAACATTGTGGTGATGATTATATTTTCAAGCACTCTTAATACATTCATCTTAATGCTGATTTTTGTAGGAAGCTAACAACGAGAGGACAAAATGGAGTACAACTTACTAAAAGAGCTAACAGAGGAAACTATCACATGGAATGTGTTGGTTCGCGTAACCTGTATGTGGGATGCAACGAATTTCAAGAACAACAATGAATTGCTTAGCTTAGACATGATATGCATTGACCAGGAGGTAAGACCTAAACAAAAGTCTAGATGATTTAAAAAAGGAATTCTATATCTATATATCTAAATAGATAATTATTCGTTGTTGAACTAAACCTGTCACAGGGAAATGATATACATGCTGTAATACGAAAAAACCTTGTCCAAAGATTTTGTCCAATGATTAAGGAAGGGGATATTTATACAATCTCAAAGTTTATGGTCACAAAAAGCAATGCGACCTTCAACCCAACTCAAAATGAACTGAAAATCGTGTTTATTCTGACAACATCTATTGAGAAGTTCAATGGAACGGATGCCTACATCCCCCGTTACAAGTTCACTTTCCCATATTACATTGAGTTGACAAGTCGAGTGAATAACAATTCGTATTTGTCTGGTAAGCTAAACACCTTTATCTTTATTCACCACTTATTTTAATGGACCTTATTGATTTCCACAAATTCAATTATTCTATAACAAACATTCACTCAAAAAACTTGAACTATACCTCCTCTTGCAGATGTTATAGGAAAAGTGTTGGCAGTTGGTGCGATAGAAACTGCAACAGTCGGATCTTCATCAGTTGCCAGGAGGAATGTGGAAATTGTACTAGCTGAGTATGTTAAACATCATTGTAGGAATATCTTTTCAATTGGTGTCTAACTTCTTACAAACGAAACAATTTCTATTTTAACCAGGGGTGCAAAGATCAAAGTTACTCTTTGGGGAAATGTTGCTGCCAAAGTTGACCAGGATTCGCTAATATCTGGACTAGGCCCATTTGTTATGGTTTTAACATCTACAACTGTAAAAACTTTTAGAGGTAAGATTTGTTTTTTTTTTTCCCCCAAAACAATAACACCAAAACCTACAATTCCATACATTTTATAACTATATTCATATTTGTTGCAGGTGAATACTCCATTTCATCTACAAGTGCAACTAAAGTATACATAAATCCTGAAATACCCGAGAAAGAAACTTTTCTTAACAGGTAATACTCAACAAATCATTGCTTACATTAAAGATTTCAATTTCTCAAATAATCTCAATCTTACACGCGAATTACTTCTTTACTGCAGCGACTTCTTCCTCACTGCCGAACACATCAGAGAGATTCCAACACAACAAAACAATGGAAAATCTATTGATGAAATAAAGTCTGAAAATAGAAAAACAATTGCTCAAATTAAGGAATTGGAATATGACTCGGGAAAAAATGTAAAAATTCCATACAAATGATTGATTTGCAAATTTTCACTCTCCTCAACTGAAGAAAAATTAACGAATACTTTTCCAGGAGATTATTTGCACATGCACTGCCATGATAACAGAAATTGACACAACTTTTGGATGGTGCTACACTGCATGTCAACTATGTCGGAAGAAGGTTACGACCCGAGGAACATCTTTGTGGTGTGATAAATGCAAAGTTGAACCTCGCTATCCAATTCAAAGGTAATCCTTCATTGGTAGCTTCCATTAATTTGACAACACACATTCCTCCATATTCACCAAACACTATCAAAGATAAAACCATATTACTAAGTACTATTATTAAACTATTTGGAAGATATACAAAACAATATAATTTGCACGCTATGTTGGTAATTCACACACAACCTGTGAAGTAGATGAATAACCGTAACAAAATTTAATACCACATATTCTCTTCCTATCCAACAATAGTAAAATCATATCATTTTGCTTATTGTTAAGTAATTATATAAAAACATGGATACTTTTAAAATAACAACACAACCTCAAATCACCTATGAAATGGATAAAATAGGAAAATATTCATTTCTCTACTTCATAGTTATGAAAAAATCGTTGCAACAAATTAACAGGTACAAACTTCAACTGCAAGTACAGGATACAACAGGGACTGCCTCCTTCATTCTATTCGATAAAGACTGTGAGCACCTGTTTGCAAAAACAGCTAGAGATCTTCTAATTACTGATGTAAGTAAAAAAATGACATTTTGATTGTTATTTATGTAAATAACAATATCCACAACATCTTACATAAATCATTACACCCCTACTTACAATCTTTTTTATCCAGGGATTTGACCCTAAAGAGTTGCCTCCAATAATGACATACATTGTTGGAAAGACCTATATCTTCCAATTAAAAGTTAATGATTACAATCTCCACCATGGGTGGGATAATTATACTGTTACTAGGATCTTCAATGGGGATGATATGACTGCAACAAACTCACAACTTCAGCAGGAAACATTGGTATGTATGACAAAAAAAACACATGCTTCGCCATTTCATAGCCCCAAGTTTATACAGTTTGTAATTATGTTAATTCCAAAAAAAAAAAAAACACTACCATTGAACTTCTACTTTATTTAGGAAAAAGCTGGGAAAAAACAATTCGGGACGAAAACAATATCTCCTCCAAACGATGGAATCAGTCGGATTGGAGAAAAGAGACAAGACACCACAAGCCAAACAACTCCTATACAGGAAGATGAAGATGACATAACCCCTATAAATGATCATAAGGAAGATGGAATGTTAAAGGCACCAGCAAGCAAGGGGAAGAGAAGGAAACTGATCATACGAGGATCTCCATAGCTTTAATCACAGAAAGGAAGAATTGGAAACAATCGTATTATAAACAACGAAACAAATAAACATACCTCAATCCTCTTCAATGATCGCATGTTACAGTCAAAATCTTTAACTTACTACAATTGTGTAATAAAAATGGAAATTTGGTGATATTTTCCGTCCATATCAGTCAAACAATGCTCATGTATTATTAATTTTATGTTTTTGGAAAGAAATGCTAAAGCTTTTTAAATTTCTCATTGTTTACATTAATATTTATTTATATTTTGGTATGCACTTTAGGTGTTTGAAGATTGGTTGCAATGTGTAATGAATTGTTACTGCTCTCTGTTTCTCTACATGTTTCTTTAAAAGGTGCTTTAGATGTTTTCCGCTCCGAGTGTTTTTCGGACTTAAGTCCTCGTGGTGAGGGGTTTTATTTGGTTCTTTGCTATAGTTCTAAGTGTATCTTGGTTTTGGATCTTGTGTGGTTAGACTGGTCCCCTCCACGTTTAATGAAATTATCCTTTGCCGAGGAAAAATATTGCGCTAAACTAATTATTTGCTTTCTTTTTCTTTTTGGTGCAAAAAACTACTATTAGTTTTCGTTGACAATCTACAAGTATGTATAAAATAATGTTAAATGGAGCAAATAATCGATAGTTTTATCATGTTGTCACATATTTTTTAAACTTAAATAGTACACAATATACTAAAATAAGAAATTAGTGAAAGGTGCACTTCCATTTTATTATCATTAACTGCAAAGTACAAAATTGCTCCAAATTGGTGAACATATGATTGTGCAATGTTACTTTCAACTGTGCTAAAATGCTTCGTGTTTTTTTTTTTTTTTTTTGGGTTTATTTGTTTACACGGAGAAGGGAAAAAAAATCCCAAATATGAATTGTTTGTAAATTTTTTTATATGCGCGGGTACTATGCTAGTATATATAAAGACTGAGGCAAACAAAGTCTCCACAACTTGCCACGTCAGCAACCTATTCCTCTTTTAAAAATCCCACTGCCTTGAGAATGTGCAACACACCTTCACCCTCTTCATTCCTCAAAACCATCCGTACCCCTTCCTTACGTCTTCTTGCCTTCTCTGCTCTCCCATCTGCAGCCCCGTAAAAGGAGATCGAAACTGTGCTTGGGAGATCTATGGCTCATGTGATTCAATCAAAAAATGGTTGTGAACCTCAAAATTCTCTCAAGGTAATCTGAATTTTAGATCTCTTTCTGCTGTTCCATTTCAGAGAGTCGATTAATTTTAGTTCTCACTTGGATGATGACATAGCCAAAATTCTTACTCCCAGTATTCATTTTAGACGGATATCATCCGAGATCAATTAATTTATTTGATTGATTTTTACAGTTTCATTGATTGATTTGAAGATCAAGTTGGTTTAATTTTGGGTGTGTATATACATATATATATATATATATCATATCTTATTGAAAGCTTTGTAATATTTTTATGCTGATTGATAGTTTTGGGTTTGTATATTTCAATTTTCGTTGTATGCATGATCAAAAGTGATAGACCTCTGTTCATCATGACTTGGATTGGTTAAAAGATGATACACACACACACACACACACACACATCTATACATATCTAATCAACTCTCTACATGCTGTTGGAGAGAAGTTGAAAAATTGTCATTATTGAAAATAATAATTTCAGTGAAGATTTCTACTTTTTTTTTCACCAATGTTATGATTTCAAAATTTGATTGCCAAATTTAGCTTGAGCCATTAAGTTTGTGTCAATCTATGCTCCTCAAATTTGAGTTCTAAATTTGGTTCCCCGGCCCGATGCGTTAACAATGTACCACAAGCTGTGGCAATGATACGTGGTATCACATTCCACATACATGTGGTAAAACTAACAAAGCATTTGCGAACCAATATTGGGAAGCATAGAATCATTCCATTTTTATTTGCAGTTGATTTGCGTGGTTCGACTACCAAAATATTTGGGAATCAAATTTGGGCAACATAGCATTATTCTTTTCATTTTATAATGAAGTAGAAGCCTGTTTATTTAATAATTTTAATGGTTCAATACTACCACACATGAATTCCTTTGATGTAAACCAATAATTTATGGAGCATTTGATGAGCTTAAAGTGGAAGCCTACCTATATTGTGTCTTTCAATTTTGTGGTGTACAAGCTAGACCGTGCAGTTTTCGAGTTGCACTAATTAGAGGCTGGTCCAAATTTTTTGTTTTTGTTGTTGTTGTTGTTACATGTGTATTGATTCCTCGAGTTAATTCTAAATTCTCAGGTATGTCATTTATTCCCTTTCTATTTTTTCTTAACAACTTTTCAAAGCTAACCAATTTTCTCCCACCACATTATACCAGTTACTCCCTTACCACAACCACTAGCACTGCAATCCATTTCCATCATTGACTTTATGATAATATTCATTCTACTTTGCACTCGCTATATATAATAGCCAAGACTCCTCTCCAGCGCCAAACGCCTTCTCCATTACTAGATTCGTTGAATAATGGTCATTAAGAACCATCAATCTCTTTCCCCCCCTCTCTATATATTTCTCTGGCCCAAATTGGTACCAGAGAATTCATACACATGGAGCTTCTTGATGGAGCTATGTAACCAAAAGATTTTTCATTAATTTTCTCCCAACATCAATTCGAACTGTTTGATTTATTGTATGTATTATGGTATGTTGTTTGTTTTTGCCTTTCATCAGTGTGGACTGATTTTTTTATTTTATTTGGTAATTGGGAGTTTGTGTTGAATTGGTTGTTTTAGTTTCCTTAATTTATTGAATTTTGGAGATGAATTATTCTTAGTTTCTAACATTTGTGATGGCAATACTGTTCCTATACATGTGTGTAATTAACTTGCACTTTATTGCTTTCACTTAAGTTCTAAATCATTCGCAACCATTATTTTCGAAGCTTGATCTGCCATTTTTTTTTTTATGTTGATATTCCCTATTCGGAATTCTTCAGTTTAAGGCTTCGATTTCGTTAAACATCCGCTTGGTGAGAAATAACTTTTGAGAAAGCTTTGAATGCAATTTAGTCCTTAACAGTAGGACAAGGACAAACTTAAAGCTGTATAGACAATTTGTAGTGCATGTTCAGTGATTTTTAATTTTGATTTTAGGAGGAGATTTGCTGCTCCAATCAATGAAAATAAGCTGAAACTTCCGGGCAACTACAACCCCTTTTTGTAACCCAAATGCAACTCCCAACACATATTTGATTTTTGTTGGACAATGTTGAAGTGGTCCTAACATTATCGGAGGTGGTCCCACTGCCATATGTGTTTAAGAACCACATTTAGGGTACAAAATTTAAGAAGCATAGCATTACTCTAAATACAACTTTTAAATGCAAACTTGCTTCACAATTTTATGATACATGTACAATACTCATGAAATTTCTTTCCCACCTTCATTTTTTGAACGTTATGCTTCTCAAAATTTGAGTTTAAAATTTGTTTCCCAAATATTTTATCATTTGTGCCCAATGCATTGGTATGTGTACCACTTACCGTGACATGTAAGGTCTATACATATTTATACATCTTCTTGCAAAAAGTCTATCATGATTCGGCATGAATTTACAATTTACATTTCAAATTTTGGCTTGACACATGTTACTTGTATTTGCAATTTTAGAGCATTGTGCTACATTGGGAAGCTCTCCTACAATAGTGTGAAAACAATATCCTTATTTGGAGGTTAGAATGAACTTGATTTGTTTATTGTATATTTGTAAATATATTACATTGTTTTGAGGATATGGTCTATGCACGGTGCTAAACGTGCAACTACACTACTCTTATGTTTGCTTTTTTGTCCCTCCGAAGGAAACTTGCTTTATTAGTAATTTGAGTTGAAACGCCCGATGTACCATGTAATTTTAGTTGGACGGTTTTACTTTCCCATGTAAAACTGCTAAAGTTTGAAACATTCATGGACAATAATTATAGTTCCATTAAAACATTGATAATTTAGGTAGCGGTTGATACCATTTGATTTCATTTTCCAGTTTTTGTGTTAGCAGTTTTTGTGTTCCTTTTTTAAAAAATGAAAACAGAAAATGCGTTTGATAACCGTTTGTGTTTTCACTTTTTTTCCCCAAAATCGATATTAAAATTTTGAATGCTACTTTTTTTTTTTGGCTTCCAGTTTTGGCCCCTTTTTGAAAATAGATTTTGAAAAAAAATAACAAAAACTGATTTACCAATCGCATTTTCTATTGCCATTTTCGGGAAAAAAAAAAAAAAACCTGAAAACAAACACAAAAAAAAATAAAAAATAAAAAACAAATTGTTACAAACAAACCCTTAATAAACGTAAAATTGACAAAAACTAATCTGAAAAATGTTTTTTCTAACAGGTGAGTATGTCTTACGCGAATGAAGAAGCGTCATACAGTGGATCAAAGCAATACAAGAGAGTTGCAAGTTCGCTCGAAGATGAGAGTATTGATGCAACACCAACTGGTATAGACACAAGCAGCACATCAAGAAGAAACAAGAGGCCAAAGACCACAAAACTCAGATGATGCAACTAATAAAAATAGCAACACGTGAAGTTTTGAAGTGTCAATACAAACAACTTCTACACACATTCCATAATGTTCATATGCCTATGCTTCGCTTCTAATCCAGTTCGTTAAATAGATATAACGTTATGACAATTTTATCGTCAATTACTTTCATGAACTAGAGTTGTGAAGACGTGTTTAACTACTAACCAATATGCTCATACAACATACAAAGCATACGGCCCGTGCATTGCACGGGTTATCGACTAGTTCAAACTATGTTCAATGCAATTAAAATTTTCAGTTAAAAATGACTAATTCTTTTCTTCTTCTTCTTCTTCTTCTTCTTCTTCTTCTTCTCTCTCTCTCTCTCTCTCTCTCTCTCTCTCTGGATTCCAAGAATCGGTCTACTTGATTTTGGAAACACCGGAGTCATTTTATATTTCGTGATGCATTAATTTATATTTGTCTCCACCTATCTTATATGTGTTTTGTCTCTCTAATGTAATTATATCAATATTAGTACATGTATTTAAAAAAAATTAACTTCCATTCCCAACACAACATAAGGTTTCAAAGATAACATATTGACACAGTCCGGTACATAAGTCTTTCCTAGAAGATACAACATCGCTGAAAAGTTACTCTAATTCAACATAATGTTATCAAAGCATTTGTACAACCGAGTTGAACTTTGAGATAATCTTAGACATCACTATGGCCATGGGTTACGTTAACCAAAATTATAGGTCTTTTTCGTGGGTACATACCAATTCTCTGGCTATTCACCCACCTCGCAATCAATCGAAACGTGTGGCCTAGAAGAAGAAGCGACATTACACCACACCACACCATGACTGCAACTTTAATCACATGGGCAAGTGATTCTCTATCCTTTTTAGGAGTAACAACAAAAATAGAAATCGCATAAGTTAGCGCCATTGAAGTGATCGTCAACCACATGATCACCATCAAAATCCACATAAAAGGCTTGCGCTTAAATGGCAATCCGCTAATCAGTAACAAAATCGTACTTAGCGATGCAACGAAACCTATGGTGTTGGTGCGTAAAAAAAACCGGTAATATATTGGATTATTGTATGCCATTACAGACTCCCCAGCCTTGTGCGAATTCGTTAGCGGGTTTTGAGAATCCATATTCAAATCGTCTTGCCAAACACCTCCCGGAGGGTTCAACCCAGATTGGAAAGCCATTGTTGCTATAAGTGATGCCACTACCATTAAAGAGTCCCTTTTCTTGGATAACCACTCACCTTGAGTGAGATTTGATTTTGGATTACTCAAAGGTGTGTTTGGCACAACCAAATGTGGAATATTAGGCCTTCTTGTTACATTGTTGCCTCTTAGGGCTCCGGCTTCTCGGAGGAAGTCTCCAATGGCCAAATCATTCATATCTCTTCGACTTTGTGATAAAATATCCAATGCTGTGAACCCATTTGCATTTAACGCGTTTACATCTACTCTGGCACTTGCAATCAAATACCTTATAGTCTGCACAAGTTTGTTACCACCATTAATTAGGTTAAAGAACTAGAAATGTAGTGCATAAAGGCAGGTGGGGCAACAGAATTGACAAAACATAAAGAAGTTGGTCAACTAGCCAATGTCAAAGCAGAAAGTGTCGTTAAAACTTTTAGTGACACTTTCTTCAGCGACACTTTTTGTTTTGGCATTAGTGTTTCCCTTAATTTTTTCCAACTTAGTGTGAACCTCAAAATTTCATTTTCAGTTCTTTGCTAAAATCCATCAAGTTTATCACAATCACATTTCGTTCAATCGGTTGAGCTAAACTAGATGGTTCATAACAAGGAAAATATAAAAAAGAGCTTCATAATTTTTCTTGCCACATTCAGGGTTCATTTGGTTCATGAATTTTGGGAATGAAAAGAAAAATAGAAAATTAAAGCACTTTTCTTTATAAGATTATCAAGAATAAAAAATAAATAAAAATAAAAAAAATTAAGAGAGAGAAGGGAAGAAGAAAAATAAAATGAAATGAAAAATTGAACAATTTTGCTAATTTTGTATTTCAATTCCTTTCAATCATTTTTCAAATTCTTTTAGATTGGTAATATTATCTGAGCACATTAGAAAACAACAAGGATTTCGACCTGTCCTATACTAAACCCTCAAACCAAACGAAACATTAAGAAACTAAGAACTAATGTACACAAAACTCGGTTTCCTAAGCTTTTTTAGTGGGGAGTAGAAATCCCTCTTAGGTCCGGCCACTTGGCTCAACCGTGTAGAATAAACAATAATGATATACCCACACTCACAACTACATTTGGTACATCTTGACCCTTGATTTTAGTGAGTCTCATGTGGGATCCATATAGGATCCACTAAAATTAAGGACAATTAAAAGTCAAAATGTGCTGAATGTAATTGTGGGTGTACCATTAATCATAACTAAAATCCATTTGGATGCAATTGTTTAGCTCTGTGTTACCTTTTTTTCTTCTCTCTTTTAGGCTGTCTAGTTTACAGATCCATTTGAGAGGAAAAAAGGGCAAAAAAAAAAAAAAAATGTGATTCACAAAATTCCAAATTAACCCAAATGTTGTGTTTTCTACCCAATGATAGTAAAAAAGAAAAAAAGGTATAATTACACTTTACACCTTTATATCAGACTCGTGTTTTCAATTGGATGCATAAACTTTTGGATAAATTACAAATTACACCCCTATAGTTTGAAGGTTGTGACAGTTTGGTCTTTGTCGTTTCACTTTTGGCAATTTATACCCTATAGTGTGAATATTATGCAAAATCCACCCAATTACACAAAAAGCAAGGGCACAATGAGAATGTCACATTATTTCCAACCAAAAATGATCCCATGTGCAGGGGCAGACCCAAAAGTGTAGTTCAGTGGGAGCAGAAGCTTATACAGGGGTTCTAAGGAATTTTTTTTTTTTTTTTATTTTTTTTTTTTTTTTATGGGTTGAAATAATATAATTCTATGTGGTTTTTTTGTACACACTAATCTATCCTATAAATAACTTATATATAATCATTTAAATAATTTGATACACTTAAAGCTTATAATATGATAATATCTTATAGTCTATTAAACCATCTGATAATATCTTTTAATCTTTTAAATGATCTAATATATTTCAAACTGGACACGCACTAGCTACCACACAAATATAAAAGTGATAAATATAAATAACTAATTAAGCTTATAATACAAAAATTTTGTGAAAGAATTATGGGATAGATTAGTTTGTATCCAAAAAAAAAAAAAAAAAAAAACAAAACAAAAAAAGGGGTCGTGGTGCTACTCCTGAACCCCCATATAAACTTCTGCTCTCACTGAACTACACTCATGGGTCTGCCCCTACACATGTGGTCATTTTTGGCTGGAAATAATGTGACATTGCCATTGTGCCCTTGCTTTTTTTTTTTTTTTTTTTTTTTTTTTTTTTTTTTTTTGTAATTGGTGAATTTTGCACAAATTTTAAACTATAGGGTGTAAATTGCCAAAATTGAAGCCACAAGGACCAAATTGTCACAACCCTCAAACTATAGGGGTGTAATTTGCAATTTACCCTAAACTTTTTTTTTGTTTAATCGAACCATTGAACTCAAAAATTCATTCAATCAGACCGAACTCAAAAATTCATTCAATCAGACCCAAAACATGACATTGTTAGCTTAAACTAACAGAAATTGTCAAGTTAGTTGCCCGTAATGCTTAACTGTCATAAGTTAGGTTAAGCTAAATGAAGGAGCTGGTGAATGACGCAAGAAATCCCATTCAATCATATCCAAAAGCGTATTAAATCAAATCTAAAATTGCATCTTTTTCGCGCTATTCACAAGCTCCTTCGTTTGTCTTAACCTTACTTGTGACAGGTAAGCATTACATTCAACTCACGTGACAATTTTAGTTAGGTTTTGGGTTGATTGAATGAATTTTTTAAGTTCAAGGGTTTGATTGAAAAAAAAGAAGTTTATGTATCAAATTGAAAACACGGGTATAATATAAGGGTGTAAAATATAATTAGGCCTAAAAAAATATATCAAAATGATGTTGTGACTTAAGAAAAATAAGAGGAATTGAAATGATTTACAAAATTTTGAAAAATTATTATTATTATTTTTTAATTTTCCTTGGTTTGTTTTTTTTTTTTTTTTTTGGGCTCACCACAAAACAAAATTCATTAATCTTTGAAAAGCATACAACCTGGACCATATATAATGAGTCCAAAACCAAGGAAACGTTTACTTTTGATTTTTTTTTTTTCTCTAATTAAATCCATGAACGAAATAAAGTCTATGGACTCCTTAAAAAAAAAAAAAAAAGCCTATGGATGTGTTGCATGCGAAAAAAAAAATGTCATAATAACTTAGCACTAGCAGTTGTTCTAAAATTTTGTAAAATTGAGTACGGACATACCTCGATCTGTTTGTCTACAACTGCTAGATGTAAAATGGTGTTCCCATAATGATCCTTGTAATTCACAAAGACATGATCATCCATAGTCTCCATCAAAAACTTCAGAGCCTCTAATTGATTCTTTCCCACACACAAATGCAAAATGGTCTCACCTGATCTGTCAACAACCGCTCGAGCCGCGTCAATTCTGGCCGGAACCAACTCTTTCAAAACACTCATTCGGCCTTTAATGGCTGCAATATGAATTGGGTTTCGACCATCTCGATCACAAGCATCACACATGGCAGGATTAGCCAATAGCAATAGTTTTACTATCTCTGTATACCCTTTGGCCGATGCTATGTGAAGAGCAGACAATCCTTGTGAATCGAACACACCAGCGAGCTCATAGTTTACATTTAGAATCTCTTTTACAAAGTCTACGCGTCCGCGCATTGTTGCCACGTGTAAAGGAGTTTCTTTGAGATCATTCACAATAGTTCTATCAAGAACTAATCGATCTTCTTCAAGTATTTCATGCAGTGATTGTACATTCCCTTCCAGTGCTGCTTCATAAAGTCTTTGCTCCATTCTCTCTCTCTCTCTTTTTCTCTCAAGATCTCTCTTCCAAATGATGAAGGAAACATATAAACAAATATATATATATATATATTTATATATATACAGTCTATTTCTTGGAAATACAGTCTGTGTGTGAAATAACACTATTGTTTGAAAGAAATGTATGATGAGTTTCTTTAGCAAGGAAATTAGGTGCATTAGACTATTCATAAAAAAATGTTGACACTGAAAACAAACATAGAATTGAGAATGGTCTGTGCGATCAGAGAGGGGAATTATCTCGTATAACCATCACATATGTGTGATTTCCACTGCGATACGAGTATTTTGTGGGTCCTAGAATAATCAATAGATCACAGTAATCGTCACACAGTGTGACAGTCACATAGAATAATTTCCTCTCTTACCCATTTTTTTTCTTTAATTATAAGTGGAAGGGGATGGGGGTCGAACATTCGACCTATGCAATGAAGGGTCTAAGACCCAGCTAGACGCCAGACGAGCTATACTCACTTTGCACACCTAATTTATTTAAACTTTCGTTAAACTCAAGTTTGGTTACTTCCCTAGTAAGAATCAAATGTAGATTAAATTAAACAAGGGGTGTGGGGGATGAATAACTCATGAACCAGTCATGCCTTCTTTATTTTGAGCAATCCATTTGGTGAGGTTGTTAACTAATTATAACCACAAGTATCAAACTATTATTTTCTCTCTTTTTTTCTTTTTTAAAGAATCATCCTATACCAAGATAGAGTAATACTACACCCACACAAAATTCCACACAAAATTCCACACAAAGCAATTATGTCCCTTAATTTCGGTAGGTCCTGTGTGGGACACATGTGTTCCCCACATGGAACCAACTGGAACCAAGGGCCAAGATTGTTTTATGTGGAATTTTGTGTGAAATATTGTGTGAGTCTAACATTTTTGTACCAAGAAATGATAGAGAAGTTTATGTTGGTTTGGACTCACATCGGCTATTTTCACCGATGGTGAAATATATTATAGTACTCTATAATTACACTGAAGTTCCATTTTGAATCCTATTTTATTGATTGGAACACTTAAAAGATCTTTCATTTATAGATGCATGTCATTTAGGGACGAACTTTAATGGCATACCAAAAATACGACAGGAATTAGGAACCACATAGAAGGTCCAAAATAAAATTTTGGTGTAATTACAAAGTACCAAAATTATTTTATGCCTTAATATTTTTTAGGGATGTGCTCTCCATACATTTCACTTTTTTGGACTCCATTAACAATTTTCTTAAACAAGACGCTTTTATGTGTAGAGGATTTTAAGTTTTTCAACTAAAAATACACGAGCTAAAATAAAACTTTGATATTATTATAGATGCTTAAAAAAAATTAAAAAAAATTCACCTCTTTAATAGTTCTTTGGGGTAGGTTTGACCGGAGCAAAAAAAAAATGTCAATCTCACTTCAAGGTTAAACAGATGACATAAAGTCTCTGAAAAAAAAAAACAGATGACATGAGAAATAAATATTTGAATGATGTAATGCAACCACGTACATTAATTTAATCTAGTTGTTGTTAGTGCTTAGTTTTGAATTCTCAATCCAACTTTAAGAAGTAAAAATGATGGAGAGCATTTTTTCTCACTCAAATCACTCAGTCCTTGATCACTCGGTAACATGTGTTTCATTCCAGTAATTATGTTGATGATACAAGGGCAAAACATGAATGGAATGAGAACACATGTTACCAAATGAAGATTTGTGTGAGCAATAAGAGACCATTTTTGGGTGAGCAATAAGAGATCATTTTTGGGGCACTCAACAATGATAAGTGGAAGTCTAAAAATTGCTACCATTAATATAAAGCCTTTTAAAAAAAATGTCATGAAACTATATGAGTTTTTTTTTTTGCTAAAATGAAACTATATGAGTATAAATATCGTACCGAATGCCTAAAGGTTAGCATTGGGATCATAGTTTATATATATTGTATGTAGACTTGCTACGATTTTATTATTTATAAAAAAAGACTTGCTACAATTTTATGATTTAAAAAAGAGTTAATTAGTATAATGTCCATTTTACTCTAAGTTTCTTTCAATATGTTCAACCCATGAAACATTTTACTATGAAGTCCATTCTACAAATTTGGACCAAACTACCCTTACCATTTCCCATTCAACACTGCAATAAATAACTCCAAGATTTTGGAGTTTTTAAAATTCAAAACTCAAATACCCAAATAAGAATGAATCACATTCTATATCCATTTACTCTCTCTCTCTCTCTCTCTCTCTCTCTCTCTCTCTCTCTCTCTCTCTCTCTCTCACACACACACACACACACACACACACATACACACCGGTCGTGACTCTCGCTTGATGGAAAATTACGGCCTACCTTCTCATGTTGATGATCCAAGCTTTCAAAGTCCCCGGTGAAGCAATCCAAGGCGGGTTGGAAAAGATTGGAGAGGTCATTAAGGCGTGTTTGGAGTATATATTGCAGATAGTAATGAAAATCATAAGTACTCTCATCTCTACTCTTTTTGATCTTGTTAAATAGAGCATTTTAGGGTCAGCAATGGCCACCGGATCAGCAATCGGTGGTCTAGTGGAGCAGATAAGGACTTCTCTTGATGGGTTGATGAAAGATTTTCCGGAGTTGGTGGATGGTTTCGTCCAGATGGTTACTACGATGGCCAAGGATCTATGGAAAAACTATAAGGAAAATATAGATACACAAAAAGGCCGTCCTTTGACATCTATATTGCCTTTAATTATAACTTTTTGCCCCTCCTATGTCCTCTCTCTCACACATACACACACACTGTAGATTATATAGCTGTTATATATGTTGTATAAACATAGCATGCCTTGTTGATTTGTTGTTGTTGCAACATATTCCTGTCCTGGGTCAACGGGCTTCGATTCATTTGTGTTGTTGATTGTGTTTTAAGATTTGGTTGTGGTTCAAAAGGTTATAGCGTAAAATTTAACACTCATGGTTTTCGTTCACATGATGTGGTGCGAAATTGTATACTATGTGAAGGAATGTGCAAATGAATTTGTGATAAGACAGTGTTCCATTTGTTGAAGAACTTGAATATAAGTGTGAAATTTAACAATTTTAGTGTGAAAATGTATATTATGTTGTAGTTCAAAGATTGTGGTTCAAAATGTTATAGTGTAAAATTTGTGCAAAATTTAACACTAATGTTCTTCGTTCACATGATGTGATGCGAAATTGTATACTATGTGAAGAAAAATTATGATATCTTGCAGTTAGTGTAAAATGAATGTGCAAATGAATTTGTGATAAGACAGTGTTCCATTTGTTGAATAACGTAACTCGAATATGAGTGTGAAATTTAACAAATTTAGTGTGAAATTTAACACTATTTTTTATTTATTTTTGGATGATATTGATGAATGACTGTTAGATCATCCAAGAATGGTGAAAATGCAAAATTATAAAAAAGATCCGTGTAATATTAAACAGAATCTAACCTATAAAGCCATACAATCATGACATTTAGTAACTTCTCAACATATATGCAACATTTATGGGATTAAGTTTGGTAACTTCCCAAAATATATGCAAGATTTATGGGATTGAGTTTGACCAATTGCAGTATAAAATAAGTTTGGTAACTTCCCAAAATATATGCAAGATTTATGGGATTGAGTTTGACCAATTGCAGTATAAAATTTCACACTAATGAACTAGTTGCAATGTAAAAACAAACCAGTTGCAGTGTAAAATTTCACACTAATGAACCAATTGCAGTGTAAACGAACTAGTTGCAGTGTAAAATTCAATACTCGCATAAATGTATGGTGCATAGTAACAGATTAATATGTTATGTACTGATCAATGATTATTGGTAGAACATACAAATATGGGATACCCACATAAAAATGACGTTAAAATATTCAAAAGACCCATAATGTACAAGGCTAAAGTTATGGAATTTTATTTCCATATATTTGATATGCAAATCAATGGAATCTTTAAAATAGAGTTATTACCATATATATATATATATATATATATTTCTATATATGTATGCCAGTGTATATGTATAGGGGTAAAAAAGTCACTAAAACTATCTATAATAGGGGATTGTGGACTAATCTCTAACAACATTCACAATCATAGGGTCTCTCATTAGAAAGTACCAATTGATGGGTCTATTATAACAAACATTGGTAGAATGAGATTTCCCGCTAAATTAGTATTTAAAAGAAGAGAAAGACTTAGCTGGAATTTTATGATGAAAACAAAGACTTGCTACAACTTTATGATTAAAAAAAGACTTGATACAGTTTTGGGTCAATGCCTTATCTTTTATATTAAGCTAGTATATACGGAGGAATATAGAAGTTAACGAATAAAAATTAATAGAATGATGAATTTTGGTGATTAGTCCTAATCAAAAAAAAAAAATATCGGTGATAGTCAGCCAAATGCATTAGGGGTGCAACACCCGACAGCATAGGCTTGATTTTATATCAAGGCTTTGCCTGAGTCTCCCTAAGAGTAAGTTCGAGCCCAGCTCGGACCTGGCTAACTGTAACGATCCATTCCTAGCAACAATACTGTTCGTTTTGGGTCTAAACATAAAGGGCTTCCCAAGAGGTCACACATTTTGATATTGTTGTAGCATAGGCTTAACCGTGGATTTCACTTTGTGTTTAGCACTTGCTTAGGACTGTAAAAGGCCTTGTTGCAATATAGAGACGATTAAACTTTGTATACTAGTGTAGGAACTTCACCACAGTCGATGTGGGGGTAAGTAAATGGACTAGATACCTCCCATCACCTTATCCATCTTGGTTTTCCTGCCTCACGAGTAGGGGTGGCAATCGTGTCGTGTTGGGTCATAATCGTGTCGTGTCATAATCGTGCCGTGTCAATAATCGTGTCATTTCTAAACGTGTCAAAAACCTAAACCCATACCCGTTTAATGCAATTCACGTGTCACCCATTTAACCCACCAACCCGCGTACTGAACAAGCCGTTTTCTTGTAACCTTTTTTTTTTTCTTGTATAACATGACATATTTAATAGATTGACTTCATGTAATAAAAAACCAAACATAGAGGGAAAAAAATGAAGAGGCACGATTCCAAGAACACAAGTCTTCCCACCTAATGTACCAACTACCAACAAGTCAACGAGAGTAAATGATCAATTGTTCCAAATTTAAACTAATTCAGTACAATATAACAATATCTAACTATTATAAAGGTAGGACTGTAATACTCTTAACTCCACTTTTCCCTCCAAAAAAAATAAAATAATAAAATAAATAAATATTACTTGCTTTTAAAAAAAATGTATTTAAAAAAAAAGTATATTTCCAAAAATACCCTCTATAATCGTGTTAAATGGGTTGACCCCATTAAAATATGACCCAACCCGTTTATTAATCGTGTTAAACGGGTCGACCCGTTTATGACCCATACCCGTATAAGCTAAACCCAAACCCGTTTAATTCGTGTCAGATTCGTGTCGTGTTGCCGTGTCGTGTCGAAAATTGCCACCCCTACTCACGAGTCTTGAGTCTTCGCTCTCGGTCCTCATAATCAACCTCCCTTAAAGGGCCACACATCCTCGTGTTGGACCCTCTCCACACTTTTGGTTGGGTTTCAACACCATTTGTATCGCCCTAGGCTTACTGGCCCAGTAACGTGAAAAATAACCCACAACATGGCCCAAAATGCTTGAGCTCAAGTTACTAGTAGCAAGCTTGCGGTGTTATTGTAAGCCACTCACACTTCTATTAGTTGGTCAATACGGGACATCAAAATTTCCCCCACACAAATATGCAACGTCCTAGTCACACGCTGGTACTCTACCTGTCATCTTTGGGCCTAAACATAAAGGACTTCCAAGGAGGTCACCCATCCTGATATTGTTGTAGCAGCAATACGATTAACTGTAGAGTTCTTTTTGTATTTAGCTTCCTCAAGACTTTACAAAGTTTTGTTGCTGGGGGAAGACTAAGCCTTATAAACAAGTTCCAAGATAGTCACCCCAGGTAATGTGGGACAAATGCATGGTCTTGATACCTCAGTTCACCTCACCTCATCCATCTTGATCTTCCTGCCTCAGAAGTTTTGATTCTAGCCTCTTGGTCATCACACTAACTCATACCAGACCCGATCCAAGTTTTAGTACCAAAGCCCAAGCTCGAGCTTGACTTGTGACAGTAAAACAACATTCTTTGTAGAGTTTCAAGTCTAGTCATTTGATTCATTTGGTTTAGATCTTAGAAATAACACCTTCATCTACCAATTTTATTTTTTAATGAAATCTAACAATACATAAATTTTAAAAGAAAAACACTACGATTTTACAGTTAACATGATACATATAAGTTATTACAAATGTATATAGAGGCTCGGGCTCGGGCTTGGGCTTGGGCTCAGGTTATTCGAGTTATGAATCTCTTTTGCCAAATTCAGGCTAAGCTTAATTTTCCAAGTTCAGGTCAATCTTGAACTTTCTAGCACATGCTAGCCCAAGATACAAAAAGAGGTTGTTTGAGCAAAATTTGCATTGGGATCGGGCTAATCTCGAGTAAGCCTGCGTAAGGTGTAACCCTAATTTGTTGCTCTCTTTACCAAGCCTTGAACCCTTGACCTAGGAATTGGGAACATTCATCCAACAAACTATCTAGGCAAGGGCAGTTGATGTTGTAGCCCTAATTGGCATTGTTATAGTTGAATATATGTTAACCTCACCTAGAAGTTTAATTGAAGAAAGAGAAAACAAAATTGGAAGAGATATGATATTTTGAACGTCGAAGCAGAATAGGTAATCTTAGAACATCTACATTTCTTTTCTCCTTGTCAATGCAATCACACAAGATGAAGAAGCATAGTCAAGCTAAACATATAGTTGGAGTTGCCTAAAGCATTCTATCATATTGTAAATGTGTGTGCATGTGTATGTGTGAGGTTAGGGAAAGCTTCATTGACACTTGACGAGAAGACAGGGAGGCTGCATATTTGTTCGGCTAGGTCCTTTTATTGAGTGAGATCGCGCCTGATCTTAAATAAGTACTCTTAAGATAGGTTATTTGTAAAACTAGCATGTTGCTGGTTTACCATAAGAGCCAGATAAAAATAAGAGTTAATCATTTCTCTATTGCACTTTTTAAGCTATGTCGGATATTCACCTCATACATAATTCCAACAAAACCCCCCAAAAGTATGAGTACTCAACATTGTTACTTTCGTCCATTCCATTCCTCTCAAGTCACAACCTTTCCTCCCAGAGAGATCAATTTAGTAAAAATACTCTTCTTCTCAGTTAGAATAATATTAGAATATTTGTCTACATTCTTGTAACTATTGTATCTTACTATACTTACTGTCTAGATACATTGTACTACCAGTTGTACTACTAGTTGTACTACTAGCCTAGGTACTTTTCTTTCCCTTTTAGGATTCTCTCTTGGCCTATATAAAGGCTACTCATTGTAAGGTTTCATCACACCATTCAATAAATAATTCATAGTATTGTCTCACTCTCTCTCCCTCTCTCTTATATATTCTAACATGGTATCAGAGCTATAAGCTCCTGGTGGCCTCTTCCTCCTCCTGGTGACCTCTTAAAAAGGAAAGTATGCTCTGTGGTTGCCACAATAGTGGATCCTCCACATCAAAAATCCTTCTTGTAGTTGCCTCAAGTTTGTAATCGTGCCACCTCAGCCCGGTCACCTCCGCTGCCCGGCTACCACCATCCACATCTACCCTACCCGACGTCCTCCTTTCGGTCACCTCGTCATCTCAACTTGGGCTCTGCCACTGTCACCGCCTTCACCGCTCGGTCACCACCACTGCTGCCAGGTCACCACCACCCAGCTGCCACTTCCTCATCCAGGCTCCCTCCGTCAGATCACCACCCGACCACCGCCACCCAGATCAATTCTACCACTCTCAAACTTATGTTACACATCATGGAGCTTCTCACAGATCCCTCCTGCAGATACTGTCACAAACCAGGAGATATTCTGTTGCATTGTCCTATCAGAGTGTGTACTTTCTGTCACAAGCGTGGACCAGGGCACTATCTTGATGATTGCAATGAGAATCCTACCAGATATTCATAGGATAATCAGTCCCGAGGTTGTTCATCATCATCCACTGCTATTTCTACCAAGGGGTCATCATCTTCTAAGTCGTCTACCCCTTCATCCATCTCTGTTTCTCTCCTTGCGGACATCATCAAACGAGTTCTGGATCATTCTGATAACACATCTCCTACTGCTCTATCTGTTGCCCCAGGTACATCTTCTTGGTTCTTTGACTCTGGTTACTGTAACCATATGACCTCTGATCCCACTACATTCTCTGCCAAACATTCTACTCTCAATGCACCATCCATACACACAGCTGATGGTTCCTGTATGAACGTCAGTCATATAGGGCAAGTCTCCACCACTCTCACATCTCTTCCAGACACTTATCTTATTCCTAAACTCACTTTAAATCTCATATCTGTTTGTCAATTGTGTGAACTCGGACTTGCTGTCTCTTTCTCTAATTCTGGATGTCTAGTACAAGATCCAAAAATGTGCCAGACTCTTGGGACAAGTCGTAAAATAGGACGATTATTTGAACTAAACAATCTCCATATTCCATCTCACTTCATTTCACCAACTCAAGCTGCAGCGTCAGTATAATCCACCTCACCTTTTCACCTTTGGCACTCTCGTTTAGGTCATGTTTCGCTAAGTCGATTAAAATCCTTAGTGTCAAGTGGTCAGTTAGGTTCAATTAAAGTCGAAAATGTTGATTGTTTACCTTTTCAACTTGCCAAACAACCAGCTTTACCATTTAATAACAGTGATTCTGTTTCCTCTACACCTTTTGATCTAATTCACTCTGATGTTTGGGGTCCCTCTCCAACTGTCACAATGGGAGGATCCAAATATTATGTAATCTTTGTTGATGATTTTATTATGATACACTTGGCTATATCTAATGAAAAATCGATCTGAATTACCCCAGATTTACTTTAATTTTGCTAACATGATCAAAACTCAATTTTCTTGCAATATCAAAGTGTTTCGAGCTGATAATGCCCAAGAATACAAAGAAAAGGGTGTTCTAAATTTTCTTCACCAGCATGGCACTCTTCTCCATCATTCCTGTCCAGGCACCTCCCAACAAAATGGGTGAGCTGAGCGTAAACACCGTCATATTCTTAATACTGTTCGAGCTCTTCTCACATCTGTTTCATGTCCTGAACAATTTTGGGGAGAGGCTGCCCTCACTGCCATTTATACCATGAACCGTGTGCCTTCTCCCACTACTGAAAATCAGTCACCGTATGAGCATCTATATATTCATCCTCCTGACTATACTACCCTTAAAGTCTTTGGTTCTGCCTGCTTTGTCTTACTACAACCACATGAGCGCACAAAACTAGAATCTCGAGCTCGCTTATGTTGTTTCTTGGGGTATGGTATTGAACACAAAGGCTATCGATGTTGGGACCCTTACTACAATCGTCTTCATGTGTCTAGTCATGTTGTCTTCTGGGAACACAAAATATTCTCATCCATGTCCCAGTTTCATCTATCTCCTACCAGTACTCCTTTCTACTTCATTGACCCCTCAGTAGATCTATTTCATGAGACCCCTGATACAAGTTCTCACTCTAAATCAGCAACTTTGCCTGCCCCTCTACTCACATCCACATCTACAGACTCTTCATCTGATTTGTCCACCACAGTCTCTACTGAACTGCTTGCTCCATCTGATGGGTTTGCATCAGACCCTGACCCTCTTCCTAGACGTAGCGACCGAGTAAAAACTCCTCCAATTCATCTTCGGGATTACCACTATTTTTTTACAATTCTTTCTCACCATGAGGCTCAATCCTACCATGAGGCCAATTCTAATCCTCTTTGGCAGAAAGCAATGGATGATGAATTGCAGGCACTTGAAAAAAATCACACATGAGATTTGGTGGACTTGCCAAGTGGCAAGAATGCTATGGGATGCAAGTGGGTTTACAGGATCAAAACTCACTCAGATGGATCCATTGATTGCTGCAAAGCCCGCCTAGTAGCCAAGGGCTTTACCCAGGAGTATGAGATTGATTATGAGGAAACATTTTCCCCCGTTGCCCGTCTCACCTCTGTTCGCAGCCTTATTGCAGTTGCTGTAGTTCGCCGTTGGGACTTATTCCAAATGGATGTCAAAAATGCCTTCCTCAATGGTGACCTCACTGAAGAAGTTTATATGCATCCTCCTCCTGGTTATCATCATCATCCTCATCAAGTTTGCAAGCTCCGCCGAGCTCTATATGGTCTCAAGAAAGCTCCTCGGGCTTGGTTTGCAAAGTTCAGCATCATTGTTGAGCGCTTTGGGTTCACATGCAGCTCATATGATTCAGCTATTTTCATCCGCAGAACTGACCAGGGCATTATTCTACTTCTCCTCTACATGGGTGACATGATTATCACGGGAGATGATACATCTGGAATCTTGGATCTCAAAACCCATCTCAGCCAACATGTTGAAATGAAAGATCTCGGCAAACTTAACTATTTTCTGGGCCTTGAGATCACTTCCAGTTTCGACGGATATTATCTCTCTCAAGCCAAGTATGCCTCAGACTTGCTTACACGGGCGGGACTTACAGACAACAAGACTAGTACCACTCCTCTCGAGCCTAACTCTAGGCTCACTCCTATGGATGGTATACCCTTGGATGATCCTACTCTATATCGTCAGCTTGTTGGGAGTCTCGTTTATCTGACAGTTACTAGACCTGATATCTCCTATGATGTCCATATTGTAAGCAAATTTCTATCTGCTCCTCGTTCTCCTCATTATGCAGCAGTTCTCCGCATTCTCAGGTACATCAAAGGGACCTTATTTCATGGCCTCCACTTCTCTGCTCACTCCTCTCTTGAGCTATGTGCCTACTCAGATGCAGACTGGGCAAGAGATCCTATTGATCGTCGTTCAACCACTGAGTATTGCTTCTTCTTGGGTGACTCTCTCATCTCCTGGCGCAGTAAGAAGCAAACTGTTGTTGCCCGATCTAGTACAGAAGTTGAATATCGTGCCCTTGCTGATACCACTCAGGAACTTCTCTGCCTACGCTGGTTACTTGAGGACATGGGGGTCAATCATCCAACAGCTACAACCATCAGTTGTGACAACCAAAGTGCCATTCAAATTGCTCACAATGATGTCTTCCATGAACGTACAAAACACATTGAGATCGACTATCATTTTGTTCGTCATCATATTTCTTGTGGTACCATTCGACTTAACTCAGTCTCCTCCATCGATCAGACTATTGACGTATTCACCAAAGCTCATCCACCGGGACGTCTTCAGGATTTAGTTTCCAAACTCAAGTTGATTTCCATTCTACCACCTCGAGTTTGAGGGGGTTGTTAGAATAATATTAGAATATTTGTCTACATTATTGTACCTATTGTATCTTACTATATTTACTGTCTAGATACATTGTACTACCAGTTGTACTACTAGTTGTACTACTAGCCTAGGTACTTTTCTTTCCCTTTTAGGATTCTCTCTTAGCCTATATAAAGGCTACTTATTGTAAGGTTTCATCACACCATTCAATACATAATTCATAGTATTGTCTCACTCTCTCTCTCCCTCTCTTTTATATATTCTAACATTCTCAATGCACCACGTGACATGAATGGACTGACTCATGAGTTGTCAGGCGCCATCCTTAGTAAGTACCATATATGCTCCACCACCAAAGGTCTAACCCGAAGAGTCATGTGATGACAAATACTTCTGGGAAAGAGCGATGCAATCCCTTGCTATAGGACAATGAATAGTAGTTAGGTACAACAAAAATTTGGTACTAACTTATACACACTCCCAAACAGACTCTTATAATGGACACACTAATAATAATAATAATAATAATAATAATAATAAAGAGTGCTTTAAATAGAAATTCCTACCCTAGGTTCTTTTTGTAGTATATGAGCATTTGGGTACGAAACCAAACTAACCGTTTTTGTCGTGTCGAGATGGCTGATCCTACGGATGAATCCAAAACACTTCGGGAGCTTTTCTCCCCCATTACCACTAATCTACCATTATGCATAGTGTTACCAGCAACTACTGATGCACACTTTGAGTTAAAACCACAAGTCATGCAACTTCTTCCTACTTTCTATGGACTTGACCAAGAAGATCCTTACTCGCATGTAAAGGATTTTCTAGAAATCTGTGCCACTTTCAAATTTCAAAATTTTTCTGATGAGTCAGTCTGTCTGTGTCTGTTTCCTTTCTCCTTAAAGGACAAGGCGAAGGCTTGGCTTAACACTCTTACTTTTGGGTCTATTACTATATGGGAGATGTTGGTTTCCAAATTCTTAGCTAAACTTTTTCCCATCGCAAAAACTAATGCTCTTAGGAGACAAATCTCATATTTCTATCAAGATGAGAGTGAAAATTTTTATGAGAGTTGTGAGAGATTTAAGGACCTACTGCTAAAATGTCCCCAGCACGAATTTAAGGTTTGGAGACTTGTTCAATACTTTTACAATGGGTTGACCCAAACCAATAGGAACAGATTGAGTCAATGAATAATGGTGGATTTCTAAGCCTCACGGATGATGAGGCATACGATTTCTTAAGAGTTTGTCTGAAAGTTCTCAACAGTGGGATTTCTCTAGTAGGAGAGATCCACCACCTCAACTAAAGAAAGGTGGAATTTATGAAGTAAGGGAGGATGTTGAAACAAAGTGACAACTTGATGTTGGAAACTATGTATAGGGGCGTTAAGACTAGAGCTTTTTGTAGTGAAACAAACTAAAGCAGTGACTAGATCGAGCACGCAAAGCATTGTCTAAAAAATGAATTTACATCCCACACTTAGTTGTTTGTGGACTAAGACATATCATTCTTGAGGATACTACGATCTAGTATAATAGAGACAACAAACTCTATTATACTCTGCAGAATATATGTATATAAATTGCTTTCAACTGACTCTAGATAGATGAAGAAGAGAAGAGAAATCTGAAAAATCAAGTATATCAAATATCTAACTACATAGAATATATATAGAGCTGTCTATTGGATAAGAGATGCCTCTCTACACAAATGGTGGTGTCCCAACACCTATATACTACATATGTATCACTATATCCACGTTTATCAGTCATTAGAACGGATAAATTCAAACTAACTTGAAGTTACAACATGAAAAGTTGTGACTAAGTTGTGACTCTTCACAAACAGGGTCCGGTCGACTGGTCGAACAGGGCAGGTCGACCGGTCGAATGCTCCTCTGCCAGAACTTGTTTAAAACTTCATATAGTCATTGACCAGGTCGATCGGTCGAAGGGACCTGGTCGACCAGTTGAAATCCCTATGCTAGAATCTTGAAACTTAATGTTCCAAGCCTTTCTCTGAGCATTAAGTCAGTCTATAGCGATCCTAACGATCCCCTTGAGCTTACATAAGCTCCCATTCATACCCCGAATCTAACAATCCCCCGCATGTGAATGATTATGACTAACTAAACAAAAACAAAATAGAATAAAAAACTACGTGAGCAATTCACAGACTTGCGACGCATTAGGAGAGTGTCTTTTGGACTTGAACTTTCCCTTAGTGAATATCTACTGGATTTACTCAGTGACACAGTGTACATTGACAAGCGGGGGTATTTGTAAAATACAACCGCGCTAGAATAAGAAAATACACTGAATTAGTTCACAACTTCCTAGTATATCTATAGTTTGTGTTAGAATGCCAGCTTTTATACAATGTGAAAATCTATGATGAGTTGGGTTGTTTTAGCTGTTTTTTTGTGCAGATTGTTGTGTTGCTGTGTGTAGGAATGGATAACGGAAAAAGGAATAAAGCTTAGTTACAAGCAAGATAATTTAAAGCTGAAATATGAAGTTCGAGCGATCGAAGGAGTTTCAAGCGCTCGAAGACTTTGAAGTTCAAGCGATCGAATGTAGTTCGATCGATCGAACATGTTTTTTCCAGAATAACGCGGGCACGCAGCAGAGACGCATTATTGTAACCCCAGCCTAGGTTTTTCTATATATATTAGTTGTAAACACATCCCTAGGGATGCCCACATTCTGTTTTACAGTTTTATAAGAGAGAGAGTTTTGCTTATCTTTGTAGGTTTCATACATTGGATGTTACATTGGTTTGAAGATTCTGAAGATTAATATAAGTTCTGTTCATTCCAGGTTTTTATATTCGTTTTACTTTTATTATATCAGTAGTTCAGTAGTTTTAATCTGAATAGATCGTAGTTTTGCACGCTAGTCTTGATAATATCCATAGTTTTGATAATTTATATGTTGAACACACAACCAAACAAGACCTTAATGATTTATAACGTTAAAAATCAATCTGCTATACTCCAGACTATACCTGAGTAGTCCCAGAGTTGGGAGATCGCGATAAAACAGTGATCTCTAGCCTCTGCCATGCACTATAATAAAATCTTGTGTTCAATCGATCGAAGAACGTTCGATCGACCTAACCAAGGACACAGTCAAGCGATCAAAGACATTTTGATCGCTCGAGGGATGATGATGATTGATCGATCGAGTGCACGTCGATTGATCGAACACTCAGATTCTTGAGATGATCCTTTGCAGTATTCCTAGACTTTTTGTTTTTGAGATTTGTTATCAAACTGTCCCCATATGCTCAGTTTGTCAAAACAGTTTCTGAACTTTAAGCCTTAAGGCATTTTTCTTCAATAACTTTTGCAAACCACTTTGAATGCTTACACTATTTATAGTGTGAGTCTCAACTATTGTTTTAAACCGCCTTCATGTATTTTATAACAATTGTGATGATATAGTCCCTGTCATGAAAGGGCTATTGATTCTTTATCTTTAGAGAATACGGAATACTGTAGATGGATGTACTCCATTGAGCCTTAATGAAGTTGCATGGTAGATGGTTAGGCCACCGTGGATTCGTGTAATCCCAACGCTTCCCTTTTATAAAGTTAAAACCGATTTAATATTGCTTTAGTTAGTTAGTTAGTCACTAGTTTAAATTAGTTGCTTTACTTTAGTAGTTGTTAATCGTGGAACTCCGTGTTTCACACTTCCTTTAAAATATTGAATTTTTATTTTCCCTTCGAGTTTAATCTAAGTCAGTAGCTTTCCACCTTCCCTGTGGGATCGACCTGGACCTATCCAGTACTACTTGCACGTCTACCTACACTTGGGTATAGCACACAAGCGCACACAAAATATTTCCGTGTCAAGTTTTTGGCGCCGTTGTTGGGGAAGACGACTGGTTATTGCTTAGAGTACCTCACTCCATCTTCATCTATTTATGTTTTTCTTTTTCTTTTGGTTCTTTAAGATTATAATTTTCTTAGGTTCTTCTCCTTTCATGTCCGATAATTCCATCGAAGGTATTTTTGAAAATCCATTATATTCATCTAATTCCTCTAGTTCTATCAATCCTGTAGCCACACCTACAGAATCTATGGCTGACAATCAAAGCGAAAATGGTGAGAATAGGATTGTACCCATTGATGATTCGTTGTATCCTTTGCGCGAACTCATGCAACCCGAACATGCACCTACACCTTCTTGCATTCTCATTCCACCACATGCGAACGAATTCCAATTTTGCAATGGAATGATTCAACTTCTACCTACCTTTCATGGGATGGAAAGCGAGAAGGCATATCTCCACGTTAAGGATTTCGAGGATGTCTGCAAAACATTCTCAAAACTGTCCTGTTGACATGACCCGTTTAATGCTATTTCCCTTCACCCTGAAGGATAAAGCAAAAGCTTGGTTGCTCATGTTGGGTTTGTGCCCTCAAACCATTTCTTTATGTATGAGACATTAGCATTTTAATGTATGGATATCAGCTTTACATTTCATTATGTATGTTTCTTTCATGAGATGATTGTTTATCCTTAAGTACCATAGTAAGTAATTCGTGTGTGTATGAGATACATACAAGTGAGATACGAATTACTATTTTTTGATACTTAAAATTTGTCACAGTGGATGATGAGACTGGATACCTCATCAGGACTACACTGTAGCATAATTAACTACCATTGGATGGAGTGATTAATCTCAATCACTAGAGTGTAGCTCTTAGTTAATATGCTAGTGCTTATAGTGCATTGACGGACCTGAGTTTCCTATTGACGCTTAAGGCTGTCAATAGTCAATAGGAACTCATAACTTGTATAAGGTACGTGTTCTCAATCTTGAGATGATTATGAACACAGACTATGGATATGGCTGCTTTGACTTACCAATCAGTGAGGTCTATAAAAGATCAACACCTGGGTATCTTGGGTATGTCATGTTCATAGGGTTGTGAACATATATTGTCAAGATAGAATCTACCCTCTGATTCAGAGTAAGCATTTCCTTGAGAATGTCACCAAGTTGGTTACTGAGTACTACAGTCTTGTTGATAAGTAGTTATCAACATGTTTGGTAATCATGAGAGGTAAATGGGACTCAAGGAATACAAGAAGTAATCATGATTCCGGTTGACAGTAACAGTTATCCGACTACCTGAATATGATTACGAATGCTGATGGTAGAGGAACATTAGTACACCATACAAGTCTAGTTATCGCTTCAGATATGTTCTTTTGTGTTGGAGTTCAGTTATCGTTTTATAGTGGAGTAAACAATAACTGACCAGTTAGTTAGTTTGTTGATCAAAGAGTTTGGTCATGGTAATTAACAAACTAGTCTGAGCCAACAATAAAGAGCCTAGGAGGTCCCACTCTTAGCTCCGCCAGGATACTTGGAATGGCAGATGAGGATGATGTCAAGACAGGTTCGATCGATCGAACTAGATTCGATCGATTGAAGTCTTGGTAGGTTCGATCGCTCGAGGATGGTTCGATCGATCGAAAGTTTGATTGATCGAAATCACTTCGATCGCTCGAAGGTTAAAGTCGATTTTGGAAATCTATAAATAGGGCAGCTGCGTACAGTGGTTTAATAATCGTCGTTTTTCCTGTACAAAGCTGCAAAACCTGATTGGGGCTTCTAATACCTTCATATCCTCCTTATTAGAGATCCCACCATCTCTAGCCTCTCTGGTAGCATCCGTAGGAGTCATAAGAGTGAAGACAACCTAGTGGAAGCTGCTGCACCATCAAGGAGGTTGAAGATTTCAGAATTGGGTTCAAGACACAAAGGTATAACTCTTGTCCCATCTTAGTTAGTACGCATCTATGGAATTGACGAGTAGTAGATCCTGGCTACCAAAAGTTTTTATAACTTAACCTTTTCCGCTGCGTATTTAAATTATCTTTTAAACCTAATTTTTCCTTCAATTGGTATCAGAGCCACGCTTGTTTGGATCTATAGATGCGTTTTGGAACACTGGTTTTGATTTGCATGTTGATTTTAGAACTGTTTTCAAACTGCATCGTCACACATCTGTTTCTACACTATTTTCGTAGCAGAATACAAATCTGTGTTTGCATAGGATGCAAGGTGGGTTCGATCAATCGAAGTAGTCTCGATCAATCAAACATCCTCTGTTCTCAAGCGATCGAACATGTTTCGATTGATCAAACTGTTTTGGTACTCGATCGATTGAATGTGGTTGATCTATCGAGACAGAGTCTTTGTCAGGTGTTCTGTTTCACAGTTTTAAAAGTTTTTTAAATTATTTACTTTAATTTTTTTTTTAATTATTCTGTAAAATTTTCAAAACATTCTCTGAAATAGAAGTTCAAGCGATTGAACAATGTTCAATCGATCGAAGCTTCGAGCGATTGAACAATGTTCAATCGATCGAAGGTTCGAGTGATCGAACGGTCTTCGATCGATCGAACTGTGGCAGAGAAGTGAGATGCTGTTTTGTGTTCTAATTCAGTACCTAAAGAGTTTATGTACTGTGTGAATCAATTAGGGGTTCCAATGATTATATATATTTGTTATATATGCGTGGATGTACGTACGACTAACCCTTTTGAAGCAAGCTTAGTCGCTATCTCCCATGGCACCAAGTCTTTTAAATTGTTTGAAATTGGTGTATGATGTTTTAATTATTGGTTTGGTTTGAAGGCATATGTAAAGGGCGTTGCGACTTCAATCTTACGAAAAGGAAAGTCGCACTGGTTTCCCTAGCCTTCTTTATTTTCTTGTTGTAATTTCTTTTTTTAGATAAATTGTAAGCTTCGAAAGAAGCATAGGATCAATGTATTAGAAATTGAAAGTCCATGAAGATGGAGCAAGGAGCCGTTGTCCATGAAGATGGAGCCGGAGGCGATCAAACCAAGAAGAGGTTCTATGGAGATAAAGCCATGGGAGATAGAGGCATATGAATGCCTTTATTTTCATTTTAGTTTTTTGTTTTATGTGCTTGGTTTGTGATTGGCATTTAATTATATTGTGACTACTTGCATGCACGTAAAACAAGTTTTCTAAAATAAAACTCAAAAACCGTTTTCAATGCATTAATAAACATTGGATGTTTATGAGTAATGTGTAAAAACAATTTTTTCCTTTAAAAAGCAAAATCCTTAACTTACTAAATCTAGTGGGAGAGGGTCTTATTTATAACACCCACGATCTTCCATTAACGGTTCATTGTAAGATGAGTAGTGCATTCTGTGTCACCTCGCCAGGGATGATCATTCCATACGGAGGGTACACTGCTCATTGGTTACTAGATGTGAACTTCCTATGGATAGGATCAATCAGACGTGTTAGAGGGTGACCACCATACGGAGGCGCTACTTGAGGCGGTTGTGATTGGATCCTAGTTAATGGTACACACTAGCTAAGCTATGGATAAGGGATCCCACACGGGGCATTATTCAGAAACTTAGAGATCAAATAGGTTCGGGAGTTATGACTTGTTTTGCAAGAGTTGCATAGCGGATAAGTCATGATAAATCGAAAGATCGAACATTTACCACCACACGGAGGCTTTATTCTTCCGTTTCAATATTCCAGCGACTTTGTTTTAAATAAGAGTTTTAAGGATTCTTTTATTTCAAATTGTCAAAATCTGATATCCATATTTATTTTGTTTTTTATTTTTTCAGTAAATCATCATGTTTGGATCTGCATTTAGTCCTCTTGCCACCATACTTACACAAAACAAGATAACTAGAAATAACTACACTGAATGGAAACGTAACCTTGACATCGTCTTAACTGCGGAGGATCACATATATGTCCTCACCACCCCGTGCCCCGAAGAACTTACGGCAAATGCTTCGGCAGCTGCCAGACGCGAGTTCGATAAATGGAAAAAGTCGAATGGGATGGCTCGTTGTTACATATTGGCTTCAATGGCTAATGTGTTACAACACCAATACCAGTCGAACAATTCTGCCAGTGACATTATCGAATCCCTGAAAAAGATGTTTGGGGAGCATGGCAGGCCTGCCAGGCAAGTAGCCATGCAGAAGATATTGAGTGCTAAGATGTCGGAACAGACTCCAGTCAAAGAGCATGTTTTGAAAATGATTGGTTATTTAAACGAGCTGGAGACCCTAGGTACCAACATCGATGCACAGACCCAAGTTGATATGATCCTCAATACGTTGTCGCCGTCATTCGCTCAATTTAAACTTAATTATAATATGAATAAAATGGATTTTTCAATGAGCAAATTAATGAGTTCTTTACTGGCAGCGAAAGGGGTGATCAAACCTGGGGGCAACATTCTGAACGTTGAGAAAAGCTCTTCCTCTTCCCGATCTATGCCGAAAGGAAAGAAAGGGAAGAAGAAGGCTGCCACTGGTGGTCCAAGTGTTGAACCGGTCCCTAAGATTGCAAAATCTAAGGGAAAAGGTAAGGGCAAAGGGAAGGTGGGTGGCCAAGGCGAAGGAAAGTGTTTCCAATGCGGCGACAAAGGCTACTGGAAGAGGAACTGTCCATAATTCTTAGCTACAAGAGTTCAAGGTTTGATTGAATCACATGTGATTGAAGTAAGTTTTATTACGGATACTTCAAACACTTGGTGCATTGATTGTGGTGCGACTAACCATATCTGTAATTCATTGCAGGGGTTCAGATCAACCAGGAGGTGCAGTGATGGGGAAATCGTACTTACTCTAGGTTCTAGTGCAACCGTATATGCGGTTGCTAGAGGAGTCATAGTTTTAGAATTTTTAGACAATAAAGTTTTGATTTTATCAGATGTACTTTACATCCCTTTAATGAGACGTAATTTAATTTCAGTTTCTAATTTATCGAATAATGGTTATTCTTTTCATTTTGGAACTGAAGTTGTGATTAAAAGAAATAGTTCTTTTATATGTTCTGGTGTTAAATCAAATGGTTTGTATGTGATTACTCCCAATATTTCTAAAGATTCGTGTATGGAACTTAATAACTCAGTGGTAACTATACCATCTAAAAGAAATGAACCTTCCACTAATCCAACAAGGCTTTGGCATATGAGGCTTGGCCATATCAATCTAAATAGGATTGGCAGACTAGTCAAAGAAGGGGTCTTAGGCGATTTGGTTCTCAAACCAATGGAAGTCTGCGAGTCTTGTTTAGAGGGTAAGATGACCAAAAGGCCCTTTCCTGCAAAGGGCAATAGGACCAATGCATTGTTGGAATTAGTTCATACTGATGTGTGTGTACCAATAAATATTAGAGCAAGGGGTGGTTATGAGTATTTCATAACATTTACCGATCACCACTCAAGGTATGGATATGTGTACCTAATGCAGCACAAGTCTGAAGCCTTTGAAAAGTTCAATGAGTTTAGGGCTAAAGTGGAGAAGCAATTAGGCACACATATCAAGGCCATTCGATCTGATCGAGGTGGCGAGTACCTCTCTAATGAGTTTATTGATCACCTCGTACAGAATAGGATTCTGTCACAATTGACTGCACCTGGTATGCCTCAGCAGAATGGTGTAGCAGAGAGAAGGAATCGAAATCTTTTAGACATGACTAGGTCGATGATGAGTTATTCCGAGTTGCCATTGTTCCTTTGGGGTTATGCTTTGGAAACCGCTGCATACATACTAAATCTAGTACCAAGCAAATCTGTTCCTAGGACACCACGGGAAATGTGGATTGGGCGCAAGCCTTCTTTGCAACATCTCCGGATATGGGGGTGTCCGGCACATGTGCTGAAAGGAAAGATGAGCAAGTTGGATTCTAGATCAGAAGTATGTTATTTTGTAGGGTATCCAAAGGATACTTATGGATGGTATTTTTATGATCCAAGAGAACAGAAAGTGTTTGTTAGTACAAATGCTATTTTCTTGGAGGATGATTATATCATGAACCATAAACCTAAGGGAAGGATAGATCTTAGAGAGATAGAAGGAGAGCCCTCAGTCCAACCCGCAGTTAATGACGATGTAAATCAAGAAAATACCACTTCTTTACCCATTTCTGCACCGGTACCTCGTCGTAGTGGGAGGATTATCAGCCAGCCTGATAGATACATGTTCTTAGGATAAGTTTTTGAAGCTGTCTCCATAGAATCTGAATCTGATCCTGCCATATACGAAGAGGCAATGGCTGATGTTGATTCAGCTCATTGGATTAAAGCTATGAAGGCTGAATTGGAATCTATGGATTCCAATCAGGTCTGGGATCTTGTAGAACTTCCAGCCAATATTAAACCCATTGGTTGTAAGTGGGTCTACAAGAGGAAAAGAGGATCTGATGGAAAGGTTAAGACCTTTAAGGCTAGGCTTGTAGCGAAAGGTTATACTCAGAGGGAGAGCATTGACTATGAGGAAACCTTCTCACCGGTGGCCGTGCTCAAGTCCATCAGAATACTCTTATCCATTGCTGCATGCCTAGATTATGATATCTGGCAGATGGACGTCAAGACTGCATTCTTGAATGGCAATCTTGAGGAGGACATCTATATGCAACAACTAGAAGGGTTCATAGCTGGTCGGAAAGGTAACTTGGTATGTAAGTTGCAAAAGTCCATTTATGGGCTTAAGCAGGCATCTAGAAGTTGGAACATTTGATTTGACCAAGCGATCAAGTCGTTTGGTTTCATACAGAATCTGGATGAGCCTTGTGTATGCAAGAAGTGTGAAGGAAAAGTGGTGGATTTTCTTGTTCTTTACATTGACGACATTCTACTCATTGGGAATGATGTAGCGGCGCTGTCAACAGTCAAGGTTTGGCTAGCTAGTACTTTCGATATGAAAGATCTAGGAGAGGTGAGATATATTCTTGGGATAAAGCTCTTTCGGGATCGCAAGCGAAAGATAATGGGATTATCTCAAGCTGGTTATATCGATAAGGTCCTAACTAGGTTTTCAATGGATAATTCGAAGAAAGGTTTGTTACCTTTCAGGCATGGTCTAGCATTCTCCAAGGACCAGTGTCCAAAGACACAGGAGGAGAGGAATCGCATGGCAGGAATTCCATAAGCTTCGGTAGTTGGAAGTCTCATGTATGCGATGTTATGCACTAGACCAGATATCTGCTTTGCCGTAGGCATGGTCAGCAGGTATCAATCGAATTCTGGTCCAGAACACTGGACAGTCGTTAAGCACATTCTTAAGTACTTGAGAAGAACTAAAGATTACATGCTTATGTACGGTGGTAGTGAGTTAATTCCAGTAGGATATACTGACTCGGACTTTATGTCAGATAAATATTCGAGAAAGTCGACATCCGGACATCTCTTTACCTTGGGAGGTGGTGCTGTTACTTGGAGGAGCATTAAGAAAAAATGCATTGCAGACTCACCTACAGAAGCTGAGTATGTGGCTGCTTGTGAAGCCGCAAAGGAAACTGTTTGGCTCAAGAAGTTCCTTATGGAGCTCGAGGTGGTACCAGCGTCGCTGTAACCTATTACGCTTTATTGTGATAATAGTGGGGCAGTGGCTCAGTCCAAGGAGCCAAGGAACCATGAAAAGTGAAAGCACATAGAGCGGAAATATCATCTTATCCGAGATATTGTTCAACGTGGAGTTGTGACTGTCACCAAGATTGCCACCGCTGACAATCTTGCTGATCCGTTTACAAAGGCCTTGCCACAGAAGGTCTTTGATCGTCATCTAGATAGTCTAGGTCTCAGATGTAATTCTGTATGGTTGTGAGTGCCAGTGGGAGTTTGTTGAATTTGTGCCCTCAAACCATTTCTTTATGTATGAGACATTAGCATTTTAATGTATGGATATCAGCTTTACATTTCATTGTATATGTTTCTTTCATGAGATGATTGTTTATCCTTAAGTATGATAGTAAGTAATTCGTGTGTGTATGAGATACATACAAGTGAGATACGAATTACTATTCTTTGATACTTAGAATTTGTCACAGTGGATGATGAGACTGGATACCTCATCAGGACTACACTGTAGCATAATTAACTACCATTGGATGGAGTGATTAATCTCAATCACTAGAGTGTAGCTCTTAGTTAATACGCTAGTGCTTATAGTGCATTGACGGACCTGAGTTTACTATTGACGCTTAAGGCTGTCAATAGTCGATAGGAACTCATAACTTATATAAGGTACGTGTTCTCAATCTTAAGATGATTATGAACACAGACTGTGGATATGGCTACTTTGACTTACCAATCAGTGAGGTCTATAAAAGATCAACACCTGGGTATCTTGGGTATGTCATGTTCATAGGGTTGTGAACATATATTGTCAAGATAGAATATACCCTCTGATTCAGAGTAAGCATTTCCTTGAGAATGTCACCAAGTTGGTTACTGAGTACTACAGTCTTGTTGATAAGTAGTTATCAACATGTTTGGTAATCATGAGAGGTGAATGAGACTCAAGGAATACAAGAAGTAATCATGATTCAGGTTGACAGTAACAGTTATCCGACTACCTGAATATGATTACGAATGCTGATGATAGAGGAACATTAGTACACCATACAAGTCTAGTTATCGCTTCGGATATGTTCTTTTGCGTGGGAGTTCAGTTATCGTTTTATAGTGGAGTAAACAATAACTGACCAGTTAGTTAGTTTGCTGATCAAAGAGTTTGGTCATGGTAATTAACAAACTAGTCTGAGCCAACAATAAAGAGCCTAAGAGGTCCCACTCTTAGCTCCGCCAGGATACTTGGAAAGGCAGATGAGGATGATGTCAAGACAGGTTCGATCGATCGAACTAGATTCGATCGATTGAAGTCTTGGCAGGTTCGATCGCTCGAGGATGGTTCGATCGATCGAAAGTTCGATCGATTGAAATCACTTCGATTGCTTGAAGGTTAAAGTCGATTTTGGAAATCTATAAATAGGGCAGCTGCGTACAGTGGTTTAATAATCGTCGTTTTTCCTGTACAAAGCTGCAGAACCTGATTGGGGCTTCCAATACCTTCCTATACTCCTTATTCGAGATCCCACCATCTCTAGCCTCTCTGGTAGCATCCGTAGGAGTCATAAGAGTGAAGACAACCTAGTGGAAGCTGCTGTACCATCAAGGAGGTTGAAGATTTCAGAATTGGGTTCAAGACACAAAGGTATAACTCTTGTCCCCTCTTAGTTAGTACGCATCTATGGAATTGACGAGCAGTAGATCCTGGCTATAAAAAGTTTTTATAACGTAATCTTTTCCGCTGCGCGTTTAAATTAACTTTTAAACCTAATTTTTCCTTCAGCTCACCCTTAAACCAAAATCGATATTCACATGGTATGCGATGAACACTGCGTTTTTAAAGAAATTTTTCCCACCACGCATGACCACTGAACTAAAACGTCAAATAAACTCTTATAAGCAAAGAAACAATGAAACCTTCACTCAAACGTGGGAGCGCTTTAAAGATTTGCTTCTCTCGTGCCCACGTCACGGATACGAGAAATGGCGAACCATTAGCTTCTTCTTCGAAGGCCTTAATGGAGAAACTAAAAAAGTAGTAGAAACCTTGAGTGCGAGCGAGTTTCTAAGTAAGAATACCAAATAAGCTGAGGCACACTTTGAGTGGTAGCTGAACATTCCCACGAATGGGCCAACCAAGAAGATGTCTCGAGAGCTCAAACACAAGGGAGAGAGGACAAGAGTATCTACCAATTACAATCTGAGGATGCTCTAATGACCAAATACGAGGAGCTAGCGAGGAAGGTGGAAGAGTTAGGAAACAAAAGAGAAGGTTCTAGGCCGGTTTTACCTGAAGAACCGTGCGGCACATGCAATATGTTGGGACACACCACTCAATACTGTCCCAATGTGCCGTATTTTCAAGAACAAGCCCCCATGGAAATGAACGCCATACAAGGATATACAGGGGCGGGGAATTCCTATAACAATAACAATTTTCAAGGTAATAATAATAGATGGAATCACCCCGGTTTTGATTGGAAGAATGACGCTGGGACCCAAAATCAGTATCAACAACAGCCCTACAATAATAATCAGTATCAAGGGCAAAACAATAGGCAGTCCCAAAATTTCAATCAAAATATATCAAATAATTATAATCAAGCTCAACCCTCTAATCAACAAACGAACGTTTATGTTCCACTGCATAAAAAGGTGCAAGAGGAAGACCCCCTTTCTAACGTGAACTTAACGCAACAATTGATCCAAATGATGAGTAAGATGTCTGCCACATTAGAGAGAATAGATGCCCGATAAGAAGGAACGGGAGGGACCTTCCCTTCCCAACCACTTCAAAACCCTAAGGGATACAATAATGGTCCCAATTATCAAGAACATGCCAAAGCCGTGACCACTTTGAGAAGCGGCAAGATAATAGGGCAAAACATGCCTCTTTCTACTGCTGAAGAGTATGAAGAGGAAGAAGTGGTGAATAAAGAAGAACTGTCTACTAATGAAGATGGGCCATCCACTAATAACGAAACCATAGAATTAAACGATGAAGCGCCTATAGAGGTAGAAGAAGTTGAGAGAAGGCCTGGAAAGGAACCCATAAACGACCAAATCCCAAAATGCCCTTTCCCCGCACCTTACCCTCCACGATTAAAGAAACCCAAAAACGAGGTGAAAAATCAGGAGTTCTTGGAACTGTTCAAACAAGTTAAAATAAATCTTCCACTCCTTGATGCAATAAAACAAGTACCGGCCTATGCTAAATATCTAAAAGATTTATGCACGATCAAGAGGCGGTAGAGTGTGAAGAAACACGCATACGTTGCTTGCCAAGCAAGCGCGATTATTCAAAATGAACTGCCCCCGAAACTTAAAGACCCTGGTACTCCTACTATTTCATTTTAAATCGGAAATCAAAGAATAGACAATGCACTCCTCGACCTAGGAGCGAGTGTAAACCTATTGCCATACTCAGTCTATAAACAGCTAGGGTTAGGTGAATTCAAACCTACCCGAGTAGCTTTACAATTGGCAGATAGGTTTGTGTAGTACCCTAGGGGAGTATTGGAGGACGTCCTCATGCAAATAGACTCGTTTGTCTTCCCGGTTGATTTTGTAATCTTATATCCTGAACCTGTAGCCAATCCATGTCCACAAATCCCGGTGATATTCAGACGTCCATTCCAAAACACAATCGATGCCACGATAAAAATACGAAGTGGTACAATGACAGTCGTATTCGGGAATATGACCTTGAATGTAAAAATCTTTTCAAATCCCCGACATAAAAAATATGAGGATGAGGAAGAAGTAAACCTCATCGAGACTGTTATCGAAGATGAGCCTGATTTTGTCAATTACAAAGATCCTGTGGAGGTAGTCGTTTCATAATTTGATGCTGTCTATCAACCTAAAGACTCTACTCCACTAGACGCCGACTTAAATCAAACTTGCCTCACGATGGACACAATAGAGGAGGATAAAGCTGAATGCATGTGGGTAACACCATATAAACCTTTTTGCCCCCAAAAACAAAATTAGTTATGCCCTCGAACTTCCAGTTTCCTGATTTAGAATTAAAGGAGCTTCCTAAAGAGCTCAAATATGCTTACCTAGGAACTGGAAAAACATATCCAGTTATTATTTCATATGCTTTAAACTCTAAACAAGAGGGTAAACTGGTGCGAATGTTAAAACAACATAAAGGTGCATTGGGGTGGACTATTGCCGATCTCAATGGCATCAGCCCATCCATTTGCACCCAAAAAATTAACTTGGAAGAAGACGCTAAACTGTCACGACAAATGCAAAGGCATCTGAACCCCAATATGCAGGAAGTAGTAAAAAAGGAAGTTTTAAAACTCCTGGATGTTGGGATAATATACCCCATTTCTGACAGCCCATGGGTTAGTCCAACCCAAGTGGTACCTAAAAAAGCGAGAATAACGGTTATCCCAAATGAAGACAGCGAGTTGGGACCGACGTGCATCCCCACCGGATGGAGGATGTGGATCGATTACCGAAAATTGAACACTGTGACGCAGAAAGACCACTTTCCTTTGCCGTTCATGGATCAAATGCTAGAACGAGTGGCAGGTCATAAGTATTACTGCTTTCTAGACGGATACAGTGGTTATAATCAGATCAAAATCGCTCCTGAAGATCAGGAGAAAACGACTTTTACGTGTCCTTTCGGAACCTTCGCCTACCAACGAATGCTGTTCGGTTTATGCAATGCACCTGCTACCTTTCAGCGGTGCATTCTTAGTATATTCAGTGACATGGTCGAACAAATACTCGAAGTCTTCATGGACGATTTCTCTGTGTTCGGTATAGTTTTGACAATTGTCTAGAGAATCTTGAACGTGTGTTAGTACGATGTGAGGACAAACACCTGGTGTTAAACTGGGAAAAATGTCACTTCATGGTGACCAAGGGAATAGTCCTCGGCCATATTATCTCTGATGAAGGTATCCAAGTGGATAAGGCCAAAATCGACATTATCTCGAATCTACCTGTCCCCCGTACAGTTAAAGATATTCGTTCTTTCTTGGGACATGCAGGATTTTACCGTCGATTTATCCAAAATTTTAGTGCAATATCCCGACCACTATGTCAACTTCTCATTAAAGACACACCATTCGAGTGATCGGAAAGCTGTCAAAAATCTTTTGAAGCACTAAAGGAGCTCCTTACCTCTGTGCCAATAATACAGGCACCCGATTGGAGTTTGCCTTTTGAACTAATGTGCGATGCTAGTGACTACACTATTGGCGCAGTTCTAGGACAGAGGAAGGACAATAAGCCGTATGTGATTTACTATTCCAGTCAAACACTGAATGAAGCTCAAATGAACTATACAACTACCGAAAAAGAGCTACTGGCTATAGTTTGCGCCTTGGACAAGTTCAGATCTTATTTGATAGGGTCACCAATTATCTGCTTTATAGACCACTCGGCCCTCAAATACTTGTTATCCAAAAAAGACGCGAAACAACGGCTCATTCGTTGGATACTCCTACTCCAAGAGTTTGATCTCACAATTAAAGATAAGAAGGGAGTAGAGAATGTGGTCGCGGATCATTTATCTCGATTAACTTTTGTTGACAACACCGAGACGCTGCCGATCAAGGATGAATTCCCAGATGAACAATTAATGGCTGTGTCTGCTCTACCCTGGTACGCAGATGTGGTAAACTATCTGGTAACGGGAGAGACCCCAAGTCATTGGTCAATACCTGATAAAAGAAGATTCCTCTCTTTCGCATGTCACTTCGTCTTCGATGACCTGTACCTATTCAAATACTATGCTAATCAGGTCATCAGACGTTGCGTTCCGAATGAGGACATTACTGTAATTCTAGCCCCATGCCATTCCGAAGCTTGCGGTGGCCATTTCGCTTCACAGAAGACCGCATAAAAAGTCTTACATAGCGATTTCTACTGGCCCATCGTGTTTAAAGATGCCCACTCCTTCTGCAAAGCATGCCACCGCTGTCAAAAGTTAGGAACAATTTCAAAAAGGAATTCTATGCCTTTGACTCCCATAATCACAATCAAAATCTTTGACTGTTGGGGCATAGACTTTATGGGCCCGTTTTCAAAATTGGATAACTGCAAGTACATACTTCTTGCTGTGGAGTATGTATCAAAATGGGTGGAAGCCATACCAACGCGCCAAAACGATCATAGAACAGTTATATCCTTCCTTAAAGAAAATATTCTCTCTCGTTTCGGAACCCCGAGAGCACTAATAAGTGACCAAGGCAAACACTTCTGTAATAGGCCCTTGGAGTCACTCCTTAAGAAATATGGGGTTAACCACAAATTGCGCTAGCTTACCACCCACAGACAAATGGGCAGGCAAAATTGGCTAATCGAAAATAAAGCATATCCTTGAGAAAACGGTTAGCTTAAACAGAAAAAATTGGGCATATAAGTTGACCGATGCTTTATGGGCGTACCATACTGCATTCAAAACCAATCTGGGAATGTCCCCGTACAGGCTAGTGTACAGAAAAGCTTGTCACCTCCCTGTCAAAATCGAACATAAAGCTTATTGGGCGACACGCTCTTTAAACTTTGACACTAAAGAGGGAGGTCAATAACATAAACTTCAACTTGCAGAACTTGAGGAAATACCCTGAGTGCATATGACTCTGCGAAGTTGCATAAGGAGAGGTTGAAGGCTCGCCATGATAGAACTATCTTTCGCAAATCATTCGAGCCGAGGCAAAAAGTCTTGCTGTATGACTCTCGCCTTCACCTCTTCCCAGGAAAGCTCCGATCCCGGTGGACAGGTCCGTTCATCGTTAAAGCCGTCTTTCCACATGGGGCTGTTGAGCTAATAAATCCCAAGAATGATGAGCGCTTCAAGGTCAATGGCCAAAGGTTAAAGCCGTTCTTAGAGAACTTCCAACCTGAAGTTGAGCACATCCAACTGGATGAGCCCAACTACTCTTCTATCTAAGACACCAAAGAGGGTCCTCAAATTGTTGTTGTAATCTTTTCTTTCCATGTTTTTTGTTATTTTCATCTGTTTCTGTTTTATTTTATATTTTTGAGTGTGACTTTGTTTTTAATCTGCTATTCCATATGGTATACTCATCTGCAGGTTTTCAAAAATGAGAAACGATGATGATACAAGGTCAGTGTACTCGATTGGCTCATAGGCTGATTCTGAGTACCAGATCCCTCCCTGGACTGCTGATGAGATTGTGTTCTGCCTTTCACCCTATCAAGGGCCAGGGGCGGATGATGTGATTGACCCATCCCAAGGGTACATCCCCTACCCGCCAGCCCTTCTTGCCATTAATCCGTTTGAAAATATGGACTTCCCTGATGATGTTGGCTAGGAGGAGGGATACTTTGTTGGTGAGTTTGATGATGCACTCTTGCAACAGTGGGAGAACGATGAGATGTGGGAACCGTGCGATGAGAATGATTTGCAAGATGTTGTGCCCGAATGCCATAATGTTGTCTTCACGTTTGTTGATGACTTCATCGTTATTGAATTGGTTCCATACATCTATGTGCACGTATGCTATTTGTTGTTCAGGCTTCAATGCCCCCTACCTGCTAGTGCACATAGTTCTGTCATGCCAATAGTGAGGTTAACATCATGTCATATCTCATTTGTTTTAGGTCTCTTTGTTTCTTTCTTTTCATTTTGATTTCGTTCTGCTATTTCGTTCTTTACTTATTCTGATCTGCTGTCTGTCATTTGTTTTCTGTCTTTGTGTCTTTGTCTAGGAATATCACTATGAATCAGAATCTACCACCGGCTTTCCTTCCACAACTGTTGTTTCATGGGCCTCCCGTGAGGTCCCCTGGCACTCTACCATGAGAGGGAGAACAACTATGGAGCTTTACTCCGTTAACCATGTCTCCATCACAATCAACTCTCTTGCGCGCAATCAATTCCTTGGAGATTCCAGACATGTTCGATGATACTCTAGAAGCTTTCAGATTATTCTGGGAATGGGAATTATCAAGTTTGGACTCCAATTCAGAAGTCTTGGCGGAGTATGGAACAAATGTGGAAGATGGAATTTTCATGTTCAAAGAATAGTGGGCCACTTTAGTTGTGTTTATTCATTCGTCCATGTTTTAGCAATTGAAGTATAATTCTAGACAAAGCACTGTTATTTTTTAGTTTTAACTTTAGTTTTTCGCTGTAATAAGGTCTAAGCACCAATTTTGGGGAATAATTTTGCAAACAAATGCTATATAAAAGTAATATTTATGAAATCTGCAATTTTACATTACTGTGATGATCAATTCTGGCTTACATGTTCTGTGATCACACTATTTTTATACTATTCCTGTATGTCCAGAACAGTTTTTGTTAGTTGGGGGTCCATAAGTATACTAATTTAAAGGGTTCATAGAAATTTTGTGTTCGATCGACCGAACATTTCTCGATCGATCGAGATCTTTTATCCTCAAGCGCTTGAACAATTCTCAATCGATTGTCCTTTCGATCGATCGATCGAAAGTCCTCGATCGATTGACTCTTCTATTTAAATGAAATGTCTTTCAGACTCTTCTTCAGTTTCTCTCTCTCTCTCACACTATCAATCGTAGCAAGACAGAGAGAGCTCGAGGTGATTTCGTAGCCCCTACTCACACACATCAATTGGAGAATCCGCTGTGCCCTCAAATCATCACCATCATCTCATCTCCCTCTCCAGTGCGCTTCCACTAAGGTAAGGTCTCCATGACCCCCATTCTTGTAAAAATCGAGAGGGAATGCCCCCCCCCCTTCCCATTAGTTCTTAAACCAATTACTCAACGTCCTAGTCGTATATTTCATGTTTTCTTTTCATTTCTGTTTCATTTTCTGTCTCTGCGTATTCTTCTGTGCTCGATCGATCAAGCTGGGCTCAAGCGATCGAACCTGGTTTTTGTTCAATCAATCGATAAAAGTTCAATCGATCGAACTCATGCAGTGACAGATTTCTTAGTTTGATCTATTTTTCTTGTTTTAATCAGTCCTATCTTTTCATTTTCTATTTCAGGTTCATTGCTACGAATCCCACGACCGGTTATCACAGGGAGAAGCCATTTGATCTGACTATTCCTGATCCGGTACCTGAACATGGGTTCCGGAATCGTCTTGACCAGTCCTGGTATACATGCTTCTTCAGCCACCGCAAGATCATCCTTGAGAGGTCCCTCGAGACAATCTGGCTTTCAACTCCATGGTTCCTGGCCCGGATTCAGGACATGCCACATTGGTTCCAGAAGTTGACTCAAGCCAAAAGGGTCAACATCTCTTGGGTGCGAGAGGCCTGCGCGACCATGATCAAGGACCCGGCTACCCCATTTACATATCGTTCATTCATTTGCAGGCGGGAGATCATATTCAGTCCTACTACTTTAGCCACAACTCTAGGAGTCCCAAAGGAGCCCGAGTGTGATTGTCCACAGCGACTGGGAGCTCCTGAGACCCCGTATGCCACTATAGTGTGGGAGATTACAGGCGGAGCCGACCAGTTCTGGAATGGCATGTCGCTTATCGAGGATAAGCATCTCACAGATGATTACCACATGCTCCACTTGGTGCTGTGTAATTGTATCTTCTCGACTTCCTATCACGAGAAGATGGCACCGTGGTACGTCCGAGTGTTGTATTCTGTGGGGACAGGAAAGAGGATTTTCCTGCCACGTTTATACATAGAGTTTTTGGTGCAGCCTACGCGCTATGTTTCTGCAAAGAAACATCTGAAAGGTGCGTGGGCCATTCATACCATCGTGGCCCAGTCTGGATTGCCTTCAGACATCGTCTAGCCGATTTAGAGAGACGGCTGCTCGAAGCTCTGACGCACAGAAGAGGAAGAGGAAACGAGAAAATCAGTGCAAAGAAGAAGAAAGGAGGCAGGACAGACACCGAGGGGGCTACTTCAGGGATGCCTACTGAGGCTGAGGAGCAGGATACTGAGGAGGAGGATGATTCTATTGCTGCCACGCAGCAGTTCGAGTTGAGACAGCGGTCTCAAGCTCCGGCCCAGGGAGAGTCATCATCTGTGTCTCCCCAGACTCTCCATACATTGTTCTTGGGAGAGAGGGAGGCCCGGATGCGACTCGAGGGCAAGATCGATCACCTGACCACACAGCTCGACACACTTTTGGTCCAGTTGAGGGTTGCTCAGTCCTTATATCCAGCTTCACGTCCCCCAGCTGCACCAGCCATGACACAAAAATAAATTGTGTGCGCTTGTGTAGTATACCCAAGTGTAGGTAGACGTGCAAGTAGTATCTGGTTAAGACCAGGTCGATCCCACAGGGAAGGTTATAAATTAATTACCTAGATTAGACTCTAAAAGAAAAGGAAAATTCAAAGTTTAAGGAAAGTGTAGAACACGGAGTTCTACGATTATCAACTATTAAAATTAAAAGCAACTAAATTAATTTAAACTAATGATTGATTAATTAACTAGAGCGATATTTTAAAACGGTTTTTCTTAATAAAAGAGAAGTGTTGGGATCACGCGAATCCACAGTGACCTAGCCATCTACCATGCAATTGCATTGAAGCTCAATGGAGTACGTCTTCTACAGTATTCCATATTTCTCTAAAGATAAAGAATCAATACTCCTTTCATGGCCGGGACTATATCATCACAGTTAAGTTTGAAACACACGAAAGCGGTTTAAAACAATAGTTAAGACTCGCACCTACAATGGTATTAGCATTGAGGGTGGTTTGCAAAAGATATTGAAGAAAAATGCTTTAAGGCCTTAAGTTTAGAGACTGTTTTGACAAACTGAGCATATGGGGACAGTTTGATAACAAATCTATAAAACAGAAAGTCTAAGAATACCGCATTGGATGTTCTCAAGAATCAGAGAGTTCGATCGATCGACTCGCTTTCGATCGATCAAAAATCGTCATCTCTCAATCGATCGAAATGTCTTCGATCGATTGACTGTATCTCTGTCTCGATCGATCGAACAAACTCCGATCGATCGAACACAGAAATTATTATAGTGCATGGCAGAGGCCTAAAATCACAAATTCATCGTGATTTCCCAACCTCAGGACTACTCAGACATGGTCTGAAGAGTCTCAGATGCGTTTTTAACGTAAAGATTCATTAAGGTGTTGTTTGGTTGCGATTTAAACATGAAATTTATGAAAACAAATAGTGTAAACTTATCTAACATGTAAAACTACGAGTTTAATAGATTAAACTATAATAAACTACTAGCAGGATGTAAGTAAAGCAATAAGAAGTGATCATGCCAAAATTTGGTTAAGGTAAATTAAAGCAATGTAAGGGGAGAGGGAGTGAGAGACTGGTTTTTTTTTTTTGTGGTTCGGCCCTGTTAATGAAGGTACCTACGTCCACGTGTGTGTCTGAGCACGTTCACTAGCAGATTACCGGCGGGCCTGGTGAGCCAACAAAGAGGGACGGCACTACCAGTAATACCGGCCGGGTGTATGCGTACAATGGTGAATTTTATAGAGGTGCTGTGTAGACTAAAGAGTTGGTCCTTCAATGGGGGTCCGTCCCCTTCAATGGGGGGTGAGAGGTCTCTTTTATAGATGTAAGAGACCTACTCGTACAAGGAAAGGAGTTACAGTCCAATTAAGATATGATTGACACAAATCAAGTATGTTTCCTAATTGTGTTAGGACTGATTGGCATTAATTGTGGGGGTTTCCTAATTGGATTAGGAAATAGTTTGCACTTTCCATTAGTCTTCTAGCTTGAGTAGGAAACTGCCCGTAATGCTCGGGATCATGCCTGTGGGCCCGGATGAGCTGTTCCCGCAGTGGGATGTGCCTGTGCGGTTTTTCCGGACTTGTTGGCCGGGTTGTGGATGAACCGCTCGGGATGATGAGCTCCAAGTATACTAGACCGCTCGGGTTGATGCTTCTCCAAGGAGTTGTACATGATTTGACCGGGACAGGGACTCGCTGCTGGTTTGAACCGCTCGGTCATAGGATAGAGCCAATTTTGGGTGTATCAAGAAATAACCTGGAAAGAAGAACTTGTATTAAACTATGAGAATCCGAACCAAACAATAATAATCCTTGATTAAAACCTATAAAAACAAGAAGAAACTCTCTACTCTCTATGGAAAACTGATGAAAAACAAAGTAGGCATTGTTGTGGACGTAAACAAAACGACTATATATAGTAAAACCTAAGGCTAGGGTTATAAACTCCGTCTTTGCTGCGTGCGCGTAATTTCTGATAAAAGCCATGTTCGATCGATCGAACATCACTCGATCGATTGAACTTCTGGGATCTTCGAGCGCTTGAACTACCTTCGATCGATCGACATCTCAATCGCTTGACATATCCTCGATCGCTCGAACTTCACTTTTCATGTTTGAATTGTCTTCATTGAAACCAAGCACTTCTTTTATCCTGCTTATTCAATTATTCACACAGCGATAGTGATCTGCACAAATTACAGCTAAAACACACAACTTTATCATAGATTAATCAAATTGTGTAAAAACTGACATTGTAATTCAAATTGCAGGTATACAAGGGAATTGTAGACTAAATCAGTGCATTTCTTTCTTTTAGCGCGATTGTATTTTACAAATACCCCCGCATGTCACAACCCCCAACTAGCGAATTGCTAGTCCCTAGCAATAGAGAGAAAATAAAAACTACTAAACTACTACTACAACGACTAAACTAAACAAAATCAACTAAAGCAAACTAATCAAAAAAGAAAGAGAAACTACCTAACTCACTTTCGCAGGAATCGCGGTTGCATTTAGCAAATGCAACAAGCCGTTAAACCCCTAGGTTCCCCTAATGGACGAGTGTTGTCTCGTGAGGGTTTACAGTGAATGTACCCACAAAATTCTCAATTTTAAGCTCAAAAAGATATAGAATAACTTGTAAACACTCCGTCCCATACAACTATCAATTTAGCTCTACAAAACATATCACCCATATACAAACCATGAAAGAAATACACATGCTCCTCATCTCACCAAGATAAATATAACATATGCATTGCATCCATGTATCCGTGTGTGTGTGAAGTTAACAGCTATACATAGAACCTTGTTTTAGAGTTATCTAGACTATCATACTCTCAGAATTTGTAGTTTTATCTCAATTCTCACATGGGTTTACACTCAAGAATGAACATCTCTTAAAAACTTGTTTAATAATGATCGCACATGGTGTGAAAGCTTTAATGAGAATGATGTTTTGGTTACTAGTGCTTTAACACCTGACTCGATAAAGGACGAACATTTAGAGTGTATAGTCTCATGAAAGGAATACTACTTACTAGAGGAGCGAAATACCGTGGATAACTCAACTTACACGTTCATATTCAAACTAAGTTGTTAAGAATCATTAAGGCTTTGACTTTACGGTTTTATTATATAGTGGGATAGAAATAAGAGGGGCAAGAATTTCACATCTTTAGTATTTGATTGCGTTTAGCAATTTCTCTTCACTTCATTCCACCCATCCTCTATTTTCATATATGTTCCTTTTTTTTTTTTTACTTTACTCCTTCTTCTTTCCTTTTCTCTTTTTTTTTATAGCATGCAATTTGCACATTCAACATCTCCTTGTATATTTTTATCAGATTACTCCCATAACTATTCCCTCCTCGCCACATACTTCAACAATTTAATCACATCAGATGTGCAATGAGGTTTAATGAGGTCAAAGTATAAGATTTGGGATTCAGATTTCCATAATAGACTTGGCAATATTTACTCGGTGTGGGGTTTGAGAACAAAGTAGGTTATTGAATGTTGATACAGGTAAATGAAAAGGTGAAAGAGCGAATAACGATGGCTTAAATCATTTTTTAACTTCTTAGTTTTAGCACTTCAGTGTTCATTGAGTTTAGTTGGTAAATCCTGAACATTTTCCTCTAATAAACAGCCAAAATGAAGAACTAGAGACTCTTCAAAGAAGTTAATACGTATTTCAAGAAAAACGATTCGAATTTAATGTGATAATTCCCTCGGAATTGAAGATTGGATTCAAAAGCTCACTAACAGTAACTAGTTTCCACTACGCATTCCTTAGAGCATAAAAGTCGTATTAACTCTTATTTTAGGTTTTCTACATAGCTATTAACACGTGCTTATGGGTTTTGGATACAAGACTGGTCAACACATGCAATCATCCTAGAGAAACTAGAAAAAACGCGTGAACTTAATTCATAAAAGGATGAGATTAATATGAATGTATCATTGCTTGATAACAGCTAAATAGGAGTGAGTATTCAAAGTTGTTCTACCAATACAGTTCAATTTTAATTCAATTTGTTTAATTTGTTTGAATTTAATCCAAATTTAAGAGAGATTGTATGATATGTGCAATAAAGTCATTCAGATTGCTAAGTATAAAAAAATATGCAGGTGATTATCTAACTACATCCCACCCCCAACTAGAAATTGCGATGTCCTCAGAAGTTGATTTGCAAAAAGAGATAGAGAGATATCACCTGATAGAGCATAGCAATAATCGCAAGCATAAAAATCTATAAAGAAAAACATACAAACTCCAAGCAGCAAAGATCAAAAGGAAATGATAAATATAAAGCAAGCACATGATCCAACATAAAACAGAACTAATCACTGGAATGATAATACAAGAAAGTAACAGAACAGTGATAATAAAGTCCATAAAATCCAAACCATCCAAATAGCAGAGATGTGGAGGTGGATGATGCAGCAGGATCAACAGATGGTGAGGGAACGGAAGAAGATGGACTGGTGGAGGCTGGTGCAGAAGGGGCAGTAGTGGGATGTGAAGCTGTGTGAATGGACTGATCTACCCCTATCTAGACCAGAATCGCCTCTAGCAGGAAAGTCATACGGTCAACCTTGCCCTCAAGTCGTGCTCGGGCCTCCCTCTCCGCAAGAAACAATGTGTGTAAAGTCTGGAGAGACACGGACGACGACTCTCCCTGGGTAGGAGCTTGAGATCGCTGTCTCAGCTCGAACTGCGCAATCTCGATACGAGGATCAACCTCGTCATCTGAATCTGGCTCCTCCACCTCAGTAGGTGTCCCAGAAGCTGCACCCTCTGTATCGGTGCCTCCACCTCTTTTCCTCTTCTCCCCAACCTTAGCTTTTCCTTTGCCTTTCCTTTTTCTCTTCTGTGCGTCAGAACGGCGGGAAGCTGTCTCACCAAAACGATTACGAGACTGAGCAGGTGCATCACCAGCCAAAGGAAGGAGCCCTGCCAGCTCAATCACCCGATGAATGGCCCAAGCACCCTTCAGGTGCTTCTTGGCGGCAGTGTATGTTGGAAAAACAGGTTTAAATGGAAAGTTTAAACGCGCAGCGGAAAAATCAAGTTATGAAACTTTATTGGCATGCCCGGATCTACTACTCGTCAATTCTACAGATGCGCACAAGAGGGGACACGAGTTATACCTTAGTGTCTTGAACCCAATTCTGATCTTCAACTTCCAGCAGCCTCCACTAGATGATCTTCACCCTTATGACTCCTGCGGATGCCTGCCAGAAAGACTAGGGTTGGTGGGAACCCTAATGGAGAGGATAGAGAAGGTTTTGGGACTCCAAAACAGTTTCTGCAGCTTCTGACGTTCAAAACGACGAACAACTTTTTCCAGAACGCAGCTGCCCTATTTATAGATTCCCATAACCGACCTAGACTTCGAGCGATCGAAGTGCCTTCGATCGATCGAACCTGCAGACTTCAATCGATCGAGATATCTTCGATCGATCGAACCTGTCTGGACATCATCCTCAAGCATCTTTCCAAGCATCCTGGCGGAGCTAAGAGTGGGACCTCCTAGGCTCTTTATTGTTGGCTCAGACCAGTTTATTAATTACCATGACCAAACTCTTTGATCAGCAAACTAACCAACTGGTCAGTTAACGTTTACTCCACTATAAAACGATAACTGAACTCCAACGCAAAAGAACATATCCGAAGCGATAACTAGACTTGTATGTTGTACTAATGTCCCTCTACCGTCAGCATTCGTAATCATATTCAGGTAGTCGGATAACTGTTACTGTCAACCTGAATCATGATTACTTCTTGTATTCCTTGAGTCCCATTCACTACTCATGATTACCAAACATGTTGATAACTCTTATCAACAAGACTGCAGTACTCAGTAATCGACATGGTGACATTCTCAAGGGAATGCTTACTCTGAAACAGAGGGTAGATTCTATCTTGACAATATATGTTCACAACCCTATGAATATGACATACCCAAGATACCCAGGTGTTGATCTTTTATAGACCTCACTGATTGGTAAGTCAAAGCAGCCATATCCACAGTCTGTGTTCATAATCGTCTCAAGATTGAGAACACATACCTTATACAAGTTATGAGTTCCTATTGACTGTTGACAGCATTGAGCGTCAATAGGAAACTCAGGTCCGTCAATGCACTATAAGCACTAGCATATTAACCAAGAGTCACACTCTAGTGATTGAGATTTATCACTCCATCCAATGGTAGTTAATGATGCTACAGTGTATACCTGATGAGATATCCAGTCTCATCATCCACTGTGACAAGCTTTAAGTATCAAAGAATAGTAATTCGTATCTCATTGTATGTATCTCATACACACACGAAATACTTACTATGATACTTATGGATTAAACAATCATCTCATGAAAGAAACATACATAATGAAATGTAAAGCTGATATCCATATATTAAAAAGTCAATGTCTAATACATAAAGTAATGGTTTGAGGGCACAAACCCAACAAACTCCCACTTGCACTCATAACCATTCAGAACTACATCTAAGACCTAGACTATCTAGATGACGATCAAAGACCTTCTGTGGTAAGGCCTTTGTAAATGGATCAGCAAGATTGTCAGGGTGGCAATCTTGGTGACAGTCACATCTCCACGTTGAACTATATCTCGGATTAGGTGATATTTCCGCTCTACGTGCTTTCCCTTTCCGTGGTTCCTTGGCTCCTTGGACTGAGCCACTGCCCCACTATTATCACAATAAAGCGTAATAGGCGACAGCGATGCTGGTACCACCTCGAGTTCCATAAGGAACTTCTTGAGCCAAACAGCTTCCTTTGCGGCTTCACAAGCAGCCACATACTCAGCTTCTGTAGTTGAGTCTGCAATGCATTTCTGCTTAATGCTCCTCCAACTGACAGCACCACCTCCCAAGGTAAAGAGATGACCGGACGTCGACTTCCTCGAATCTTTATCTGACATAAAGTCCGAGTCAGTGTATCCCACTGGAATTAACTCACTACCACCGTACATAAGCATGTAATCTTTAGTTCTTCTCAAGTACTTAAGAATGTGCTTAACGGCTGTCCAGTGCTCTGGACCTGGATTCGACTGATATCTGCTAACCATGCCAACGGCAAAGCAGATATCTGGTCTAGTGCATAACATCGCATACATGAGACTTCCCACTGCAGAAGCATAGGGAACTCCTGTCATGCGATTCCTCTCCTCCTGTGTCTTTGGACACTGGTCCTTGGAGAACGCTAAACCATGCCTGAAAGGTAACAAACCTTTCTTCGAATTATCCATTGAAAACCTAGTTAGCACCTTATCGATATAACCAGCTTGAGATAATCCCATTATCTTTCGCTTGCGATCCCGAAAGAGCTTTATCCCAAGAATATAGCTCGCCTCTCCTAGATCCTTCATATCGAAAGTACTAGCTAGCCAAACCTTGACCGTTGACAATGCCGCTACATCATTTCCAATAAGTAGAATGTCGTCAACATAAAGCACAAGAAAAGCCACCACTTTTCCTTCACTCTTCTTGTATACACAAGGTTCATCCAGATTCTGTATGAAACCAAACAATTTGACCGCTTGGTCAAATCGTATGTTCCAACTTCTGGATGCCTGCTTAAGCCCATAAATGGACTTTTGCAACTTGCATACCAAGTTACCTTTCCGACCAGCTATGAACCCTTCTGGTTGTTGCATATAGATGTCCTCCTCAAGATTGCCATTCAAGAATGCAGTCTTGACGTCCATCTGCCAGATCTCAAAATCTAGGCATGCAGCAACGGATAAGAGTATTCTGATGGACTTGAGCATGGCCACCGGCGAGAAGGTTTCCTCATAGTCAATGCCCTCCCTCTGAGTATAACCTTTCGCTACAAGCCTTGCCTTAAAGGTCTCAACCTTTCCATCAGATCCTCTTTTCCTCTTGTAGACCCATTTACAGCCAATGGGTTTAATATTGGCTGGAAGTTCTACAAGATCCCAGACCTGATTAGAATCCATAGATTCCAATTCAGCCTTCATAGCTTTAACCCAATGAGCTGAATCAACATCAGCCATTGCCTCTTCGTATGTGGTAGGATCAGATTCAGATTCTATGGAGACAGCTTCAAAAACTTCTCCTAAGAACATGTATCTATCAGGCTGGCTGATAATCCTTCCACTACGACGAGGTACTGGTGCGGAAATAGGTGAAGAAGTGGTGTTTTCCTGATTTACATCGTTATTAACTACGGGTTGGACTGAGGGCTCTCCTTCTATCTCTCTAAGATCTATCCTTCCCTTAGGTTTATGGTTCATGATATAATCATCCTCCAAGAAAATAGCATTCGTACTGACGAACACCTTCTATTCTCTTGGATCATAAAAATACCATCCATAAGTACCCTTTGGATACCCCACGAAGTAACATACTTCCGATCTAGAATCCAACTTGCTCATCTTTCCTTTTAGCACATGTGCCGGACATCCCCATATCCGGAGATGTTGCAAAGAAGGCTTGCGCCCAATCCACATCTCTCGTGGTGTCCTGGGAACAGATTTGCTTGGTACTAGATTTAGTATGTAAGCAGCGGTTTCCAAAGCATAACCCCAAAGAAATAAAGGTAACTCAGAATAACTCATCATTGACCTAGTCATGTCTAAAAGAGTCCGATTCCTTCTCTCCGCTACACCGTTTTGCTGAGGCGTACCAGGTGCAGTCAACTGTGACAGAATCCCATTCTGTACGAGGTGATCAATAAATTCATTAGAGAGATACTCGCCACCTCGATCAGATCGAATGGCCTTGATATGTGTGCCCAATTGCTTCTCCACTTCAGCCCTAAACTCTTTGAACTTTTCAAAGGCTTCAGACTTGTGCTGCATTAGGTACACATATCCATACCTAGAGTGGTCATCAGTAAATGTTATGAAATACTCATAACCACCCCTTGCTCTAATATTTATTGGTCCACACACATCAGTATGAACTAATTCCAACAATGCATTGGTTCTATTGCCCTTTGCAGGAAATGGCCTTTTGGTCATCTTACCCTCTAAACAAGACTCGCAGACTTCTATTGGTTCGAGAACCAAATCGCCTAAGACCCCTTCTTTGACTAGTCTGCCAATCCTATTTAGATTGATATGACCAAGCCTCATATGCCAAAGCCTTGTTGGATTAGTGGAAGATCTCTTTCTTTTAGATGGTACAGTTACCACTGAGTTATTAAGTTCCATACAAGAATCTTTAGAAATATTGGGAGTAATCACATACAAACCATTTGATTTAACACCAGAACATATAAAAGAACTATTTCTTTTAATCACAACTTCAGTTCCAAAATTAAAAGAATAACCATTATTCGATAAATTAGAAACTGAAATTAAATTACGTCTAATTGAAGGGACGTAAAGTACATCTGATAAAATCAAAACTTTATTGTCTAGAAATTCTAAAACTACGACTCCTATAGCAACCGCAGAAACGGTTGCGCTAGAACCTAGAGTAAGTACGATTTCCCCATCACTGCACTTCTTGGTTGATCTGAACCCCTACAATGAATTACAGATATGGTTAGTCGCACCAGAATCAATGCACCAAGTGTTTGAAGTATCCGTTATAAAACTTACTTCAATCACATGTGATTCAATCATACCTTGAACTCTTGTAGCTAAGAATTCTGGACAGTTCCTCTTCCAGTGGCCCTTCTCACCGCATTGGAAACACTTTCCTTTGCTTTGGCCACCCACCTTCCCTTTGCCCTTACCTTTTCCCTTAGATTTTGCAATCTTAGGGACCGGTCCAACACTTGAACCTCCAGTGCTAGCCTTCTTCTTCCCTTTCTTTCCTTTCGGCACAGATCGGGAAGAGGAAGCGCTTTTCTCAACGTTTAAAACGCTGCCCCCAGGTTTGATCACCCCTTCCGCTGCCAATAAAGAGCTCATCAATTCGCTCATTGAAAAATCCATTTTATTCATATTATAATTCAGTTTAAATTGAGCGAATGATGGCGACAGCGTATTGAGGATCATATCAACTTGGGTCTGTGCATCGATGTTGGCACCTAGGGTCTCCAGCTCGTTTAAATAACCAATCATTTTCAAAACATGTTCTTTGACTGGAGTCCCTTCCGACATCTTAGCACTCATTATCTTCTGCATAGCTACCTGTCTGGCAGGCCTGCCATGCTCCCCAAACATCTTTTTCAGGGATTCGATAATGTCACTGGCGGAATTGTTCGACTGGTATTGGTGTTGTAACACATTAGCCATAGAAGCCAATATGTAACAACGAGCCATCCCATTCGACTTTTTCCATTTATCGAACTCGCGTCTAGCAGCAGCCGAAGCATTTGCAGCGGGTTCTTCGGGGCATGGGGTGGTGAGGACATATATGTGATCCTCCGCAGTTAACACGATGTCAAGGTTACGTTTCCATTCAGTGTAGTTGTTTCCAGTTAACTTGTTTTGAGTGAGTATGGTGGCAAGTGGACTAAATGCAGATCCAGACTTTATGATTTACTGAAAAATCAAAAAACAAAATAAATGTGGATATCAGAATTTGACAGTTTGAAATAAAAGAATCCTTTTAAAACTCTTATTTTAAAACAAAGTCGCCGGAATATCGAAACGAAAGAGTAAAGCCTCCGTGTGGTGGTCAATGTTCGATCTTTCGATTTATCATAACTTATCCGCTATGCAACTCTTGCAAAACAAGTTATGACTTCCGAGCCTATTTGATCTCTAAGTTTCTGAATAATGCCCCGTGTGGGATCCCTTATCCATAGCTTAGCTAGTGTGTACCATTAACTAGGATCCAATCACAACCGTCTCAAGTAGCGCCTCCGTATGGTGGTCACCCTCTAACACGTCTGATTGATCCTTATCAAAAAGAAGTTCACATCTAGTAACCAATGAGTAATGCATCCTCCGTATGGAATGATCACCCCTGGCGAGGTGACACAGAATGCATCACTCATCTTATAGTGAACCGTTAATGGAAGATCGTGGGTGTAATTAATAAGACCCTCTCCCACTAGATTTAGTAAAAAAGGATTTTGCTTTTTGAGAAAATCTGTTTCTACACACTTCCCATAAACATCTAATGTTTACTAATGTGTTGAAAACGGTTTTTGAATTTTATTTTAGAAAACTTGTTTTGCGCGCATGCAACAATGTATTATACGCCAATCACAAACAAAGCACATAAAACAAAAAACTAAAATGAAATAAAAGACATCCAAACGATGCCTCTATCTCCCATGGCTCTATCTCCATAGAACCTGCTTTTGGTTTGATCGCCTCCAGCTCCATCTTCATGGACAATTCTAATTCTATTACATTGAACCTATACCTCTTTTGAGGCTTACAATTTATCTAGAAATAGAAATAGCAACAACAAAATAAAAGGCTAGGGAAACCGGTGCGACTTTCCTTTTCGTAGGATTGAAGTCGCAGCGCCCTTTACATATGCCTTAAAACCAAACCAAACTTAAAACAACACACCAATCTAAAACATTCAAACACAAAATTAAATGCTCTTGGCGCCATGGGAGATAGCGACTAACTTTTGCTGCAAAAGGTTAGTTGAACACACATCCACGCATATATATAACAAAATATAACTATTGGAACCCTTAATTGATTCACACAGTATATAAACTCTTTACATACTGAATTAGAACTCAAAACAGCATCTAACTTCTCTATCATAGTTCGATCGATCGAAGACCGTTCGATCGCTCGAACCTTCGATCGATTGAACACTGTTCAATCGCTTGAACATTCTATTTCACAGAATGATTAAAAATTTTGCAGAATACGTTAAAGTTAAACTTTTAATTTCAAAATACTTTTAAAACTATGAAACAAAGATCCTGACAAAGAGTCTGTCTCGATCGATCGAACTCTGTTCGATCGCTCGAACAACAGAAGGTTTCGATCGATCGAAACCTGTTCGATCGCTCGAGTACAGAGCGTTCGATCGATCGAGACTACTTCGATCGATCGAACCCATCTTGCATCCAATGCAATCACAGATTTGTATACTGCTGCGATAATACTGCAGAAACAGATCTGTGACGATGCAGTTTCGAAAGCAGTTCTAAAATCAACATGCAAATCAAAATAGTGTTCCAAAAAACGCATCTATGGATCCAAACGAGCGTGGCTCTGATACCAATTGTTGGAAAAACAGGTTTAAATGGAAAGTTTAAACGCGCAGCGAAAAAATCAAGTTATGAAACTTTATTGGCATGCCCGGATCTACTACTCGTCAATTCTACAGATGCGCACAAGAGGGGACACGAGTTATACCTTAGTGTCTTGAACCCAATTCTGATCTTCAACTTCCAGCAGCCTCCACTAGATGATCTTCACCCTTATGACTCCTGCGGATGCCTGCCAGAAAGACTAGGGTTGGTGGGAACCCTAATGGAGAGGATAGAGAAGGTTTTGGGACTCCAAAACAGTTTCTGCAGCTTCTGACGTTCAAAACGACGAACAACGTTTTCCAGAACGCAGCTGCCCTATTTATAGATTCCCAGAACCGACCTAGACTTCGAGCGATCGAAGTGCCTTCGATCGATCGAACATTCGATCGATCGAACCATCTTCGATCGATCGAACCTGCAGACTTCAATCGATCGAGATATCTTCGATCGATCGAACCTGTCTGGACATCATCCTCAAGCATCTTTCCAAGCATCCTGGCGGAGCTAAGAGTGGGACCTCCTAGGCTCTTTATTGTTGGCTCAGACCAGTTTATTAATTACCATGACCAAACTCTTTGATCAGCAAACTAACCAACTGGTCAGTTAACGTTTACTCCACTATAAAACGATAACTGAACTCCAACGCAAAAGAACATATCCGAAGCGATAACTAGACTTGTATGTTGTACTAATGTCCCTCTACCGTCAGCATTCGTAATCATATTCAGGTAGTCGGATAACTGTTACTGTCAACCTGAATCATGATTACTTCTTGTATTCCTTGAGTCCCATTCACTACTCATGATTACCAAACATGTTGATAACTCTTATCAACAAGACTGCAGTACTCAGTAATCGACATGGTGACATTCTCAAGGGAATGCTTACTCTGAAACAGAGGGTAGATTCTATCTTGACAATATATGTTCACAACCCTATGAATATGACATACCCAAGATACCCAGGTGTTGATCTTTTATAGACCTCACTGATTGGTAAGTCAAAGCAGCCATATCCACAGTCTGTGTTCATAATCGTCTCAAGATTGAGAACACATACCTTATACAAGTTATGAGTTCCTATTGACTGTTGACAGCATTGAGCGTCAATAGGAAACTCAGGTCCGTCAATGCACTATAAGCACTAGCATATTAACCAAGAGTCACACTCTAGTGATTGAGATTTATCACTCCATCCAATGGTAGTTAATGATGCTACAATGTATACCTGATGAGATATCCAGTCTCATCATCCATTGTGACAAGCTTTAAGTATCAAAGAATAGTAATTCGTATCTCATTGTATGTATCTCATACACACACGAAATACTTACTATGATACTTATGGATTAAACAATCATCTCATGAAAGAAACATACATAATGAAATGTAAAGCTGATATCCATATATTAAAAAGTCAATGTCTAATACATAAAGTAATGGTTTGAGGGCACAAACCCAACAGTGTATTGTGTGGGGTGCCACATGAAGTCAATATATAGGAGAGGTAAACAGACCGGCTGCCCCGTCCCTATCGCAAATAAAACACGTGCGTACTAAGCCGCAATCTTCTCCCGGTACGAGGTCACTAGGAGGTAATTGCTGAGGGCGAGGTGAAGCATATGATAATTATCCGTAAGGTAGGAGTCGGGAATGAGGGACTCACCATCCCAACTCAGAAGAGCACCCCCAGTGATCTCCCTGATGATAATGGTCGGTGAGAGCACTGGTGTGTCAGAACGATGCGGGCAAACACAATCAGGCACCTCAGGTACCCCTAAAGCAGTAGAAACAGTGGCCGGACTAAAAACGATCTCCCGGCCACGGAAAAATGAGCGTAGTGTGAATGGAGCAACCGGATCCCTGATCATCGTCGCACATGCCTCCCGGATCCAAGAAAGATTTACTCTCTTTGATTATGAGAGTAAATCGTACCAGTGCGGCATAGCCCGAATCCGGGCAAGGAACCAGGGAGTCGAAAGCCATGCTGTCTCGAGTGGTCGCTCGAGCATAACCTTCCTGGATTGGAAGTGTCTAGTAAACCACTAGCGATCGGGGGTGTTTCGGAATCCGTGGTGGGGAATCGGGTCAGGAATTGTGAGGTCGAGAGGCTTCTCCTTGTGATAACCCGTATTAGGGTTCATGGCAGAGGCCCTGAAATGGAAGAAAAATAGAAAATAGATCAAAACAAGGAAGAAAAGAAAATAAATTGTTACTACTTCAGTTCGATCGATCGAATAATGTTTGATCTATTGAGAAGGGACTGAGTTCGATCGCTCGAGCCCAATTCGATCGATCGAACACAGAAAAATAGCAGCGACAAGAACCAAGAACGCGAATGGACCGCAAATACACAATAGCAAACAAAAACTAACACTAATTGGTTTAAAAACCAATGGTGGGCACATATACACATAAGGCAAAACCTAGGCTAAGGTGTCGCACATGGAGTCGAAAATCAATTCAAAAATCAACGAAATGAATTAAACTAGAGAAGGGATGAGAAATTGTACCTCAAATGCACTACAAAACAAAGGTTAGTACACATGCCTTAGACAAGATATAATATCAAAGAGTAATTAATCCTAAGTCATGTTCAACTAGATTCAACTAAGAGAAGAGATAAGTCCTACTTATGAATATTACCATGTATGCATGAATATGAACAAGAATGAGATATGAATTTATTCACTAATTTAGATCCCTAAGCCTCTGGGTTTAATCTAAATTATCATTATTCAAAACATGGTTTGAGTCCTAAGACATTAAGAGACCATTTGAGTTGAAATAAATAAGATTAGACAAAAATAGTAGCAGTTTTTTATGAATTACAGAGAGCAGACCAGATGTTCAAAAATAGGAATAAAATACTTCCAATGGTTGGATCTGAATTATTTTTGGATATGTTATGCCTCTATGAGCTAGTTTCTAACCCAAAAAGAAAATCAATGTTTGAACGGTTAGATCTCCGGGAATACAGAAAATACTAGACCTCACTCAGGATTTTACAACTCTCTGTCCAGAGATCTTGTATGATTTTTTAAAAATAGCAAACAAATCTGAATTGCTTCATTCTTTTTAGGGAACCTTCCTAACACATTAAAGTTCTTATAAAAAATTATTATAGGTCATGAAAACTTGGTTAGATCTCTGATCTATCAATTTTAAAATCGATTTGCTGTTCTGAAACTGTTCTGAAATTCTGGACAGATTGTGGTTGTCTCACAAAACTCATGATCAAACCATTCTAAGCGTAAAATCTTACCAAAACAAAAATTACATTGGTAAAACAATGTATTATTGACACTTTCCTGTTGGTTTCACTTGATTTCAACGGTTAGATTTTGAACTAAAAATCTTTGATCGAAAACAGTTTGTGAGCCCACTGTTTTCATTTTGCTAGTTCAACTTTGTTGATTGGCCTCAACTATTAGATCATAATGTTGGGCTTAAACCAAATCACTTCTTCTACCATTTAATGGTCATTGAAGACTAAGGACCTCTTTAGACTTATGGACTTTTAATGAAGTATGAAATGGACTTCACAAAATCCCAAACAATGACCTCAAACTTATGGACCAAAACTTGAGTTCAAATCATTACTCCTACCACTTGGTGGTCATTGGAGGCTAAAGACACACATACATGTAGGTTTTGGATGAAGTATGAAGAACTTCCAAAAACCCAAGGAAGAGGTTAGTCTAAGCCATAGAGATGGTCTTAAACTTAAATTATTTCTCCTCCCATTTGATGGTCATTGGAGACTAAAGGAAAACAAATCCACATAAACCTCCATGGGATATAGCATGAATCCCCACAAGATTTTTAATGAGGAGATTTCAAGTCATGAACTAAGACTTGAACTCAACCAACTATGTGTAGAGATGATCATAATCCACTTTAATCCCCATATAAATCATAAGATCATAGGGAATTAGAGGACCAAACTCAAAGAAATCTAATGAGATATTGAAGATCTCATAGATTTCTTGAGAAGAATACAAACAAAATAAAGGAAATCACAATATTATTTGAAAATTTCAAGTTAAAACTCTTTTATTCATAAATCCAAAGCTCTATTTTGGATCCAAATTAATGAAATATTATGAAATTCAATCACAAGTTCTAAGTGGTGTGTGATGAAATGGGGTAGGAAGAGAGGTTTTGAAAATGTGTAAAATTTCCTAGAACTATGAACTTGTGATTGAAATATTATTATATATATATATATATAGATTTGAAGGCTTTACCTCTAGATCTTCTCAAAACTTATAGAGATGTTGAATTCCTCAAGCTTTTCCTCTTCTTCTTCCTCAAGCTTCAAGCTCCTTCAATGGTGATTTGATGGTTGGGTAGAGTTTTGGTGGGATTTGGGTAAAATAATTGGTAGATTTTCTCTCTATATATTTCTTTCCTCTAAAGCTCTCCCAATATTTTTTCTATACCATTCAAGTGTCTCCCCCAAAATGAGAAAAATGGGTTTTTTTATAGACTTTCATTATCTTAGGGGCCAAGATAAGGGTAGATAGGTCAATTTGGGATGGGTTAGGAATATTCTATGGCATCTCTAACTCTCCATAGCACTTCTATGTAATTCCAAGAAACTTGAAGGGCATTTAAGTTGGCTAGAATAAAGGAACATTCTAGAGCATCTTCAAAGCACATGGGAGATTAGTGCCCAACAAAGGGCTTTTTGGGTATTTACTTTGGATTAGGAATATGCCAAGGAATCTCTAACTCTCCAAATCACATGGGATACTTTCTTTTATTATTTTCCTTTTCTTATATATATATATTTGTATAGACACATTTTTCATTTTAAATCTAAATTAATCATATGAGTCACCAAATAGTATCTTTTTCTTCTTTTTGTTTTTCTTTTTTGAATCTAAAAAAATGATAAACAATGTTATTTTTATAAAATATCATTATTATTATTATTATTTAATCTATTCCATTTTTTTTAGAAAGTAACCCATGATCTAGTGAGCTCGAGACAGATGGTCAGTGATTGGCCAAATCTAGGGATATTAGGAGCAAGTTTTGGGAGCTTGAAGCTTTTCAGAAGTCGAAGCGATGAACTTGAAGAAAATCGTCGGGACATTATTCATCATTGGTTTCTAGAGGTAAATCCCCCCTAAGTTTAATAGTTCGGTCAAAATTGGGGTGTCTACACACCCCCACAAGAATTTGAAGAAAATGAATGAGAGGGGGTTTCGTGGACCATACCTCAGATATACGTGCACAGGAGAGGATGATGGTGATAAAAATGATGATCAGAGGGACCAGGGGCTCCTCGAATGGCGTGAGTGATGAGGGAGGACAAGAATCGCCCCAGTCTCTCTCTGTCTCCGAGCGCTCAAGGATATGAGAGGAATAGAGAAACTGATGAAGTGTACTAAAGACGCCTCGTTTAAATACAAGTCTCGATCGATCGAGAAAGTTTGATCGATCTAACTGTCAATCAATTGAGACTTGTTTAAGCGCTTGAGAGTCTGACGCTTTCGATCGATCGATATAAGTTCGATCGATCGAACCTGAAAATTCTACAATATCACTGAATGGAGAAATTGAACACCCCCAACAAACCAAGATTATTCTGGACATACGGGACATTGAGAAAAACAGTTCATTGACAGGACATGTAAGCCAAAAGTCATCATCATAATAGAAATTGCAAATTTATATAAATAAAACTTTGTAATAGCATCCTTTTGCAAAAATGTTGCCCCCACATGGTATTTAAGACCTTATTAATAAAGAAAAACTAAAAAAAAATAAACTGAAACTAGTAAAATCTCTGTCTAGGATTACACTTCAATTGATAAAAGACTGATGAAAAGACAAAACACAATTGAAGTGGAGCACTAATCATCAAGCATGAAGATTTCTTCTTCCACCATCGCTTCTTTCTCCGCCAAATCTTTAAATGAGGAGTCTAAACTTGATGATTCCCTTTTCCAGAACAGTCGGAAAGCAGCTAGGACATCATCGAGCAAGTCTGGATCCTCAGGGGAATTGATTGCATAGGCAGGAGGTGATCCGGTAGGAGACATGGATAATGAAGTATAATTCCTCAACGGACTTTCCTCTTGCGGCGGAGTACTCGGGGACCTTATATATGGTCCAAATCCATGAAATAGTTGATGTGGAAGGAATAACGGCGGTAACATCGGATTCATGGTGAAAATCCTAACAAAGGAAAACAAAAGAGAACAAACAAAAAAGAAAGAAATTAAATAAAACAAACGAAAGAACTAAAGGAAAGGAATAAACAAAACAAGATGAAAAGAGAAAGAGATGTGACCAAGAATTAACCTCACTATTGGCGTGAAACAATCATGTGCAATAGCAGGTAGAGGGCATTAAAGCCGGAACAACAAATAACTCAAGTGCACATAAATGTAGGGAACCAATTCGATGACAAGGAAGTCATCAACATAAGTGAATACAGCATTATGGTGTTCTGGCACCACATCCTGTAAATCTTCTTCTTCCCATAGTTCCCACATTGAGTCGTTTTCCCATTGTGCCAACAGTGCATCATCCACTTCCCCAACAAAATACCCTTCAGGTTCTCCCTCCTCTTCAGGAAATTCTATGTGCTCAAAAGGATTGATATGGAGGAGAGCAGGGTCGTAAGGGATGTACCCTTGGGTCAGGTCAACGACATCATCTGCCCCTGGCCCTTGATAAGGAGCAAAACATAATGCTATCTCATCGACAGTCCAAGGGGGGTTAGGATATTCAGAATCAGCCCATGACCCAATTGAGTGGATATTATCATCTCTCATATTGAATAGCCTGCAGGAGAGATAAAAAGAATAGCATATTAGAATCGAGATCACACTCAAAAAGAGAAATAACGTAGAAAAAGACAAAAAGAAACAAAAACAAAGAGCAGTAAAGGTAAAGGTATACAACAACAGTGTGTAAACACTCTTTATTGTTTTAGGTTGAGGAATAGCTGGGCTCATCCTGCTGGATGTGGTCAGCTTCTGGTTGGAAGTTCTCCAAGAACGGTTTTAACCTTTGGCCATTAACCTTGAAACATTCATCGTTCTTGGGGTTTATGAGCTCAACGGCCCCATGTGGAAAGACAAATTTAACAATGAATGGACCTGTCCACCGGGATCGGAGCTTACCTGGAAAGAGGTGGAGGCGAGAGTCATACAGTAAGACTTTCTGCCCCGGCTCGAATGATTTTCGAAAGATCATTCTATCGTGGCGAGCCTTCAACCTTTCCTTATGTAATTTAGCATTGTCGTATGCATCTCGACGTATTTCTTCCAGTTCAGCCAACTGGAGTTTTCGAAGATGACCTCCCTCTTTAATGTCGAAGTTTAATGAGCGTGTCACCCAATATGCTTTGTGTTCGATTTCGACAGGGAGGTGACATGCTTTTTCGTATACAAGCCTGAACGGGGACATCCCCAGATTTATCTTATAAGTAGTATGGTATGCCCACAGAGCATCCGTTAGTTTATATGCCCAGTCCTTCCTGTTGAAACTAACCGTCTTTTCGAGAATATTCTTGATTTCTCGGTTAGCCAACTCTGCTTGCCCGTTTGTTTGTGGGTGGTAGGCTAGAGCGATCTTGTGGTTGACCCCATATTTGTTGAGGAGTGACTCCAAAGGCCTATTGCAAAAGTGCTTGCCTTGATCACTTATTAGTGCTTTCGGGGTTTCAAATCGCGACAGAATGTGCTCCTTAAGAAAGGACATTTCTGTTTTGTGGTCATTGTGTCTCGTTGGTATCGCTTCTACCCATTTTGATACATATTCCACAGCTAGGAGTATGTATTCACAGTTGTTTGATTTGGGAAACGGGCCCATAAAGTCTATGCCCCAGTAATCGAATATTGCAATTGTGATAATGGGAGTTAAGGGCATAGAGTTCCTTTTCGAAATTGTACCAAGCTTTTGACAGCGTTGGCACGTTTTGCAGAAAGCAAAAGCATCTTTAAACACAGTGGGCCAGTAGAAACCGCTGTGTAGAACTTTTTGTGCGGTCTTTTGCGAGGCAAAGTGACCTCCGCAAGATTCAGAATGGCAAGATGCCAAAATTACGGTTATATCCTCATTTGGAACACAACGTCTGATGACCTGATCAGCACAATACTTGAATAAGTACGGGTCATCGAAAAAGAAATGATGTGCGAACGAGAGGAATCGTTTCTTGTCTTGATTTGACCAATGACACGAGGTCTCTCCCGTAACCAGATAGTTTACTATATCTTCATACCACGGCAAACCCAAAACGGTCATCAGTTGCTCATCTGGGAATTCATCCTTTATCGATGCGGGTTCAGTGTTATCAATAAACGTTAACCGAGATAAATTACCAGCGACCACATTCTCTACTCCTTTTTTATCCTTGATTGTGATATCGAATTCTTGGAGTAGGAGTATCCAACGAATAAGCCTTTGTTTCGCGTCCTTTTTAGATAGCAGGTACTTGAGGGCTGAGTGGTCCGTGAAACAGACAATTGGGGACCCTATCAGATATGACCTGAATTTATCCAGAGCGAAAACTATTGCCAGTAGCTCTTTTTCAGTAGTTGTATAATTCAGTTGAGCGTCATTAAGTGTATGACTGGCATAGTAGATTACGTAAGGCTTATTATCCTTCCTCTGTCCTAGCACTGTGCCAATGCCGTAGTTGTTGGCATCGCACATTAACTCAAAAGGCAAACTCCAGTCGGGTGCCTGTATTATCGGTGCGGAGGTAAGGTGTTCTTTTAGTGCGTCAAAAGATGTTTGACAATTTTCCAACCACTCGAATGGCATGTCTTTAGATAAAAATTGACACAGTGGTCGGGAGATCGCACTAAAATTTTGGATAAAGTGACGATAGAATCCCGCATGTCCCAGAAAAGATCGGATGTCTTTGACTGTACGAGGGACAGGTAGGTTTGAGATTATATCGATTTTAGCTTTATCGACTTGGATACCTTTATCAGAAATAATGTGGCTGAGGACAATTCCCTTGGTCACCATGAAGTGACACTTTTCCCAGTTTAGTACTAGGTGTTTGTCCTCGCATCTGGCTAACACACGTTCCAAATTGTCTAAGCAGTTTTCAAAACTATGGCCGAACACAGAAAAATTGTCCATAAATACTTCGAGAATTTGCTCGACCATATCGCTGAAGATACTTAACATGCACCGCTGAAATGTAGCAGGTGCATTGCATAAACCAAAAGGCATACGTCTGTAGGCGAAAGTACCGAACGGACACGTGAAAGTTGTTTTCTCCTGATCTTCAGGAGCGATTTCAATTTGGTTATATCCACTGTATCCGTTCAAAAAGCTATAGTACTTATGACCCGCCACTCGTTCTAGCATTTGATCCATGAATGGTAATGGAAAGAGGTCTTTTCGGGTCACGGTATTCAGTTTTCGTTAATCAATACACATCCGCCATCCGGTGGGGACGCATGTTGGTACTAATTCACCGTCTTTATTTGGAATGACCGTTATGCCTGCCTTCTTTGGAACTACTTGGGTTGGACTAACCCAAGGACTGTCAAATATTGGATATATGATCCCAACATCAAGTAGTTTTAAAACTTCCTTTTTTTACTACTTCTTGCATGTTGGGATTCAGACGCCTTTGCATTTGTCGCGAAGGTTTAGCGTCTTCCTCCAAGTATATTTTATGGGTGCAAACAGACGGGCTTATGCCTTTGAGGTCGGCAATAGTCCATCCTAAAGCTCCCTTATGTTATTTTAGCATTTGGATTAACTTACCCTCTTGTTCAGAATTTAACGTGGAAGAGATTATGACAGGATAACTCTTTTCAGTCCCTAGGAAAGCATATTTAAGCTCTTTTGGAAGCTCCTTTAACTCTAAATCGGGAAACTAAAAATTGGAGAGCATCACTAATTTTGTTTTTGGAGGTAGTGGTTCATATGGCGTTACCCACATGCATTCAGCTCTATCCTCCTCTTTCGTTTCCATCATGAGGCAGAATTGATTCAAGGCAGCGTCCAGTGGAGTAGAGTCTTTAGGCCGATAGACAGCGTTGAATTGTGACTCCACCACTTCCAAAGGATCTTTGTAATCAACAACATCCGCCTCATCCTCGATGACTGTCTCGATGTAATTAACCTCTTCCTCATCTTCGTATTCTTCAGGTCTGGGATTGGAGAAGATTTTTATGGTTGCAGTCATGTTTCTGAACACAATAGTCATTGTACCACTTCTTATTTTTATTGAGGCATCAATTGTATTTAGAAATGGACGTCCAAATATCACCGGGATTTGTGTACCTGGGTTAGACACAGGTTTAGTGTCTAAAATTACAAAATCGACCGGGAAGACAAATGAGTCTATCTGTACAAGGACGTCTTCCAACACTCCTCTCGGGTATTTGACCGACCTATCTGCCAATTGTAATACAACTCGGGTAGGTTTGTATTCACCTAGCTCTAGTTGTTTATAGACTTAATATGGCAGAAGATTGATGCTCGCTCCTAGGTCGAGGAGTGCGTTGTCTATTCTTTGATTCCCAATTTGACATGAGACAGTGGGAGTACCGGGGTCTTTGAGTTTCAGAGGCAATTCATTTTGGATGATTGAGCTTGCTTGGCAAGCGACGTAAGCGTGTTTCTTCACACTTTGTCTCCTTTTGACCGTGCATAAGTCTTTAAGATATTTCGCATAAGCCGGTACTTGTTTAATCGCATCAAGGAGTGGGAGGTTTATTTTTACTTGTTTAAATAGTTCTATGAACTCCTGATTCTTTGTCTCATTTTTGGGTTTCTTAAGCCTTTGAGGGTAAGGCGCAGGGAAAGGGCATTTTGGTAATTCATCATTAACGGGCTCCTTTCCGGGCCTTCTCTCAACTTCTTCCACTTCTTTAGGAGCTTCATCATTCAACTCTAATGATTTGTTATTAGTAGATGGCTCCTCTTCCTGAATGGAAGGTTCATTTTTATTTACCACTTCGTCCTCCTCATACTCTTCCGGAGTAGAGAGAGGCATATCGTGCCCTATAATCTTGCCGCTTCTCAGAGTAGTTACGGCTTTAGCCTGTTCGTGATTAGTGGGACCAGTGTTGTATCCCTTAGGGTTTTGAAGTGGTTGGGCTGGAAATGTTCCACCTGATCCCTCTTGTCGTGCATCCATCCTATCTAACATCGCAGACATTTTGCTCATCATTTGGATTAATTGTTGCGTTAGATTCATGTTAGAAAGAGGATCTTCCTCTTGCACCTTTTTATGCGGGGGAACGTACACATTTGGCTGTTGATTAGAGGGTTGAACTTGGTTGTAGTTATTATTAGGTCTATTTTGATTAAATGGCTGGGACTGCCTATTGTATTGCCCTTGATATTGATTATTGTTGTTGTAGGACTGTTGTTGGTATTGATTTTGAGTCCCAGCAGCATTTTTCCAATCAAACCCGGGGTGATTCCATCTATTATTATTGTTTTGAAAGTTGTTGTTATTGTAGGAATTCCCCGCCCCCCTATACCCTTGCATGGCATTCATTTCCATGGGGGGTTGTTCTTGAAAATACGTCACATTGGGACAGTATTGATTGGTGTGTCCCAACATATTGCATGTACCGCATGGTTCTTCAGGCAAAACCTGCCTAGAACCCTCTCCTTTCATTCCTAACTCCTCTACCTTTTTAGCTAGTTCCTCATATTTGTTCATTAGGTGATCCTCGCTTTTTGGTTGATAAAGGCTTTTATCTTCTACACCTGATATTTATGCACGTGGGATATCCTTAGAGTTAGACCATTCATGTGCATGTTTGGCTAACCACTCAAAGTGAGTTTCAGCCTCTTCGGTATTTTTGCAAAGGAATGGACCTGAGGTCATGGTTTCAACCAATTTTTTTGTTTCACCAGTTAATCCTTCATAAAAGTAGCTAATGGTTCGCCACTTCTCATACCCATGATGTGGGCATGCGAGAAGAAAATCCTTGAAACGCTCCCACGTTTGGGTGAAGGTTTCATTGCTCTTTTGTTTGTAGGAATTTATTTGACGTTTTAGCTCGGTGGTCATGCGAGGAGGAAAGAATTTCTTTAAAAATGCGGTGTTCATCGCATGCCAGGTGAAGATTGAATTTGGCTTAAGGGTGAGCAGCCACCCTTTTGCTTTATCTTTCAAGGTGAAAGGAAATAGCATTAGACGCATCACATCTACGGGACAGTTTTGTGAGAATGTTTTACAAACATCCTCGAAGTCTTTAACGTGTAGATATGCCTTCTCGCTCTCCATTCCATGGAAGGTTGGAAGGAGTTGAATCATTCCATTGCAAAATTGGAATTCGCCCGCATGGGGTGGAATGAGAATACAAGAAGGTGTAGGAGTGTGTTCGGGTGTCATAAGATCGCACAAAGGACGCAGTGAGTCGTCCAATGGCACCACCAAATTGTCACCATTTTTACTTTGGTTATCACCCATTGAATTTGTAGGTGTAGCTACGGGATTAACAGAATTAGAGGAATCAGATGAGTAGAGTGGATTTCTGAAAACTCCTTCGATCGAATTATCGGACATGAGAGGGAAAAGATCCTAAAAGGTTTTAATCTAGAGAATTAAAAGAAAAAGAAAACAGAAATAGATTAAGAAAGATTGAGGTAATTTAAGTATTAACTCGTCGCCTTCCCCGGCAACGGCGTCAAAAACTTGACACAAAAATAAATTGTGTGCGCTTGTGTGCTATACCCAAGTGTAGGTAGACGTGCAAGTAGTATCTGGTTAAGACCAGGTCGATCCCACAGGGAAGGTTATAAATTAATTACCTAGATTAGACTCTAAAAGAAAAGAAAATTTTGAAGTTTAAGGAAAGTGTAGAACACGGAGTTCTACGATTATCTACTATTAAAATTAAAAGCAACTAATTTAATTTAAACTAATGATTGATTAATTAACTAGAGCGATATTTTAAAACGGTTTTTCTTAATAAAAGAGAAGTGTTGGGATCACGCGAATCCACAGTGACCTAGCCATCTACCAAGCAATTGCATTGAAGCTCAATGGAGTACATCTTCTACAGTATTCCGTATTTCTCTAAAGATAAAGAATCAATAGTCCTTTCATGGCTGGGACTATATCATCACAGTTAAGTTTGAAATACACGAAAGCGGTTTAAAACAATAGTTAAGACTCGCACCTACAATGGTATTATCATTGAGGGTGGTTTGCAAAAGATATTGAAGAAAAATGCTTTAAGGCCTTAAGTTTAGAGACTGTTTTGACAAACTGAGCATATGGGGACAGTTTGATAACAAATCTGTAAAACAGAAAGTCTAGGAATACTCCATTGGATATTCTCAAGAATCAGAGAGTTTGATCGATCGACGCGCTTTCGATCGATCGAAAATCGTCATCTCTCAATCGATCAAAATGTCTTCGATCGATTGACTGTATCTCTGTCTCGATCGATCGAACAAACTCCGATCGATCGAACACACAAATTATTATGGTGCATGGCAGAGGCCTGAAATCACAGTTTCATCGCGATTTCCCAACCTGGGGACTACTCAGACATGGTCTGAAGAGTCTCAGATGCGTTTTTAACGTAAAGATTCATTAAGGTGTTGTTTGGTTGCGATTTAAACATGAAATTTATGAAAACAAATAGTGTAAACTTATCTAACATGTAAAACTACGAGTTTAACAGATTAAACTATAATAAACTACTAGCAAAATGTAAGTAAAGCAATAAGAAGTAACCTGGAAAGAAGAACTTGTATTAAACTATGAGAATCCAAACCAAACAATAATAATCCTTGATTAAAACCTATAAAAACAAGAAGAAACTCTCTACTCTCTATGGAAAACTGATGAAAAACAAAGTAGGCATTGTTCTGGACGTAAACAAAACGACTATATATAGTAAAACCTAAGGCTAGGGTTATAAACTCCGTCTTTGCTACGTGCGCGTAATTTCTGATAAAAGCCATGTTCGATCGATCGAACATCACTCGATCGATTGAACTTCTGGGATCTTCGAGCGCTTGAACTACCTTCGATCGATCGACATCTCGATCGCTTGACATATCCTCGATCGCTCGAACTTCACTTTTCATGTTTGAATTGTCTTCATTGAAACCAAGCACTTCTTTTATCCTGCTTATTCAATTATTCACACAGCGACAGTGATCTGCACAAATTACAGCTAAAACACACAACTTTATCATAGATTAATCAAATTGTGTAAAAACTGACATTGTAATTCAAATTGCAGGTATACAAGGGAATTGTAGACTAATTCAGTGCATTTCTTTCTTTTAGCGCGGTTGTATTTTACAAATACCCCCGCTTGTCAAGCCACATCGGTTCCATCTTCCTCTACAGCTCCGCCGCCACCTTCTGATCCAGCTGCACCACCCACATTAGACCCTTCATCATCTGCTCCACCACCTCCACCGCCCCCACCACCTACTACCCCTATCGTGATTCCTTCTGATGCTGTCGATGACGACCCGATTGCGGTTGATTAGTTATGCTAGTACTTGAGTAATGTGAGGGTTTGGTTGTATTTATTTTCTATTTTCTTCTCCCTTCCCTCTTTTGGTATTGTTTGGATATTTTGGGATATTTTGATCACTGTTCTGTACTATTATTGCTTTATTTTCCCAGTGACTAGTTATTTTTTTATGTATAGATCCTGTTATATATCCTGGTTGTTGGAGATTTTATGCTATATTACAGGTTGCTATGCTTTCTATTATTGGTCTGCTTCTACCAGGTGATACCCATCCATTTTACTTTGAAAACCAACTTCTAAGGACATCATTGTTTTCAGTTGGGGGTAGGAGATAGATAGGTATTCACCTGCATTTTTCACACTTAGCACCTTGATACTTTGAGAAACTTCATTAACATATAATCTCAATAAAATTCAAAAAAAATTTGAAAATTTGGAACTTTAATGATAGAATAACTTTGAATTCTCACTCCTGATTAGCTGTTATTATGCAATGACACATTCGTATTCGTCTCATCCTTTTATGAATTAAGTTCACGCGTTTTTCTAGTATCACTAGGATGATTGCATGTGTAGACCTTTCATGTATCCAACATCCATATGCACTAGTTGATAGCTATGTAACAAACCTAAAAATGAGTTAATATGACTTTTGTGCTAAAAGAATGAGTAGTGGAAACTAATTACCCTTAGTGAGCTTTTGATCCAATCTTCGTTTCTGAGGGAATTGTCACATAAACTCGAATTGCTCTTATTGATTATGCTTATTAAATTCATTGAAATAGTCTCAATTAATTCTTCATTTTTGGCTGCTTATTAGAGGAGAACGTTTAGGATCTACCAACTAAACTCGACAAACACCGAAGTGCTAAAACTAAGAACTTAAGAATATGATTTAAGCCATCGATATCTATTTCTTAAACCCTATACATATCCCCTGAACTATACATTCAAGAAACCGTTTCATTCTCAACCCCATACCAGTTAAATATTGCCAATTTTATTAGGAAAATACAAATTCCTAATCTCATACCTTGACCTCCCTTGACCCCATTGCGCATCTGATATGATTAAACTGTCAAAGTATGTGATTGGAAGGAAGTAGTTGTGGGAGTTGCCGCATAAAAAGAATTATACAAAGAATCAATTGAATGTGGAAGAGGGAAACAAAAGATTCAAAAAAAAAAAAGAAGAGACTATGCAATAGTGGAAGTTGGTTGGAGATGTGAAAAGAATAAAAATGAAAAGATAAGCTCCATCACATGCTAAGACGCGTATTTTCTCGCCTTTCATCTTCTTGTACTACGTAAAAACTAATAATTCAAAGCCTTAATGATTCTTAACAAATTAGTTTGAACATGAACGTGTGAATCGAGTTATCCACGGTAGTTCGCTCCTCTAGTAAGTAGTATTCTATTCGCGAGACTATACACTCGAAACATCCATTTTTCATTGAGTCAAGTATGAAAGCATTAGTATCCAAAATATCATTCCTAACAAAGCTTTCACACAATGTGCGATCATTCTTAAGCCAGTTTCTGAGAGACGTTCTTTTATGAATGTAAACCCATGTGAGAATTGAGTTTAAACTATGAGTTCTCGAGGTACAATAGTCCAAATAACTCTAAACAAGGGTTGATGCATAGTTGTTAATTTCACACACACACGGATACATGGATGTGATACATATGTTATATCTATCTTGGTGGCATGAGGAGCAGGTTGATTTCTTTCATGGTTGGATTGAGATTAATATGTCTTTGTAGAGCTGAGTTAGTAGTTAACTGGGAGGGAGTGTTTAAAAGTTGTTCTTTATCTTTTTGAACTTAAATTTTAGAATTTTGTGGGTATATTCACTGCAAACCCTAATGAGACAACACTCGTCCACTAGGGGGAACCTAGGGTTTAACGGATTGTTGCATTTGCTAAATGCAACCGCGATTCCTGCGAAAGTGAGTTAGGATTTTCTCTTTCTTTTTAGATTAGTTTGTTTTATTTAGTTTTGTTTTCTTTTAGTCTTTGTAGTTTAGTTTTGCTTGTTTTATTATCGCTCTACCGCTAGGGACTAGCAATTTGCTAGTTGGGGGTTGTAACAAGCGGGAGTATTTGTAAAATAAAACCGCGCTAGAATAAAAAAATACACTGAATTAGTTCACAACTTCCTAGTATATCTGCAATTTGTGTTACAATGCCAGCTTTTATACAATGTGACAAATCTATGATGAGTTGGGTTGTTTTAGCTGTTATTTTGTGCAGATTGCTGTGTTGCTGTGTGCAGGAATGGATAACGGAAAAAGGAATAAAGCTTAGTTACAAGCAAGATAATTCAAAGCTGAAATATGAAGTTCGAGCGATCGAAGGAGTTTCAAGCGCTCGAAGACTTTGAAGTTCAAGCGATCGAATGTAGTTCGATCGATTGAACATGTTTTTTCCAGAATAACGTGGGCACGCAGCTGAGACACATTATTGTAACCCTAGCCTAGGTTTTTCTATATATGTTAGTTATAAACACATCCCTAGGGACATCCACACTCTGTTTTACAGTTTTATAAGAGAGAGAGTTTTGCTTATCTTTGTAGGTTTCATACATTGGATGTTACACTGGTTTGAAGATTCTGAAGATTAATACAAGTTCTGTTCATTCCAGGTTTTTATATTCGTTTTACTTTTATTATATCAGTAGTTCAGTAGTTTTAATCTGAATAGATCGTAGTTTTGCACGCTAGTCTTGATAATATCCATAGTTTTGATAATTTATATGTTGAAAACACAACCAAACAAGAGTACCTTAATGATTTATAATGTTAAAAATCAATCTGCTATACTCCAGACTATGTTTGAGTAGTCCCAGAGTTGGGAGATCATGATGAAACAGTGATCTCTAGCCTCTGCCATGCACCAGAATAAAATCCTATGTTCAATCGATCGAAGAACATTCGATCGATCTAACCAGGGACACAGCCAAGCGATCGAAGACATTTCGATATCTCGAGAGATGATGATGATCGATCGATTGAGAGCGCGTCGATTGATCGAACACTCAGATTCTTGAGATGATCCTTTACAGTATTCCTAGACTTTCTATTTTTGAAATTTGTTATCAAACTGTCCCCATATGCTCAGTTTGTCAAAACAGTTTCTGAACTTTAAGCCTTAAGGCATTTTTCTTCAATAACTTTTGTAAACCACTTTGAATGCTTACACCATTTATAGTACGAGTCTCAACTATTGTTTTAAACCGCCTTCATGTATTTTATAACAATTATGATGATATAGTCCCGGTCATGAAAGGGCGATTGATTCTTTATCTTTAGAGAATACGGAATACTATAGATGGATGTACTCCATTGAGCCTTAATGATGTTGCATGGTAGATGGTTAGGTCACCGTGGATTTGTGTGCTCCCAACGCTTCCCTTTTATAAAGTTAAAACCGATTTAATATTGCTTTAGTTAGTTAGTTAGTCACTAGTTTAAATTAGTTGCTTTACTTTAGTAGTTATTAATCGTGGAACTCCGTGTTTCACACTTCCTTTAAAATATTGAATTTTTATTTTCCCTTCGAGTTTAATCTAAGTTAGTAGCTTTCCACCTTCCCTGTGGGATCGACCTGGACCTATCCAGTACTACTTGCACGTCTACCTACACTTGGGTATAGCACACAAGTGCACACAAAAATTTTTTGTGTCATACATTAAGTATTGAACTATTCAACCTTTTAGTGTAAACCACCACTAGATAACACACCACATATCCTTATATATATTAATTCATTCGGTTGTGTTCATTTTGGTCCTGAACAAGATCCTTATTCATGAGAACTCTTAGAGAACCAAGCCTTTGAAGTTCTCATAGAAGTGACCCCACTTCCATTCTTATATAGGTAATACTAATTAAGAGTACTATCATTACTCATCAATATCATTAAATGTAAGTACATAACCTCAACAAGTTTTATTACACACTTGAACAATATACATGAATGATGCCACAATGAATGTGCGTTTACAACATGAACTTTCCCAACTAGTTTTCCTATTGAACCTAGATCTTGGGATCTCCAGTCAGCTAAGTTAGGTTTTTTCCAGGTTGTTCAAAGTATTGGCTTTAGGCCCATTCCTTTCGTCGTATATTGAACTTGATCTCTAGGTAATCCTTTCGTAAGAGGATCCATAAAGTTTTCCTTCAATTTTACATAGTCGATCATGATTACACCACTAGAGAGCAGCTGCTTAATTGTATTGTGTCTCCTTCTTATGTGTCTTGACTTACCATTATACACGGCATTCTTAGCTACAAAAGATGCCGCATTGCAGTCACAATGCACAACTATAGCCGCTACTGGTTTCGTCCATAATGGAATATCCTCTAGGAAGTTCCGAAGCCATTCGGATTCCTCACCCGCCTTATCTAAGGCTATGAACTCCGATTCCATCGTCGAACATACTATACACATTTGCTTAGTTGATTTCCAAGAAATCCCAACTCCACCTAAAGTGAATATATACCCACTTGTGGACTTAATCTCTTGACTATCCAAAATCCAATTCGCATCGGAATATCCCTTTACCACATGTGGGTATTGTGTGTAGTGCAAACCATAGCTCATGGTATGCTTTAGATATATTAACACTCTCACAAGGGTATACCAATGATCTCTTCCCGGATTGCTAGTGTATTTAGCAAGCCTTCACACTAAATATGCAATATCCGGACGTGTACAATTCATGATGTACATCAAACTCCCTATTACTTGCGAATATTCAAGTTAAGATATGCTTTCACCCATATTCTTCCTCAACTTACAGTTGGCATCAAATGGTGTTACAACCGACTTGCTATCCAATTGTCCAAACATCTTTAATATTTTCTAACATAATGTGACTGTGTGAGAAGATATCCTTCGAAAGTTTGTCTCACTTGTATACCAAGAATAACATCGGTTTTACCCATGTCCTTCATGTCAAAGCTTGAACTTAGATTTAGATTTATTAGATCCTTTGGGGTTTCCACGTTCAACCCTTGGTATATAGCACATCAAGAGTTGGTTATTAGTGTGCGGTGTGCACAACAATTGGTATCAGAGCATACTGGAAATTATTGTATGTCCACAACATTCGGTATCAGAGCTGCTTGAAGATTGGGTAAAAACTATGGAAGTCTACGATGGTGACAAGATTTGATGTAAAATTTGATGGAAAGAATGAATTCTCCTATTAGTGCATGAAGATGAATGCATTGTTGGTTGAACGGTAATGACTAAAACCCAAGATTCCTGAGGCAGAAAGGCCAAGATAGATGAGGTGAACTGAGGTGAGGTGAGGTGAAGTGAGGTGACGATACTTGTCCCACATCACCTGGGCTAAAGATCTTGTACTTGTTTATAAGGCTTAATTGTCCCTCTATATGCGACAAGGACTTTTAAAATTGTGAGGGAGCTAAACACAAAAGAAACTCCATAGTTAAGCATGTTGCTGCCACAATAGTACCCAGGATGGGACCCCCTTGGAACTCCTCTATGTTTAGACCCAAAGCGGACAATATTGTTGCCAGAGGGAGGAATGGATCGTTACAAATGGTATTAGAGCAAAACCCCAGCCCTAAGTATGGGGCAGGTCGCAAACGAGGACGTATGACCCTTAAGGCAGCTGGATTTTAAGAGCCAAGAATCCTGAGGTTGGAAGGTCAAGATGGATGAGGGGAGGTGAGGTGTGGGTACTTATCCTAAATCGCCTAGGGTGAAGATCTTGGAGTTCTTTATAATGCTTAATCGCCCCTCTACATGCAACAAGGCCTGTTAAAATCGTAAAGGAGCTAAACACAAAAAGAAACCCCTTAGTTAAGCGTGTTGCTACCATAGTAGTACCAGGATGGATGGCTCCCTGTGAAGTCCATTGTGTTTAGACCCAAAGTGGATGGGGGATGGATCCTTACTTGAATAAGGGTTCAAGAAAGCATTAAAGGGTAAGGGTGTCTTGCTGGAAACAATGAAGAAGACAAAAATGACACACATGATGGAGATGGAATACAGTACAACACTTCGGTGTTCTAGATGTGGGTCTTGCAGAAGGTTGCTAAGGAAGACATAGTGGGTTAAGGATTGAAAATCGACGCATGACTGAATCTCAAGAAATTCGTTGTCCCTTGGAGTTTTGTAACACACCCGCTCCTGCGGATTATATTTAATCACGTTTTAGCATGATTTATTAGTAATATAATATTAAGGTGATTATATGTGCTAAGTGAGTTTTAACTCACTAAGGTGATTAGGGGTGTCCAGTTGGGAACCCAGTTATAGGCCAATGTGGCAGTCCCAGTTTGGGACAGTTATGAAAGATCCCCGTGTGATGGGATAGATATGGGGAATAATTCTTATGTGATTAAATGTTTATTAAGGTATATGTGATTATTATATTATGTTGTTATAATAGCATGTTTATTGTTAGAGGCCACTACTGTGGTCCGTTAGGGATACTTTTGTGAGAGCAAATCAGACACGTTGTATAATTAGTAGGTTAATTAGCAACTTCATAATAATATGTGGGACCATTCATGGAACCCATACATGACATAGACAAATGCCCATTTAGGTTTGGGATAGTTTTAATATGTTTTATAACTAGCAGGGGTATAAATGCATAACTAAATAAACTTGGGGAGGCATATTTAGAAACCAAAACATGTGACTTACATGTTAGAGGACATGTGGCCAATAACTCACAAGTCTTTCTTCTCTAGTTCATTGAATCAAAACATTTACAGAAGAAAATTCGTACGAAATTACGACAAAAACTCGACGACGTTCTCGATGCCAAATGACGTGCTGTTTGATGTATAATTTCAAAATAGGCTACATATTCGGACTCTTGGAGGTGAGTCTAACGCATAGGTACTATCCCTATTGATTTCTGAGATAGTTTTTCTGCGACCCAATTCAGGGGTTTAGCTCATATCTTGTAAATTTTGTATAGGATTTATACTTGGACCTTACTAGGATCTTAATTCCACGTATAGGAGCAAAAACCAAGAGGTGAGTGACAATAATTATGGAATTTGGATGATTCCTTGCTTGAGGTTGTCTTTGTGATGTTAAGCATAGTTAATTAGCTTAAATTCACATGTTTAGAGTAATTTTGATAGCACATGTATAATTTGTGATAGTGCTTAGTGAAATGACTATTTGAGCATGTTGAGTTGTTAAAGTGGGTCAAAGGGGAACTTGTACTTGCCATCGAGAAAGTGATTAGGTGCCAAATTGGCCATGAGGTCCCACGTCTGAATGAGAGAGGCGTGGGTCTCGGCTAGTCGCACGGCTTAATAGAGTAGTCGTAGACTAGTGTGAAAGGGTGGCCGGTACTTGTGTTCCCGGAGACCATAGCTATATGTAAAAGATGAGATTGAGCATGTTTGTTATCCATGTACATAAATGCTATCATTCACAAGCATATAGCTTATATAGTGTAGTGGTTATTGAATAACCATTATAGGTGATCAAGGAGATGGATCCAAGAAGAAATGAAGAAATGGAATCGGTGAGACAACGTGGGGTTTTGGGAATAGCTATAATAGATGTTGCCAACTCTATACTCTAGAATTAGAACTTGTAATATGGTAGTTTCAATTTGGAATTGGAAAATACCTGATATTAGTTAACTTTTAACTTTTGCTTATGTAAGCTTTGTAATATGACTCAAAGCTATGCTTATTATGGTAGTTTATTCAAATGTGAATTTATAGTTCTTGTAAAGGTTAGACAACTAGCTTGACTCATGTAATATATGGTTTGGTTGTGTTGGTTAAATTGGGAGTGGTTGTGACTCTTACAATCTTGTTTGGTTTGGTTTGGTTTGGCGACAAACTCGGAGTCCTATTCCAATAGTTCAACTTTAAATGGATTTTGCATTTACATTTCCTTTAACTTGTTTTAATGGTTGTTATGAACTCAAGGAGCCCAGATTTATGTTGTAATGATGTTTTTACATGTTTATGGAGTAAACCTGATATTTTGAATGTTTTAAAGTTGGTTAAACTCGAAGTAGTTGAGTGACTCTACATAAAATTCTGCAGCAGGGGAAGGATTCTGCCCATGGGCCATTCGACCGGTCGAAGGTGGCAGTTCGACCGGTCGAAATACCCTCTGATCCTCTTTTGGTTCTCCTTCTTTGCGTGTTTTATTTTACTTTTACTTAAACATGAGGGTACCTTTGGGACCCCTTTGAACTATAGAAGTGGTACTTTTGAAAAAGAACTTTGTTAGGGTGTGTTTGGATGAGTGTTTATAACCTCTTTGAAAATGTTCGAAATATGTTGAGTTCATGAGTCAAAACTTTTACTAATGTGTTTATGGAACTCTAATGACTTGAGACGTGCCTTGGTGGCGTGCCACGTGTCCTAGAATTGTATGTGCAGTTCCGGGGCATGACAAGATTAATGTAATACCCTGTATTTTTGTATGTATATAAATAACTAAGATTCTATATAGTTGCCTTTACAATACTTGTAATTTCTTTTTCAATTGATTGAACTTGTATCAATCGATTGACATTCTGATCTTTTCAATCGATTGAAATAGATTCAATCGATTGAAACTCTGTCGACATAAATGTAAGGACGTGAACCCTTCTCAATCGATTGAACTCAATTCTATCGATTGAAACTCTGCCACCTGTTATCAATCGATTGAATTTCAATCGATTGAAAAGGCTTCAATCGATTGAAAGTGTTTGAAAGCTTATCCCCTAGATTTCGCAGAGGTTGCCACCTGTACCCCCTCCCTCCCTATATATATATGATCAACTCCTGTGTGTGTGTGTGTATGTGTGTGTGTGTGTGGAAGGTTTTGACAGAGAGAGAGTTTAGAGAGAGAGATATCTACATATACACCACACTTTCATATATATGTACACACACACACACATACACTATATATACACACTGTCAAGAAGAGAGAGACAGAAGCAGAAGAAGAAGAAGAAGAACAGAAAGAGATAGAGAGAAGATAAGACGGCAGAGAAAAGAAGAGTAAGAGGAGGAGAAGGAGGAGAAGAGATAGAGAGAGAGAGAGAGAGAGAGAGAGGAAGCCATTAGAGCTCAAAGCTCCACAAGCTCACCAAGTAACCCTTGACTACCCCGGTGAGTTCCAGACTCACTCAATAGCATAGATATGAAGTTTTACAAGTTCTAGACGTGAAGAAACCACGGAGAATGAGGAACCCGAGATGTAGTCTATTTCTGGCACTCTCTAGGGAAGATGACCATTTGAACCTAATGTAGACACCCCCATTTTTTCGGCTATCATATTTAGGAGACCCATAGCTTGGTGGTTCACAATGATTGAAAAAGACTTGAAAAGTACTCTCAGAAGTTGGTTCTATCCCTCAAAATGCTCAGAAAGTGGTTCAAATGACCAAAATGCCCCTTGAAAACCCAAACTCCCAGATTTGGACCGAAAGTTCTGAAAACACACTACATCATAGGAAAAGTAATAAAATGAGTTTTAAAGCAAAATCGAATGAAATTGTCAGCTCCCAAAGGCTCCCGGAAGTTCCCGAAAAATCCTCATTGACCGATTTGACCAAGGTTGACCAGGATTTGACTGAAAGAGTTCGAATTAGCCCGAAAGTTTTGAGATCACCCAGTATCATGTGAAAAGTACTAAAACAAGCTTTAAAAGAAAATCGGACGAAAACGTCAGCTCCTGGGAGCTCCCAGAGGTTCCCAGAACTACCCAGAGATACCTAGTTTGACTAATTTGACCTAAAAGTTGACTCAAAGACCGGAGCACCGTATTATTTTTCAAATATTTTTCATGGCTACTAGAGGTTAATAGCTTTCCAACGGTATATTGCACATAATTTTTGGACTTAAAACGAATTTATTACGAATTTTCAAAACTAAAAAAAGGCAATCAAATCGGCTTTTATTGCAAATACCGCAAAATTTTTCAAAGTGACCTGACTCCAAAATTTGTTTTATGAAAGTAGACTTTATTACCTTTCCAACAGTATATCACAAGCTCAGTTTGGAGTTCATACGCATTTTTTGTGAATTTGGACAAAATAAGGTCGTTTCGTGAATACCGGAACCTCTGAGGGCCTAAAAGGAAATAAAAAAAAAACATCTAAGGAGCAGTGCCACTGCGACACTGGCCATGTACCGCTGCGGCACAGGCCCTGTGCCGTCGCGGCACTCCTCCCCAACACAGGTCCATTTTTATAAGTTTAATTTGGGATCAATTTGGAATAATTGAAAGCCAAAACAACGTAGTTGCATGTTTACAGAAGTTTAGGACCAATGGGGCACTTTTTAAATCCCAAACTCCCCCCAATTTAGCCTATATAAACCCCTCCTTGACTCCTCATTTTGGGGGTGGCAAATGCAAGAGTTTAGAAAAGTTGCAGAGATCTAGAGATAGAGATAAGGTTAGAGGAAAGAAAAGTGAGCTTTTTCCACTAATTTTCTATAGAAAAGTGAGTTCTAAACTTGTTTTCTTTCATTACTCCTCTCTATACTTCACATTCAATACTCTCAACCACCATTTTTTTAGTATTTATAAGCTAAGAATCTACTTCTATGTCCAAATGTCACCACGTATGAGTGAAATACCAAGCTACAAGTCCAATATCTCAATGATTATCATATTCTGATTGCTATTGTTTGCTTGTTTACTTTGATGTTCATCTATTCTTACCTCATTTCTTTTTTACTTTCTTTTATTATTTTCTTGTTCATCATCATCTAGATGATGACATGTTGTTTGAGGGGAGTGAATCCCTATGGATAGTAGCTCTTGACTTCAAAAGCATGTTTAATAGATGATGATTCCAACTTCAATACTTCCCGAGTAATCTTGAAGTTGTAATCTAAATAAAACATATTCTTTGCAAAATAACTTCGGAAGTTCTTGATATGAATTTGATGATGATAGTCCAAGTGGTTATAATCTCCATTTAGTGCTAAAAATACACTCTTAAATCCCCTTTTCTAAAACCCCTCTAAAACCTCCACACTTTGGTTTTAAGAAATAAATGTTTGTTCTCTCAAAAATCCCCAATACAGTGAGTTCTTTAATTTGAAAGTACCATTATGGGTTCAATACTTAATGGATGATTGTGATACCACTTGGAAAGTATTCATAACTCATTAGGATCCATGATTTTTGGTTGAATTTTAAAACACTTGGAAGGGTTCCATTTTGGCCTAAACATTCTTCTAAAACATTCTGTTTTTCTATCACAGCAACTTTAGTTCACTTTCAACTTGTTTTCTAGAAAACTTTTCCAAAAAGAGTGGTCCCAACCTTTTTTTCCCTAACACTTTAGTCTATTAGGGAACTTTATGTATATTGTGAACCTCTAAATGGGTTGTTTTAATTTTTAAAGATTTTTCTACATTTCAGTCGATAGTACGGATTCTGTTTCTGAGTGACCTCTCTTGTTTATTTGATTTATATCAATCTGTAACTTCAATCCTGATTTGGCTTTTTCCAATGTGTTCTAGACACAGTAGGGATGATCTCTATAAAATTTCATGAATTTATCATGCACCTAACCCCACTTTTCTATTTTTACAAAAGCAGTTCATTGTTCTATTCACTATTCACAGTAAGCATGTTTTTTACTTTCATTCTTTGATTAGATGTTCACATGCATTCCAAATTAGCCCACATCTTAGGAAGTTGTTCATGCCACTTTTGTACATTTCTTACAATAACATCTTCATACATTCATGCATATTCTCATACTTTCAAGTCACTTTAGAAAACTTATGAACACAAGCATACTACTACTTTGCACAATCTAAGAATACACATTGCATCCATGCAAGATTTGGAGCTTCTGTGACTCCTAATCCAAGAGGATTATAAGGAATGAAGTTGATCACACTTTCGTGCTTCCCCTCGATCAAACCTTCCTTTCTCATTCGTACCGGTGATTGAGAGGTCTTCTTTTCTCAAGAATCAACATGTATACATCCTAGAACAATCCATGTCCCCTTTAGATTAGGAAAGCTTGATTACTTGATATGTGATTAGACGATTTTTCCTAGGTTTGTTATCTATTATCTTTTACTTTTGCATTGTATGATACTTGGCTTAGATCTTATGAAAGATATCTTGTCTTTTGATCTTCCATTTTAAGTTTCTTGTGTGATGTAATATACTTATCATATTATTAATTGTCGAACCAAACATAGTATAAGATGATTATTTGGATGCTAAATGAGGCCTGTCGAATGATGGGATGAGTTGAGGGTGTTTTAGTCTTTACGAAGGCTCTTTTCTGTCTAGTTCCAAAACCCTATGCCAAGTTTTTTTGTTATGAAGGGTCGGTGCCCTTTATCCATTTGGGTGAGTCAAATTGGGTATCTTGGTTCCCTAAAGACCAAGTGGCGACTTTGTATCTGTTTTCACAGACTTTTTCAAGAAATTTCAAAATCAAAATCCTTTTCGAAACGAAGGGAGTGGACCCCCGAGGTCGCGTGTCCACACCTGAGTTCAATCGATTGATATTATCTCAATCGATTGAAAGGTAATTCAATCGATTAGCATGACTGCCCATCCAATCGATTGAAAATGACTTCAATCGATTGAAACTTATTTTTCTCAATCGATTGAAAATGACTTCAGTCGATTGAAACTATCTTTTACCCCAATCGATTGATCCCTTGTCTCAATTGATTGGTATTTACAAAATGTGATAATCTCTATTGTTTATGACATAAACTGCTGAGTTGTTTAAATACAGTCTTTATGTTTTCATTATTCAATACTATTGATTTTTAAGAGATAATAATACGCGATAATGCGATACATTAGTAATGCATAGTAACGTGTCAAACTATTAGTTAATGTGGTAGGTGGGAATCAGTTTGATATTAGCTTCATTTAATCAGAGTGGTCATGCCACAATGGGAAGTCATGTATCATTATTGGTTAGGGGCATAGATAGGTTTGATAAGTTCTGGGAATTGTAAGTGGGCGGACACTTGGCTGTGATACGTCCTTAACGAGCGGTGGGCTGTACCAAGTAGTCCTAAGATAGCCAGGTGATCCACAATATGTCCTTAACGAGCGATGGGTGGTTATGTCCTTAACGGCGGTAGGCGGGGATCACTGGTAGACGTCGCTAAGTCATGGTAATAGATTGATATGTTGTTGTTCAAAACGTTATATCCCTGACATATGGTAGCGGGTACCCATATCCTTAAAAGCGGGGGATGGACTGACATGGTGTCCATGACATGCGGTGGGTGGCTATGCCCTTAAAAGCGGTGGACGGAATAATGGTATATCCATAGAGTTGAACTATCGAGTTTATTCGTCAATCAGAGTACGTTGTCAGTCTTTAGGTAACAAGACATTAGTAACAGTTAACGATTGACACAAAGAGAAGATATTATGAGTAGCATCTTGATATATCAATTCATAACTTATAATTACTTCACCCTTATAATATTGTATAAGTTTCTACTCACTCAGCTCTCAGTAAGTTAACAGTCTTTATTGCCTAGACATTCCCCGTCCAGACTACCATGTTCCTAACACTGTAGGCAATGAAGCTTACGACTATGGCTACTACCTGAAGGGTGGCCCTACTGAGGATGGATATACCGGGGAGGACTACTACGCTGATGATTACATCTACGCCAACCGAAGATTCGCATAGATAGTAGATTCTATTTCTGTCGAACATTATTAATATGTTTTGTAACGGGACATATGTTGCCCTAACACTTTTGTATTTCCATTTCGAACTCTGATGTAATAATTAGGCTATTCATATTATGATCAGCTAGTTGTATTATTGTTTTCTTTATTTGCCCGTTGTCTAGAACTGCATAGTGTGGACAATTCAGTGACTTCACCCATCATTCCCTATGGACCCGAAAAGGAAATTTTTTTTTCTTTATTTTTGCTGTTCCCGGGCGTGTGACAATTGATGATGAAGACAGTGGTGATCGATTGAGAACAAAGGTGATTGGTCAGTGTTCGTCAAGACATTGTGGAGAGTGGTCGAAGAGATAGACAATCGAACAATGGAGGCGTTTGATGTCAAAACCTATGGTCAAGTAAAAGGGTGTCTGTGACTTGACGGACATATATGCTTGAGGTGGAGCCTTTCGGGGCTGGCCCTTTGGGGCGGGCAAGGAGATAATGCAAATAAGGTGGACTATGAAAAGGCTTGGTGGATTTGAGCCAAGGTGAAAATTGTTGAATAAGGTCTCAAATCTATAGGCTCGCTCGAGAGATGGTCCGCTCAAGCGAGGTGTTGACGGCTTGATTGGTTAGAAAGGGCGAGCGAGATTTCAATAGAATCACAAGTGCTAGTCGTTTGAGCGAGATTAACTGCAAAAAATTTCCTATTTAGATTAGAATTAGGTTTCTCTTTCTATGTAAATAGAGTCCTGTTAGGGCTTCTAAGAGAGGACAAATTTGGGTTGTTTGAGAGAGTCTAGGGAGAGTTTAGAGCATAGTAATCTTTGGTTAGATTTATAGTGAAGTTTTGTTATCTCCTTGGTAATGGAGTATCCCGGTTTGGGGGAACCACTTGCATCGTTTATGTTATTTATTGCTTGTGATTGTTCTTGGTTGCTTGTTTTTTCTTGAAATCCATCTTGGTTGTTCTTAGATTCAGATTTCTTAGATACTTTGGGGTTTATGCATTCAACACTTGGAGTATAGCACATCAAGAGTTGGTCATTAATGTGCGATGTTATACACAACAATTTACATCAGAGCGTACTGAAAATTGTTGTGTCATAATACTAAGGGTAGGTGGAATCCTAATCTATAATTTAGTTTCATTTCAATTGATTGAAAGGAAGGTTAATGGAAGAACATGACTTATTCATGTCTTTACATGTTGAAAAATGTTGTAGGAAAGTACAGAAGATCAAGTTTTGTAGTGTTCTTGAATTCTTAGCAAGGTGATTAACCTCTAATCTTTGGATGCATGAGACAGTGGTAATTGATTGATTTGTATTCAACTTATGTAATGAATATAGATGTAGATGAGGTTTTATATGACATGTCTTTAATTTATGTCTTGATATGAACTATGTAGTTGAATACATATGCAAAGAACCATGGGATGGGAATGATGTATTGAGGTGTTAATGATGAAATGTGTTGACTTAATAATATTCATTCTTGAATTATTATGATAATGATACGGTAGATATGATACATATATATATATATATGTGTGTGTATGTGTTTGTGTGTGTGTGTTTGTGGATAATGATCGTGGAATAGGTCCGGTCGGTCTCAATTATGTCCCGGGATGGATCCAAGGCTGCATATAGAGACCTAGGTCCTACTGCTTTAATCCAATTGACTAAAGTTGCCACCTAATTTTTAGGGTATGAGAAAATCATGAATTGACTTGCTCAAAGTGGAATGGTACTCACCCTTCATTGCTAGAGAGTGGGCTCGGGGGTCTTGGTACCAAAGGAGAAGAAGTCATAAGCTTAGGCTAAGGCATCCCCTCCTCGCCCTACCTTATGGTAGGCCTTGCCAATATCTTTGTTCTTAATTCATTATTGGTGTTCTTTCCTCAATCATACTAGATAATTTATACATGGCATAAAGAGCATCTAAGAAAAATCAATCAAGAGATTAAATTTAAGTAGCAAGCGAATGTACATGATACTAGAGAAGGAATGGAAATACTTGCAGTGGGCCAATTCTGCTCGGGATCAAATGCAAAGAAAGGAAACGTACATGGAATGCAAAGGGAGTAAGAGAACTTACATTGGGGTGACTCATGCAGAGTTGCAATGGAAATTAAAGGTAAACATGCTATGCAACATGCAACAATCCTAGATAGTTTGTCTCTAACAAATAAGCATATAACGGAGGCTATTCTAAAGGATTTGTGTCGTTGATGCAAAAGTTGTAAACCTAGAAAGATTTCTAAAAAGAAGGATAGAAGAGTGTACATGACACATGGACACTAAGTCGCGTGCGGAAGAGACAAGACCAATATAAGGAGTTGAGTCCGAGTCTTTTGATTCTCTGCATCAAAATACCACAAAACAACCAAGCATTACAAAAAAAAATAAAGAAAATCCAAGCATACAAGTGAAATGCATGAAAAATGAGAGAAATAGTCATCAATCAAAATTCCAAATTTGAAGACCTTACTAAAACCACTCCAAAAGTAGGCCTAAACAATGAATCAATTCAATTCCTTTTCCAAATCATAATTTCAATGAGTTAGAAAGCTTTTCCAAAAAGCGGGAAGCTTTGCATAAGTGAAATGTGAGTTCTATTCATTTTAAAAGTCTCTGTCCAAACTCGTCGACTGATCTTGCAAAACTCATAACTAGATTCACAGAGCACTTGTAAAGACCTATCTTATGTCAAAAGAAAGGTATTTCATTGAAGTTCATAAGAAAAATACTTTTGTAAACCCAGATTGATCTTAAGTTCTCTGAAAATTGATTTGAAACAGATGTCACTGTTCTGGAATCTTAATATAAATGATTTCTACCCAAACTCGTCAATTGATCTTGAAAAAATCATAATTTAATTCAAAAAACACTTATGAAGGTCTATTTTATGTCAAAAGAAAGCTATTTCATTAAAGGTTATAGGAAAAAATACATTCATAAGCCCAGATTGAACTTAAGGTCTCTAAAAATTGAGTTGAATCAGACTCTGTTATTCTGAAATTTTGATATCCTATGATAAATGAAAAATATGCAAAGTAGGCATGCAAAATCACTTAAACATGTTCTTTCAAGCTTTGATCTTTCTTCCAATTATCCTAAAATGATTTCTATGCCATATTTTAGATTTCATTATCGAGAAAACAAAGTATGATCGCCTTATATGCATAATTCATTTACAATAGAGATTTGGGAAATTCTTGCATAGTCTTACTTTCTTCACTCTCTCGAAAGATAACCTTAGCTTAGCTTGATCATCTTGACTTTGTGCCAGTGTAATATTATCAAGCTAATAATTACTTCCAAGAAAATAGTTCTGATCGAATCCTCTAGATTTTTCCAAACTTCAATCATAAATAAATCATGTTCAAGTATATCAACCGTCTTTCCCATAATCTTTGGAAATTAACAAGTGAAATTCATCAAGGCAAACCGGATGAAGGTGATTTCCTCTTTATTCATTCATGAATTTTGAAGTCAAGCCTCAAGGCATATAATGACATGGATAAAGTCTAATTTGCTTTAATGAACAATTTCTAGTCCATTTATTTTATCTTGTGGAAAAAATACTTTTAGTGAGGCGAAAAGTCCTTTAGAAAGATCAAAAATAAAGAAAGAAGATGTTCAAAATGACTTCCAATCAATTGTGCCTTTGTTGGTAAAGAGCATCAAACTAGTTGGATGAAGGACTTACAATTATCATCTTGGTATACCCAAAAGAGGAAATAGAAGTACATATACTTATATAGAGTCATAAAAGGTAATATACATCTTCATCATGGACTTAAAGAAAAAGGCAAAGAATAATTCATGTTCAAGTGTGTGCCCATGTGTTCTTTACTAAAAGAGGAAACAAAACTCAAGAAAACAACAACCGGTAGCTTCAAAGTGAAGGAAAATACGAAAAATAGCACCTCTAATCCATCTTTATCAATTAAATCAACTAGAACTTGGATCTTTGTGTGAGAAATTAAAGTAAAGGTATGAAGAAAACAAAAAGAAGAAAGAAAAGATCCAAGTTCTAGAAAATATATATATATATATATACACAAAACTAGTAGACTAAATAGGTAGTTAGGAGTTTACCTCTTGAAGATCTCTCAAAAATACAAAGATGTTGGAAAAAAGTTCCTCCTCCTTCAAGTGTTCTTCAAGCTCCAAGTAAAGGATGCAAAGACGTCAAGTCATATTCTAACTTAGATCTTCTAAAGTACTACTACTTTTTACTTTTCAAGAAAAAAAAAAGAGAATGTTTTTCTTACTTTTTTATTTTCTAATAAAGAAAGGACAAAGACAACTTTCTACCAACTTCAAATTTAAATTCTAGGTGGATTCTCCCTATATTCTTGGATGTTCTAGTGTATGGATTGATTTTCCTAAGTGGGGGGGCAAAGGGTCTAATTTATAGGAAAACTTTGTAGGATTTGGGTGTCTTTTAATCCATAGAAAGAGGGTAAATTGGTCATTTTGGGGACCAAACGACGTTTCCTTGCAATTTCCTTTTACAACACATGTCTATATACAGAGAGAGAGGAGAGAGAGAGAGAGAGAAATCAAGTGGTGGTTAGCATATGGAGGTGGCGGCTCTAGTGGGACCCGCCAGTCCCTTTTGCCAGCCGCCACTTGATTTTCTCATTCCCCTGTGTATCCCCTACTTCTCTGTCAAATTTCATGTCCATAGCACTTCTGGATTTTTGTAAAAATAGTTTTTGGCCTCCGAAATTGCCTATTTTCGCGCCGTTGGAAAGCTATAAGGTTAAATTTCAATCTAAAAATATTTCGGGGGTAATTTTCATAAGAATTGAATGTCAATTTTGATTTAGAAGACTCCCAGAATTCTTGTGCTCTTTTTCACAATTAGCTTCCTACCCGCGCTGATTTTGAATGATTTTCTAGAATTAGGCTACTGGACTCCTGGAATTCATGTTTGAAACCTTAATGACCATTTTCCCTATGTCATACGCATATTTTGAAAATCAATTTTGAGAAAAACACAAATCTAGGCTCAAAAGGCATACTTTGAGCTCCAAGAACACTTTCCAGAGTCTGAACTTTCATTGCGCGGAACTGAGATACCTTCTTCGAGGTATTTTTCATCATCGAGATCTTCAAGCAGTTTTTCTCCCTAAATCCTGAGAGTGTGTCAAAATTCGGTGTCTATAGTGTTTTAATATGAAAGGAAGGCTTGAATCCCTAGTCTGGGAATAAATTCCTTGGTGGAAGAGAAGAAAGAAAAATTTAAAGGAACTCCTTGGTGGAGTGATGAAATGGCTCCAAAAGTGAGCACGAAATGAGAAAGAAATGCATGAGATATGAATTATGTATTATTAACATAATGAAAAATGAAAGTGTGACTCTCATTGCATGTGTGTTATTTCAATGTAATTATGACTATTATTGTTGAGTTCACTATGTATTTATGTGCATTGTGTTAGAGATAGCATATTTATTTTTCCCTTTTATTTTATTTATGTTTAGTCTATGGGTCTCATTGTAATATTTGATTATTATTACTCTTAATGATATAAATGGTGGAACACATTGTTTAACCCTAAGTTTGACCAATTAGATTTGTCAACATGGTATCACAGCCTCCTCTCCTCTCCTCTCCTCTCCTCTCCACCATCTCACAAATGCCCTACCCATAACCATAGCCTGCGCCGGCCACTTCACCACCACCACTACCTACGCAGGCCACCACACATATACCCAGATCAGCCATAGTCCTAACTACCTCCACCCAAACCAGCCGCAGCCCCTAACCCTACTCCTACCCTGCGCCGCTTGTCCCTACACCAGCCCAGCCCTAGCTGTACACCACAGCACCTTCACTAGCCTGCGACCTTACAAGATTCACTGCCATATCCTACCCGACAGCCATTATCCCTTAGCCGAACCTACCAGCTCATTCTGGCATAGTTTTTTCTCACTTAAATCTCCTTGCTCTCACTTAAATCTTCTCTTTCAGTACCACAATTGGTCTATCTCTGAAGGTTTGATTGAAGTTTAATTTTACCATCTATTTTTGGTCCCCTTATGGACCATTGATCAATCACGGACTGATTCTTTGATATGTTTTGAGATCGTTCTTGTTCAGAGCCAGTTGCATCATCCCTGTTTTTTTTTTTTTGTGATTGTGGTGGGTGTCTACTTTGTGTGTTGGAACTATGGCCGACGATAAGAGTAAGAGTCCGTCATCTGGAAGTTCACAACAGCCACAGATTTTGAGCTCGTTTGCAGCTCCCTCAGACAACCCAAACCTAAAAATCACTACATCCCTGTTCAATGGCCAGAATTATTTGCCATGGTCACAATCAGTGATGCTTTTCTTGAGGGGTAAAGGGAAGATGGGATACGTTGATAGGACAACACAAGCACCTGATCCTACTGATGCTAAATACGCACAGTGGGATATTGAGAATTCTATTATCATGAATTGGTTTATTCACTTGATGATTCCTAAAATTGGTGAAGGTTTTTTGGGATTGAAGACAGCTCGTGATATTTGGGAGATAGTTGCTTCAACTTATTATCGTAAAGGGAATTAAGCTCAGGAGTTTGAGTTGACGCGATTGATTGATCGCTCTGAGCAGGTTGATATGACAATTATTCAGTACTTCACTTTTCTGACCACTCAGTGGCAACGTGTGGACCATCTTCAAGATTATCACCCCATATGCTCGACCGATTCTACGGGATATCATAAGCTTATCGGGAAGCAACGGGTCTTCAAGTTCCTTCAGGGACTTTACTCTGAGTATGATGATGTTCGCAATCGCGTCCTTGGGATGGATAATCTTCCCACTCTTCAAGAGGCTTTTGCATATGTGCAAAATGAGGAGTCATCAATCCTCTATGCTTCCGATTGCACCTACTGAGCGTTCCGCTCTTGTTTCAGATCCTTCAAAAGGGGGACCTTCACAGCCACATGGAGATAATTCTATGAGTGGGTCTGACCATTTTGATAAGGCTAAGCAGTGATATGATCACTACAATCGCCCTAGATACACAAGGGCTACTTATTGGAGACTCCATGGTCATCCCCCTAGAGGTCGTGGAGGTCGATCTGGAGGTCATTTTGGGCCTCCTGGTGGTCGTAGAGGCAATTCTCGGGCACATCATACTGAGGTGATCGATGTTACTGTTCCACCCTAATAGGGTGGAACACATTGTTTAACCCTAAGTTTGACAAATTAGATTTGTCAACACATTGATTATGTTATTCATTGAGCTTTATAGCTCAAACGTTATTTATATAACCATTTCAGGAGTTGGAGAAGAAAAGAGAAGTTAGGTGAAGATTGCAGTATATTTTATTATCTACTTGCAATGTAATGTAGTAAGTGATGTAATATGTGAATGAGAAATTGTACATCACATAATGGAAAGAATGGGGTAATATACATGAGTAGTAATTAGTAGACTTGATGGGTGATGATGTTGGATTATGCTGAACAGGTCGGATGTAATGTTTAAAGTGAAATAAATGCGTAAAGAGAAAGTGAGAGACATAATTTGTATGTGGTTCGACGCTGTTAACGAAGCAACATACGTCCACGTATGCTTGTGTGTTAGTGTTTCCACTATAGAAAATTGTTTACAAAGCTTAGTGATGGAGCCTTGAAGATCTAACAATGGAATTGGAAATATCAAGGGCTACCGTACACAACTGTCTATAGTATTCTAGGGAGACTTAGCTGACTAGAGTTTTGTAGCCTCAAGGAGAGTGAGGAAGAAACTGGCCGTGAGGTACTAGGGTTAGGGATGTGAATTTTCGATCCCTTTGGAAGGGGAGGAGAACCTTTTTTATAGTACAAAGGGTATAGTGCCCTAGTTGAATTAGAAAAGTGAGTAGATGACTGTATCCTTATCCTAACAGTCTGGGATTAGGTTGCCTTTAATTGGCGGTTTATGTAGGAGTCGCTAAGGCTATGCCACGTGAGACACATTATAGAGCTGACTGAGTTAGACTAGGACTGTTCTGTTGAGGAGGAGTCTACCTATGCACTGCATCTTGATCTAAAGTTCAGGCAAAGTGGTCGGCCAGGAGTAATGGATACTCTGACCATTATGGGTGTATCAAGGGGGATAATAATTAGTATGATTTCACATGTTATTCTCCATAATGTCTCACATTCCCTCTCTCTTATACATTCTAACATTATCAGAGGCATTTTTTTAGTGGTTTTGAATCATAGGCCTCTCAGGAGGAAAGTATGCTCTGTGGTTGCCATAATAATGGACCCTCTATTACTATAGCATAAATCCCTCTTGCAGTTACCTCAAGTTCTTAGCCCGGGCGCCACCTCCGCTGCTTGACTGTCATCGCCTCCTCTGGCCACCTCTGTCCACGACCGTATCTGCCACCTCCACCGATCTCCACAACTGCCCAATCGTATCTGTCACTATCATCGCTCATTCTAGAAGCATATATCCTTGTAGCACTTGTAATTTTCCTTAAAATTCCTCGAATTTTCTGTGTATTTTTCTTGTAATCCCCTTATGATATATATAAATATATAAAAACTTTGGAACTTGGCCCTTTTGTTGTTATTGATTTTCATAAATGGCCTTTATGTACTATTTTGGATTATTCATGCTAAGATCCTAGAACTTATCTTTTAAAAAGGGAAACATTTTGTGACTTACAAAATGAAAATCCAAATCCTACGAAACGCGTGTGCTCGCGTCAGAACGCAAGTGCTCAAGCAAGAACAAGTGTTTGTGTATGCCAGATCTTGGAAATATTGGTTATTTCACTGATATATTTCTATAGCAAACCGATACCTTTCGAGTTTTACTGACTGAGATAATTAGGGAACCTTATGATGTTTACGTACGTTATCAGTTGGAAAATTATGCTTTAATGACTTGTACCACACACGCATTAAACACTTGTACCTCATTTCAAATCGTACTATTCTAGAATATGTAAGTCGTGAGTCTTTGGAATCCTCTCACATGTCAAGTTGAGTTCATCGATGGGAGAAGTTTGGTTTGGGATTGTCATTTTGTGGGTGTTGAACGGCAGATAAAGCATGAGTATTGGATTTTAGTAGATGATTATTAGTGATGTAGTCGACTGTTAAGGCATGACACCATCTTGATGCGTCGAGGGTGATCAAACGACTGTTAAGGCACGTATAGTATACTAATCACCCGATCGTTATCGCATCTTATATTCATTAGGGTAGGTCATGGATCTTGAATATCTTGATTGAGTCGGCTGTTATAGAATGATACCATCTGGATGCACCATGGGTAATCAAGCGACTGTTAAGGCATGTCTAGTATACTTATCATACGACTGTTATAGCATGTTATTTTAACCAACGGTTGATGCCGAAGACTAATTGCGAAGAGATCGTTGTTGACACGGTTGGATCGGAGATTTCTAGTTCATTCAGTTGTGGATTGTCATGTCGTTCTTACGTTCGGTCCTGGTTTCTCTAACAATATTTTTCATTTGTCATAACTCCATAACTTGTGTAACCATTTTCTAATAATGTTAAGAATAATGAACTTATGGATATTATTATATACTATATCTTTTACTTAGCTGTATCACTTGAGGTTCTACACTCACTCAGCTTTTGAAGCTGATCACATTTTATGCAGCTGGACCATCACTGTTCAGCTTTCTAGATTACAACAATGTAGCAGATGGTGTCCAGGTTAAGGGAAGTTATGCCAGTGATGGCTATAAGCGGAGGGATAGGCAGTTGAGGACTACACTGGTGAGGACTACATAGATGGAGACTACTATGAGGAGGGCTACAGCTGGGCATAGTCTTTTAGCTAACCTTTACTTTTGAAATGATTGTAATAACTTAGATTTATGTCTGGATACATTGACACATGTCGCCACCGGACTTGTTATATTTTATTTTGGATAATCTGGCCTATAAAATATTAATTTGTAAGACCTTGGTGTGAATGTTTTAATTTCCGCTGAACTTAGTCAATTTCCAAATATTACATTATTGTTGTCAGTGTTTGCGGACAATCAGGTGATTCAACTTGCCACGTACCTACGGGTCTGAAAAGGAAAATTTTAATTTCCCCCAATTTTCATTATTCTGGGTCATGACACTCCTACTGCTCATTCTGGTAACATGTCTCCCACAACTTTATATGTTGTCACAAACAAGTACATATTCTTCATTTTTTTTTTTGTTTATTGTAATCAATGCCTACTGATGTTAATGTGCATACAATTGCTTACCCAAAAATTTCAGCATTGTCACCCCAACTAGTCATCAATCAATGTGTGGCAATGGCTTCAATTTCAATCACACATATGAACAACTACCATCCCAAACCAAAAGTAGACCATCAAACAATCTTCATGACTAAGTTGATGATGGAAGTGTAGCCCGCAAGATCGACGATGATATCTGGACAGTTGGTTGGGGCATCTGTTTATTTGCATCGAGAACAATAGCAGAAAGCTACGATGGAAACGGAAAAGGATAGCACTAGAGAAGAAGATAGAGAAAAATGATGGAGAAACATTGCAGAGGTGCAATGATATCAGAATTGCATACAACAAATTCCCGCTTGTGTATTGATTTCATAATCAATTCAAGATTGAATTTTCATACGAGAGAAATGTTTTAAGGGATATGCTTTTATTCTCTGTAGAATTACCGTATGAGAGGAATGATTTAGTGAGATTTTTATTTTTTTTCTTTCTATCTATTAAGGGGAATATTAGTCAAAAATATTCTAAAAGTATGTTTTAATGGATGTTTACCAAAGAAATAGCATAGTTAAAGGACTTGTTAATAGAAAGCAATCTACATACCCTTTAACCATACAAGTCCTAGAATAAGGGATTTTGTGGCAAATTTCTCAAAGATAAATAAAAAAAAGTTTTGAGAAAATTGGAATGTGAAAAGTTCGGGCTCTAGTAAAAATAAATTGCTATATACATAAAGAGATAGAGATGATAAAATCGATTATTATTAGAGACAATACTTGTACAGACAAGATAATATAGATGCATATTTTCCTTTGAATTTGTAGTTCAATTTAGGGAGAGAAATATGGTTTATTGTAATGAAGAGAGGTGCATTTATAGTAGGATTTGAGAAATGCAGAGGAATGGGGAGAAAAAAAATGCTAAAAATAATAAAATAAAATAAAATAAAATAAAAAGAGTACAAAAGAGAGTATGCCATTTAGGATAATTATTTTGATTTTTTTAACTCAAAAAATGAAGGGAAAAAAGATGGTTAAATGGAGAGCTCATGTCAAAATTACATTGTTATATACCAGTATAGGTGATACGTACAAAAATACCCAGTATGAGTTGATCTCCGCAAGCTCAACAAGGAGTGCCAGGTCATCCAGCCATTGCGCCCAACGTATGGTCACCCCGGACTGTATGTTCAGGACAGCTCGGTCTTGACCCACAGGTCGGGAACGTAACGCGAGCTTGTGCTAGCATCTGGAGTAACCCACCCACCTCCTAGAGCGTGATTCAGAATGTTCCAGACAGTTTCCTACCTCAGCTAGAAGACTAATGGAAAGTGTAGGTTGTTTCCTAACCCGATTAGGAAACTCCCACGATTTGTGCTAATCAATTATAATTAGATCGTGCTGCTCAATCAGGCTACTTACCTTGTACGAGTGGTCTCTTGTGTCTATAAAAGAGACCACTCACCCCGCTTTAAGGGGATCGCATTCTTATTCTACAGAATCACAAATATACAACACTCATACGCATATACACGGCCGGTCCATGGTAGTACAACCCTTTTTGTGGGTTCACTAAAGGCCGCCAGTGATTTGTTAGTACAAGTGCTCAGACACACACGTGGACGTAGGTCTCTTAATTAATAGGGCCGAACCACACTTAAATCTCTCTTGTTTAATTCTTTTTACCTCTAACCAGATTTAGGCATCATCAGTTTGGCGCCGTCTGTGGAAATTCGACAGTTTTTCTCCCAAAAACAAATCTGTAACTGATCAACATGCCGCTAAATAAGGGCAAAAAGACCGCTGCACAAACAGGTCAGGAGGACTTACCGGTTTCTCAACCGATAGCCTCCATGACCTCCGTGCAGATCACGGCAGCTCTCGCGCATCTCCTAGAGGGCCAGCATCAGGCTCAACAACAAATCGAAGCACTACTGGCCCAACAGAGTAATCCCCCTCAAACTGAGGATCAGCCCGGGAATAACGCACGCAATCGGGTACCCGTGTGGGTCTGATGGAGTGCCCATACCACAGCAGTGTCCCCCCCGGCTTTGGGACAACTCGGGAATGATGAGCGCAGCCATGGTCCCGAGAAGACCCGGCAACGTGCCCAGGCCAGCCCAAGCCGAGTGTGGGATGCCAGAGAGATCATCAATGACGGGCGTGCCGCAAGAATGGAGGGGCAAGAGCAAACGGCCCAGAAATCAGCCAAGGACTGCCGGGCTAGGAGCCGAAGTGACCTTAGGCACATGATAAATCGGACTCAAAGTCGTGCTCTATCCCCGAGGACAACACACTTCGAAGAAGAAGCCTCTTCATCTGACCTGACCTATCATACTAATTCGGGACGTGAGACCGGTAGGGAGGATGTCGAGGCCTGTATCAGCGATCTGTAGAAGCAAATTGAGAAGCTGAGCCGAAAGCCAGGCCGTGACTAAACCAATACTGAGACCGAATCACCATTCACCGTCTGGATCACAGGGTTCATGGTTCCACGCAAGTTCAAGCAGCCATACCTTGACTCTTATGACGGTACAGGAAGTCTTGTCAACCATGTCCGGACCTATAAGGCCCAGATGGCGTTAGCTACCAACGCCGACGAACTGCTCTGCCTGGCCTTTCCCAGCACTCTTAAAGGGTCGGCCGCGTAGTGGTTCCACGAGCTTAAGCCCCGATCGGTCTGAAACTTCAAGGAACTCAGTAAGCTGTTTGTCAGCCAGTTCATCGGTATGCTCAGTCGACCGCAGCCGAACATCCAGTTTCTGGTGGTCAACCAACAAAACGGGGAGTCCCTGAAAGACTATGTTGATCGGTTTAACCAACAAAAGCTCCATATCTGCGACCTCAACGAGATGGTCGCAATCACGACCTTCTGCTCAGGGGTTCAACACACCAAGTGCGCTACGTCATTTCACAGAGATCGACCGGCAACCTTGGTTGAACTCTCCAGATTCGCAAAGGATGACTCCCCGAAGGCCAAACGGAAGCGGGAAGGTTCTGAAAGAGGTTCGGGTAAGAAGCCGAAGCAAGACCAGCAACGGGGCGGTCGGGATCAGGCCCCGATTGCCTTCACACCACTATCGCGACCAATCCAAGAAGTTATGGTCATTGTCGAAGCTCAAAGACTGCTCAAGAAGCCGATAAAGCTGAAAAGCCCGCCTGAGAAGAGGAACCAGGACAAGTATTAGCGGTACATAAAGATCATGGACACGATACTGAGGACTACTTCAAGTTTAAAATTGCCATTGAGAAGCTCATCGAGCAGGATCACCTCACCGAGTTTGTCACTATAGATAGACGACCGCGGCCAGACACTTGAGCTCCTGAGTAACCGCAACCCCTCAGTCACATCAACGTGGTCTCCGAGGGAACATCGGGGGAGGGGACTCACAGTCGACTAGGAAGAGACATGCCCGGGCATCCTGGGCGGATGTCCTGCAGGTCCAACCAGCCAACTCCCCACCGACCGATGTATTAATGTTCTCGTCTGATGATGTTAGGGACCTGCATTGCCTCCATGACGATCCGCTGGTGGTGACGCTCTCTATAGACAATTACATGGTCAAGAGGGTGTTAGTGGACACAAGCAGTTCCTCTAATATTCTTTTTCCTAAGCCTTCAATCAGTTTGGGTTATCAAGGGACCGGCTCTGACCAGTAGCCACTCCCTTGGTAGGGTTCAACGGGTCCAGCACACAACCGGTATGGATGATAGAGCTACCTATTTTAATGGGGACCTAAGCAAACCTATGTTATGGCAAAGTTCATAGTGGGGGAGGCCCTGTCTGCCTACAACGTCATCCTTGGGAGACCAACGCTCAACAAAGCTAAAGTAGTTGTGTCAACCTACAGCCTGGTTGTTAAGTTCCCAACCCCACGGGGTCCGGGAAGGCTACGAGGAGATCAAGTAACCGCTCGAAGCTATTACATTAGTTCCATGCGCAAAGAAGCAATTGCAGAAATGCTAAACATTCAAGAGATGGACCCGAGGGACGCGCGGGATGGGGTCATCCCTTTGGAAGAGCTCGATCAAGTGATCCTGGATCCCCAGCTCCCCGACCGGTCCGTCAGCAACGATACTCTCCTAGAACCGAGTCTTAAAGAAAAGTTAGTCAATTCCTGAGAGAGAGCCAAGACATCTTTGCCTGGAGCCATGAGGACAAGCCAGGAATTGGTTCCCTGGTCATATCCCACCGACTCATCATCGATTCGAGCAGCCGTCCGGTAAAACAGAAGAGGAGGGATATGACCCCCGAAAGGCAACGAGCAGTACAAGAGGAGGTCGGGAAGTTTCTCAAAGCAAATTCCATCTGAGAAGTACAATACCCCGACTGGCTGGCCATTGTGGTGCTGGTCAAAAAAAGCAACGGGAAGTGAAGGATGTGCGTGGACTTCACAGACCTGAACAAGGCTTCCCCAAGGATTGCTATCCACTACCTAGAATAGACCTCCTTGTGGATGCCATGGCCGGTCACTCACTCCTCTCCTTTATGGATGCCTACTCGGGATACAACCAGATCAGCATGTATCACGGGGACGAAGATAATACTTCTTTCATCACCGACCAAGGGACGTATTGCTACAAGGTGATGCCCTTCGTCCTCAAGAACGCCGAGGCAACTTACCAATGCCTGGTCAACCATATGTTCAAAGATCTTATCGGGAAAATGATGGAGGTTGACGACATCCTATTGACGCGTTTTCTTATCACACCCAAGTGTAGGTGATCGTACAAGTAATAAAGTTCTGGAAGTCCAGGTCGAACCCACAGCGAACGGGAAACAAAGATAGGCAATAACTTTTATGTCACAAAAAGAAAATAAAAGATGATGGATTTTTGGGTTTTTACTAAACTACTAGTTTTTATATTCTTGCAATAAAACTAATTAAAAGCTATTTTCTTTAACAGTTTATGGTAAAGATTTTAACAGTGCAAAATAAATTAACTAACATACTAGTAAGAAAAGGAATAAAAATAAATAAAAGCTAAATTTTTGTGAGATAAACTTTGTGGATTTAATAATAGCGAAAGATGGAAATAATACAAATATTTAAGCAAAGTTATCAAAAACAGGAAATATTAATTAACTAGGGGGAAATGATTTAAAGGAAATGGGAATATGCAAAGCAACAGTAGATCCCACAACTTTTGTGCATTTGAAAAGGATTTGGCATTTAAGACCGCAGAGTCATTCTTTATTTGAAAATAAACTTTCACTAGTCAGGGTCATATCAAGTGTGTCAGGTTTGATATGAAACGACGTCGTTTGGTTTAAAGAAAAATAAAAAGGCAATTGGACAGTAGCCAAGTTCGAACCGTGACTCGCCGCGGAAGTGGGTTATTCGGCACCCAGTCCCCACCACTCTGCCACTACACAATTGCCTGTCTATTAGTGGATAGAAATATATATAAACACATATTTAAAATATTAACTTTGTCATATGAGTTGTTTGAGTATGCTAGGTGTTTTTTATGACAAAAAGCATAGTTTGACAATCCACATAATTAGGCTTTTTATTTCAAATATGTAATCTTTTGAGCACAATATAGCCATAGTATATAAACATGTTAAATGGTCATAAACTATAGATACATAGATATTTTTGGCCATAAATGGAAAAACAACCCATCTAGATATATTTGCTCATTTAAGATTAGTGCACAGAAGTTGTGGTTTCTAAGTCTTTATTGCATATCCCCAATTAGAGTTTTAGCCTACCATTTTGGAATTAAAATTATCGTCGAAATAATTTTTAAAGAAAAAATTAAATGGATGTAAACAGTGACTGCCCAATTAAAACTAAAGTTATAAAACTAAGGTAAGGGTGAAATATAATATTAATATATTTTTTTCTTCACTTAAAATGAGTTGGGGTTGAATTTGTGGAATCTGCAAAATAGCAAAGTTTAGTACAACTAGGCTAATAAAATATACATAAATGGAAATACTGAACCAAAAATAAAATATTAAACCTTTGAATTTGAATTCTTGTGGGGTCACAGTGGTTGAACTCCAAGAACACAAAAAATGTCAAACCAAATCCAAATCTTATTTGGGAGTGAGATATGGATAAGGTATGCTTTGGGACTTTGGTAGGTGATTATAACAACTACGTGGCTAAGAAATCTTGCATTTAATTGCAAAATCTGTCTTTTAGTGAATGAAAATATTGCTATAAAAATTGAAAATTTGGGGTTTCAAACTATTTTAGGGGACAACTACAAGTACTACTAGACTAAAAATATTAAATCTAAACTTTCCTAAGAATATTTTACTACTACAAATTGAAAAAGGTAGTACAAGAAAACAAATATTTAAATTTTGAGAAGTACAGTACACAAAGTTTTGCTACATATTTTTAACATGAAATCATCAATTACATAAAAGTAAATTTCTACAACTACTAGAGCTAGAAAAAGCAAAGAAAAACTAAAGTTTCATATTTCTAGGGACAATATAAAGTGCTCACATGATAACCTCCCCTAAACTATTCTCTCTCTAACAGTGTGTGTTGTGCTTGTGGAGTTTTGGTTGTCTTGCAGCTTGTGTGCTCCCTTCTCTTTCTCTTGGTTGCCTCATCATTTTATAGATGAAATTTTGAGCAATTCCGTCACTCACTTCGTCACTTGCGCTTGAGATTGGCAATTTTTTTCTTTGCGTGTTTGTCCCATTTTCTTCTCCTCTTTTTCTTCGTTGTCAGAATCCCCTTTGAATTTTTACTGAGAGAGAGAGAGAGAGTAAGTTTAGTCTAAAAAAATAAACAAACACATGTCACTTTCAACTTTGTTTGCTCTGTGATTGTTGATTTCTATATATATATATATATATATATTTTGTCTTCTTTCATTTTGCTTTTTTTTTATGTGATCATTTACAAAACGGAGTAAGTATATGGAAAATACTTTAGTGTGATTGCTACTTATTTCCGTCCATTTACTTCACTTCATTTCATCTAAACATAAAAAATATGTAAAAGCAAATAATTACATGCATTTGAGTGACATCACCATTAAATTATATTAATTCAAATATGCATGTAAAACTTGGAATTTGGGAGATTAAATAAGCATTATGTCTATTATATTGGCATATGAATGTGCAATATTCAGTGTTTGTCACACCCCTCAACTAGCTTATTGCTAGTCCCTAGCAATGAAGTGAAAAGAGAATTTTTAAAAGTTTTATTAAAAGTAGGAATAAACTAAGGAAAACAAAACCTAACTCACTGTCGCAGGAATTGCGATTGCATTTAGCGTATGCAACAAGCCGTTAAACTCCTAGGTTACCCCTAGTGGACAAGTGTTGTCTCGTGAGGGTTTGCAGTGAATATACCCACAAAATTCAATTTTTTTTTTTTTTTAAATGTAAAAATTAAGTTACATAAAAATGAAAGTAGATTTTCTCCTTTTACAACATATAAGATTAAATTTGGCAATAAAATGAAACTTCCAAATATGTAATAGTAATGCAACACATATACTCACAGTTTGTCAATGGAAGCATTTTTTATACTCTTTAAACTTACAGTGTGTGCTTAAAAAGTCAAGCAGCTGATCTTAACTTCAAAGTTTACATAACTATTAACAGTCATAAAATTTGTAGTTTCAACTCAAATCTCTCTAGGATTTCACTCTTTTAATGAAAAACTCTCAGAAACCGGTGTAGAGAACATCTCACTTGGTAGAGAAGCAAAGATAGAGGAATTGCTTCCATTTTTTGATGACTTATAGACATTTGGAGTACAATAAGTCTCATGAAAGGATACTTAGCATTAGAAGAGCGATCTACCGTGGAGAACATCCTTATCACTTAAATTTAAAAATCAATTTCTTTCAAATAATTAGGACTTTGACTGGTAGGTTAGAAATTAAGATGAGTAGGAGATTTGGGGTGTATTTGTTCTCAGCATGTGATTGGAGTGTTTGCGCAATTCATTCCAACCTCTTCTTTTTCTTCTCCTTTTTATCATATGTACATTTTTTTTTCTTTTTCTTTTTTTAGTTTCTCATTTTTTTTTCTTTTTTCATTTTTTTTTTTTTTTGAAATCAACTCCTTTCTTTCTTTACCACTTCTTGCAATATCTTTACAGTCCAATCACATACCTAGATATAAAAGTGAGGTTTGTACTCCCAGGTGGAGCAAGGCATGATTTGGAGAGAACTGAGAATAAGGCAATATAAGGTGAAGGGGGGTGCATTTGAAAGAAAAGATGGCCTAAATCATTTTAAAAATAGATTGACTTAGTTCATTCAAGTAATTTAGAAGTTCTAATGGTAAATCCTGAACGTTCTCTTCTAATGATCAGTCAAAGAAAAAGAAAAATAATGAGACTTTCAACGAGTGATATGATAAAGAGAATAAAATGAGACTGAAAAGAATAGTAACCCTCATAAAGGAAGATTGGCACAAAAGCTCACATGGGTTAATCAGTTTCCACTACTTGTCTTTAAACTACATAGTTTATGTTTACTCATCCATTTAGTTTCAGTAAATATTTTTACACTGTTTTAAAATATTTAAAGTTTAAAGAGTTTCTAGCATTTGAAATGGTTAAACATGTGACAATGTGTTGTATGCTATTAACATACCCAAAATAACATTAACGTGTCAAATTTATCTTATATAAAGTAAAAGAAAAACTTCTGAAAAATTCCTAAGCGCATCCACTAGATTGGATACATATATGGTGCGATTAGTATCCTCTGCACCTATACAAAAGAGGCTACGCAATCCGGAGCGTCCAAGTTGTCATGATAGCCCATCCACCTCTAGTAAAAGAGATGGGTCTAAAATCACTAGCAAGCTAAAACATCAGTAAGAGGCTAAGAGATAACTCTGGTTTTACTTAGTTTTTCGCTACCTCTAGAGTCATTCACCGCACTAGACATATCTGGTGATGTTGGGATCATGCAAATTACTCCTATCGAACCAGCTAATGAAAGCCAGATGTACACGTAGGATCATTTTAAAGTCTGACCTAACTGAAAATTATTGAATGTACTGAAATAAATTTAAAACAAAAAATGAAAATAAAAAGAACTGAGTGATGGGAAAACAAAATTTATTTGGGTATTAAAGGATCCAGTCCTCTTTCTCAACCAAAATTTTCTTTTGTTTTGATTTGAATTGTCTTTTGTAGCAATAGTAAACTTTAAAAGATGTGCCATTATGAGCAATTAAACCAGAACATTCTTCTCTATAACAATTCAAACACCATCCTAACCTTTTAGCTTTCCTTTTGATGGCATAAAGGCTAGTGCCAGCAAAGGGTTTCTTCTGCTCAGAAACAAGTGAGCGATCCATTAACGTCTGGTCATCGACTATTAGATCCATTTTTTATACTCTCAGCCAACAAGAGAGGCTAGACTCAACCCCCCACTCCCTCCAACTATCAACTAAGATCTAATTAAAAAGAGCTTAGAGGGGGTGGGTGGGAATTTTATTAAAAAACTAGAAAAAAAAAATTTTAGAGCAGAAAACTAGAAAAGAAAAACTACATTTTTTTTTCTTTTTTTTTTTTAGAAAATTCCAAAACAACGTATCATTATAATAACAATAATAAGAAAAATTATGGTAAAAAATTCAAGGATCATAAGAGTGGTGACGTGTTCGTCATTCATTTTTTTTTTTAACAGAAAACTAGGAAAAGACAATTATATCTTTTTTTTTTCTTTTTTTTTTAACAAGGGCAGCGCAGCACTAACATAGCAAGAACTAGGATAAAAATAAGATAAAGTTCAAAATCTATAAGACCAATAACCAGCGCGTCATCCATTTGTTTTTTTATTTTTTTTATTTTTTTTGTGTGTGTGTGTAAAGAAATGAAAAAATATCACCTGTCTCTTGGAAATCTGAGAACCTGGTAGGGTCGTGGATCGAGTGGTATTTCCAAGCTTCTTTGGTGAGTGGGTACCTACAACTTATACATTGTATTTTTGTTAAATAATGGAAAAGAGAGAAAATAAAATTTCTAAAATAAAAACTTAAAATTTAAGCCGAAATCGAAAAAATAGAGAATAAAATCAAAATCAAGCTTTTCTCTGGATTATAGATCTTACCTTTAGTGATTGCTAGAGTGGATCTTGATTTTAGATCGTTGAAAAAAAAATGAAAAATAAATGAGAGAGAGTGAGAGATCGGAGTGAGAGTGAGTTGCAGAGAGTGAGAAAGAGAGAGAGATCACGGCGAGAGGAAGAAGAAAAGAAAGGAAAAAGAGAGATGGGGAAAGTTTTTAGGGTTCAAAACCCTATTTAAAACCATTTTCTCTTTTTCAGTGTCTCTCTCTCTAAAAAGAAACTAATTTTTTTTTTTTATGAAATAAAGATAAAGCAAACAAACAGGTGTTAATCGTGAAACCGTCCCCCCCCCCCCAACTGAGTCTAACATTGTCCTCAATGAGTGAGATAAGAAAAAGAAGCCAAGGATAACACCTGTAATAAAAAGAAATAAACAAAGAAAAGATAGAATAATAATGACAAAATTAACTTATACATATAAAAAAAGTGACCAAACTAGGCGTATAGGACTATTAGAATATAAATATTCTGATACACTATGTCCTATACTAATTTTGATTTAAGATATTAAGGAGTATTATAGTTGGGGTCCTCCAAAGGAATGGACTCTAACTCAGGTTCAAATCCTTCTAAAAATGGTTTTAATCTATGTCCATTAACTTTAAATGTATTTCCATCTTTAGGGTCTTCAATCTCGACAGTTCCATAAGGATAAACATTTTTGACTATATATGGACCAGTCCATCGAGATTTCATTTTTCCTCTAAAAAGATGTAGTCTTGAGTCATATAATAGAACTTTTTGTGCGGGGGTAAATCTTTTGCGCAAAAGATTATTATTATGATACATTTTAGTTCTTGCTTGATGAATTCGGGCATTATCATATGCATCTTTACGAATTTCTTCAAGCTCACTTACTTGTAATTTTCTTAAAATTCCTCCCTCTTCAATATTACAATTTAAAGTTCTAGTAGCCCAATATGCTTTATGTTCTAATTCTACTGGTAGGTGACAAGCTTTTCCATAGACTAGTCTATATGGAGACATCCCCAAATGGGTCTTATAAGCAGTTCTATAGGCCCCATAAAGCATCTGTAAGTTTTGAAGACCAGTCTTTACGATTGGAATCACCAGTTTTTTTGAGAATATGCTTAATTTGCCTATTAGCTAATTCATCTTGTCCATTTGTTTGTGGATGGTATGCAGTTGATACCTTGTGGGTCACTCCATATCTTTTCATTAATTTTTCAAATGGCTTGTTACAGAAATGAGTTCCTTGATCACTTATTATTGCTTTTGGAGTTCCAAATCGTGAAAGTATATTATCTTTTAAAAATGCAATAACTGTACGGTGATTATTCTTTCTTGTAGGAATAGCTTCTACCCATTTTGAAACATATTCGACTGCTAATAAAATATATTCATATTGGCAAGATGGAGGAAAAGGTCTCATAAAGTCAATGCCCCAGCAATCAAATATTTCAATTGTAATTATTGGGGTCATTGGCATTTGATTTTTTTTTTTTTGTAATACTGCCTAACATTTGACATCGGTTACAAGTCTTACAATATAAATATGAATCTTTAAATAGAGTTGGTCAATATAAACCACTTTGTAAAATTTTCATGGCAGTTACTCGAGATGAAAAATGTCCTCCACAAAAGGACGAATGACACATGAAAAGTACATTTTTGATTTCTTCATTAGGAACGCATTTCCTAATTACCTGATCAGCACAATATTTAAACAGATATGGGTCATCAAAGTAGAAATGCCTAGCAATAGCTAGGAATCTCTTTTTATCAGATGACGACCAATTACTTGGAATTTTTCCAGTAACTAAATAATTAACAAGATCAACATACCATGGCAGAGAAGTCACAGAAAATAATTGTTCATCAGGAAAAGAGTCTTGAATAGGTAAGGGTTCACTAGTATTGTCTTCAAAAGTGAGGCGGGATAAGTGATCAGCTACCACATTTTCTACTCCTTTTTTCTCTTTAATTATTAAATTAAATTCCTGTAGTAGGAGTATCCACCTAATAAGCCTAGGCTTACTGTCTTTCTTTGAAAGAAGATATTTTAGAGCTGAATGGTCAGTAAAACAGACAATAGGAGAACTGATCAAGTATTGCCTAAATTTATTAAGGGCGAATACCACAGCTAGTAATTCTTTTTCAATAGTTGAGTAGTTCATTTGAGCACTATCCAGAGTTCTACTGGCGTAGTATATAACTGATGCCTTTTTATCTTTTCTCTGCCCTAGGACAGATCCAATGGCAAAGTCGCTAGCATCACACATTAATTCAAATGGTAAGCTCCAATCAGGAGATTGCATAATAGGTGCAGTAGTGAGATGCTCTTTTAATTGCTCAAAGGAGTTTTGACGTTCTTTAGTCCATTCAAAAGGTGTGTCTTTGGCCAATAATTGACATAAAGGCCTAGAAATAGTACTGAAATTTTTTATGAATCGGCGATAAAAACCTGAATGTCCTAAGAATGAACGGATGTCTTTTACAGTCTTGGGAATTGGTAAATTAGCTATAAGATCTATTTTGGCTTTGTCTACCTGTATCCCATTTTCAGAAATAATGTTTCCTAACACAATACCTTTAGTGACCATAAAATGACATTTTTTCCAATTTAAAACTAAACTTTTTTCGTCACATCTCTGGAGAACTTTCTGAAGATTGCTAAGGCAATCATCATAGGATTTTCCAAAAATTGAAAAATCATCCATAAAAACTTCTAAATTCTTTTCTACCATATCACTGAAAATTCTTAGTATACACCTTTAAAAGGTCACAGGTGCGTTGCAAAGACCAAAGGGCATTCGGCGATAGGTGAAAGTTCCAAATGGACATGTGAAAGTAGTTTTTTCCTGATCTTCTGGTGCGATCTCTATTTGATTGTAACCACTATAACCATCTAGAAAACAGTAATACTGATGGCCCGCTATTCTTTCTAACATTTGATCCATAAAAGGTAAAGGAAAGTGATCCTTACGGGTTACAGCATTGAGTTTTCTGTAGTCTATGCATACACGCCATCCAGTAGTGACACGAGTGGGAATTAATTCTCCCTTTGAATTCGGAACAACTGTAATTCCTGCTTTCTTTGGCACAACCTGTGTTGGACTTACCCATTTACTATCGGATATTGAATATATAATGCCCATATCGAGTAGCTTGAGAACTTCCTTCTTAACTACTTCCTGCATATTAGGATTACGTCTTCTTTGCATTTCTCTTGAGGTTTTAGCATTATCTTCAAGATATATATTGTGAGTGCATATTGAAGGGCTTATTCCTTTTAAATCTGCTATACTCTAACCAATGACACTTTTATGTTTTTGCAGCATAATAATAAGTTTGTTTTCTTGGTTGGAGTCTAAAAGAGACGATATTATTACAGGATAAGTGTCATTATTACCAAGGAAAGCATATTTAAGCTCTTTAGGGAGTTCTTTTAATTCCAACTGTGGAGTTTGTAAATTAGATGGAAGTGTTAATGTAGTCTTTGGTGGTAAATGTTCAAAATATGTGGTCCACACTGCTTCTTGAATTATTTCTTTTGTTGAATCTTCATTAAAACATACTTGACTCATAAGATGTTTTTGTAGATTATTACTGTCTAGTTTTTGAATCGAGTTATTAATAATAGATTCTACTGGATCATTATAACAAGTCAAGTTAAAATATTTTCGTGTTAGAGATTCAATAGCATGAACTTCTTCAATATTCTCATCTTCTTCTTGATGTTGTGGATTAGAAAAAACTTTAATATTTAGAGTCATATTTCCAAATACTACAGTCATCATACCACTACGGATTCGAATAGTGGCATCAATGGTAGCCAAGAAGGGCCTTCCAAAAATGACTGGTATTTGCACATTAGTATCTAATACTGGTTCTGTATCAAAGATGACAAAATCTACTGGGAAAATAAATTTTTCAACTTTGACAAGAACATCTTCCAAAATTTCTCGCGGGTATTTTGTAGATCTATCAGCAAGTTGTAATACCCTGCGAGTAGGCTTTAGCTCACCTAATCCAAGTTCTTGATAAACAGAATAAGGAAGCAAGTTCACACTAGCTCCTAAGTCATGGAATGCGTGATTGATTTTGTGATTTCCAATAATACACGATATTATTGGTGTACCTGGGTCTTTAAATTTTGTTGGTAAATTATGCTGTACAATGGAATTAATTTCTTCAACGAAATAAGCGAAATACGCATCCCTTCTTACATTTTGCTTACGTTTGACAGTACATAAATCTTTTAAAAATTTTGCATAAGCAGGTATTTGATTAATTGCATCTATGAGATGAATATTAATGTGCACTTGTTTAAATAATTCTAAATATTCCTGATTCTTAGTATCTTGGTGTTTTTTTAAACGTTGTGGATAAGGAATTGGAGGAGAATATTTAGGAGTTTCCTCTGTTTCTTTTTCCACTGGTAAATCAGATGTTTCATTTTCTTGAGAAATTTGTTGTTTTTCAAGGGTTTCAGCCTCAACTTCATTAGCAATTTTATCTTTATCTATTTCTTCCTCAATTTCTAGCATATTATCATCCTTATTTGTATGCTCAATTTCTTCTAAAGAAGGTGAAATTTCTTGTCCAACAGTCTTACCACTTCTTAGTACAGTTATAGCTTTTACTTGTTCATGTTGATTATTAACAGAAGTTGAGGGATCACCTTGTGGTTGTCCCCTTGGATTAGGTTGTGGTTGGGCAGGAAAAATACCTTTTCCTTTAGAACCATGTTGATTGTTAATCCTATCCACAGATGTTTGTAGCTTTCCCATGATTTGTATTAACTGCTGCATCATAGATTGTAAGGGCTCCTCCTGCACTTTCTTGTGTGGAGGCACATAAACATTAGAATTTTGCTGTGTATTAGGATATGTATTTTGAAATTAAGGTGGAGGAGGTAAATATTGATTATTTTAAGGAGGTTGGTGTTGAGTTTGAAATTGTAGAATACCCTCTTTGGTATATGTATGATTTGGAGGATTCCTCCAATTAGACTGGTATGAATTACCATAGGAGTTTTGGGGACCCCTATAATTATTCACAGCATTTATCTCTGCTGGAGCTGTTTCCTGACAATTTGAACTATTAGGACATTCATTCGCAGAGTGTTCTAAAGTATGACAGCTGTCACAAAGTTCTCTTTTCTTCTTAGGCGGATTTTTTTTTCTACTGTTATAGCTTCTACTTTACGTGCTAATTCTTCATATTTCAGTGTTAATTCATCTTCTGATTGTAATTGGTATAAACTTTTAGCTTTTTCTATTCTACCAATTTCTTCTTTTTCCCACTAAAAAGCATTTTCGCTAAGCCAATCAAAATATGATTCAGCTTCGTCGGCAGTTTTACTCAAAAATTCTCTTTGACACATAGTTTCAACCAATTTCTTTGATTTTGGTTCTAATCCTTCATAAAAGAAATTAATTAGAATCCATTTTTCAAATCCATGATGTGGATAAGCTAGTAGGAGATCTTTAAAACGTTCCCAAACTTCAGGGAATGACTCTTTTTCTTTTTGAGTAAAAAGTTTAATTTGACGCATCATGCTATTACTTAAATTTTTAGGATAAAATTTCTTTAGAAAGGCTTCATTCATATCATGCCATGAAGTTATAGATCCAGGACGGAGAGATAAAAGCCAAGCTTTAGCTTTATCTTTTAAAGAAAAAGGAAAAAGTTTAAGACGGATTATTTCAATAGGACAGCTTTGATCAGAGAACGTACTACAAACTTCTTCAAATTCACGAATATGAAGATAAGCAAGCTCTGACCCTATTCCATGGAAAGTTGGTAAAAGTGGAATCATACCTTGTCTAAAGTGAAAATTTCCTGTATGTCTAGGTAGAGTGATGCAAGAAGGAGTGATGTTTCTTTCTGGGGTAAATAAATCACGTAAAGGACGTTGTTCACGTTCTGGTAAAACAAATTGTGGTACATTTTTTCCATGCTCACTATGAGCATCATCAGCTATTACGCCTTCAATTTCTGCCATTATTCTAGGAAATTGTATACTAGATGAATCACTAGAATTATTAGAATTATGTGGTACTTAATATAAAGCTTCAGTAGTATCTACGGACATATGAAGTAAAAGAAAAACTAAGTTTTAAAAATATAATTATTATTATTATTATAGCTAAGTAAAAAAAACTCTTTTTTTATTTTATATATTTTATATATTTTTTTTTTAGAAGATAGGTTTATATAGGTATACTAGTGTGGGTGCACGTGCAAGGCACGTGCCCGTCGGATAGTTGTATTCCTAGATATATTGTGTATTAATCTTGACATTAGAGGTAATAAGATGTTAAAACAGTTAAATAGGAAATTGTAAATGTAACTATTTAATCTAAAACTCTTCTGACGGAAGAAGTTGATAATTATGACTATCTTATACATGAGTAGTCAAGGTAACTAATAAAGCGCCACTAAAAATATATGACACAAGTAGGGTAATTCCTCTAAAAAAAATGGCATGAACGTGTTTGTAGGCTTTAATTGATATTCGAATACAATCTATAAATCCTGAATTTGAGGGAAGAAGTTGACCAAAATGTAAATATTAGTGATCAATTCATAATAGCTACTAAAATAACCACTTTATTTGACATTTTAGATATACCAAACTTAATTTTTAGAGAAGAATTTGACCAAAATGTAAAATTAGTGACCAATTCCTAAATAGTCACTAAAATAGCCACTTTTTAAATTTTTTTAAAGTGAATAATAAATATCCCAAAACTTGCTGACCTAAATGCAATTACACATATTACAATATATGAGTCCTAAATTTGAGAGAAGAAGTTGAGCAAATTGGAAATATTAGTGACCAATTCCTAAATAACCACTGAAATAGCCACTTTTTGTGACTTTTTATGAAGTGAATAATAAATATCCCAAAAATTATTGATCCAAATTTAATTAGACACAAATTGTTGATTGAAACCTCATTTGAGAGAAGAAATTGACCAAATTGTAAATATTAGTGACCAATTTCTAAATAGTCACCAAAATAGCCACTTTTGTTGACTTTTTTTGAAGTCAATAATAAATCTCCCAAAAATTGTTGACCCAAATGTAATTAGACACAAGATTGTTGATTAAAACCTCATTATTATATTAAATAAAATTTCAAAAGCTGACTTGAATGTAATTATTTATCCAAAATGACATATATACCCTCACACAAATCAATATATCCTTACGATGTATAGATAGATATATGAGTAATTATGATATAATGAAGGGCAAAAGAGGAAGTTCATATTTTTTGACGTGCTTGTTAAATGTGGCTGTCTTCTTATTATATAGAGTAGATATATGCTCTCTTTTTTTTAGAATATGGACACGTACATACTCATAAATATATATTTATATATATTTCATTAAGGAAAATATTATATATAGTTTTTTTTTTTTTCCTTAAAAAGAAAACTAGATTATTTATAAGTAGATTAGATATATATATAGATATAGATATAGTGAGAAATAGCCTTAGACCTAACTTTATTTATTTATTATTTTTTTTTTAACCGTTCCCCGGCAACGGCGCCAAAAACTTAACGACATCCTATTGACGCGTTTTCTTATCACACCCAAGTGTAGGTGATCGTACAAGTAATAAAGTTCTGGAAGTCCAGGTCGAACCCACAGGGAACGGGAAACAAAGATAGGCAATAACTATTATGTCACAAAAAGAAAATAAAAGATGATGGATTTTTGGGTTTTTACTAAACTACTAGTTTTTATATTCTTGCAATAAAACTAATTAAAAACTATTTTCTTTTAACAGTTTATGGTAAAGATTTTAACAGTGCAAAATAAATTAACTAACATACTAGTAAGAAAAGGAATAAAAATAAATAAAAGCTAAATTTTTGTGAGATAAACTTTGTGGATTTAATACTAGCGAAAGATGGAAATAATACAAATATTTAAGCAAAGTTATCAAAAACAGGAAATATTAATTAACTAGGGGGAAATGATTTAAAGGAATTGGGAATATGCAAAGCAACAGTAGATCCCACAACTTTTGTGCATTTGAAAAGGATTTGGCATTTAAGACCGCAGAGTCATTCTTTATTTGAAAATAAACTTTCACTAGTCAGGGTCATATCAAGTGTGTCAGGTTTGATATGAAACGACGTCGTTTGGTTTAAAGAAAAATAAAAAGGCAATTGGGCAGTAGCCAGGTTCGAACCGTGACTCGCCGCGGACGTGGGTTATTTGGCGCTCAGTCCCCACCACTCTGCCACTATACAATTGCCTGTCTATTAGGGATAGAAATATATAGAAACACATATTTAAAATATTAACTTTGTCATATGAGTTGTTTGAGTATGCTAGGTGTTTTTTATGACAAAAAACATAGTTTGACAATCCACATAATTAGGCTTTTTATTTCAAATATGTAATCTTTTGAGCCCAATATAGCCATAGTATATAAACATGTTAAATGGTCATAAACTATAGATACATAGATATTTTTGGCCATAAATGGAAAAACAACCCATCTAGATATATTTGCTCATTTAAGATTAGTGCACAGAAGTTGTGGTTTCTAAGTCTTTATTGCATATCCCCAATTAGAGTTTTAGCCTACCATTTTGGAATTAAAATTATCGTCGAAATCATTTTTAAAGAAAAAATTAAATAGATGTAAACTGTGAATGCCCAATTAAAACTAAAGTTATAAAACTAAGGTAAGGGTGAAATATAATATTAATATTTTTTTTTTTTCACTTAACATGAGTTGGGGTTGAATTTGTGGAATCTGCAAAATAGCAAAGTTTAGTACAACTAGGCTAATAATATATGCATAAATGGAAATACTTAACCAAAAATAAAATATTAAACCTTTGACTTTGAATTCTTGTGGGGTCACAGTGGTTGAACTCCAAGAACACAAATAAGGTCAAACCAAATTCAAATCTTATTTGGGAGTGAGATATGGATAGGGTGTGCTTTGGGACTTTGGTAGGTGATTATAACAACTACGTGGTTAAGAAATCTGGCATTTAATTGCAAAATCTGTCTTTTAGTGAATGAAAATATTGCTATAAAAACTGAAAATTTGGGGTTTCAAACTATTTTAGGGGACAACTACAAGTACTACTAGACTAAAAATATTAAATCTAAACTTTCATAAGAATATTTTACTACTACAAATTGAAAAAGGTAGTACAAGAAAACAAATATTTAAATTTTGAGAAGTACAGTACACAAAGTTTTGCTACATATTTTTAAACATGAAATCATCAATTACATAAAAGTAAATTTCTACAACTATTAGAGCTAGAAAAAGCAAAGAAAAACTAAAGTTTCATATTTCTAGGGACAATATAAAGTACTCACATGATAACCTCCCCTAAACTATTCTCTCCCTAACAGTGTGTGTTGTGCTTGTGGAGCTGTGGTTGTCTTGGAACTTGTGTGCTCCCTTCTCTTTCTCTTGGTTGCCTCCTCATTTTATAGATTAAATTTTGAGCAATTCTGTCACTAACTTCGTCACTTGCGCTTGAGATTGGCAGTTTTTTTCTTTGCGTGTTTGTCCCATTTTCTTCTCCTCTTTTTCTTCGTTGTCAGAATCCCCTTTGAATTTTTACTGAGAGAGAGAGAGAGAAAGTAAGTTTAGACTAAAAAAATAAACAAACACATGTCACTTTCAACTTTGAATTTTTTTGCTCTGTGATTGTTGATTTCTATATATATATATATATTTTTATTTTTTTTTGTCTTCTTTCATTTTGTTTTTTTTATGTGATCATTTACAAAACGGAGTAAGTATATGGAAAATACTTTAGTGTGATTGCTACTTATTTTTGTCCATTTATTTCACTTCATTTCATCTAAACATAAAAAATATGTAAAAGCAAATAATTACATGCATTTGAGTGACATCGCCATTAAATTATATTAATTCAAATATGCATGTAAAACTAGGAATTTGGGGGATTAAATGAGCATTATGTCTATTATATTGGCACATGAATGTGCAATATTCAGTGTTTGTCAGAGGTGTATGTTGACGACCTCCAGGTCATAAACCGAGACGAGTCCAACCATCTCGAGCACTTGGCCGGGGCCTTCAGTATCTTAAAAAAGTTTCGGATGAGGTTGACCCGGCTAAGTGCACATTTGGAGTCTCGTTCGGGAAGTTCCTAGGACACATGGTGAGCTGGTGAGGAATCGAGGCAATCCCCAAAAAAATTCAAGCCATCATCAACATGCAGTCACCTAGGTCAATGAAGGAAGTTCAGAGTTTGGCCGTTCGGGTGGCAGCATTGAACAGATTTATCTCCCGGGCAACCAACCGGTGCCTACCATTCTTCAAGACCCTCTGAAAGGCTTTTCAGTGGTCAGAAGAGTGTGAAAAGGTGTTTCAGGAACTCAAGAAGTACTTGACATCTCCTCCTCTGCTCTCAACGCCCGTACCAAAGGAGGAGTAATTTCTTTACCTGGCGGTGTCACCCTCGGTAGTAAGCTCGGTACTCATCTGAGAGGAGCACGGGATACAGTTCCTGGTTTATTACACAAGTCGGGCGCTCCAAGGTGCGAAAAGCCGATACTCCTGCATCGAGAAGCTCGCCTTTGTACTCGTCATCTCCGCCCGGAGACTCTGCCCGTACTTTCAGGCCCATGTCATAGTGGTCCTCACAGACTAGCCTCTTCGCCAGATTCTGTGCCGGTCTGAAACATCCGGGAGGCTCATTAAGTAGGCATTGGAGCTGGAAGAATTTGAAGTGGTCTACAGACCGCGAACGGCAAGTAAGGGACAGGCAGTGGCAGATTTTCTTGTAGAATTCACATATCCGGAGGATCCAGTTGACGAGCTCAACCCGCACGAGTTACCACCCGACCTACAGCCTGACACCCCGACCTGGGTACTCTATGTGGACGGGTCCTCCAACAAACAGGGTAGTGGGGCAGGGAACATCCTGACCACACCCTATGGGATCTTGCTGGAGTACGCACTAAGGTTCAGGTTTTAGGCGTCCAATAATGAAGCCGAGTATGAAGCCCTGTTGGTTGGGCTGCAGTTGGCTACTTCAATGGTCGCACAGCAAATTCAAGGATACAGCGACTCCCAACTGGTGGTCAACCAAGTCAATCAAGAATATGAAGTCCAGCAAGACAACATGGTGGCCTACTTGGCCCTAGTCAGGTCGGTTACTAAAGGGCTCAAAGTCTTTTTAATCAAACAAATCCCAAGAGAGGAGAACGTAAGGGCCAACTGGTTGGCACGCTTGGCATCATCCTCCGAGTCAGACCTCCCCAGGATAAGGGTAGAATACCTATCTGAACCCAGCGTGCCCAACTCGGAGGGAATGGACGTTGATCCAGTCAACTTAGGGCCCAGCTGGATTGATCCAATCATGATGCTCCTCACAACCGGTGGTCTACAAGACGGGAAAGATGAAGCCCGACGGGTAAAGTATCGGGCAGCTAGATATCACCTCATTGACGGGGTGCTTTACAAGAGGGGATTCTCTATCCCCTATCTCCGATGCATCCAACCTACCCAGGTCCAAGGAATCCTATACGAAATCCATGAAGGAGAAAGTGGAAGCCATATTGGAGGTCGGGCACTCTCCCGTAGGCCCTATTACAAGGTTTCTACTGGCCTACCATAGCCCGGGACTCTCAGGAGTACGTCAAAAGGTGTGACAAATGTGAAAAGGCATGCCAACATGATCAACCGCCCGGCAGAGATCCAAACTCCGATTCTCAGCCCTGGCCTTTCGCTCAATGGGGAATCGACTTAGTCGGACCCCTTCCAATGGCAAAAGGCCAAGTCAAGTTTGCCATCATCGCTGTGGATTATTTTCCTAAGTGGACAGAAGCCGAGCCCTTAGCAACAATCACCGAGAAGAAGATGGAAAGTTTTGTTGAAAGGAACATTCTCAGCAGGTTCGGCATACCCCGGGTACTAGTCAGCGACACTGGAAGACAATTTGACACACCGGTATTCAAGTAGTTCTGCTCGGGTTATGGAATATCAAGTCACTACTCTTCTCCCGAGCATCCACAAGCCAACGGACAAGCCGAAGTGATGAACCAAACAATTCTGCAGTCCATTAAAATCAGGCTTGAAAATGCCAAAGGACTCTGGGCAGAAGAACTACCGACCCTTTTGTAGGCCTATCGTACCACTCCCCGAGTGGTAACAGGGGAGACCCCGTTCTCTCTTGCCTACGGCTTCGAGGCAGTGGTCCCCATAGAACTCGGGCTTCCAACATACTATGTGGAAAATTACAGCGAGTGAGGCAACGAGGAAGCCCGTAGAGGAGAGCTCGACCTAGTGGAAGAGAAAAGGGACCGGGCATATCTGAAAGTAGCAGCTTACAAGCAGCAGGTCTCTCGGTACTTCAACAGCAAGGTAAAGCACCGCAGTTTCTAGGTTGGGGACCTCATCCTCAAAGCAGTAAATCAGTCGACTAAAGTCCCAAGCCATGGAAAACTGGGTCCAAATTGGATAGGGCCCTACAGAGTTACTCGGATAAACCGTCCGGGAACGTACCGGTTGCAGACGCTAAAAGGACAAGAACTGTCACACCCCTGGAACATGGAGCACCTACGGAAGTACTTTCAGTGAAGTACGGATCTATATTGGTCAGGAATTTATACTTTATACAAGTTGTAGCTCTTTTCGAGCAGTTTTATGAAATAAATAAAATTTTCTTCTGCAACAAATCTCTTAACAACATTTCGCACAATAGACCTCGGGATCACACCCGAGACACAAAAGGCCTCGGGATCACACCCGAGGTGCCAACTCTACTTAGGTCCATAACCTACGATGGGGGTAAACCCCCTAGGTGGCCAACAATATAATAGAGGAGTCAAAGGACCCTAGAACCACCAACGTTCTACGTCGGTTACCTATAGTCATCACCTCTATTGACCATTGCCTTAGCATAAGTTAGGGGGGCAGGAGGGCACAATGAACTAAATAAGAAATCACACCACTCCCGGGCCCAGAGGTAACCGTCCTGGTAAAAGGATTTAAACTCCAACTCGCCCCAGACGGGGCCCACAAAGCCACCACCCCCTAGCCATCATCGGCCCAGAAAGGTTAAAGGCACTACAGGTCCCCCAAAAACCAAGTGTTCCTTACCGGTCACAGTCCTAAACCTTTTGCTAAGGCAGGGTTCTAATGAGACTCACAACCGAGCGGGCACGGGCAATTATAAACAAACACTGGCATACAAGTACAAGAACATAAACATTTGCTACAAAAGGTGACCTCAGAGGGCCTTTCCATTACTAGTTCAAAAGGAAATGTACAATGCTTGGGGGACAATTATAGCAGCCTCCCAAAAAAAAAAGATATTTACAGGCCGGGAACTAAGGGCCATCTACGATGACTACCTCCTCAGTCTCCTTGACCTCTCCGCTCAGGGCAGCATCCACAGCCGGTTCCTCCTCGGCGGCGGTACCTTCAACAGCAGTGGGCTCTACATCCTAGAAGTCGGAATCCATCCCCTCATAAGTTGAGAGGTCCTACTCTGGATGATCTCGGGCTAACCTTCTCTTTAGGTCCGCATAGCCCTGAAAGAAGCCATCGTCAAAGTCCTCTTCAAAAGACCTTGTGGCCGCCACCTCGAACAGAGCTTTCTCCCGAGCCTCCGCCGCCACCAGACTAGCCCAGACGGTTTCCAGCTCCGCCAGGGCAGTCCCCAACTCTGCCTGTGTCGTGCCCAGGCCCAGAGTCATGCCCTTCACCTTGTCCTTCTCAACGGCTAGGGCGGTTTCTTTAGCCTCCAAAGCTGCCCTCTCCTTTGATAGGGCAGCTTCAGTAGCAGTAGCACTCTTGGCCAAGGCGGCAAGAAGGACTCAGCTCCGGCAGCCATGCAGTCGACCTACAAAAAGCAAGCATAAACCGGTCGTTTCTTACAGTAAACGAAAAGGCAAAAGAAGAAGGCAATGGGGTAGAGTTACTCACAAAGTGGGATAGGCTGTACAGCCATCCCTGAAAAGCCTGTGGAGACATGTTGACACACATCTCCACTTGGCTAGGGAGAAGGCCCCGTCTGACCCTCTCACGGATCTCCGTCGACTCCCCTAGTGATGTCCCGGAGGGTATATCCCCCCCGGGAGTGGTGTCGTGCACCACCTCTACTCGAGGAGCCAACGTTTCCCCCAGTTCTCGGTGAACCGTCGGCCAGTGCCTTAGCCGCCTGAATGGTTGATCGCCATCTGCGGGCTCAGCGGCTAGTCTTTTCTCCCCTCAGCCATCCGAGCGACAATGGCGGCTTGTCTGGCCCTCAACGTCTCAGGGTCTCTCCTTGGACCCATTTCTGCAAAAGGAGAAATCATGCGATGAGTGACTGAGAAGGCAATGAAAATGATAACCAAGGAGGCAGAGCGGCAAGAACTCACCAGGAATGATGGGGGGAAATAATGGTGCTTTAAAAAGTTGGCTTCCCTCGTAGGTAACTTTCCGATCTCCTGATCGGGTCAACAAGTTACCGATACTTGTAGGTTCCTCAGCCAAGGCCCTGATCCTGTCCTGGTACTCTTTAGGGAGGCTTGGCAGGTCGGTCGATCCGACTGCAAAACAAGACAGTTCAAAAACCGCCACAAAAGCAAAAAAGGAAAAATGGACATAGAACAGGGGCTTACTCCTCAACTTCCCCGCCCAAGAAGTCCTCAGTTGAATCCCTGGGGCCTCCTCACAGAGCCCAAGGGTGGATACTTGGAAAAATTTCCTCTTCCACCCCTTGACGATGATCTTCCTCCCTTGTCAAGCTCCTAGAGAAAAGAATTCGGCCTCCCCATGCACCGAGAACGGTCGGTGGGTCCACAGAAACTCTTGAAGGGTGAGTTTGTACCGAAAAACTTGGGACCAAAGAGAGATAGACCCTATCAGAAACCTCCAACCATTCGGGGCAAGCTGCCAGGGAGCGATCCCGAGATAGATCAGAACGTCACAAGTGACCAGATGAAGGGGAATACGGAGACCAGCCATGAAGGCATCCTCGTAAAGGGTCACGAATCCTGACCGGTATATTTGAGCCTCTCCAGCGAGTGCGGTCAAGGAGCAATGGTCAGGAATATCATACTTGCCCCTGATTCGCTCTAGGTCTGTGACGAGCAAACTGGTGGAAAACCACTCGCTGGAAAACGCTACCTCAGGGTAACTAGGAATCGATACGGCGTCACCTGAGCCCCGTAACATAGAGGCTACTGGGAGCCCCTGGCCTGCCTCATCATCGAACACCCGAATGGGAATCTTTCCCTCGCTGTATTAGTCAGACGGGGTTACAAAAGGGGGATCCAAGCTCGTGTCCGGGGTTCCCGACCGTGATTGTTCATCTTTCGACCGGGAAGATGAATTAAAGCCTGAATGGCACATAGCTAAGGCTCCTACAGCTGGCCGAGGGAGTAACCAATGGCCTAAGTAAGGGTCGGGAACTCCAAGCCTAAGATACAAGGGGGGCAGTGCTAAAATCCTAAAAGGTAAGAGGTACAATGTCTTCAGTGTGAAGTAGCACTCAGAAAGAACTACCCCAGGACGCCCTGACCGGTTCAACTAATCTATCGCACTACCTGATCTAAACAGGAAGCGGAACCTCAGGAAGAAAAAACTTCACTCCCTCGCGAGCCCCAAGGGATTCCTATTCTCCAGCCTCACTCGGGAATAAAAAGAAGAGAAGGAGAGAAGAATATAGTGAATTACAAGGCTGGAGAGACGAAGACTTACAAGATTAGGTTACAAGGAAGAGCTCGGGTAGCCTGACCGGATGCTTTTTCTCTTCAAACTGCTCGGTAGTCTCTTTATATGGACAGCAGGAGCAGCGAAAATGCACAAGTGTTCCTTCTAAAGGCAACACGGACGATCCAGATCAAATCAGATCCAACGGTTATGCACAACTCCCGCCTAAACGCTTGCCAGCTGGCGCCTTGGGTAGACCAGGCGGCGCCTCAAAGGGCGTTCGCATTAAATGCATGACATGACAGTACGGTTATGATGCAACTGCCCGGTTACGTTCGCACCGACCTCGTTGGACTCTAACCAGCCCAACCACACCTTGACACATGGCATTCCGGATCCCGGGCCCCCGAGTCACCAGTCCAGGGTCCAAGTTACCAGCCCGGGTTTGTTGCCCGGATGATCAAGACGGACGGTCTATCACGGATAATTGTACCGTGCAGTTTTCCCGGCCTATGCTAATTTCCAAGCTTTATTCGATGCAACACCAGTTTAGCCTTGGAAATGGGGGGCAGCTGATACGTATAAAAATACACAGTATTAGTTGATCTCCGCAAGCTCAACAAGGAGTGCCAGGTCATCCAGCCATTGTACCCAATGCATGGTCACCTCGGACGGTATGTTCAGGATAGCTCGGTCTCGACCCACAGGTCGGGAACGTAACGCGGGCTTGTGCTAGCATCTGGAGTTGGCCAGCCACCTCGTAGAACGTGATTCAGAATGTTCGAGACAGTTTCCTACCTTAGCTAGAAGACTAATGGACAGTGTAAGTTGTTTCCTTATCCGATTATAAAACTCCCACGATTTATGCTAATCAATTGTAATTAGATCGTGCTGGTCAATTAGGCTACTTACCTTGTACGAGTGGTCTCTTGTGTCTATAAAAGAGACCACTCACTCCCCTTTAATGGGATTGCATTCTTATTCTACAGAATAACAAATATACAACACTCATATGCATGTACCCGGTCGGTCTCTGGTAGTACCGCCCTCTTTGTGGGTTCACTAAAGGCCGTCGGTGATTTGTTAGTACAAGTACTCCGATACACACGTGGACGTAGGTCTCTTAATTAACAGGGTCGAACCATACTTAAATCTCTCTTGTTTAATTCTTTTTACCTCTAACTAGATTTAGGCATCATCAATAGGTATAGAAACCTTTACATTGGAGTATTAGAAAGAAAAACAATATTTCAAAATGAAAAATGCCAAGTATACTAGATTTAGAACCCCTTCGTTAACTGACATGTGTCGGCTAGCCCTCGATCCGCAAAACTCTCGCTAATTTTCAATAACCCTGTGGCGACCTCCTCCTCCCTTGCTGCTGCTCAACACTTCTTCCACCACACGTCTTTCGGTTAAAAGCTCTGTCTCTCTTTCTCACACCCCAATCCATCAATCCCCCACTCTCTCTCTCTCTACATTTTCTCTCTCTAATGCCCAAATCCGTTTTCGATCATGTTGTGAAGACGATGATTCGATTCAGATATTCGGTAAGCTTTTCAGCTGAATTCGATTCTGTTAGCCAGATATGTTCCATCCCTTTTTGGTGACTGACGTTCGCTCTCAAATCTGTTTGCGCAAAAGAAAAAAAAAATAAGGAATTCCCCAAGGCACATATATATATACACATATATACACACACATATATATACAGCTTTTTGAATAACCTGAAGCACTTATCATTTGTAAAATTAGGATTAGGGTTTAGGTTTTTTTTTTTTAACTAATAGTTCCTTTAGGGTTTTTGGTGATAGTGACTAGAATATCTAGCTGTGAAAAACAGAGAAATTATTAGTAGTATTTGTTGATTTAATTTCTGAATCTGTCGAAGTTATTAATAGTTCCTTTAGGGGCATGTGGATTGGAGTGGTTGGTCTATACTACGATAGTAACTGTCGAAGTTTCATTCGCTTGAGAATCGATGCTCACTACACTGAACTTGTTAGAAAATTCTGCAACAGAATGGGGGTTCATCATAACAGTGTTCGATTGAAGTTCACTTATAAGTTTCTATCGGTTCTTGGATATCAAGTTTCCAAGTTTATACTGTTTGAAGCAAATGATGACGAAAGTCTGCAAGTAATACTAGAATAGCATCTGCCAATACAGCTATATACTCTATGGATCTATATGTCAAGACAGGGATTTTTCCCGAGGCCCATCAAACATTGGATGACTGGATTAGGCCGTACACTTCTCTATTGACACAAGAAGGCGAAAGCTCAAACCCGTTTATATAGAGGTTATTGCCTTCCACGTCTACACAACATGTGGATCGCTCAAATCCATTACAAAACAGTCAGACTGAATACTGGAGTCTGATACAAGACATTATTTTAGAATGGGCAATCCATGTGTAGTTCGATTCAGATGATTGTGGATATAGTGATTATTGGGCACACAGAGGGATGGACATCATCTTGACTCTGAAAAATTCAGATGCAGAAGATGTGCACACAGAAGAATATATTGGGGGGATGAGGAAGACGATGTTATCGAAGATATTGAGCAGACTGCCTAAATAAATCCTGAAAATGCTTTGTATAAGCCTCGTTGATGTAGGGGAAGTTGTAGAGAAATTTGAAGAAGAATGGAATACGAAGAAGTTTGCTCAAAAAAAGAAAAAATAAGTTATTTAATTATGATATTTTGTAATTTTCGTTTTTTAGATTGGTAGGATTTTATTTTCATATTTTGGAGTAGTTTTAGGAGTTTAAATGGTAAATTTAAGTCCTAATAGGTTACCATGTAAGTTAGGAGTGTTTTAAGAATGGTATGACTTGATTTTCTAGTTATATAAGGCTTTTAATTAGGTAAGAAAGAATAAAAACGAATTTACTTTTGTTTCCTAGTAGTATTAGGATTGTTAGCTTATAAATAGAGGATATGTAAAGGCATTCTCAACTTCTATTCAATTTGATCAGTAAAATATATTTTTATTTTCTCTCCCAAAGAGTGGTCTTTGTGAGTTCTTGGTGGATTTCAAGATTTTCTTCAAGGATTTCAACATTGCTTGAGTCCTTCCATGATTTCGTGCTGCATCACTCGTTCATCAACTTTTACATCCTTTGACTTGGGCATCCATAATAGAGAGGCATGTTATGCTTCAAACATTAAAGGTAGGCAACAGAATTGAGATCGAGACGAGTTGGTGAAGGGTATGATGTTCAAAACCAAATATAATCTTTAGAGATTTGTGGAGTTATACTAGATAAGAACACATCAACGGTACATGGTGGATCAAACCAGTCCGGAGCGTTGGTCATTGAAATGTGAATTGGCATCACAAGGTTGCAAGTGGCAGCTACGGGCAAAGTTGAAACGACATGGGATGTTTGAAGTCATAAAGGTCGAGCAAAGCCACACTTGTATGTCCCCTACGATGAACCTTGGTCACAAAAATCTAAGTGCTCGGCTAGTGGCTAGGGACATTATGCCAATGATTAAGGAGGACGCATCAATTAACTGTTGGATTGTGCCCGCAAACCATTATTTTATGTATGAGACGTTGACATTTTAATATATGGATATCAGCTTTACATTTCATTGTGTATGTTTCTTTCATGAGATGATTGTTAATCCTTAAATATCATAGTAAGTAATTCATGTGTATATGAGATACATACAAGTGAGATAAGAATTATTATTCTTTGATAATTAGAATTTGTCATAGTGGATGATGAAACTGGATATCTCATCAAGTTTACACTGTAGTATGATTAACTACCATTTGATGGAGTGATGAATCTCAGTCACTGAAGTATGACTCTTAGTTAATATACTAGTGCTTATAGTGCATTGACGAACCATGAGTTTTCCTATTGACACTTAAGACTGTCAACAGTCGATAGGAACTCATAACTTGTATACGTGTTCTTAATCATGAGACAATTATGGATACAAACTGTGGATATGACTACTTTGACTTACCAATCAGTGAGGTCTTAAAGATCAATACCTAGGTATCTTGGGTATACCATGTTCATAGGGTTGTGAACATACATTGTCAAGACAGAATATACCCTCTGATAAAGAGTAAGCATTTCCTTGAGAATGTCACTGAGTTGATTACTTAGAACTGCAGTCTTATTGATAAGTAGTTATCAATATGTTTGGTAATCATGAGGGGTGAATGGGACTCAAAGAATATAAGCAGTAATCATGATTCAGGTTGACAATAATAGTTTATCTGACTACCTGAATATGATTACGAATGCTGATGGTAGAGGGACATTAGTACACCATACAAGTCTAGACATCACTTCGGATATGTTCTTTTGCGTTGGAGTTCAGTTATCATTTTATAGTAGAGTAAACGTTAATTGATCAATTGGTTAACAACTGATCTAAGCCAACAATAAAGAGCCTAGGGAGATCCCACTCTTAGCTCTGCTAGAATGCTTGGAAAGGCATAAGAGAATATTCTCAAGGCAGGTTCGATAAAGAGATTCGATCGATTAAAGACAAGGCAAGTTCGATCAATCGAAAGTTATTCAATCGATCGAAGGTTTGATCGATCGAAGGCTTAAAGTCGGTATAGAAATCTATTTATACGGCAGTTGCGTACATAATATTTCTAATAGTCGTTTTATCACCCAGAGAGCTGTAGAGACTATTTAGGGTTCCCAAACCTTTTCTATCCTCCCTATTAGAGTTCCCACAAACTCTAGCCTCTCTAAAAGCATTCACAGGAGACATAGGAGTGAAGTTCACCTAGTGGAAGCTGCTGCACCATCCAGGAGCTTGAAGAATTCAGAATTGGGTTCAAGACACAAACGTATAAGTCTTGTTCTTTCTTACACGCATCTATAGCATTGATAAGTAGTAGATCCAAGCATACCAATAAAAGTTTCAAACTTTGTTTTTCACTGCGTGTTTGAATAAATTTTTAAACCTATTTTTCCTTCATTAACATCGCAACGATATTGGAGAAGGTACTTGTACACTGTGGATGGCTAGGGACATGGATGGATAGAAGTCCATTGACCCTGTACGCCATGGTTGAGTGGCATCATCCCGACAGAATGATGAGACAGTTTGGCATGAGGCAGATAGTCCCAGATCCATGTAACACTATGACGACATTACATCGTATTGATCGACGTGATCGTGTGTTTACTGACTGGAGTCACCGATATAGGGAGTATGTTGAGCTCTAAGACCATCGGCTGCAGCATGTTGTTACAGGTATTCCAAATGCAGCTCAGATGCTTGACTCAAACCCATATATGAGATATTATCGCCATATTACCCGTAGACTTATTGGACCAGTTAGAGATCCACCGATAGTTGGCTTCCAGCCAGTCGGTACGATTCACGGCATTCTGGTGAGATGTTTTCCTTATCGTACAACATATAAATTTTCATTATGCACATGTCATAAGATAAATTCACTTAATTAAACTTTTCATTTTTTTCTTTCAGGATGGTGTGACTCCTGTGTATGAGGTTGCGTGATCGGTACTGACTAGATTAGCAGCAGGCAGCCCTCATTCCGTCTCTCCAGAGGTGATGGCGGCATTAGAGGAGATTCGTACCATTAGTGAGCATTCATTACAGGCTATTCATGAGGATCGACATTTAGACGGGGCTGTTCCATCTTCCACGGTATTCGTGCCCCATGTCTCAGAGCCTCAGCCTCAGCCTTAACCTCAGCCGCAACCTCAGCCGTAACCTCAGCCTCAGTCTCAGAAGCAGACAGACCCATCTATACTCTCTAAGCCTGAGCCACAAACACCACATCATCCTATCGTGTATGCGTATGATGATACGGACAACCTTTATAGGCCTTTCACTCCAGGGGCCACTGAGTTTCGTATATCTCCGAGCCGTGACTTCTCCATCCCACAGTACACACATACGGATGCACATTCGTCATCATCATTCCCGCCACCACATGATCCTATATCACCTGCTCCAGATTCACAGTTCGAGCCAATGCTGAAGAGTTTGACATAGGTAGAGGCGGAGGAGATGCGGGTGGAGGCGAGGGAGATGACTGGACATGATACTCCCATGGCAGAGACACAGGATGAGGGTTTGACACAAGCAAAGTCTCAGTGACGACCTCCAGTACATTCAGTTTACATTAGGAGTAGAGGTCGTTGTGGCCGGAGAGGGGTATCGCGCATCATCCAGGCGAAGGATTCGCCGCAAGAGGAAGTTCCACTAGTAGAGGATCCACCACATCAGAAGGGTAGGCCTAAGAGAATGAAGAAGGTTCCGTGGTGTGGGACACACTATAAACAAAGATAGTCCATAGGACCCACAATAATATTTTATTTTTTGATGTATTATAAACAAAAAAAATTACACAATTGTATGTATATCATTTTTTTATTGTGTACATCTCTCTCTCTCTCTCCCACTATCTCTCTCTTATCTCTCTCCCACACTCTCTCTCTTTCTTATATCTCTCCCACTCTCTATCTCTCCCACTATCTCTCTCTCTCATCTCTCTTCTTTTTTTTACATTGTATATACATCTTAATGGGATTGATTATGTTGATATTGTTGGTTGATAAGTGTGATGGTTAGTTATGTGTATCTCCTGGCTGCTGAAATGGACTCTGTTGGAATATAAGTGCTGATAAAATCGCTACTTGAAGTTGCGACTCCTACTTTCCTCTAGGGATGGCAACGGGGTGGGTATGGGACGGGGTACCCCTTCCCCCGTCCCCGCCCCAATTACATAACACCTCCCCCCGACCTGCCCCGATGACATACTTATCCCACCCTTGACCCCGACTTAGTTTTGGGAACCCGCCCCTACCCCTGCCCACCCTACCCCGACATCTAATTTGTGCCCCCAAAATGACCTAAAAACTCCCATGTTTTCTATAATAGTAACAAAAAAGATTTTTTTATTTTGATCTCAAAAATATATACAATGCATTAGAATGAAGATTTTTTTTTAAACCTTTAAAATGAAGAATGAAGAACCCAAAGGCATTAAAAAAAACACTAAACAAAATAGGGCTAACTTCAACATAAACAGTAGTATCATTGTGTAATAGTAGTATCATTTAATTCAAACCTTTGTTTAATTGTACAAGTCTTTTCTTATGCTCTGTTTTTGGTACAGAAATGAATAACAAAATTTACACTCTCTCTAGAAATTCTCTTGTTCTCTCTCTATGATTCTTGCTTCTAGCTTAATCTCACTCCATATCTCTGAACCGCACCCACAAACACACATATGAACAACACACTGACTTGAATCCCACACAGAAGAACACACAGACATACATACCCGAATTGAACACGAGAACAAGTCATAGGGATTCAGCAGTGGCCGGAGAACCAGGGCTTCAACGACAACGACAAAGAGCTGCAGCTGAAGTGTTCTTACACATGGATTACGGCCAAAGTGTTCTTATAAGTTTGTAACATGTTTGTGTTGAGAAAACCCTAAAAATCGACATCCCTAAACAGAAGAGACTGATGAGATGAGAGTCACGAGACTATGAGTCGCCCAATGCGCCGTGAATCTGAAAGAGGGGAAATGAGATGCCCTGATCCAATTAGCTAGTATTTATACTAACAATGTTGTTTGTGTAATACTCATATTTAATGGGGGTATTAATGTAAATTCGTTGTATAATAGGGGCGGGTTCGGGGGATTTTACCTCACCCCCGACCCTGACCCCGACCCCGACCCCGACCTGAACCCGGGTTTAGAAAATTTCCCCTATACCCGCCCCTACCCTGAATTAGCCACTCCCACACCCTACCTATTAGGGGCGGGGCGAGGCGGGACGGGGCGGGGAACTCGGGAAACCCGCCCCACTGCCATCTCTACTTTCCACTAACTTCGATATTTCAAGTAGCGATTTCTAGTTAAAATATTTTTGTCTGAAGTAGTCGTTACTTAAAATAGCGACTTCTAAGAAAATGATAGATTTAAAAAAATGGTGATGCTATTTCCACTCCATAATTGAACTAAGATATTCCATGGTACCACTCTTGAAGCATGTGGTACCATGTATGTCATGCATTACATATATGGTACCACATACTCTAAGAATAATATCATAGAGTGCCTTAATTCAACAATAAAGTGACAATAACAATTCCCTTAAAAAAAAAAAAAAGTTAAATCAGTGATTCAAGAATATATTCGCCTCAATTTGATGCTTTTGGGTAAAAATTTCCTCTCACTGCCGAGGATCCACATTATCCAAAAGATTATGTGGTGACCGGCCGAATCCAAAACACCCTCTTAATTAGAATCCCCTCGGAAACTGACACGTGCCGGCTAACCCACGATCCGCAAAACCCTCTCGCTAATTTTCAATAACCCTGTGGCGGCCTCCTCCTCCTCCTCCTCCTGCTGCTCAACACTTCTTCCACCACACCTATTGCAGTTAAAAGCTCTGTCACTCTTTCTCACACCCCAATCCATCAAACCCCCACTGTCTCTCTTTACATTTTCTCTCTCTAATGCCCAAATCCGTCTCCGATCATGTTGTGAAGACAATGATTCGATTCAGATGTTCGGTAAGCTTTTCAGCTGAATTCGATTCTGTTAGCCAGATATGTTCGATCCCTTTTTGGTGACTCACGTTCGCTCTCAAATCTGTTTGCGCAAAAGACAAAAAAAAAAAAAAAAAAAAAAAGGAATTCCCCAAGGCACATATATATATATATATATATATACACACACATATATATATACAGCTTTTTGAATAACCTGAAGCACTTATCATTTGTAAAATTAGGATTAGGGTTTAGGGTTTTCTTTTCTTTTCTTTTTTTATTAACTAATAGTTCCTTGATTTTGTGTAGTTAGGGTTTTTGATGATAGTGACTAGAATATCTAGCTGTGAAAAACAGAGAAATTATTAGTAGTATTTGTTGATTTAATTTCTGAATCTGTTGCGGAAAGTGGCGAAGATGAGTTTGAGAGCGGCGGAGGATGATTCGTCGGAAATTCATCTTCCTGCCGACATAGATTGGGAGATGCTCGACAAATCGAAGTTCTTCTTCCTCGGCGCAGCCCTTTTTTCGGGCGTTTCGGCCACTCTGTACCCAATAGTGGTCTTGAAAACGCGCCAACAGGTTGCGATGAGCCATATTTCGTGCTTCAATACATGTTTTTCGATACTAAGACACGAAGGGTTGAGAGGTTTTTACAAGGGATTTGGAACTTCATTGATGGGTACAATTCCAGCTAGGGCACTTTACATGGCTGCCCTTGAGGTTACAAAGAGTAGTGTTGGTACCGCCACGGTCAAATTGGGTATTTCAGAGGCCACGGCGGCTACAATTGCCAATGCAGCCGCCGGTTTGAGTGCGGCCATGGCGGCTCAACTGGTGTGGACCCCAGTTGATGTTGTGAGCCAGAGGCTAATGGTTCAAGGTGGAAGCAATTCCATCAATAGTGTTGTTAGTTCCTATAGATATAAAGGCGGAATTGATGCATTTAGGAAAATCGTATACACAGATGGCCTCCGTGGCCTATACAGGGGATTTGGTATATCGATATTGACATATGCACCTTCAAATGCAGTTTGGTGGGCATCTTATTCAATATCACATAGACTCATTTGGAATGGAATTGGGTGTTATTGTAGTAAGAAAGAGGAGAGTGGTGGAGCCGGGACCGGTTTTAGGCCGGATTCAAAGGCGGTGGTGGCGGTGCAGGGGCTGAGCGCTGCCATGGCAAGTGGGTTTTCGGCATTAGTTACAATGCCATTGGATACGGTAAAGACAAGATTACAAGTTTTGGATGGAGAGGGAAATGGGCAAAAGCCACCCACGATAGTTCAGACAGTGAGGAATTTAGTGAAGGAAGGTGGATTGGGTGCTTGTTACAGAGGACTGGGTCCGAGGTGGGCTTCAATGTCCATGTCTGCAACAACCATGATCACCACCTACGAGTTTCTCAAGCGGCTATCTGCTAAGAATCAAGAGAGATTTAGTTAATGATAGCAATGAGCACTGAGAAGAGAAAAGAACAGGAGGAGGAAAAAGATATGTATTCTCTCTTTTTCTTGCCTTTTCTTGTGTTGGCCTTAATGTCCACTCTTATTGCTTACCATTGTAAATTTGTATATAGTGAAGCAATGTTTTCCTTCTTTTTTTTTTTTCCTGTCAATTATCTTGGTAATGTGTTATTATACTCTTTTATCTTGATGGAGTAATAAAGATATCCTTTATGAAACAGTTTATTTGCATGTGGAGAGTTGATATTGAAGGTTTTCAACATAATTAGGATTTGTCCACATCATATGAATGGGATTGAATTCTGGTGCAGTATTGTTCTTAAAATCTTCCTGGTGGGTAGAACTGTGGTCTGAGTTATTGGCAATCTAGTGTCATGATAGGACCAAGGTCCTATCTAAATGGCATAAGGTCCAATTCCCTACGCGAATGGTGTGGGTTCAATTCCCCAACCCCCTTATCTGTCAAAAAAAAACCATAAAATCTATCTAATTTGACCATCTAAGGCCGCCAGTTTTTTTTTTTTTGTTTTTGAGAGACTAAGGCTGCCAGTGTTGATGATAGCATATAGGGTCTTTTGATGGGGCATTATCTAATTATTATTATGCTGCTTTTTTCTTTTTTCTGGTAATACTTGGGACGCACCTATTTACACAATTTTTGGGACACAACTCAAAAGATGTGTCTATCTCTCTCCTGTGTCACTGTGGGATCTACAGACATCACAGGAGAGAGAACCACATTTTTTTAGATTGTGTCCCAAAAGTTATGTGAATGGGTGTGTCCCAAACTTTACCCTTTCTTTTTTTTAATGGCAACAATTTTGTTTAAAAGCCAAAGGCCACAAGAGATACATCACCCGATTCAGGCTTACAAGCAAAAGCCTGACCAAACCCCAAAGAAAAACCAAAAGCACTTAAAAGAAATAAAAAAAAAAAAACCCACCCAGCATGAATCAATGCTCCCAAAACAAACAGAAGAACACCCCAGCGAAATTCACACAACAAAAAGAAAAAGAGGGGGGAAGAGAAATGCCGCAGCTACCAAATCAAAGACAGCAACCCATAGCTTTAAGGAGACTTTCAACGGATTGAACTTATCCGGATGAGGTTTGAAATTGGTAAATTGATAAGCGTTGAGAGAGTGCCCAATCTTGACTCAGAACATTTAGAGCACATGCAGCTCAGCAAATAAATCAAACTCATACCACCCAATGCACCCATGATCCAATTCCAGCCTTGACTGGCTAATGACAAGCACAACACCCACAGATAACATAAATTCACTCTTATCAATTATATTTATAACTCTTTTCCGCTAGAAATTCAATTCTCCACAAAACCTCCAAAAGTAAGTAAAACTGCAATCAACATTTTGTACTCGTCCACAATTGAACTTACGTATACCCAAAATTCTGGATTGCGAACACCCCACTCACACCCAAGACAACACAAATCTTATTGTGATTCACACATGCACACACCCAGCCGAGGACGCCAAAACACACACACCCTAAACAAAAAAAAAACTCACACCAAACCCAGATTGCGAGGAAAAAAGCACACACCAAACTCGAACACTAAAAATTAAATAATAATAATAATAATTTACAGCACCCCCAAATGGAGAAACCCTCACACACCCCACAAGAAACACATACCCACCCTGCGATCAAGAACACAAAGACCATAACCAATAATATCAAGAACTTAAATCAAGAACACAAAGACCATAACCAGCCTTATCCAAACAGACTCAGGCTCAGCCAACAACATACCCACCCTGCGATCAACATTTTGGAATGGGCATTTATATTTATATTTTTTCTTTATAGTACAAGTGTCAACATTGATATATTTTGGACATAAAGCGAGGAAAGGAATATGTATTTTTGAAGAACTTTAATCTTTTGTTAGAATTCATCTTTAAAAATGAAAAAAAGTTAATGTAATCACATATATATATATATATATATATTATATAAAGTGGAAGCTCTGTAATTTTTCACATTTTTTATACGTACATGTATAAAGAATTAATTATATCCTTGCTAATTTTTATATCTTATCTAATCTAATCTACATCTTTTAAATCGTATATAACCTAATCTACATTTTATTATTATTATTATTATTTTTTTTTTTTGAAAACCTAATCTACATCTTTTAACAACCTTTACTTTGAGAAGGATTTAAATGGCTTTGCTTTGTCACGACTTTTCCTAATTGAATGCACGTACAAGAATCCATTGAATGCAGTCTATTTTTACTACATAAAACATTATTATCAATATTACAAATTTACTTGCTTTAAATTTTAAATGCTTAAAATTCATCTCTTAATTTTCAATAATTAATTTTTAGTTTATCAAATAAGCCCTTAGATTTCAACGACTTTGTAGAGCTGTATCTCTCAATTATTTGAATTATAATAACTCTCACGTGCATCACACAATCTACAAATCTAGTTACATATATGAATTCGAAACACGCCCTTCCTGTTTTGGATTTCAGTGATATATCAGAATGCACACTTGTTTGAAAACAGCAGCATCACAAAGTATATCTACATTTTGAGATAGACAGTGTTGGATTAGCTTTAGCTATGACTTTCAGTGAAATGAAGAGACAAAACATCGAAGTCCCCTTCACATATGGGTGCTGGTAAGGACAAGTTCAATTTTTAATTTGGACATCTTTTTTAGGTAAAAAGTAAACTTACTACTTCTTTTTAGGACACCTCCCACAAATTATACATTTAAGAAGTTTAGGTTTTATTATTATAATTATTTTTATTTTTTTTATTTTTTTTTGCTTTTTAAGCAAGTGTTGTGTTTGTTATTCCATTGATATATCGTAAGTCTAAATCTCTATTTCTTATTCCTTCCTAACTTTTTGATCTTCTTCTTCTTGCTTTTTCATTCTATGTGAAACTCTAACCATGCACTATTTTAGGGTTTATTATGAACAAGAGAAAACCTATGTTTTGAAACCCTCGCTAATCTGTAAATTCGATTCTTTGAAATTTTGATTTGTGATTAATTTAGTTTGTACATATAACTGAGAACAAAACATACTACACGAGAAGTAGACTAATCCAACTGCTTGAATATGTGTTTACGTAAAACTGTGAAAGAACCAATGCATCCACGGTTTTTTTTTTTTTTTTTTTTTTTTTTTGCGAAAAACTGGTTAATTAATGCAAAAAAAATGGGGTTCAAAAAGTACAAGGGGCATTCCCCAGGATATACATTAAGAGCAAAAACAAGCACATCATGTGCAACAAATGATGAAAACCTTTCTAAAGCCCCAACCCAGAAATGAGAACATCTCAAACATGGCCCACACAAGGCACAACAACCCACTAGCAACTAAACTTTATGTCGGCCCTTGGGACGGCTGCCACTAAACTTCAATTTAGACTCCTTCTTTCTCTGTCTAGAAGAGGAAGGACAATCTAACACAGTAAATCCACTAGTTAGAGTGACATCTAAATCTTCCACTTCTTTGTCACAGCCAACGACAATATATATATCTTCTACTACCTCAATAAGTTCCATAGCTGCCCCCACCTCACCCTCATTAGGAAGAGAATGGAAGCTATTTGTCGTGATTACCCTTGGACTCACTACACTATGATCTCTAAGACCAAGTGAAGGACAAGGGAAGGAAAGGGCGGGATCAATCTTAGAAACAATCGAATCCTCTTCTAGGAGAGGATCCAAAACGGCAAAATGGGTCTTAGGCAAGGAAATGCTACAAGTCCCTGTGGCATTAGCCTCGACCTTCCATTTCCCCTTATCTCGGGTTGGAATTTCAGCACTAGGTAACTGTTGATTTTTTTGCGCTACAACTTGCCAACCTCCCTTAAATTGCAGCCACGTTTTGTTTTTGTTGTTTTATAATATTTTTTATTTTTTCATTTTTTATTATTGTCCTAATTTCAATGAATTAATGAACATGGAGACTGCTAGCATCTGATCTCCTTTTGTTTGTGTTAGAATCAGAGTTTGTCTCTTCTCGTTTTGGTTCCGGATATGTAATATTTCATATTTGGTTTTGTTTGACTTCTAATTGCTTGTATGAGCAGTAGAGATTGATCAAAAAAAAAAATCAATTCAGCCATGTTTTGCTTTTTTTTGTTTTATATTATTTTTTTCAACTATTTTACTCTATTTTGCTAGTTGAGTATTATTCTACCATGTTTTAATTATTCTTTTTGACTCAATACAATGAATTATTTAGTAGATGATGTCTGTATATTTTTGTGTTCAGCACATGCCAAAAAAAAATTAAGAATAGAAGATGTTGAAAATTGTTTTGTACCTTTACCAAATATAATGGAAGACCAACGTGCAGATATCGATGTAACACCATATTTTTCCATTGATAAGGTGAATATTGTACCATTTTTAATACATTAATAATTAAATTTAAATAATTCTTACATTGTCTTTTTTTTATGAATATGTAGCCGACTCGCGATCAGAGCTTATCTATTGGGCTCAAGATGTTGGTATTAGATTAAATATGATTTTCATAATTACAAACTTTGATGCAGGGCTTATGTTAAAGAAGCCAAAGTTGAAATAATTAATTTCATATAGAAGCAATTTCAACTGGGTCGTCCACGTTTATTTTGCACTGATTTTTGTCAATTGGAATGGTTTAAGTTTATTATAAGGGTTAAATACATTTTACACCCTTGTAGTTTGTTACCTGTGTCAGTTTGGTCCCTATAATTTAGAAAGTATTACTTTAGTCCCAGTAGTTTCATAAAGTGTGACAAATAAGTCAAATAGTACTCCTTTAATGACAAATAATTTTTTCATTGAAAGTAAAAAAAACTGTCACAAAAAAGTGTTTTGAGTGACTAAAATGACACACTTATGAAACTATATAGACTAAAATGGCATTTCTAAACTACAGAGACCAAATTAACACAAATGGCAAACTAGGAGGGTGTAAAATGTAGTTAACCCTTATTTGTAAAATATACTCCCTCCGTCCCTTTTTTTGAGTCCTATATTCTATTTTGGGATGTCCCAAAATTAGTGTCCACTTTCCTAAATTAGCATACAATTTTTACTTACTTTCCTAAACTACCCTTCCTTAAAATCTACACCAAGACAAAACTAAAAAAAGTTATTGTAATGACTAGGAGTAATTGTGGAAAGTAGGTATATATTCTTTTTGTCCCCTTAATAAGTTGAGTTCCCAAAGATAGATTCAAAAAAAGGGGACGGATGGAATAATATGTAGTACAATAAGTAAAGTGCCCTTACTAATTAAAGTAAAAAGTAAAAACTTGATTTTTTAACTTAAAATTAAATATTCTAATTAAAAAATAAATGTACCAGATACTCTTCACATATACAGAGGAATTCAAGGGATTTTCAGAACTCACTTCAAAATTGCAAGGAATAAATAATTATATCATATAATCCAAGGTGTTAACCTATTTTTCTAAGTTAGATTTTTTTTTTGGTTGGACCTTTTGTGTTATAGAATCTTATCCACTGATATGAATTGCAAGTGAAGTGACCCATAGATCAAACAATTGACTATCGGGGACCCAAACAGCAAAAGATGTTCCATTTACCACCAAAATATCATTGTCCTGATGTCCCCAACTAGCCTCTCAATAAAAGGTTACATATGATAGGATTGACATGAAACAATTACCTATAAAAAAAAAAAAAAAAAATTAAAAAAGAAAACACAAACAAAAAAAAAAAAAAAAAAAATTCAATTGGCATGAATTTCTCTGCCTAGCTCTTCTGTACGATAGAGTCTTATTCATCTACAGTTTTAACTTTTTACCCAAAATTCTGCAGAAGTACTTGGCTCATAGTCCGATCGAGTTAACTGAAATATTAAGTGATTGATTTTTAAGTAATGAAATATAAATTAATTATTTTTTAGGTGATAAAATATCAAGTTAAATGACCAAAAAGGACAACATGTAAATATTTAAAGTTCTTATTTAAAATCTTTTTTGTCTTTTAATAATTTAAAAGTAAAACTGAGTAATTGTTCACTACAAAAAAAATGTCTTTTGTGACAGAAAAAATCTGTCACAAAAAAGGTACAATGTCGTCACAAATACTTTTTGTGACAGAAATGCACCTTTTGTGGCGGATTTGTGCCCGACACAAGTTAAGGGCGTCACAAAAAGTCTATGTCGGTCAAATTCTGTCACAAAATAGTATTTGTGACAGACTTGGTGTCGGATTTGCGTGTGACACAAAAAATAGTGTCACATATACCTATAATTTGTGACGGTTTATTTGTGTCAACCCAAGCTGTCACAAATAATATTTGTGATGGATTAGTGTGCGATACAAATAATAATCACATTTGATTTGAGACACTTTATTTGGGTCGACCCAAAACCATCACAAATACTATTTGTGACCGTCACAAATAGTATTTTAGACAGATAGCATTTGTAACGGAATAAATAGTATTTGTGACGAAATTTTAAATATTGTGACAATCACAATTATTATTTGTGACAGAAAATTATTACCAAAACCGTCACAAATATTATTTGTGACGGAAATTTATATATTGTCACCAAAAATCATTATATTCTCCACACAATAAATTATGCCATACTTATTTTTAACGACAAGAACAAGATAAATTTTAAAAGCATATTAATTAAAGATAAAACAAGAGACAATAAAGTATACGTTCATACATAATTGTTTCATAGCTGACATTAGTAGAAATAAAAATGAAATGGTAATAGTCTAAATAAAGTCATTACGGTCATAATTGATTCAATTAAAAATGGCAAAATATGCTCTAATCCTCTAATCCCTCGCCACAACCTGAAATAGAAAAGGAAAGTTCAATTAAAAAATTAATAATATAATCACCTTGCAACCCAAAGAGCAAAATACGACCAAAAATACAAATAAAAAACTATCCAAGCAAGCAACACAAGAACAAAAAAAAAAAGGCAAATATTCCTAAAAAAAAAAAGAAAGTCAGCAGAGTTTCCTCTGTTTCTATAACAACCAAAAATTTTCATAAACCTGTGGAAATAAATTAATTACAATCCAAAATCAATATACAACTCTTTGGCAGTTTTATGATCTAGCATACTAAATTTCAGCACAAATTTCTTATCTCAAATCACTACCAACTACGTGATAGTGTAATGTAGTTCATGCTATACAACAAATAATCGAAGATCACCAACCCTAATTGTGAATGTACCACAATTCTGCTTATTAATACAAGATAATCAACCACATTGTTTCACTACATAAAAAAATACATTCATACACTACAACTCACAATTATGCTCAACAACACAATTAATAATGAATAGGTAATAAACTAGAGCTATATCTAACAATTTGGTAGTAAACTACATGTACAAAGAAATTACCTCATCAACTTGGTTCGTATCTCCATCAGCCTCAAAGTTTGGGCGGTGCACACTTACTGAAGTAAGAACCTACAAAAATATAAATATTACATCAAAATTTTAAAAAAATTCCAAATTTCTCTATTAGAAATATAAGTGCAATATTAATATTTGTTACCTGATTATCGACACTAGATGGACCCACTTCACAATATGGCCCGATTTGTAAGGGGAATATCTGTTGCAAAAAAATTAGAAAATTGGAAAGAGAAGGGGGATGCAATTCACTTGCTTCCTAGAAAATTAGAACAAATACAAGGGATGAAACATCAAAAGAAAGGTCAACTAACATCAGTCAAGCTAGAAGGCTAAATAAAGAGTTACAGAATATCAGGAGTAGAAGTGTAATTGCAACACACCTTGCCGAAAAGGTTTTCTGGAATAAAGTAACACTTCAATACTTCTTGGAAAACCTGTCAAGAAGAAAATAGCCAGGTTGATTGCTGTGATAAAACTTAGATGTTACACAGATAGAAGAAAATCCAATGCTAGTAAGCAATCATGTTTCCATAGAACCATGACCAAGTCTACCTCGTGAAGAGATCTAGAAACTTTAACTAAGAAATTGCAATTTCTTAGAACCATAAGCTTTCTGATAAACATGCCCAAGCAATACTGCAGAAGCGGTGCAGGTGCGGGTGCAGGTGCATTTCAACATTAATTCAAGAAGTTGAAATAAAAAAAAAATCTTATATATGGTAACTTACATCAATTCAAGAAGAAGTGTGAGTGTGGCTGCGGGTGCATTTCATTTCACAGCCATTGTGCGAGAGAGACTCCATACATGTAACTCATTATAAACACAAATGTTCAAATAAGTCATAGCGTGCAAATAAAAGAGAAAAAGTTATTATAAACACAAATCTAACCCTTTTAACTATTATAAACACAAAAGACATATAAGAATTCTAAATATCCCAACTATTGGTGTTCCCAGTGCCTCAGCACAGTGAACATGTAGCTTTAAACAAATATAGTCTCTCATTTGTTTTAATTACTCTTTCTTTTCTTTTTTTTCCAAAATTTCCCCTTGGGGCTTGTAGTTTCAATTGCAACAATCAAGACCCTTCATTTTCACAAATAGAAAAATTGAGCAGAAGTGTGTATGGTGGTAATGGAATCTTTATAAGCTAAGGGCCTTTATCTCCAAGAGTCCAAGTGCCCCAAAATGAACATTTTTAGAAAATTTGTAGAAGAGATAAATATGGAGGAATTAATCAAGAGAAGGAAATGCAAGTTAAGGGACTGATTATAGGGGCTAATTTAAGGGTTGTTTAGGGGCTAGTCAGGAGGCTGATTTAAAGGCTGATTGGGGAGTAGTAAAAAAATTTTGTTCATACATGTGTAATGCACATATAATATAACCATTTCATTTTGTTTCATTTCTTTTCTTTTGTTATTTTCTTTTTAAACATAGGTGAGTGCAACCAACTTGTTTTAAAAGATGAAACTTAAAAGTATCGGACAGATTCCACTTAAAAGCACCGATCCTCTTGTTTAGGTCATGATAAATTTTCCCAATAAAACAGTGAAAGTTTTCAAAAGAAAACAATACCTGCATTGAGTTAAGATTATCCCAAGGGATTTTTCTCAGTGGCAAGCTCCCATAATATCACTTCGTAGCTGTATACATCAGACTTGTATGTTTCCACATGAGAAGCAATTGATAACTTTCACATATTCATATATGTGTGTGTGGACACGCGGAATTCCACCTCTCGATTGTTTGAGATTGTTTTGAGAAGGAAAAGAAAAGGTCTGTTGAAAACAGATACAGAGTCACCACTTGGTCTTTAAGGAACCAAGAAACCTAATTTAACTCACCCAAATGGATAAAGGGCACCGGCCCTTTATAACCAAAGAACTTGGTTCGGGGTTTTGGTACGAGAGAGGAAGGAGCCTTTGTCGCCACTAAAACACCCTCAACTCGCCCCGTCTTTCGACGGGCCTCAATTAGCATCCAAATAATCATCTTATACTATGTTTGGTTCGACAGTTAATATTTATGATAGGTATATTACATCACATAAGAAACTTGAAATGGAAGATCTAAAGATAAAATATCATTCATAAGATCTAACCCAAGTATCACACAATGCAAAGTGAAAGATCACACGAACAAACCAAGGAAAAATCGTCTAATCACATATCAAGTAATCAAGTTTTCCTAGTCTAAGGGGACATTAGTTGTTTTTGAAACAAATAAATCAAAGAAAACAAGGATGCTTAGCAAGCTAGAATGATGCATGTTAATCTTTGAGAAAAGAAGATCTCTCAATCCCCGGGACGGATGAGAAAGGAAGATTAGATCGAGGGGAAACATGAACATGTGATCATGATCATTCCTTATAATCTTCTTAGATTAGGAGTTACGAAAACCCCAAATCTTGCATGCATGCAATGTATGTATCTAGAATGTGCCAAGGTTGGAGTGTGTTTTGTTTTCATGGATTCCTATAATGACTTAGAAGTCTAGAATGTGTATGAATGAATAAAGGAGATCATTATGGGATATGTACAAATGTATTGTGAACTACTTCCTAAGACATGGGCTAATTTGGAGTGCATGTAAGCATCAAATCAAAGGATGAAAGCAAAAGAATGCTTGATGTGAATAGTGAACAGAACAGTAACATGATTTTTGGAAATTGTAAAGAGAGGTTAGCAATGTTTTCAATACATGATTTTTTATGGAGATCTTTCTTATTGTGTCTAGAACACAACCCAAAAAGCCAATTTTTAATAACTATTATAGATTGAGAGAAATCATATAAACAATAGAGGTTATTCAGAAACAGAGTCTGTACTGTCGACTGAAATGTTAGAAAATCTTAGAAAATGAAAACAAAAGATCTGGAGGCCCATATTATACAGAAAGTTCCCTACAACATTGAAGTTTAAGAAAAAAAATAAGTTGGGACCACTCGTTTTGGAAACGTTTTCTGTAAAAACAAGTTAAAAGTCAACCAAGCTGCTGTGACAGCAGAGACAGAATATTTGGAAGGAATATTTGGACAAAAATGGACCCCTTTCAAGTATTTCCAAGTCAAACCAAAAATCATGGGTGTTCTCTAATAAGTTAGGAAGACTTTTCAAGTGGTTTTGCATCCATACATTGAGTATTGAGTTCCAGAGAAATCTTTGAGCTCAAATCGTTCACTGTTTTGACTCACTGTTTTAAAGATTTTGGGGAAAACTTGAGTTTTCTTTCTTGAGATGAAAATGAGAGGGTTTGAGAGGGGTTTTGAAATAGAGGTTTTAAAAGTATATTTTCAACATCAAATAGAGATTATGACCTCTTGGAATATCAACATAAAACTCATCATCAAGAACCCCCAATATTATTGGAGAGATTCATTTTTATTTTGAACATAACTTCAAGGATACCTTGGAGGTATTGAAGTTATAATCACCATCCATTAAACATGTTTTTGAGGTCAAGAGCTACTATCCATAAGGATTCACTCACCTCAAACTTCATGTCATCATTTAGATGATAAAGAACAAGTAAGTAAATAAAGAAAAATAAAAAGAAATGAGGTAAGAAGAGATGAACATATATATATAAACAAGCAAGTAAATAGCAATCAATAGATGATATTCTATGTGATATTGGACTTGTAGCTTGGTGTTTCACTCATAGATATTGACATTTGGACATGGAAGTAGCTTCCTAACTCAAGATTGCTCAAAAATAGTGGTTGGGAAAGACTTGAATGTGAGATATAAAAGGGGTAATGGAAGAAAATAAGATTAAAACTCACATTTTTTTTTATGGAAAATCAGTGGAAGAAGCTCCCTTTCTCTCCTCTAAACCTATCTCTATCTCTCTTTCTCTTTATAACTTTCTCAAGCTTTGCACTTGGTCCCCCCAAAATAAAGAGCAATGGGGGGTTTATATAGGCCAATTTGGGGTGGTTTGTGATTTAGAAAGTGCTCCCAATGGTCCCAAACATCTGTGAACATAAAACTACATCGTTTTGGTTTTTAATTAATCAAATTGGACCACCAAAAGAAATTACCAAAAAAACACCATTCTGGAGGAGAGTGTCACGGCAGCACTAGGCCTGTGCCGTGGCGGCACTGCTCCTCATTTGTCTCAGATAATCCTTTTTAGGCCCCCGGAGGTTCCGGTATTCGCGAAAAGGCCCTATTTTGTCCGAAATTCACAGAAAATGCATACGAACTCTAAATTGGGGCTGTGATATACCATTGGAAAGGTAATGGAGTCTACTTTACATAAAAAAAAAATAGTTCAGAGATAGGTCACCTTGAAAAGTTTCGCAGTATTCGTGATAAAAGCCGATTTGATCACCTTTTTTGCCTTCAAAAATTCATAATAAATTCATTTGAAATCCAAAAATTATGTGCGATATACCGTCGGAAAGCTATTGACCTCTATTATCCATGAAAAATGTTTAAAAATGATAGAGTGCTCCAGTTTCAAAGTCAACTTTTGGTCAAACTGGTCAAACTTGGGATTCCCGGGAAGTTCTGGAAACCTCTGGGAGCTCCCAAGAGCTGACGTTTTCGTTCGGTTTTCTTTTAAAACTCATTTTAATACTTTCCACGTAATCTAGAATGATTTCGGAACTTTTTGGTGAATTTGGACGATTTCGGTCAAAACTTTATCAAACCGGTCAACGGGGACTTTCCGGGAACTTCCGGGACTTCCGGGGGTCTCTGGGAGCTGATGATTTCATCTGATTTTACTTAAAACTTCATTTTCTTGCTTTTTTGATGACATAGCATGTTTTCAGAATTTTTGGTCCAAATCTGGGAGTTTTCGGGGTTTCAGGGGCATTTTGGTCATTCTGAGCATTTTGAGAAATAGAACTAACTTCCAGGAGTCCTATTGAGTCTTTTTCGATCATTGTGAACCACCAAGCTATGGGTCTCCTAAATCTGATAGCCGACAAAATGGGGTGTCTACAGTTTGCCCCTCTTTGGCATGAACTTGCGAGGCAACGCATGTCGCAAGCGAGTGCCAAAGCTTTGAAGAGACAGGTCTTTTGGAGGCTATAGATTTAGGATAAAAGCGTTGCAAAGATGCAATGATGAAAACAAGAACGCTAAGGCTGGTGCTGGTGTTGGTGCTGGTTATGCTCTTCGTGAGCTGCCTACGTATCCCAAGGGAATCAGACCAGGATGTAGTTCGGGGCACAAAGGAATAAATCACACATGCACATACACAACAATCAGGCGGATGCTATGCTATAAGAGTGATATACAATGCATGGATGTGATATGAATTGTGTCCTGAGTCCTATCATGTTTAGTGTTCTAATGCTAGCATGAGCTGGTGCTGTGGGGTGTGTGCCACCCCGAGTGGACTTATGTTGTGCTAGTGTTGAATCTAATGCAGTGGTTGATCCTAATAAGGATACCAAGGTGTTGAAGACTCTGGGTCTCGGGCAAACTTCTTAAATTACGGGAAGTGTGCTTCGCAAACAAATGTAATCGCACGTGGGGTCCCAAAGGACGACAATTAAAGATAATTGACAGACACAAAAGTCCTAGATACCAAGCAATGGATGAGGAAGTTCAAGATAGCCAATCGGAGAAGGGTTTTGCGATAACCGACTAGCGAGAAAGCTCACAATAGCTGATGGGTAGGGTGAGGGGCTCATAATTTTTGACAAGGGAGTGAGGAAGCTCACGATTAGGGAGAAGCTCACTATTTTTGTTTGCTGAGGAAGCTCATTATCTTTATTTGAGGAAGCTCACGATAACCGATGGGTAAGTGAGGGGCTCATAATTTTGGACAGAGGAGTGAAAAAGCTCACGATAAGTGAAAAATCTCATGATAAGTGAGAAAGCTCATGATTAGTGAGAAAGCTCACGAGTTTGGACAAAGGAATGAGGAAGCTCATGATAAGTGAGAAAGCTCACGATTAGTGAGAAAGCTCACGAGTTTGGACAAAGGAGTGAGGAAACTCATGATAAGTGAAGAAGCTAACGATTAGTGAGAAAGCTCACGAGTTTGGACAAAGGAGTGAGGAAGATCATGATAAGTGAAAAAGCTCACGATTTTGCACGAAGGAGTGAGTAAGCTCATGATAAGTGAAGAAAGCTCACGATTTTGGGCAAAGGGGTGAGAAAGCTCATGATAAGTGAAGAAGCTCACAATTTTGGACGAAGGAGTGAGGAAGCTCATGATAAGTGAAGAAGCTCACGATAAGTGAGAAAGCTCACAATTTTGAACAAAGGAGTGAGGAAGCTAACGATAAGTGAGAATGCTCACGATAAGTAAGAAAGCTCACGATTTTGGGCAAAGGGGTGAGAAAGCTCACGATAAGTGAGAAAGCTCACGATAACCAATGGACACGGAGCCTTGGATTGTGAATAGACAAACCTTGCCCTAGGAGTCGGCTCTGCTTTTGCTATTTTCTACTGGGGATAGTGGGAAGTAGTATTCTTCTATATTTGTCCTCGAGGGATGGTGTAGGACTCTCAGAGAATCTCTCTTTTCTTGTTCGGGAACCAAGACTCATATTTGAATCTCTCACAGTTGATCAAATCTTTCGGCACTCAATCCAAGAGGGTCGGTCGGGGTCTCCGGGAGCTGGTAGCTTTCTGTTTTTGTCCTCAGGGGATGATGCTATGTTATGATGAGCTAAAATGATACGTGTCATGCCTGATGTTGTGTTCTAAAGTGCTTGTGGTCCTAGTACATGTGTTCTGTATATTCACCAGTCTCAGTGGGCTAGGTGATCTGTGCTTCGCTACAACTGATAGACTTGTGAAGGATCTCGACCCGGGGGTCTTACCCAAGGAAGAGCGTTGGTGCTCAAAGTGACACTATGGTGCTCAAAAGAATGCTTACGGTGTGTTTGCCACTCCTAGTGGGCTTCGTGATTTGTGTGTGCCGCGACCGATGTGCTATGTGTCATGTTATGTCAAATTTGTTGTGTTGGGTGAAATGACCCTCTAGACTTGACTCGTGCTCCCCTTAATCATGATGCTATGGATTCACTGACTCTCAAGTTCTTAACAGTGCTTCTCAAATTTCAATGATGATCCTCAATTCTCAACGGTGCTTATGTTGTTCCTCAATTCTTTGACGGTGATTCTCAATGCTTCTTGATTCTCAACGGTGTTCTTCAAATCTTAATGATGCTCCTCGATTTTTCAACAAATCTGATGCTCCTCAACACATCTGACATTCCTCAATTCTTCAATGATGCTCCTCAACAAATCTGATGCTCCTCAACACATCTGATGTTCCTCCATTCTTCAATGATGCTCCTCAACACACCCAATGTTCCTCTTCAACAATACTCCTCAACACTTCAAATGTTCCTTGATGTTACTCCACTTTTCAACTATACTTCTCAACTCTTCTAATGTTCCTCGATGCTCCAACAATGCTTCTCAACTCTTCTGATGTTCCTCGATGCTCCTCTAATCTCTGGGTTTTAAAACATCCTCACAAAAACATCTCATCAGCAAACCTGGACTCTGAGCCCTAAAACACCTCAACAATACATCTTATCAACACATCTAGACTCTGGGCCATAAAATACCTCAACAACACATCTTATTGACACTCCTTATCAATACATCAACAATAGTTTCTTGGTGTTGGCGATTTTCCTCTGATTAGTCGTCTTGAGAAATAATTATCGGTTTGTAGTTTGCAGCCACTTATGAGTTTATGCCACTCGTACCTGGGACACTTCTCATGTTGCGACCTTGACTGGTGTAATAATAATGTTTGGTACTTCTTCTTGTACCCAAAGTTTTTTTATAATTGGGAATCACCTTTAACCCACACATTTAAGACCATCAGGACAAATGGACTTAACAGGAATGACAAGAAAAGTTGGGTTAGTGTGTATGAAACCTAGATCTCTGACACACTTTTGATCAGATTACTACTGACTCAAACAAAGAAGGATTGACTTGGACATGAAATTCTCAAATTGCCACGATCCAATGTGCCTTCATCATGAATGATGTACCGCTCATCTTTTATGTTCACTCCTCATCTTAATATGACAACACTTTGCTGATAAATCTGGTTTTTGAAAATTCCTCTCTATTGATCTAATCCATTCTTTACTTCTCCCAGGAAGTGCTTTGAATTAGTGCCTTCGCTTTTTGAATAAAAGATGCTCCATTTCAAAAAATTTCAAAAACAATTAGGTGACTTGAAAACTTGCCCTTGGTGTGAAGGGATCATGTTAGGCAAATGGAGTTTGCCCCTAGTTTGAGGTGTAGGAATTGGAATTCATAGGCAAATGAGGTGGGTGACCGAAGTTTGCCCCTAGTTTGAACAATGGTTTATTGGAGGCTTTGGGCAAACGAGGTAGGTGACCGAAGTTTGCCCCTTGTATGAAGGGTAGATAGTAAAATTCAGGCAAACGAGGCGAGTAGCCGAAGTTTGCCCCTAGTGTGGAAGGTGATTTTCTGGCTTGAGGCAAGGACCGTGACTTTAATCTCTCAAATGCTCATAACTTTTGCCTAGGCACTAGTGAGGTGACCTAGCGAGCTATTTTCTCTCTTTTGTTATTGATCACTTTGGATTTAGCTCTAATATTCGCTTAGCGTCCTTTCGGATTTTCGACCTAGCGAGTCGTCCTTCTTTTCTTTTTGAAAGTCTACCTACATACCCCCGAGCGGGGATCAGGTCCAATGTAGTTCGGGCCAGGACCTTGAAAGAAGAGGGGTTAATATTGATGGTTTCGACTGAACCGATGCGATTGCCTACGTATCCCCGAGTGGGAATCAGGTCGAGCGTAGTTCAAGGTAAGGCTTGAAGGAAATTGGTTTGATTATGATGATGTCGACCGAACCGATGCGGTTGCTTACGTATCCCTAAGTAGGAATCAGGTCAAGCGTAGTTCAAGGCAAGGCTTTGAAAGAAATAGTTTGAGGGTTTTTTCAAACCAATCATCAAAGAAGTTCAAACTTAGGTCACTTATGGTAACCTTGAATAAAAAGATTCAGTTTCAGTCTCCCTTTCTTTTCTTTTCTTTTCGTTCTTTTTTTTTTTTTTGAGGATTGATCCTTTTCACTTTTGCCTAGCCAGTCAATTTTTCTTTTCACATAGTTGATTCACGTGAGATCTTCCGATCGCAATCTCAAAATTTCACAATGTGCATGTCAGCTCTCATAATTTGTTTGTGATCGTTCGGAGCCTTTTGAAACATGATCCAGGCACGTTTTTATGATGTACCTTGAATCGTACAATTCTCTCATTTGTAAAATCATTTTGGCTGGCTACGGTCAGATCTTGGAAATCAATACCTTTTCAGCTCTAACTTTTGCCTAGGTGCCCTTTCGGGTTTTTAACCTAGCGAGCTTTTCTTTTTTTTTTCTTTTTTTTTTCCTTTTTTTCCTGTTGTTATTTTTTTTAAAGTGGAGATGAAACTCACTGAAATGTTTGGCTACCATCAATGACCAAGTCTGCACAGGTTCGCATGGCTATCAATTGGGTTGGGCCCAAGGCTTTGAAATGGTAGAAATGGTGGAAAGGGTGTTGGGCAAGCCCCAAATCAGTCTCAAGTATGTCTTTTCGATATTTGAGCAAAAGCATCTTTAAATTCTTAAAGTAAGACTATTCAATTCTCAGCTCTTCTTTGGGGTTAGCGCGAAATTTACTTTGGCCTTTTTGGGATTCTCTTTTTTGTTTTTTTTTTTTGTTTGATGCAAAAACTTATTAGCAGAGTAATATCCATGGTAATTTGAAAAGTGACATTTTCAGTTCAGCGATTCATGCACTTATGACTATACACATCAGATTAGGCAAAATGAGACTTCATTCCATCACAAGAGAATGATTACATTACTCGATACAGACTCACAATAACTCGATGACAGACAAACTCGACCACAAGATCAAACTTGAAATAGACTCAAAATATAGAACAAACTCGACTTGGTCTCAAATGGAGTGTCTTTGTGACCCATTTACTATTTATTTTTTTTAGCAGAAGTTCCAAACACTATCGCTCCACTCCACGGATTCAACATTCATGGGTGTCAATAAAAGGGATCATTTGAAAGGATAGGCCATGGGCTTAGGTGACATAGGGTTGAATGGGTGGTGGCTCGATGATTCCTCGATCAATGAGGTCTTGGATATCATGGCGGAGACGTATGCACTGGTCGGTGTCATGGCCTGGGCCTTGGTGGTAGGCACATCGTTTGGACAGGTCACAGTTAGGTGGTGGGGGATTGGCACGAGGCTGAAGGAGTTGGAGGTGTCCCTTTTTTAGCAGGCGGCCCAAGGCTACGGAGGGGGAGATATCTAGCTTGGAAAATTCACGGGGTACCCTATTTTGATAAGGGCGGCTAGACGAGCTGGTTTGGTTTGGGAGCTGGTATGGTTGGGGAGACTAGGCCATGGGTTGGTTACTAAGGGTGTTGACATCCGAAGTAGTTGGGCCTCTTGGACTGGCTTTGGGATTCTTCATTCTTGATTTTCCCTTCCCTGATTGCATCCTCAATTCTAGTCCCAATCTCAAACAGTTCTTCAAATGTTGAGATGGACTGGTAGAATAGTTTCTCATGGTACAACGGCTGTAGATTCTTGATCAACATCCGGACTTGTTCCTTTTCGACTGGTCGGTGGGTCATTTGGGCCACCTTGCTCCTCCATCTGCTCAAGAATGCAGCGAAGGACTCATTGAAGTTCTGCCGGTTAGTCTCTAGATCCCGGATGGTGACATCGAGCTCTTGGTTGTAGGAGTAATGATCAACGAAGACTTGGACTATATCTTCCCAAGTTTGCGTCTTAGAAACCTCCAAGGCCAGAAACCAGGATAGAGCAGCCTTGGCGAGGGTTTGAGGTAACAACATTGCGATGTGCTCATGGGTATAGCCCATTGATTGGAAAACACTCATGCAGAACTTTATGTGGCTCTTCGGATTCCCAGTTCCATCAAAACGATCAATTTCAGGCATCATGAAGTTCTCAGGTAGCTTTAATTTGTTGGGCTCAAACAATCCTTTTAGATCTAACATGTAATCGTCGACCCCTTTACTCTTTCTCAGTATGTTCTCAAGCTTGTCGACCTTATCCAGTTTTTCTTGAATTTTTTTATTAAGTACAGGTGGTGGGGCCCCATTGCACCAATCATCATTTACATTGTTCTCGGGAGGTGGTGCAAACCCAGGCAGTGGTGGTGGTATAAACCCCGGTGGCAGTAGGAACCCAGGTGGGTATTGTGGTTGTTATTGTTTCAGTTCTTCCATAAAGGCTAAAACTTGGGCCAACCGGTCAAACTGTTGGTTGATCATTTCTGTCACTCTGGCTTCCAAACCTTCTGGATCCATAAAGCTGACTTTTGGCTGAGTGATTCTGACAAGGTGACTCCCTAATCCTCTGGCTCACATATGCAGATCCTGGGCGCTCAAAACTTGTATTGACATATAGGTGTGAAAAGACTGTGTCAGACTTTTAATAGTGATGATTGAGATGACAACTATAGTGATGTTAACAAACGTGGACTGACTCGTGTACAGCCTGACTAAAATAGTGCGTGCAGACCGATAGGAATGATGTATGCAAATGAGACAAGCATGCGAATGTAAGCCCTAATCTATATGATGCTCCTATTTCTAACAGATGGCAGTTAAACGAATAAGGTCCTAACCATATAGAGTGTGCCAACTTTGCTTTCGAGTATGATCACCAAGGGATAACAGGGGTTTCCAGGGTTTTATGAAGGCTTTTAGGAGAGACTGGGCATTTCTGGTTGGTTTGGACAGGGTTTCGAAGAGAAACTGGCATATCAAGGCATTACTGGTTGGTTTGGACAGGGTTTCAGAGAGAAACTGGCATATCATGGCATTTCTGATTGGTTTGGATAGAGTTTCTGGGAGAAACTGGCATATCAGGGCATTTCTGGTTGGTTTGGACAGGGTTTTGGAGAGAAACTGGTTAATATGGTTATATCTGAGATATCTGAACAAAGTTTCTGGGAGAAACAAGTTAATATGGTTATATCTGGGATATCTGGACAAAGTTTCTGGGAGAAACAGGTTAATATGTGGTGATGGTGATCATACTGTCTAGCAGGTTTTCATACTCCTATGTCTTAGGACTGACAAATAAGGTTTGCGGTGTATATCTTTGTGAGCATGGAGCAGATATCCTTGTCATGGTGCCTAGGCAGATCAACTCAATGTGATCACATGTGAGTGATTGTCTTGGGAATCAAAAGAAAGAGGTTCTGCCTCATGCCACATAAGCGTCTACACCGCGCAGGTAATCCCGTCAGGGCATATAGCAGTTATATCACATTGTCCTATCTGAAAAGATAAATGAACAGTCCTATGAAAGGTTCTACCGGAATCTATATGCAAAGGCTGGGTTTAGTCAAAGAGGGTCCGTTGACGAGAGTTCCAATATACCGTCAGAGAGACAGTGTGGAAGTTTTTTACCTTTTTTTATATACCTTGGAAGGTACAGTATCAATGGTGACTTATGCCCTGGCACAGCAAGACCTGAACAATGTTAGCGCCGCGTTTCAGACACAGTCGGAGGGTGGAAATGCAAGAGTACAATGCGGTGAACCAGACACAGTAAAAAGATGATTTTAAGGATGCTTCTTATAAGTCAAACCTCTGTATTATTTTATTTTGAAAATAAAACTATCCCCAGCAGAGTCGCCAGATTGTGGACACGCGCAATTCCACCTCTCGTTTGTTTGAGATTGTTTTGAGAAGGAAAAGAAAAGGTCTGTTGAAAACAGATACAGAATCGCCACTTGGTCTTTAAGGAACCAAGAAACCTAACTTGACTCACCCAAATGGATAAAGGGCACCAGCCCTTCATAACCAAAGAACTTGGTTCGGGGTTTTAGTATGAGAGAGGAAGGAGCCTTTGTCGCGACTAAAACACCCTCAACTCGCCCCGTCTTTTGACGGGCCTCAATTAGCATCCAAATAATTATCTTATACTATGTTTGGTTCGACAGTTAATATTTATGATAGGTATATTACATCATATAAGAAACTTGAAATGGAAGATCTAAAGATAAAATATCATTCATAAGATCTAAGCCAAGTATCACACAATACAAAGTGAAAGATCACACGAGCAAACCTAGGAAAAATCGTCTAATCACATATCAAGTAATCAAGTTTTCCTAGTCTAAGGGGACATGAATTGTTCTTGAAACAAATAAATCAAAGAAAACAAGGATGCTTAGCAAGCTAGAATGATGCATGTTAATCTTTGAGAAAAGAAGATCTCTTATTCCCCGAGACGGATGAGAAAGGACGATTAGATTGAGGGGAAACATGAACGTGTGATCATGATCATTCCTTATAATCTTCTTAGATTAGGAGTTACAAAAACCCCAAATCTTGCATGAATGCAATGTATGTATCAAGAATGTGTTAAGGTTGTAGTGTGTTTTGTGTTCATGGATTCCTAGAATGACTTAGAAATCTAGAATGTGTATGAATAAATGAAGGAGATCATCATGGGATATGCACAAATGTATTATGAACTACTTCCTAAGACATGGGCTAATTTGGAGTGCATGTAAGCATCAAATCAAAGGATGAAAGCAAAAGAATGCTTGATGTGAATAGTGAACAGAACAGTAACATGATCTTTTGTAAATTGTAAAGAGGGGTTAGGAATGTTTTTCAATGCATGATTTTTTTATGGCAATCTTTCTTATTGTGTCTAGAACACAACCTAAAAAGCCAATCTTTAATAACTATTACAGATTGAGAGAAATCATATAAACAATAGAGGTTATTCAGAGACAGAGTCCGTACTGTCGACTGAAATGTTAGAAACTCTTAGAAAATGAAAACAAAAGATCTAGAGGCCCATATTATACAGAGAGTTCCCTACGACATTGAAGTTCAGGAAAAAAAATAAGTTGGGACCACTCGTTTTGGAAACGTTTTATGTAAAACAAGTTGAAAATCAACCTAGCTGCTGTGACAGCAGAGGCAGAATATTTGAAAGGAATGTTTGGACAAAAATGGACCCCTTTCAAGTATTTTCAAATCAAACTAAAAATCATGGGTGTTCTCTAATGAGTTAGGAAAACTTTCCAAGTGGTCTTGCATCCATACATTGAGTATTGAGTTCTAGAGAAATCTTTGAGCTCAAATCATTCACTGTTTTGACTCACTGTTTTAAAGATTTTGGAAAAAACTTGAGTTCTCTTTCTTGAGATCAAAATGAGAGGGTTTGAGAGGGGTTTTGAAATAGAGGTTTTGAAAGTATATTTTCAACATCAAATAGAGATTATGACCTCTTGGAATATCAACATCAAACTCATCATCAAGAACCCCCAATATTATTGGAGAGATTCATTTTTATTTTGAACATAACTTCAAGGATACCTTGGAGGTATTGAAGTTATAATCACCATCTATTAAACATGTTTTTGAGGTCAAGAGCTACTATCCATAAGGATTCACTTACCTCAAACTTCATGTCATCATTTAGATGATGAAGAACAAGTAAGTAAATAAAGAAAAATAAAAAGAAATGAGGTAAGAAGAAATGAACATATATATATATAAACAAGCAAGTAAATAGCAATCAATAGAAGATAATCAATGTGATATTGGACTTGTAGCTTGGTGTTTCACTCATAGATATTGACATTTGGACATGGAAGTAGCTTCCTAACTCAAGATTGCTCAAAAATGGTGGTTGGGAAAGACTTGAATGTGAGATATAATAGGGGTAATGGAAGAAAATAAGATTGAAACTCACTTTTTTTTTTTATGAAAATCAGTGGGAGAAACTTCCTTTCTCTCCTCTAAACCTATCTCTATCTCTCTTTCTCTCTATAACTTTCTCAAGCTTTGCACTTGGCCCCCCCAAAATGAAGAGCAATGGGGGATTTATATAGGCCAATTTGGGGTGGTTTTGGGATTTAGAAAGTGCTCCCATTGGTCCCAAACATCTGTGAACATAAAACTGCATCGTTTTGGTTTTTAATTAATCGAATTGGACCCCCAAAATAAATAACAAAAAAAACACCATTCTGGAGGAGAGTGCCGCAGCGGCACTGGGCCTGTGCCGTGGCGGCAGTGGGCCAGTGCCGCGGCGGCACCGCTCCTCATTTGTCCAGATAATCCTTTTTAGGGCCCCCAGAGGTTCCGGTATTCGCGAAAAGGCCCTATTTTGTCCAAAATTCACAGAAAATGCATACGAACTCCAAATTGGGGTTGTGATATACCGTTGGAAAGGTAATAGAGTCTAATTTACATAAACAATAGTTCAGAGATAGGTCACCTTGAAAATTTTTGCAGTATTCACGATAAAAGCCGATTTGATCGTCTTTTTCGCCTTCGAAAATTCATAATAAATTCGTTTGAAATTCAAAAATTATGTGCGATATACTGTCGGAAAGCTATTGACCTCTAGTATCCATGAAAAATGTTTAAAAAATGATGCAGTGCTCTTGTTTTAAAGTCAACTTTCAGTCAAACTGGTCAAACTTGGGATTCCCGGGAAGTTCTGGAAACCTCTGGGACCTCCCAAGAGCTGACGTTTTCATTTGATTTTCTTTTAAAACTTATTTTAATACTTTCCACATAATCTAGAATGATTTCGGAACTTTTCGGTGAATTTGGACGATTTCGGTCAAACCCTGGTCAAACTTGGTCAAACCGATCAACGGGGACTTTCCAGGACCTTCTGGGACTTCCGGGGGTCTCTGGGAGCTGATGATTTCATCTGATTTTACTTCAGACCTCATTTTCTTACTTTTCTGATGACATAGCATATTTTCAGAACTTTTGGTCCAAATCTGGGAGTTTTCGGGCTTTTAGGGGCATTTTGGTTATTCTGAGCATTTTGAGAAATAGAACTAACTTCCAGGAGTCCTTTTGAGTCTTTTTCGATCATTGTGAACCACCAAGCTATGGGTCTCCTAAATCTGATAGCCGACAAAATGGGGTGTCTACAGTGTGTTTCATTTGCATAAAAACAATGAAAGCCTAAATTTACACATACTTTTCATCTGAGGGTTCGTTACGAAGAACCTCTAGTGCCATCCATTGAGACTGTAAAACAGAAAGAACATCAGATTGTGGGTGAACTAAGACTCAAATTTATTCAGCTTTACCAGAGAAATTAAAGCTGATATTAAGTTGATCTAAGAGTTCTAAGAACCAGTAAGCGTACAGTTCATTTCCCAATTTTTGTTGTGAGATAAGTCTCATGCTTGAGACGTGACAGACCAGTATCACCAACCTGTTGAGTAGAAAATAGAGATATATAACCTAGAACTTAAAATGTTTCTCAAACGAATAAAAAAACACAATTCAAAGAGGTCAGAGAATAGAACAAATACAAGATTCAAAAGAGCTCTAGGACAACAACAACAACAACAACAAAAAAGGAAAAAAGAGAGCTATAAGCATACCTTCACTGTCCAATTTTTATCAAGATTTGAAGACTTCAAATCACAATGAATAATAGGAGAGTTGGAATGATGAAGATAATTCATACCCCGTGCCTGTACAAGGTAGGAAAAACAAAAGTAAAAGCTTAAAAAAATGTTACATGACAAATAGTTTATATCACACCCCGTGATGAGGGATGGGAATTGGAAACAATTATGAGAAGAAACAATGAGACTAAAACATGGTATCAGTAAACCAAACTTGGCATCAAATCTTGTTATTGAATGATCTATCATGTATAAACTAGACTTTGTGATCCTTACTATATCTAAAGCCATATGAACGCACCCGTCTCCAATTTTCCAAGATAGATCACATATATATATATTTGAACAAAGCCTAAGATACACATGTATATATATATTCCCTAAGATAATAATGATAAAATTTGTACAAGTACAACCATGTTTTTCTAGAATTAAGTATCTTGACAAAGCCTGACAAATTTATTTTCCATTAGCAAAATGTTGGACACCTAATCAACCTCCTATCAGCCCTATCAAGCTCATTTGCTAGCCCCAACCATTTATTCTTCTCCTTTTTCCTATGGAAAATATTTTAAAGTCATTGGCCTTATAGATCACCCACAACTTCACTGCCCCAACCATTTATTCTTCTCCTTTTTCCTATGGCAAATATTTTAAAGTCATTGGCCTTATAGATCACCCACAACTTCACTGACTCACCATTAAGACCCAAGAATAAAAACAATAACCATTTGAATTTAATTGGATCAGGGCACTAGAAGCAAGTAAAATTTGACCACCCACTTCTGTTTCTGGATGCAAACAATCCATATATGTTAGGTTGATGCCAACAAAAAATTGAGAATTAAAAAGTCAAACAATGCACTTTAAACTATTTGAAATTTCTTACTTAGAAAGTCTATGCTTTTGGTGTGTTCACAACATAATCCAATTCCAACTCAAACGGAGATCTTAATTCCTAGAAAAGACTTACTTTACTATCACAGGTCATGGGGCACATTAATTTGAGACAAAATAAGAGGAGCTAGAAGTGACCCAAAATGACCCCAAATAGAACATGCCAAAGCAAAAGCCAATCAGCCCTATATATTTATATTACTACTCAACATCACAACACAGATTAATTTAACAATCAAAAGCTAAGGAGATCCAATCCATCAATCAAGAAGTTTAAATTGTAGATAATAGATTATTGCACAATAAATAATTTAGAAGAAAATATAAGCAGAGAATCGACCCACTACCACCTCTAATCATAATTAAAATATGCATAATCATCTCTTGGGTTGTGTCCCAAAAGTTGTGTGAATGGGTGTGTCCAAGTATTACCTCTCAAAAAATGAGGACGAACACAGTTGCAAAGTTGTGCATAGCAAACCTAATGATTGGATCTTTTTATTCTATGTTGATCATGGTGCCACTAGTGTGCTTGGTGAGTTTCAATTTCATATACTTTGGCATATATGTAACATAAAAATGTTTTTCATCTTTCATATAATATGAGTACAAGTACGAGTAACAATTTTGGCATCAAATTTTATAGATAAGGATGGATTGTTTTGGGTTATTTTAAGAATATAGAGTAATTGAAAAGCACAGAGCTTAATGAATTCACATTTTGTTTGTAGGGATGCCAAACCTACCATTTCTTTTAGCTACTGATTTCATGAGATAATCAACCTTAAAGAAGCAATATAACCTAACTGACATAATAAAATGGCATTAAAATTCAACTATTAAACAACCTCAAAATGTAACTATTAAACAAGCAATATAACCTAAGTAACATAATCGGCCCAAAAAAAATGGGATTTCTCTATTTTGAAATTCTTCTTTAGATGAACTATATTAAAGCACAAGATATCATATCAAAAATCAGATTTCTCTGTTTGAATCAAACATGTAAAAAATAGCTAGAGCTGAAGAGATGAAATGGAATTTCAGAAACTATTTTGGGAACCCTAAGAAGCAGAAATGTAAAAATGGAAGAACAAATTTAAGAATAGTATATGATGATGCCAAAATTTGGTTAAAGCAATTTAAGGAGAGAAAGAGAGACTGATTTTTTGTATGTGGTTCGGCCCTGTTAATGAAGGTACCTACGTCCACGTGTGTGTCTGAGCACGTTCACTATACTGTAAAAAGCCAGAGACCTGTGGTGAACCAACAATAGTTTGGAGCTACCGTAGGTCAGCAGGGCATGTTGGTGACCGCTATAGAGGTGCTGTAGAGACTGAAAAGTTCAACCCTTTCTATGGGGGTGAGTGGTCTCTTTTATAGGTGCAAGAGACCTACTCGTACATGGATAAGGAAATATAATCCAATTAAGATGTGATTGACACCAATCAAGTAAGTTTCCTAATTGTATTAGGATTGATTGGCATTAATAATTGGATTAGGAAACAATTTGCCCTTTCCAGTAGTCTTCTAGTTTGAATAGGAAACTGCCTGGAATATTCTGGGGCGTACCTTGCGGGCCTGGCTTGACTGCGCCTGTATGGACCGTGCCAGTGTGGTCTTCACGACATGTTGGTCTGGTTGTGAATGAATCGCTCGGGATGATGAGTCTCGAGTAGACTAAACCGCTCGGGCTGATGCTTGTCTGAGAAGTTGTGCATGATTTGACCGGGACATGGACTGGCTGTTGATTTGAACCGCTCGGTAATAAGATAGAGCCAATTTTGGGTGTATCAGCTGCCCCCCATTTCCAAGGTTGGCTGGATGCTATATCGAGGCAAGTTTGGAAATCTGTTTGATGCCACTTGCCACTGTCGGAGTGCTCGGGGAAGCTGCCTTGGAGCTTCTGAGTCTTGTGATTGTTCGGGAATTGGCCAAGATTTGAGACTCGGCCTAATTCGGAGTCTTTTGCTTGAGTTAGCTCCCAGGATGGTTATCTTCTACCCGTAAACCTTAGTCAAGGTTGTGGGCAGAAGAATTTGACCATGTTGGAAAAATTGACCTAAAGCGTATTGCTTTAGGGTCCTTTTATGTTAACTCCCCAGGATGGTTGTCTTCTGCCCAGCCAGCCTTCGTCAAGACTGTTGGGAGAAGAGCTTGACCATGTTGGTGGAGTCGACCTAGAGCGTGTCGCTGTAAGGTCCTTTTTACTCCTCTATCGTGGGCCAACCTAAGAGATTTTAGTCACCTCTATCATCAGTTTGGACCTAAGTGGAGCTATTGCCTCTGAGTACTGTAGGTGCTCGGGTTATCTAAGATTTTGACTTTGTTATCCATGAGACCTGTAAATACCCGGTATGATTGCCTGTTTAGTTTATTGCGCCGTCTTGCCCCCCCCCCCCCAAGCTTTCGCTAAGACGAGGGTCTTACAGAGGCTATGACTGTAGGTAACCGACCTTAAACATGGTGGTTGCAGGGTCTTTTGAAGCTTGCCATCATCAGCCACCTAGGGGGATTGCCCCCATCGTCGGTTGGACCTAAGCAAAGCTTGTGCCTCGGGGTTAGGCCCGAGGTCTTTGGATGCCTCCGGTTAGGGCCGAGGTCTTTGCAAGGGCTCTCTGACAATCGGTGGAGCCTCATGTGGTGATCAGGCAAGTACCACTGTAGTCGGATTGGTCGAGACTGTTAGAGACATGAGGTTGGGTCGGGTTCACCGAGCTCCCGATTACTCTGAACTGTGTTGGGATCACTGGATCCTAACTGCTGCGAACTAGAGGTCGAGTCAGGGCTGCCTGCTATAAGCTGGAAGAACTGTCAGAACTCCCGGGCTGATTACGCTTTCGCTTACTTTTGGAAGACTCGTTGCTTAAGTGCCCGGGGTCTTTGGTCTTTAGAAATTCTTCAGTGTCAATGCATTTTCCAACCCTTTCTGTGAGTTCAACCAAGGTTACCGGTCGGTTTCTGTGAAATGACGTGGCGCACTTGGTGTGTTGAACTCTTGAGCAGAAGACTGTAATAGTGGCGGTTTCACCAAGATCATAGATGTCGAGCTTCTTGATTAAACCGGTCGGTGAATTCCTTGAGGGTCTCATTATCCCTTTGTCTGACTGTTAATAGATGTATGTCAGACTTTGGCCGTTCATGCATACCAGCGAACTGGTTGATGAACTGCTTGCTGAGTTACTTGAAACTGCAGACCGATCGGGGTTTCAAGGAGTAGAACCATTGGGCAGTTGGGCCTTTCGAAGTGGTGGGGAAAGCCAGGCAGTACAGCTCGTCGTCTTGGGTGGCCAGGGCTATCCGAGTTGTGTAGGTCCGAATATGGTCGATCGAGCTCCCCCGAGCCATTGTATGAATCCAGGCGAGACTGCTTGAATTTGCGCGGGATGGAGAATCTTTTGATCTGGCTGGAGAACGGTGACTCTGTCTCGGTATTGGCTTGATTCTGAGCACGGTTTTGACCAAGCTTTTTGGCCACTCCGTCAATTTGCTTCTGCAAGTCCTTGATTCGAGCTTCCACTCCTTCCCGACCGGTATCCGAGGGGCTGGTCGGGTCGGGTCGGTGGAAGAGGCTTCTTCTTCATGGCAGTGTGCTGTCCTCTGGGATCGGGCTCGGCTATGACTCCGGGTAATCGTGTGCCTAAGGACAACTTAACTCTTGACCAAGTGACCCTGGACTGATTCCCAGGCCATATGCTCTTGCCTTTTCTCTTGGGCAGTACACCTACTGTTGATGTCTCTGGCATCCTTAATGCGAGACGGGTTTACTCGGGCACGTTGACTGGTCAAGATCGGTTCCTGACCGTGCGCAATGTTCCCGGGTCGTTTTCCAGCAACTAGAGGACTGCTTTGCTGGGTCAGCAGGGCTTCGATCTGTTGTTGGATTTGACACTGGCCCTCTAAGAGTTGTGTGAGGGTCGCGGTGATCTGCTCAGATGTCATGACTGCCGCAGCCAGTGTCAGGGTCGGCAGAACATCCTGGTTGGTCTGCTGTGCAGTCTTCTCACTCTTCTTTGGAGGCATGGCTATCAGCCAAGAGATTTTTTAATGAAGAACTTGTCGTTCCCACAGACGGCGCCAAGCTGATGATGCCAAAATTTGGTTAAAGCAATTTAAGGAGAGAGGGAGAGAGAGAGACTGATTTTTTGTATGTGGTTCGGCCCTGTTAATGAAGGTACCTACGTCCACGTGTGTGTCTGAGCACGTTCACTATACCGTAAAAAGTCGAGGACCTGTGGTGAACCAACAATAGTTTGGAGCTACCGTAGGTCGGCCGGGCGTGTTGGCGACCGCTATAGAGGTGCTGTAGAGACTAAAAAGTTCAACTCTTTCTATGGGGGTGAGTGGTCTCTTTTATAGATGCAAGAGACCTACTCGTACATGGATAAGGAAATATAATCCAATTAGGATGTGATTGACATCAATCAAGTAAGTTTCCTAATTGTATTAGGATTGATTGGCATTAATTGTGGGGGTTTCCTAATTGGATTAGGAAACAATTTTCCCTTTCCATTAGTCTTCTAGTTTGAATAGGAAACTGCCTGGAATATTCTGGGGAAAGCCTTGCGGGCCTGGCTTGACTGCGCCTGAATGGACCGTGCCAGTGTGGTCTTCCCGACCTATTGGTCTAGTCGTGAATGAACCGCTCGGGATGGTGAGTCTTAAGTAGACTAGACCGCTCGGGCTTATGCTTGTCCGAGGAGTTGTGCATGATTTGACCGGGACATGGACTGGCTGCTGATTTGAACCGCTCGATAATAGGATAGAGCCAATTTTGGGTGTATCAGTATATGTATGTACATATGTAAGTGTATAATCTATATATCTATACATATATATATATATGTATGTGTATAATATATATGTATAATCTATATGATCTATATATTGGTTCAAAGAGGAGAGAGACAGAGACACAGAGAGAGACAGAGAGAGAAGCTGACCGAGAAAGAGAGTGTCTGGCGACAGGAGTGGGGGTCGACGGGGAAGTGGTGGTCGGGGGAGAAGTGGTGGTCGGCAAGAGAGAGAGAGAGAGAGAATATGGAATCGCCACAAATCGGGCAGAGAGAGAGAGAGAGAGAAATTTGGGGAAATGAATTTAGGGTGGGAAATGTATTTGTGAAATCTGTCACTGAAATCTTTAGGGTGGGAAATTTTGGAAAAGTTTTGGTGTTCCATTTATTTACAAAATTGCCACAAAGTATTTGTGTCGGATAGGTGCATTTCCGTCATAAATAAAAGTATTTGTGTCCGATAGGTTTATTTCCGTCACGAATAAATGTTTATTTGTGTCGGATAAATTTCCGTCACACAATCCATCACAAAAATATTTTTTGTGACGGATTTTGATCCGTCACAAAAGGCCTATTTTCTTGTAGTGGTTTAAAAAATAAGCTACTTTTTTTAGCTTAATTTTTCAGCTGATTTGTTTTAGTGCTGAAATTTTAAACCAAACACTTCCATTGTACAAAATAATCACTTTTTTCTCAAAATCTGTAATTCATTACTTAATTTTTTAATTTTTAGTTAACCTAAATGGGCTCTCAACTGTTAAGAATGGGTTATATTAATCACGTTTGACTATTTGCTTTTACCATGTTTGGCAGCAAGTTTTGGAGAAAAAGATAAAATGAAACAGTTTGACAAACCAGCTTCTGCGATGCAAACAAAGATAAATGTGTCAATCCTAAAATTTTGCAACTGCCCGAAAACTATCTTGTAGAACTTTTGATTAAAAGTAGGAAAAGTATTTTGCAATTGAATCGAAGAGAAGTTGTTTCCAAATAGGCCCTTTTTGTCATATAGTCACTGATTCAGTTAGGCGACGTTTGGTTGACAAGGAGATGATTGGATAAATAGTCCATTTTAAAGATGATCTGGGACTAATAAAATCACCTCCTCCATGGTATAACTTAGTCCCACTTATTCTTTTAAATGGACAAAATAGTCCCGAGTGGAATAGCAGCGTCAAACGACAGATTATTCAATTAACATGGACTATTAGTCCAATCTCCCTCTAACCCCACCTTAGTCTTGCAAAACAAACATGGTCTTAAAGAACAAGCTACCATGCCTTCACTGTTCCTTCTTTTTTATTGCGACCATTCTAAGACCTATACCTTTGAGGTCGCTTTGGGAATATTGAATTGGAGTAGTGATACACCCACATCTAAATCCTGGTCCTTGATTCTAGTAGGGCTAGAGTGGGAAGTTATTAATTGGTAGTTCAGCAATGATTACAGCAAGCATTAATGAAGTCAATGGAAAAGAAGGTTGTATTAATTCGTTTTTCTCGTACATGATAATACAAGACACTTGGTAGGACATATAACAAGTTAACAATCAAACAACCTGAACTTTATACTAACACTAATATTACTACAAAATAAAGAAGTTATGGAGAACGAATAGATCGATTCAAGGATGGCCATACGCGAAATTAGTTAAAATCCATCTGCAAGTGAATCTTTTGGTACATTTCTATTCACAATGAAATTTTCCATATGTTTACATTTCATTCATTGTACTTGTTTGCTTATTGTTTGAAAATCTTTCATTCAGCAGTCGTGTGAGAAGGAAAAGAAAATGGAGTCCCAACTTATGAGCATTAGTACATGGTTGGTCCTGAGCACAAGCCAAACAAACAACCGCTTTGGGCCCCTACCTCAATAGGGACCTAGCTCAAAATAGTACAACTTATTATATATAGCCCATGTTAGTACATGTCAAATAATTTTTTTTTATGAATAGTTGTAAAGGCCTCCCATCTTCGGAGTTTGCATAGGGACCCCAAAATGTCAAGACCGGCACTGCATAAGCATAGCAAGCAAACACTTGCCACTACAACATCTTTTGGATAGCAACATAAATTAAGCAAAAACACGATAGTCGAGAAGTTGGGAAAATATTGTTTCTTTTTTACCTGCAACTTGATGAGTATTATTCCAAAAAAAAAAATAGAACATCAAAATCATAAGCATTGGTTTGCACATCATACACACCCAGAGATCTAATGAAAAAACATAAACCCTAAATTTCCCAAATACACGTAGCAGAAACCCTAAATTTCCCAATTGAACAATTGAATAAAATTCTCAGAAAGTTACAAACAAAATAGAAGAAAGAAGAAGAAGAAGAAGATATATAGAGACTACAAAATTTATCCTAGTACCTCGAAGAAGACTCCACTTGCCTCACGTGAAACCCCAAATCCGAGCCCTAATCTTGACGTTTCAAAACTTGTCTGAACCTCGAGGCCACAGAGAGCGGGATTAGAAGAGAGAGAGAGAGAGAGAGAGAGAGAGAGAGAGAGAGATCGTCGGACTTATTTTGAAGAGAGAGTTGTTGCTCGACTTAACGATGTGTTAAAATTGGCACGGTTTGTTTTTGTTCAAATTGGCACTTTTTTAAACTGTGCCAAATTTGGCACCGCTACTAATCGTTCTAGATTAGCTTAAATCCATCCCAAACCAAAATTTGGCACTTAATGAAAATTCGAGAAGGGTGCCAATTTGGCCTTTTTGGTGTACTGAAAGTACAACATTAAAGTATTGGCATATGGCAACATTCTCATATCATCACATCTCGGAAATATAGAATTGTGTTTGTAAACCGAAACAGTAAAAAACAATAGAGTTATTTCATTCTCTGTATCACACAACCAAGCAATTGGATCTCACAAGTGCTTGAATCCATCAAGAAATTGTACTACTAAAGCAGTTGAACCAGAAAATTGTAGTTGGGATTTTGGATGATAGTGACTAGAGTATCTAGCTCTGAAAAACAGAGAAAATATTATTAGTAGCATTTGTTGATTTAATTTCTGATTCGGTAGCGGAAAGTGGCGAAGATGAGTTTGAGTGCGGCAGAGGATGATTCCTCGGAAATTCATCTTCCTGCTGACATAGACTCAGTTGGAATGGAATTGGGTGTTATTGTAGTAAGAAAGAGGAGAGTGGTGGGGACTGGGACCAGTTTTAGGCCGGATTCAAAGGCGGTGATGGTGATGCAGGGGCTGAGCGCCGCCATGGCAAGTGGGTTTTCCGCACTTTCAGTGATCCATGAATGCCTTGTTAGTTGTTCAGTTGTTGGTTATCTAATTCCACCTACCCAGAAATATGTGCATGCATGGGGGATTGAAAAGCCATTGCAAAGTATGCACCTTTTGAGAAGGACGTGGCTGGGTTATCTGTCTCTCTCAGTGAAATGAAGAGAAACATCAAAGTACCCTTCATCATATATACAAAGGAATCTTAGGACTCCGTTGGTTCATGGATTTTGTGAGGGAAAATAAAAGGAGAAAGAAAACTAGTTCCTTGATATTTTTCTATTATGTTTTCTTTGATGCTTAAATATCGTTAAAAATAAAATAAAATAAAAATCTAGTATAAAATTACTAAATATGAGTAAAAGAGAGTGAAATGACTCACAACATTCAAAATATTTAATTTATTTCTCAACTTATTTTCTTCTCTTTCCTATTTTCTTCGTCACTTTCCATACTAACCAAATAAAAGAAATTGATTTCCTCTATGTTTTCTTTTCCTTTTTCATCACTAAATCTAATAACCAAACAAATCCTAAGGAATTTTGAGAGTAATTGACTTGAAAATTGCATGGAAAAAAATAATTCTCACATAATCCAAGGTGTTAGCCTATTTTTTTAAGTTAGATAAAAGAAAAACTAATTTAACATTCTGAGTTATCAAGTCTTATCCAATTATATGAAACCCAAGTGACACATTGGTCAAAGTGAAACAATCACAATTGGGGACCCAAACAGCTAAAGATGCTCCATTAACCACCAAAATATTATTGTCCTCGAGTCTCACAATCAAGGTTGCATATTATGATTGGCACGAATTTTCTGCCTCTTTCTGTAGGATCAGTCTTATTCATCTATACTAGCAAAACAGTGTTTTGCTTTATTTGCAGTTTAAACTTTTCACCCAAAACTCTGCAAAGTATTGCCTCAACTAGTACTTGAAACGGATTATATTAATCACGTTTGACTATTTGCTTTTACCCTTGGCAGTAACTTTCAGGGCCGGCCCTGAGTTATCGGGGGCTTAGGCTAGCTTTTAAAATGGGGCCCTCTGTGTATTATCAAGAATTAGCTACTATAAGGTATTTAACTATATCAAACCATAAAAATAACCACGAATTAGACACCGTAAAGAGATTAACCAACATGCAACTCAAAAAAATCAATCCTATACCAATAAAATTATTGAATAAGTTCTTCTAGCTTTTGCTTTTTCTTTCTTTTCTCGTATCCAGAAATATATTTCCTAGGAGGCATGTTGACAACAAAACCAATCCTATACCAATATAATTATAAAACACTACTTAACATTCAACAATTTGCTTATAATAAAGTCAACATGATTTGATTTAATCTCATTAATTTACATGGAATTGATTTAGGTTTTAGAACAACCCATAAGATAATTAACTAAGATAGAATCATAGAAACAACCCCAATATACTAAATAGCCCCAACTTCCTTTTCTTTTCTTTTCTTTTTTTTTTCTTTTCTTTTTTTTCTGTTTTTTTTTTTCCTTGATTCTCATGTCATGGGTAATTAAATCTTATTAATCTACTTCATCCAATAGCCCCAACATCATAAATAACAACAAATGCACAAACCACAACTCAGCAATTCAAGATATTATATTAAAATCAACAAACCAAAATGAAACCCAATACATATGATAAAATATCCAAAAAAAAAAAAATGAAACCAATAAGCTATTGGAGTGATGAGTGATCACTGATCTTCAAACAATCAAACTTCAAAGTTAAAATAAGAGAACTTACCAGAGAAGCAGAGCAGCAACCTGAGGTTGAGCTATCGTCGGCGGCCGGACGTCGGTCACCGGTCACCGTTGCTGATCAGAAGTTGCAACTTGCATGTCAAGAGTTTCTCCTTTCTAGGCCTAGGTTGGGTTTTCAAGTTTATGGAGGGAAGGAAATGGAATTTGGGGATTTGTAATTTTTTTTTTTTTCGTGAATGAGAGAGTCAGAGAGACTGAGAATGTATTTGTTTTATTAATAAGTCTACACACACATCTCCTTTCACAACCCATTCCAAAAAAAGGGTTTATTAGCAAAAAATAAGTTGTGGGACCCACTCACTTCTTACATTTCAGTCCCTGATCAAAGCAAAACATAAAATCCCCTCTCTCTCTCTCTCTCTCTCTCTCTCTCTCTCATCTAAACCCAATTCCCAGTACTATCCCAACCCTCTCTCTGTCTTTCTCTTACGTCGTCTCTGTTGTTGATATGGAGCTTTTTCTACAACTCCTCTTTACCATAGCTTTCTCTCTCCTAATTTCTTTCCTTCCCGCGAAGCTTCTTTCCATGGCGTCTTCAGATGACGTCGCCGACGAAAAGTCTGAGGTTGTGAAAAAATCGATTCTGATTGAAACTGAAAAGTACAGGGGTTTTGACAGCGAGAAAAGAGAGAGATTCGTTGAAGAAGTGATTAACTGTGACGAAATCGAGGAAAAGATATAATGACACAATTTGGTCATCAGTGTTATATAATGAAACTGAGATTGACTTTAATGGAAAAGTTGGAGTTGAAGAGATTGATTGCAGGGAGGAAATAGAAAAAGCTGAGTTTGAAGATAACTTGTATGATGAAAGTTATGAGAGAGTGAAGTTTTGTGAAACAGATATAGAATTGGAGACCATTGTTGAAGAAAGTTCTGAGAAGGTTGAGTTTGGCAAAATAGAAGTAGAATCAGAGATACTGGTTAAAGAGATTCCTGAGATGGTGAAATTTCATGGAATTGATAAAGTGGGTGTGGCCAAATTTGAAAAGATTGGAGTTTTTTAGAGTAATAAAGGCATGAGATTGATGACTTGCATAAACATGAGATAGAATTGATTGAAAGTGGAGTTTTTGAGAGTAAAGTTTTGTGAAACAGTACTGGAAATTGAGTTTGGATGAGAGAGAGAGAGAGAGGGGATTTTATGTTTTGCTTTGATCAGGGACTGAAATGTAAGAAGTGAGTGGGCCCCACAACTTATTTTTTGCTAATAAACCCTTTTTGTGGAATGGGTTGTGAAAGGAGATGTGTGTGTAGACTTATTGATCTAACTAAACAATAAAACAATAATAAGTCTACACACACATCTCCTTTCACAACCCATTCCACAAAAAGGGTTTATTAGCAAAAAATAAGTTGTGGGACCCACTCACTTCTTACATTTCAGTCCCTGATCAAAGCAAAACATAAAATCCCCTCTCTCTCTCTCTCATCCAAACCCAATTTTCAATACTGTTTCACAAAACTTTACTCTCAAAAACTCCACTTTCAATCAATTCTAGCTCAAGTTTACGCAATTCATCAATCTCATGCCTTTATTACTCTAAAAAACTCCAATCTCTTCAAATTTGGCCACACCCACTTTATCAATTCCATGAAATTTCACCATCTCAGGAATCTCTTTAACCAGTATCTCTGATTCTACTTCTAATTTGCCAAACTCAACCTTCTCAGAACTTTCTTCAACAATGGTCTCCAATTCTATATATGTTTCACGAAACTTCACTCTCTCATAACTTTCATCAAACAAGTTATCTTCAAACTCAGCTTTTTCTATTTCCTCGCAATCAATCTCTTCAACTCCATCTTTTCCATTAAAGTCAATCTCAGTTTCATTATATAACACTGATGACCAAATTGTGTCATTACATCTTTTCCTCGATTTCGTCACAGTTAATCACTTCTTCAACGAATCTCTCTCTTTTCTCGCTGTCAAAACCCTATACTTTTCAGTTTCAATTAGAATCGATTTTTTCACAACCTCAGACTTTTCGTCGGCGACGTCATCTGAAGACGCCATGGAAAGAAGCTTCGCGGGAAGGAAAGAAAGTAGGAGAGAGAAAGCTATGGTAAAGAGGAGTTGTAGAAAAAGCTCCATATCAACAACAGAGACGACGGAAGAGAAAGACAGAGAGAGGGTTGGGATAGTACTGGGAATTGGGTTTAGATGAGAGAGAGAGAGGGGGGATTTTATGTTTTGCTTTGATCAGGGACTGAAATGTAAGAAGTGAGTGGGTCCCACAACTTATTTTTTGCTAGTAAACCTTTTTTTTTTTTGTGGAATGGGTTGTGAAAGGAGATGTGTGTGTAGACTTATTGTTAGTTAGATACTTAGATTGCCTTGGGGCTTGGGCATGGGCATGGGTAGGCTCTGTTTGGGTAAAAAAAAAAACTAGTGGCTAGTGCAAACTGGTTTAGGAGTTTTATCAATTGGGTTGAGTTATCTTGGGCTTTATAACTAGTATTGAAATATTTTCACACATATCGGGGCCCTAAAATTTTATATACATTTGGGGGCCCTAGGCATTGGCCTTTGTGGCCTTTACCCAGGGCCGGGCCTAGTAACTTTGGGAGTTTTATGGAACTTCAAAAGTTAAAATAAAACTATTTAACAAATCAGTTTCTGCGATTCAAATGCGGGAAAACGTGTGTCAATTTCAGAAATTTACAACTATCCATAAGCTATCTTGAAGAACTTTTGACCCAAAGCATTTTTTACTAGTTAATCACAAACGCAGTGAGACCCTTTTTGTCATATAGTCACTGGTTCACTTAAAGCACAAGCTACAATGTGTTCATTGTTCCTTTCTTTTTGTTGCGACTAAAGCTGTATACACGCCAAGTCGTTCAGTAGGCTCACTAACTGTCACGATCCAAATTTCACTCAGTAAGACATTGTCCACTTTGGGTCCAAACTCGCACGGATTTATTTTTGGGCCACTACCCAAAAGGCCTCTTATTACGGAGACTTGAAACCACACATATATAGCACATTACTTTTCCACACCCAGACGATGTGGGACGAACTTCTCATGTAGTCTGCCAACACTTACTGCAGCCACAAAGGCACCTACAGCAGCCCGCCCACAGCACTAGGGTCGTTACATTCCACCCCCCTTAGGGCCCAACGTCCGCGTTGGCACACTTCCGGCTGGGTCTAGCTCTGATACCATTCTGTTACGACCGAAATCTCGCTTAGTAAGATATTGTCCGCTTTTGGCCCAAACCCGCACGGATTTGTTCTTGAGCCACTATCCAAAAGGCCTCTTACTAGGGAGACTTGAAACCATACATATATAGCACATTACTTTTCCACACCCAGACGATGTGGGACGAACTTTTCATAGTGTGTAGTCTGCCAACACTTACTGCAGCCACAAAGGTACCTACACCAGCCCGCCCACCGCCCTAGGGTCGTTACACTAACATGTTTGATAAAGGCTCGGATAGTTTAATAACAAATTTAGCTCAAGTCTAGATTTTCATCTGTTTAATAAATGAGTCAAACTCAAACACACATGAACTCGGCTCGATAAAGCTTGTAAACACTTTTATATAAACCTCGTTTGTGGCTGCCTGGCTGGTGAAAAAGTTTGTCACTAGACTTCATAAAGGGTGGTTGTATCCTAATTTATAAATATTACGTACCACCTACCATACTAATAAGAGCCTGGTGCTCTCTGCCATTAGTTAAGTTCGTAATTATTGAATTACCAGTACACCCCTCTATTTCCTACATTTTGTGCGTTTCTTGTGTGATCCTATGGTCATCATAGTGATATATAAATTTGGGTGAATGTAATTTCGTCATTTCAGCGAAATTCAGAGGAATAATTACATTCTGGTCGCCGAAAGAAATAATATTAAATATAAAAAAGGAGGATTCAATCAACTTTTGAAATAATATTTATAATTTGATTCAATAAATGACAGCTAATTACATATTGATCAACTCAAAATTACAAGTTAACCAACTATGTTACGACTAATTACATATTGCTTTAAAAAATGACAGCTAATTACATATTGGTCATCTCAAAATTACAAGCTAACCAACTATATATATTACCATATTTGTTATTTGCTTCAAAAAATGATGGCTAATTGCATATTGGTCAACTCAAAATTACAAGTTAACCAACTATATTACCATATTTATTATTTGCTTCAAAAAAAATGACGGCCAATTCATATTGGTCAACTAAAAATTACAAGTTAACCAACTAAATTAGAATATTTAACATCAACAACATGAAAAAGCATCAACTCAAAATTACAAGTTAACCAACTATACTATGACTAACTACATATTGCTTCAAAAAATGACGGCTAATTACATATTGGTTAACTCAAAATTACAAGTTAACCAACTATATTACCATATTTATTATTTGCTTCAAAAAATGACGGATACTTACATATTGGTCAAAATTACAACCAACTATATTATCATATTTATTATTTGCTTCAAAAAAATGACGGCTAATTACATATTGGTCAACTAAAAATTACAAGTTAACCAACTAAATTAGAATATTTAGCATCAACAACATGAAAAAGCATCAACACCAATAATGAAAAATGAAATCAAAAAAGTCAAAATTAAATCTGGTTCAAAACTCCCTAAAATGCTCTTATAGTCTATAATCCTATATCTAAATTCATACCAATATTTACTTATTTTAACACATACCTATAAAAATAGGAGTGTTGATAAAGGTAAATTCATTTTTTAATTAGGGCACCTAATTCTCAGTTAAAAAAATTAATTTTTTTTATCTTTTACTTTAATTAATAAGGGCACCTCACTTATTTTACTACATATTATATTTGGGAATTGTTATTGTCACTCCATCATTGAACTAATGCACTCCATGGTACCACTTTCAGAGCATGTGGTATCATGTATGCATGCATGACATGTATGGTACCACATGTTTTAAGAGTGGTACTATGGAGTGTCTTAGTTCAATGATGGAGTGGTAATAGCATCATCCATTATATTTTACAAATAAACTTAAACCACCCCAACTGACAAAAATTTATGCAAAATAAAACTTGAACCACCCCCAACTGACAAAAATTAATGCAACACAGTTCTCGACATACACAATTTAAATCCAAACCTACCTTCAAAAAAAAATATGAATTCCCTCATATCCATAGCAACTAAGGAGATCAACAGAATGAAACATCAACACTGGTATGAAAAGAATATAACCGTGACAAATATTCAGTCTCCATGCTGGTTCCAAGAGCTGGTTGTGTATTATTGAATATCATGCTATTAGGGAGTTCGGTTTTTTTTTTTTTTTTTTTGAGGTGGATTTGGATTTAAGTTGTGTATGTCGAGAACTGTGTTGCACTGATTTTTGTCAGTTAGGGGTGGTTCAAGTTTATTTTGCACTAATTTTTATCAGTTGGGATGGTTTAAGTTTACTTATAAAATATAATATGTAATAAAATAAGTGAGGTGCCCTTACTAATTAAAGTAAAAGGTAAAAAATTAATTTTTTTTAAATTAAAATTAGGTATCCTAATTAAAAAATGAATGTATCTTTATCGGCACTCTAAAAATAATTTATACACATGCTTATAAATTTAATTTTATTAAACATGCCTAATATTATTCGCCAAAATTGTAAAAAGTAACGATAATATGAGGGGATAACCTATGGGAGAAGTATAGTGTTAGTGCTAGAGTTTTGGATTCCCAATTTTCCTTTTGGATAAATCTTTTCTTCATCCCGGCAAGGAAAATTCAAGATTGTGTAAATATAAGCCTTATCATGTCACCCTGTGCTCTCATCACCGGGATATGAGACAAGCGCACAAGGAGTGTAGTATACCAACCCATAGTTGAAATTTTGAATGATTTTTGAGACATTCACCCTGTCCTCACAATCACACCCATATCCGGAATTTCCATCAATTCCGAACACAAGGAGGCCAGGTTCACAATAGTACTTTAAAATGCCCCAAATTCAATGTAATTGCGTTTAGGCGCAAATGCCATGAATGTCAATGGCACAAATGCTCATGATATATAACCAATTAACCATAATAGATGCATCAGAACATTATTTGCCTCGTAATCTTGACACAAAAATTTCTCCAATAATCCATTTTTTGTTTTTTTTTTTTTTGGTAATCAGGGTTGTCCAGGCTAGCTTGCACGTACCTCGACTAACCCCCTGAGATCCTGGAGTAGCCGGGTGAATTTCCAATGCCAAGCTCCCCATGACTCGAACACTAAGGGTGCGTTTGATAAAACTGAAAATTAAGTACTAAAAATTAAGTGCTGAATTTTAAGTACTGAAAATTTTAAGCGTGTGGCGTTTTATTCCTTAAAACAGTATTTCAACTATTGAAGTAGAATGCATTCAGTGATGATTTTCAGTAGAAAATTTTCACTTAAAAGTTTTCAGTGGTTTTAGAGCTACTTTTTCAATTAAGTGGTATGCTATCAAACGCACTGAAAAAGAATAAGTGCTTAATGTTTTCATTTTCAGCACTTAATGGGGTTATCAAACACACCTTGAATCTTGGGTAGTGAACGCCGGTGTAGTAGGAAAATAGCACGTCGTCACGGGATACATGTAACTACCCAACCACCCTTGCCGTTCACCCATCAAATCTACACAACTTAATATGACAAGAAACTTGTCCACTAGTGCCTTCTTTACCCAATATCTAAATAAAACATAAGAGGAAAAAAAATGTATAATCTAAAACAAGAATAGCTGCTAAAAAGTGAGATATAGCTGGAAAAGTGAAAAGTAGTCTATATCCAAAAACTGGTGATAACATTCACGGATGTGTGTACATACTATGTATTAGATGTTTGATGTCTATAAAAAGCAATAAATATTTCTCACTAAAAATTATGTAAAGCATGTGACTGTTTGTGTTCTTTTAAAAGCTTTTAACACCAATATAAGTCATGTATCCGTTGAGAACCAAAACTTTAAATCATTGGTTAATATCTTACACTTATGGTTTAAAAGCATTTTGTAGATAATAGTTGACAACTCATATACTTTGACTATACACATCACCAACAACTCTACGTGTAACATCACCACTGCGGACTCCACATGGGCTCACCAACACCCCACTTCAGACGGGCCCACCCGCAAAGCCCACTGCAAAACTTCACAACTAAGAAACTCGCCCCGTGACCCACTTCAGTAAGCCCACTACGAAGGTCCACTTCGGACGAGCTCACTCCAAAACCCCCACCACGGTCAACTCCACTTCGAAACCTTATTCTCCAAAGGCCCAAAGCAGCCCACAAAGGAAGAACACTCGAAATATGCACACACTCACCTCTCGGACACCCACCCTTGGTTCGGAAGCAGTGCCTAAGGGTGGTCAAGTCCGCTGGAATTTCGGAAACTCATGGTTAGGTGGCTAGAACCCGAAGGCATCTCCCTAACCTGCGCCCCATGGGTAAGGTTAGGGTTGGTCCCAAAGAGAGAGAGAGAGAGAGAGACACGTGACTTTCACACGTGCCTTACCCCAATCAACCCACAACCAATAAGCGAAGCTCATTACTGCAAAACTCGTCGGAACCTTTGACCGTCTGTGCTTAGTCATATCAAGATTGCTTAATCGACTGCAACAATAGAAAAATACATCGGTTCCCTCCCTCGCTGAAGCCACCTGTACGCCTCGACACTCACCCTCGCTTAACCTCTCGGAGCCAATAGCAAAAGCCTTGGTACCCCCACTCGCTTAAACCTCTGCACCAGTACCTTCCCTCTCTTGACCAACCAATAATATCGGTTCACAACCAAACGACAAACATTTCTTTCTCATTTGTCTCCACCAGCTCAATATATGATTCGTCTACATCCCATTTAATGACCTCAACCACCCTAAACAGGAGAATTTAAGCCACCCACCTACCTTAAACAAACAACCCAGTAAGAGGATGCCAACTCAGCCTCACTCTATCACGTCAAAGATTTACAAATACACCACCGGCTTCAAGTATAAATAAGCACCCTTATTTACTACACCCAACAACCCAACTCGACTTAATCCGGCACTAGAGTAAAGGATTAGCAGTTATTCTTATTCCCAGCCATTAATAAACCATTCCCATTGTCTCTAGCCCACTTTGACCTTTCGCCTCTAGCAGTACCTTCGGTTCCCAACACCCTTCGTTCCACTAACATCCTTGACTTGAGACACCTTTCGTTTTAACAAGATCCCTCACTTTACCAAAGCCTTCATCTGCCTCCGTCCTTCACTCTGTTTACCCATCACCTTGCGACAAGATACATACTGTTTTCTCTCTCTCATTTGGGGCTACTTCGGTTCTCATCCGAACCTGAAGTCTCTCCGGATCCTATTATCTTATTATTATATTTTGTACGTTTACTCATATCTCACATATTGTTCCACGTGTACTAATCCAAGCTTGCGTGTTATTGTAGAAACCCAGAATTTTAAAAAGGGTACTTTGGTAATTTTTGACTAATGTGGGTCTTGGTTTGGGACAATGTATTTTATTTTGGTACATGGTGGTATCACTTTGGTATTTGTTTTGGCACATGTGTGTATATGCATGCTACATATTTGTGTGTGGGTGTGCGTGTGTGGGAGACAAGAACGAGACCCACAAGTCACCTCCCAACCACTCTCAACCACTCCCAACCACCTCAACCACTAAAGCTTCCCTAGGAAGCTTCCCCCTCTCTTTCTCCCTATATAACCCACCTCTCTCTCTCTCTCTCTCTCTCTCTCTCTCTCTCTCTCTCTCACTCATTTTCTTTTTCTTTTTCTCTCATCTATCTCTCTCTAGTTTTTGGGAGATAAAACTCCATGGAAACCTAGACCTTCAAGCTCATTTTGAAGACAATTCAAGCATATTTGCGTCAAGACCATTAGAGATCTATTTGTTCCCCTTGCAAAGAGCTTCCTTTGGGTACTCTCCTTTTCCATTTTGGCTTCCTATTTATTGAGTTTCTTGCTCTAGAACTTAAGGGGTAGTTTGTGTTGTTTTGTTTCACCATGGTTATGATTCCTAAATGTGATTTTATTTAACTAGGTGTTGATAGCTTATGGGATTTACTAATGTACATAATTTCTTCTTTGGATCTTTTTGGTGAGAGTATTTGCTCAAATACTCAAGAGGTAAATTTTTTGTTTAAGTGCACTATTATTTCTAACTTCATGGTTTGCCATGTGTAAGTTAGTATTAATAGACATTAATCTTGTTTTGGAAATCTTCCTATGTGATTAATTGAATGATTACTTGGCCTTATGTGCTTACTTGAATCCATGTCTAAACCGAAATGCTATTTGAGTTTCTATGAAAATTGATGTTAGAAATCTCTTATTTGCCTAATGAGATGATTACCTTTTATATGAACTACCATGTTTACTTCTTGTCATTGTATTCTTAGAAATGACATTGTTAAAGCATAATCGCATCTAGTAGCATATCATAGTCGCCAAGTCGGCAAAGCATTCATGGCATTGGCTTGGGGCATATGAAATTGTTAAAATTCCCACGATTGGGGAATGTCTTTGAAATCCCCGTTTGGGGTTGTAATTTGATGAGATTCCGAAAGCGGGTGTGAAGTGAGAAAGGTTGTTTGTGATCCTTAAAACATTCAAAAACACAAGATCATATTCGGCTAGCTACAGGAGATCTTGTATGCTACACTCACGATTGAGTGGCTCGCTATCCGGTGTGAGAGTGTGTGATTGGGATATTGAGTTGGGAATGTCTCACAGTTTGGCCATCCGGCTAGTTGCATCGCCACGGAGTCAAAGTATTGCACCGCATGTCATAGCATGATTTTAGAAGTAGTAGTACATTTCTGCAATGTTTTCTACAAAGCCGTCGTGCTTAATGAATCTATAAAACCCCATTTTTCAGGAAATGTTGATTAGGGCAAGGCCCAAGAGTTATCCGACGCATAGCATCTCATTTTATAAGATTCATTACGAGGAAGTCTTGTGATATGTTAATGTTCCAATGATATAGTTCATGGTAGAAACATTGTAATTGTTGTTACCGTTATCTCATTTGTAGATTTGAATTACAAGATGTTATTTGTAAATTCCTTGTTGATCTTGAACTTGTTAGTTGGATCTTCTTAGATCCTTGTTAAATTATGTTTTTAACACTTATTAGCAATTCTTAGCCCATGGTTACCTTTTTAAGGAAAAATTACTACTTTTAATTTTCGAAGGACCGTTTGGTCGTATTCCTTCAAAAACCGCTTTAGTGATAAACTTTCAAAACAAACTTCATTACTTGTTACTTCTAAACCTTTGGAGTTTCTTTATACTTCTTTACAAACTCTTTTCAAAACCAAACTATGTTAGTTGACCCTATTTGACCCGTTTGGTCCTTGTGGGTCAACCCTTGACTTATTGACTTTTCTTTGGAATCCACGTTGGATTCCCCTTTGCTTCCGCCTTGTGGATTGGTCCACGTTGGGCTATTCCGTGCTTTACGTTGTAATGTTTGACTCATTGACCTCGCTCACGTGGCTTGATTTTCGGGGCGTTACAGAATGGTATCAGAGCTAACCGGGTTCGAATACCTTGGTACTCTGGGAGTTAATTGGGTCCATGTGTGGCCGTTGCACCTCTTTTGATTTCAATCATTCATAGTTAAATGAATCGTTTTGTTTCATTTATATGATGAGTTGATTATGATAGCATGGTTACTTGTCTACGGGATATTACGTGTTAACATGCTTAAGTGCTTATGTGTTTATGTGATCACATGCCTTTATATCTTGACTGTGTGATTTTCGGACATGAGATGGTTTTACTTTTCGATTCACCTTAATGTTATACTCATTAAAATATACTTTTATATTACATCTTGGTGTAACTATCTGTTGATGTTTAACCACTGACCGTGCAAGGTTAAGAGGTATATACATGAGGGTTTCCTTGTTTGGATTATTCGCTCGACGTACTGCGTCTTGTAAAGTTGGTAGTTAGATATTGAACAGTGCGTTGCATTGAGTTGTATGCTTAAAAATCTAAATTATATTCATTAGACTTATATTACTCGTTGCTTGTATTTTGGTTGTTGAGGAAACATGCTTAAGTGTTGCACGCCTATATGATTAAATTTTCATCGATCTTTTTTAAATTGGAAGTTTTTAAAGAGAGAATGTTTAGGATTTTCATGCCGATGAAATTTTCCTTGTTGGTTATTTCGCGTTGAAAGTTTTTAAGGAGAACATGTTTAAATGTTATATGTTTACATCATTGTAACGTATTGCCATTGTTAACACGTTGTGCGTTACCTACTCGAATGTTTAAGTAAGGTTAACCATGTTCGTTGTGGCTCTTCTTAGATAGCCCTTGATTGCGTTTAGTAGTTCATGTATATTTCATATGGCTACGTATACTTGTTGTTTATCGTTGGAGTAGTTTCTCCTCCTTAATGGATTGTAGTGCTCTTTGTTTTGTGGGACTTTTGTCATTTGGATGTCGGTTTGACATTATGATTACTCCTCTGAGTAGATTACGAGATTCCTATTGTACGGTTGGTCGGTTTGATCCTGATTTCTTGCAATTGCTTAGATTTTTACAATCTACTTCTCGTTCCACTTTGCGATCATTGCGTATGATCAAATCTTGTCGTATGATCGTTGTGAGGATTGTAGCTTTTGTTGTGGGATAGATTTGCATTGTTCCAAGCCCATTGGTTCCTTTACTTGGAAATTTTCACGTCTGGGTGAATTCTGCGACTCTGATGATCGTCTCTTGTTTTGAGACTATGGTTCCTGTTGATTGGTGAAATCTTTTTCACTTCGTTATGAAGTATACTTACATAGTTATGATAAGTACGCTATCCTTAGATTTATAGAGATCTTTTTCTATAAATCGATTATCGATCATAATTGATTTTCATTATGATTTTCATTGAAGATTCATTGTTAACATAGTGTGGTTAACGCTTTGACGTTGGGCCTTGAAACACAAATTTTTTCGAGTGTTTCTTTCCTTGTGAGTACGTATGGATTCTTGTTTTCATAATACTTCTTAGAAGTGCGTTTAATTCTTGACCCTTACGATCTTTGAGCTCTTGATAGAGCGTTGTTGTTCCATTGTTCCAAGTCTTTTCTTGAAAGAACGTTTGTTCCTTATTGATTCGATTCTCATGCCTATAGCATATTGATTTTGATTAGTTCACCCTTAAGTTTTGAACTTGGGTATGTTGCATTGTAAGTGATGTGATGTCCTTTTCTTTGGGCTCATTGACTTTTGAATCGATCTTTCTCTGACAGTTTTACCTTATTAAATGTTTGGGATTTATTTCATGAAATTCGAACTTGAGTTGTTGAACACTCGGATTTTTCCCTACTTCTTAAGGGATAGATTTTGTTAAATGATTTATTGTTCAGGTCCTTAATTTTGTTATCTCCGTGAATTCAATATCATACCCGTTTTTTTGGAGTATGATCTCTTATGTGTTGTAGATCTCTGCTGTTGGCAGCCTTAATTTATTATTCGCTAAGGCTTAAATTTGATTGCGTTTCATTGTATGCCTTGAGGGCTTGTTGTTTCACAATCGTGTGATCTTTTATACCTTAAATACTATGGTCGTTCGCATAACCTTATTATTGGATTGTGCAAATTTTTCGTGTAAATTTGCATTAGATGAATCTTTTGTTGTGACTATAAGAATAGTTTTCCTTATCGATTGAATCTTTCTTTTCTTGGGTGTTGGTGGTTTTGACCATAGACCCGTTTGGACTTAGTAGTCATTTGTGAGTTCTCCGATTCCATTTCATGTTGAACTTGAGCGTACCTTGTCCTTTTTGAGGAATGTTAATGGTATTTCATAACTTGAATTTCCATATTATTTGGACTTATTGGCAATTGCCTAATTTCGTGGCCTATCGATGTGAACCGTTGTTATTGCTTTGACCTTATGATTGATCCGTAGGGGGGATTTTTAGTTGATTCTATGAGTTATCCATTAGATTATATTTTGTTTCATCATTCGATTCCGTTGATTTATCTCTCACTCTGATTTTTTTAATGAGAGTATCTGTTTGACGCCATCCACCTTATTTCTGTATTGGTATTAGGAGTATGCCTAAGGCATGTTCTCTTGTTAGTAATCTCGATTACTTTGTGTTTAGAAGTGGATCTTGTGAGATTCTATGCTGGTGGTTTTAGACCTCTTGGGTTGATTATGTTTGGTTACGGGCTTTCGATAGCTAGTTGGACCCCTAGATTTTGCTTTTATATCTTCTTGAGGGATTGCTATTGATTTCATTGTTGACAAGTTTGATTCATAAACTTGGTACATACCTTGTTTATTGTGATTATTGAGTCTTTTTTTTTTCACCACCCTGTCGTAAGATTATTGTGATTTAGTGATTTGTTCAAGATCATTGCGATATTTCGATTTCATCCTTGCTTCTAGTAGAGGAGGATTCTTGGTGATCGTTTGTTTTGAGATCACTTTCGGTTATTGTGGCGACTTCTGTTAAGTTGCCTTCAATTTGTTGAGGACCTTCGACTGTGTTTCTTTGAACACTTTCATGGTTGTTGTCCACTTGGGACATGAGTTTGTGATAACTCTTGTTTTGGGCTTGGTATACTTCTATATTTTCGTATGACACTTCAGAGTCACCCGGTTTAGGAACTTTCAGTTCATTTTGATGTGTATCAAACTTTCAATAGTTGAGAGTTTGGGAACTTAATATCGTTATGACCATATCGGTAAAGGCATGTATTGTCACGCCCCGACGTAGCATAAATAAGGAAAGCGTTTAATTTCCTTTATGGACCCGTAGGTCGCGACAGTTTGAAGGATCGATTCCGTCCCAAACGTCAAACAGCAAAACATAAAAATCAGAGCAGAGCAATCAAGGCTTATAAAAATTTTCTAACTTATTACATATTACAGCACGGGATCAACTAAGGCACAGACCGCCTTGAAACAAAACAATAACTTAGTGTCTATTACAGTCATCCTTATAAAACAAGGCAGTCTAAAACTTAAAACATAAAACTTAAAGTATATAATCAATAAACAGTTTTCTCATTCCAAAGGCAGTCCTTCTCAGTTAGCGTAGTCATAAGGTCCTTCATGATCATAACCTGAAAAGCCTGAACACGAATGTCCAGGACGCATCAACGTCGTCAGCTTCAAGAAGCTGGTGAGTATTAAAAACATAACTTTAAATGTAAAACATACTCATTTACCATTTTCCAATTCCCATTTAAATCCACAAGTTTATATTTAAGATAAAGAGCTTGTTTAGAAAACAACACCAACATTATTCCAAAGATAAGTTCACACATATGTGACCGTGTATGAGAACGATGCACCATCTCATCTGACCGACTCTTTTTCTCTCGACAAAACCCAACAACCCACTATCTTACTCCTGGTATCTTTGAAACACTAAGATAGCCACACTTTAGCAACGGGGCGCCAGGGAGTGTCCAGTTTGCCTCACACTTTGGTCCGGGGTACCAGGGAGTGTCCAATGCCTCACACTTTGAATACCCTAACCGCCATGCAAATACCGGGGCAACCCCTCACGCAGTATTCAGACTCGAGTATCAGGGAGTGTCCGTAGGCCACACTTTAGCACTACCATGGGTGCCAGGGAATGTCCAAGTTTGGCTTCACACACTTTAACGCTTCTATGGGCGTCAGGGAGTGTCCAAATTTGCCACCGTCGCATTTCAAAGATACCCTCTCCGCAATCTCAACCACAACCACAACCACAACCATAACCACAACTACAACCACAACCACAACCACAAACTACAACCACAACCACAAACTACAACCACAACCACAAACTCAAACTCATACTCTTTCCACACTACCATTACTCTTTTCCACACTGACTGACACCCACATGCATGTACCACTGACCCCACATGAATGATATACACTTAAACATAAGCAAAATGCTGAATTAAATGAACAACTCGCGTACGGGGATTGATAACTTGTAATTCATTTCCTTAATCAATTCAAACATAACTAAAAGCATTCTGTATTAATAAAATTTCCAAACAGAACCTTAACAGTACTTAAAAATTGAACCAAACAGTCCCTAAATACAAAACAGACAAAAATCAGAATCTGCCAGAGGTCGCGCGCGCGGGCCGCTCGCGCGATAAGCCCAATTTTCATTTTATATATACTTTTCTGTCTGCCTGAAACAGCCAAGGTCGTGCGCGCGAAGGGTTCCTCGCGCGATCTGCCTAAACTCCATTTTATATAAATAAACTTTTCTGTCTTCCTGGAGACGCATGCCTCGCGCGCACGGGTCGCTCGCGCGAGGAGTCGCTCGCGCGATTCTCGCGCGCGCGATCGTGGCGCGAGATGAAGCTGAGGCTTCTTCTTCTCCGCGGAAACTGCTCTGTTTCAGCTTAAGGGGTCCAAATTGACCCATTTTGCAATTCTAAAGTATATAGGGCATATAATATATGGATTTCTTTGATTTTTCACAAGGATTATGATTCTATAATCAATTTAACACCATTTGATCCATAGCTCTCCAATTTTATGAAAAACTAAAACATGTCAAAACTTCATTTTCAATATACTTTCTTATATGAACAAATTAAGGTCTAATACTTTGATAGTAGCTACTAGGGACTATAATCTTCCTAAATCATCTCAAGAATTTCGTTTTGGTTAAGTTTTGAAAATGATGATTTTGAAGCTCAAGCTTCCATGGTTAAAATCAACAATGGTGATTAACAATTATACACACACAAGTAATAACTAAGCATGAATTACATTTAAGAGTGAGTTAATAATACTCACTGTGATATAGATTTGAAGTGTGTGTTGAGAAAGATAAAGAATTTAGCAATCCCAAGTGAAGCTTCTAGCTATGGTGGTTGAGCTCTTCTCTTTCTAAAATTGCAGTGGTTAGACTCTCAAGCTCACTCTTTAAACTCTCTGTGATATGTATGTGTTGAATGTCATATGTGTGTGGTGTATATTGGATATATATAGAACTCTCAAAATTTGGAGAACTTGGAGCCCAAGTAGTTTCTCTAATACACTACAATTGAATTGTTTTACCAATTACTAAAAGAGCTATAACCACACAGTTCATGTATATTGATTATACATACGTATACACACTCCTACAAGATTTGAAGAGGCAACCATAGGCTAGTAGAGGTCATAAGCTAGAAGTGTTTGGGAATATTAGCTTAGGCACAACATTAACACACCCAAGTTATACATTCCCAAACAAGTGCAAGGCAATCATTAGCAATATTAAATAGATATAAAGTAAATGCCCAATCAGTCACTTCCACAATCTGTGGAAGTTCGACACAGCGTGGACAGTTTTGAGTATAAACTGGTATTTTCGGGGTGCTGTGGTCACCACAAAGATACAGAAAATTCATTTTAACTTAAGAATTGATTTTCTGGTTTCATAAAAATACTGATTGAATCCAAAGAAATTATTTTCATCGTCTTTGAAATACAGACTTTGAAATCCACACGGGTATTATAGATTTTATGAAAATTACAATTTGACCCCAACAATTCTTAGCTTGCAATAATTCAAGAAATAAAATTTAGAACATGAGAAATGTAATTAAATGAAGCAGTCAATACCAAATGAAATTAAATATGATAATGCAATTACAAATTAAATATGAAAATGCAGGTTATTACATGTATTCTATGATATACTCTTGGTTGTCGCATGCGACAACGAATGTTGGCGAGTCTGTTGGTTTATGTCTGTTCGTTCACTTGTTTGATTTATTGTTGTCTTTGTTGATGGCATCATTGTGTCTTCTTAGACACTTTTCCTTGTGAGACCCTCTGACTTTGGCAGTGACATATCTTTTGCCATATTGTTTTGAGATGGGATCTATCAATAGATCCATCTATTAGTGAAATCGTTATAATTGACTATAACAACGTTTATGTTTTGGGATGTGAATCATTTCTTCTACCGACATCAAGTTGCCATTGTTGTAGACTTTTGTGTCTATATTGATCATTGTCTTATTATGAGGAGCGATGTACTACGAGTAAGTCTTTGTGACTCGTACCTCTTATGTGGTTAAGACGTAGCTTTATGAAGTTTTCCTTGGCTTCATTCTTGAGCGTTTGGATCATTCATTGGGAGTTGACCCAGTTATTTGGTTCATTGTGGAACTCGTGTCTTGAAACATCATACTTTTGCTTCGTATGACGATTCTTTGATGGTATTTCATTAATCCACTTTGAGAATCCTGTGTTTAATTGTAATTCGATCTCTGTGTAATATTCACGCTTGTGTATTATCTTCCATCGATTCTTTTATATATCGATTGAAGCTTATCCCATTTATTCCTTGGATCTTGCGAACGTTTTCACCATGAGTGATGGTTGTAGAATGTTATTTCCATTCTACGGGTAACCCTCTGTTCTTTAGATTGGGGTTTCCGGCTTGATGAGTAGATCATATCTTTTGTTGGTATACATATCCTTTGTATACTTGTTGCTTATTCGTTTTTGAGACAAATTTTTGGGTATACAACACCCCGTTGTGTTCTTGTGATCACGTGTTCCTTTTGAAGGGATCACGTTTGTTTTGATTCAATGAATTTGAGATGTACTTTGTTTTCATTCAAGTACGTTTTGGTTGATCCAATGGTTTGGAGATTCATGTCCATTATTATTGTTGATCCTTGGAGTTGACTCCGTCCTTTAAATGTAGAACCTCGTATATCCCTTGCGTTTGTTCCTAATCACCATTGGTGTGCTTACTGACTGTTTTATTGAGCTTTCCTTTCCTTTCTGGAATCGATGTGTGAGATGTTTCGTTTTCTCACGTTGTGCTAGTGTTCACGTTGTTTGTGATACTACGGCATTGTGGTGTGGTCGTGGAGCATTCTTTGATTGAGTACCTTTCGTTCTTGTTCGAATTCCGGGACGGAATTCTTTTAAGGGGGGTAGATTGTAGAAACCCAGAATTTTAAAAAGGGTACTTTAGTAATTTTGGATTAATGTGGGTCTTGGTTTGGGACAGTGTATTTTATTTTGATACATGGTGGTATTACTTTGGTATTTGTTTTGGCACATGTGTGTATATGCATGCTATATATTTGTGTGTGGGTGTGCGTGTGCGTGTGTGGAAGACAAGGACGAGACCCACAAGTCACCTCCCAACCACTCTCAACCACTCCCAACCACCCCAACCACTAAAGCTTCCCTGGGAAGCTTCCCCCTCTCTTTCTTCCTATATAACCCACCTATATATCTCTCTCTCTCTCATTCATTTTCTTTTTTTTTCTCTCTCATCTATCTCTCTCTAGTTTTTGGGAGATAAAACTCCATGGAAACCTAGACCTTCAAGCTCATTTTGAAGACATTTCAAGCATATTTGCGTCAAGATCATTAGAGATCTATTTGTTCCCCTTGCAAAGAACTTCCTTTGGGTACTCTCCTTTTCCATTTTGACTTCCTATTTATTGAGTTTCTTGCTCTAGAACTTAAGGGATAGTTTGTGTTGTTTTGTTTCACCGTGGTTATGATTTCTAAATGTGATTTTATTTAACTAGGTGTTGATAGCTTATGGGATTTACTAATGTACATAATTTCTTCTTTGGATCTTTTTGGTGAGAGTATTTGCTCAAATACTCAAGAGGTAGATTTCATTGTTTAAGTGCACTATTATTTCTAACTTCATGGTTTGCCATGTGTAAATTAGTGTTAATAGACATTAATCTTGTTTTGGAAATCTTCCTATGTGATTAATTGAATGATTACTTGACCTTATGTGCTTACTTGAATCCATATCTAAACCGAAATGCAATTTGAGTTTCTATGGGTTCAAATACTAATTGATGTTAGAAATCTCTTATTTGCCTAATGAGATGATTACCTTTTATATCAACTACCATGTTTACTTCTTGTCATTGTATTCTTAGAAATGACATTGTTAAAGCATAACCGCATCTAGTAGCATATCATAGTCGCCAAGTCGGCAAAGCATTCATGGCATTGATGGCTTGGGGCATATGAAATTGTTAAAATTCCCACGATTGGGGAATGTTTTGGAATCCCCGTTTGGGGTTGTAATTTGATGAGATTCCGAAAGCAGGTGTGAAGTGAGGAAGGTTGTTTGTGATCCTTAAAACATTCGAAAACGCAAGATCATATTCGGCTAGCTACCGGAGATCTTGTATGCTACACTCACGATTGAGTGGCTCGATATCCGGTGTGAGAGTGTGTGATTGGGATATTGAGTTGGGAATGTCTCACAGTTTGGCCATCCGGCTAGTTGCATCGCCACGGCGGCAAAGCATTGTACCGCATGTCATAGCATGATTTTAGAAGTAGTAGTACATTTCTACAATGTTTTCTACGAAGCCGTCGTGCTTAATGAATCTATAAAACCCCATTTTTCAGGAAATGTTGATTAGGGCAAGGCCCAAGAGTTATCCGACGCATAGCATCTCGTTTTGTAAGATTCATTACGAGGAAGTCTTGTGATATGTTAATGTTCCAATGATATAGTTCATGGTAGAAACATTGTAATTGTTGTTACCGTTATCTCATTTGTAGATTTGAATTACAAGATGTTATTTGTAAATTCCTTGTTGATCTTGAACTTGTTAGTTGGATCTTCTTAGATCCTTGTTAAATTATGTTTTTAACACTTATTATCAATTCTTAGCCCATGGTTACCTTTTTAAGGAAAAATTACTATTTTCAATTTTCGAAGGACCGTTTGGTCGTATTCCTTCAAAAACCGCTTTAGTGATAAACTTTCAAAGCAAACTTCATTACTTGTTACTTCTAAACCTTTGGAGTTTCTTTATACTTCTTTACAAACTCTTTTCAAAATCAAACTATGTTAGTTGACCCTATTTGACCCGTTTGGTCCTGGTGGGTCAACCCTTGACTTGTTGACTTTTCTTTGGAATCCACGTTGGATTCCCCTTTGCTTCCACCTTGTGGATTGGTCCACGTTGGGCTATTTCGTGCTTTACGTTGTATTGTTTGACTCGTTGACCTCGCTCACGTGAATTGATTTTCAGGACGTTACAGTTATATCCCTCTATATCTCTCATATACACCACAAAAAAGAACTCTCACACATTTAATCAAACGACATATGAAATCATTTCAACATATATTATTTACATTAAAACAATCCAACAGGAAGTGAGGAGAGAGTACATGGGGGAGAGAGTGAGACAGTGTCAGGAGAGTGATGTCGATGGGCATGTGTTAACAAATGGTCGGACGGTCTAAAATTGTCTTCCATAATGGACGGTTCAGATTAGTTTTTGACTAAAAAAATTTGTCTTCCATAACCGACGGTTCAGATTAGTTTTTGGCTCAAAAAACTGAGCCCCAAGATGTTACAAACAGTCCAAGAATCCATCTTAGCACACAAACCCTTTAATAAAAAATAACCAAACATGGTCCTACAACCCATTTACATGTATAACACAATTTATTGTCCAATAACTTTATTCGATAGAAACAGGTAAGACTATAATCACAAAAAATTAAAAGACTAAAGGAAAGGAACCCCTACCAAATCCTTCACGAACCCTCTGTTTGAGAAGAACGAACTGAAGTGAAGTAACGTGGGAATGGCAGAGGATATGGTCGCTAGAGAGAGATGGAGATAAAGAGTCTCCTAAAAGAAATAACGCAGGGACTCACACATTTTTAGGCTTAATTTGGTCTAATTTTGGTGCTTTTCCTTTTTTAAAGCACAATTTCATATTAATTCATTTGGTAACTAATTTATGGACTTTACAAAAATTGAACTTGGGCTTTTTTTGGGATAACTTTTAAAAGCTCTACAATTGAGTTTTTAAAATCAAAGTTGTTTATTGGTTTCATGATGTGTTTTTTAAAAGCGTAATGTTCCACTTGTACAAAATTATCAAACATCTTAATAATAAATTTAATAAGCTACTTTTAAAAAGACACGTGGGGGCCAAACTAAGCCTTAAGCACAAATCAGAATTTCTTTGTTATGCATTCTTACATGTATACACGCACATACATCAATAATCTCCCTTAATTAAACGAACAAACAAGCCACCCTAATTATTACCTAATGCCATTCTACTTTTCAAACTAATTATTGAGTTGCAATAATATCCATTGAGTTTCATCGGATTAAATCAATAAGTCATGTATGTAACAATACACTCATGCGAAGATACCAATTAATGTTACACATGGGTGGGTCACACAAGCAAATGCAATTTGAATTAAATAAATTTAAAAAAAAAAAATCCCAAGTTATTACAAATCCTGCATCAGCCAAAGGTTCTTGAAAGGTGGTGATTTTATCTAATTTCATTAATAACTGTGTTAATAGTAATGAAAAGACGCAAGTGATCAATCATGCTACCAATGAACTAGTTGCATCCTGATAAAAAAAAAATTAATAGTAATAAAATTGCATTTGAGGGGGGGCGGCGAGTTTTACAAGCCTATGATTCCATTAGCCAGTACTTTTTGAGGCGGCTAGCATACATTATGCGGAGAAGAACCAAGGGAAACTTATCATTCTTTCCTATTGATGGCCAACACGCACGCACGCCCTCTCTGACCATTGAATGGACTCTCAAACTGAAGCCATTAGGTAAGGTTTATTGTTGCTGCCACAGAATACCATATGATCTGGTTGCACTTGTTCCTCTGGGGGTAGACAAAATTGAGATTAGCAGCTCTGACTATGGAGTACAACTTTACTATCCATATCAACCATAGCTCTACAAACTAATAGATAATACCACCTAGTAGTAATTTATAACACAAGTCTAAATAGCCAAAAAAATTAAAAAGCATGATTTTCAATCATGAAAATTATAGTTTGAAAATGGACATGTGATATCGCTAAATACCATAAACTCAAGTATTTCCAACAAGAAATCAGGGACATTCATACTTTAAAACAAATTTAAGTCACACCAAGGCCAATACACGCATTGACGCACAACATTACTATTATACATGCATTTTAGAGGTATTGTTATTATGTTCATTCAGGAGACACTCAGTTAAGTCAGATAATTACAAGACCAAGAACTCTTCATATGATGGTAGGTATGATTTGGGAGTTTTAACACCTCATGACAAAGACAAGAAAGTTTCTTTGCAAAGCAATGTTAGAAATGGTCCCTCCGTATCAAAACTTATAACAGGCTTAGCAACAGTCATTCAACTCGGCGGATCAAAACAGATGCAAACTATAAATATGTGTACATAATCTACACTCCACCATAGGTTTGAATTGTAGAACGTTAAGTACTTATTCAAATTACGGACTTTTTCTACTGCTTGAATTGTAGACTTGGTGTTAAGAGCTGTAGACGCAGAAGACACAAAATAAGGTGTTTCTTGTGAGATGTTATGTGGTGACTATATAACCAGGTGTGAGTGATGAAAGTAATGATGAAGTTGTGTGAAAGAAATGGTGATTAGCTGCCCGTCTTTCCGAGTAAGAAGTGATAAGAACATCCACAGCGCATACACTAATCTAAAGCAAAACATTTGTTAAGTTTAGTGTACAGAACTGGGACACTAACAGTGGTGTTGTAAACTACACGGCACACACAATGCCATTTGGGATTGGCATGGCACAGTATGTTTCCGTGTGAGTGTTTGCACCATAACCAAAAAAAAAAAAGGAAAAGCCAAACAGCACACACTGTGCCGTTTAGAAGCGGCACGGCATGGCGTGTGCCATTTGGGAGATAAGTGTGCGTGACATGGCACAGTGTGTGCCGTTTGGGAGTGGCACAACTTTGTGTGTGTCGTGTAGTCTCTCACGGCACACTCTGTGCCACAGCCCTCGTACATTAGCAAAACTTAGCCGAACAATAAACTTAAGTTCTACTAGGTTTACATGTTGTAAACTGTTGAACAGAGCACCATTGCAGACGTCCCTAATTTCAAATCCCTTAAGTTTAGTGTTTATTGCGTCCCACTGTGAATGCTCTAATATAGTCTTTGATTAGTGCTGTATGTTGGCGACCGTATAGCAAGTTGTGAGTGTAAAACAAGTGGTCTAGGACTAGAGTGAAAAAAGAAATAAAAGAGGCATACCTCTTATCTTCTTCAGTGTAGTATTGAGGTTCAGTTCAAGTTTCCATACTTTTTAAGTTTCCATGTATGGCTTTATGACATATGAGCCGAGTTGTTTAAAATGTGAACTAAATTGTCGAAAATCATAACATTGTTGCATTCACATGAACCCATTTTCCATCAGACATAATCACTGGGGTACCTGAATATCTCCATAACTTGTACAACTATTTTGCCTACTCATGCCGGATATCTTATATAGTATCTTGTAATCAATCATGAAGTTGACCTTTGAAATTATTAGCAGCTGGATAGGCCCAGTGCCAGTGGGGATACAGTATTTTGCTTCAAATGCCGAACTGCAATCTCATATTTTTTTCCCCAAATAAAACCAGTGGACATTTCACAACTCCATAGTGGACTTGTACATATAAATCAGGTGTTTAAAGACTTTACGTGAAAACCCATGTCAAATGCATTAAAACCCTGAGCATGTTTATGAAGGACAAATATCAAGGGTCTAAACCATTACAGCCAGATAGTTGTTTCTAGTAATATTATGAGGATCTCGGTTTTAGTCACACTCAACCTAAAAAAAAAGAGGAATAAAATCTGCTACTAGTGACAATACATTAGAGAAAATTCCCCTACAAGAATGCAAGTTAAAATCCCGCAGCATTTTTACTTCTCCTCTCAACTTCTGTTTAGGTATAACAATTAATAAATTTGCTCATAATCCTTCCATTCGAGTATTTTGCAACACCATTCATCTTCTCTCATGCCAAAAGAGTCGCACTCTGAAGCTTATAAGAAGACATGACATGGGCGATCGAGGATTCGGTCTTACGAAGCACTCATAAGAAACAAATTCCATTAATAGGATGCAGTTAGCTACACATGTAATGATGCAGTTAGCTACACAGGTAAATGTCTCAAGCTCTGCAGCCTAATTGTGTGATACTGTGATTTGTGTTGTCTATTATATGTATACCAAAAAAAGAAATTATTCATGTGACCGTCATCTATGAAGCACGGGTACTCCATTTTGAGTGTCATACGAGTACCAGGTACTCCACGGCAGGATACGAAGACTCAGCCGATACCGAGATGACTTGGCCGAGACGACACTGTTTTGTATGCTTGCGAGACGAGATCTAGGAAAGAGACAAAATAAACAAAACGACGTAGGATCGGTGACCATCTCGACCGTACCGCCATGTATCAGACAAGATGGTGCCGTCTCGCACGAGATCTCAGCCGAGACGCGGAGACGAATCTCAAAAAGACAGATTTGAAGCAAAAAAAAATTGGGGCAAATGGTTCGAATGGTACCTTGGATGCATTATTTTCATTGATCTGAAGGAGAGATACCTTCGTAGAACTCCACGAGGCGCTCTCTCTCTCTCTCTCTCTCTCTCTCTCTCTCTCTCTCTCTCTCTCTCTCTCGGGTTGGATACAGTAGGCTTAAGTTATAGTACTAGACAAAACACTTTTTTTTTTTTTGAATAAAATATTAGACTTAACACTATAATACACTTATATTAGACTTAACACCTATTCATAATACATTTACACTATATTAGACTTAATATAATATAGTAGGCTTTATTGTTTTTCTTTTTTTTATTACATAATAGGTTTTATTATCTTCTCAAAAAGAACAAAAACAAAAACAAATATACTATATTATAGTATAATATAATATACTATGCTATATGACTATATCCCAACCGAAAATAGTATAATGTGGTTTATGCATAATATTATCTTCTCACATTAAGACTTAATTTTTAATAAACAAAAGACTTAATTTTTAATAAAAAATTACTTAGGAGACTAATGGAAAAGTATAGTGAGAAGAAAAAAGATCTATATATGGTTTTTATTGATTTAGAGAAAGCTTATAATAAGGTGCCTAGAGATTTAATTTGGTGGGTGCTAAAGAAGAAGGGAGTGACCAAGGGTTATATTGACATAGTGAAGGATATGTATGATGAAGCGGTTACTAAAATTAGATCACCGGCTGGAGAAACAAGCGAATTCCCAATTACCGTAGGCCTGCACCAAGGGTCGGCCATGAGCCCTTATTTATTTGCCCTAATTATGGATGAATTGACTAGACACATTCAAGATGAGGTCCCATGGTGTATGTTGTTCGCAGATGATATTGTCTTGGTTGATGAGACTAAAGGGGGACTCCACACTAAACTGGAAGCTTGGAGAAGCACTGGAGACTAAGGGGCTAAAGATAAGTAGGACGAAAACAAAATACATGGAATGCAGTTTTAGCAGCAGTGGAAGTAGAGACAACGAAGTAATGAAGATCGAAGACTAGGAGATTCCAAAGAGGGAAAGCTTTCGCTATCTAGGTTCAATGATCAGTAGAGATGGAGAGATTGGTGATGACGTGACGCATAGAATTAAAGTAGGCTAACTTAAGTGGAGGAGTGCTTCCGGAGTATTATGTGACCGGAGAATACCAGCGAAATTGAAAGGAAAATTTTATAGGACAGCAATTAGGCCAGCTATGCTCTATGGACAGAATGTTGGGCATCTAAGAAACAACACATTAGCAAAATGAGCGTAACTGAGATAAGGATGCTAAGGTGGATGTGTGGTAAGACTAAGAAAGATAGAATTAGAAATTAGTACATTAGAGAGCCAGTAGAAGTGGCACAGATTGAGGATAAGTTGAGGGATAATAGACTTAGATGGTTTGGCCATGTGCAACGAAGACCTATAAATGCACCTGTGCGAAAGAGTGATAAGATCGTAGTGTCTGGAATGGTTAGAGGGAGGGGCAGACCTACACTGACCTGGGAGTATGTAGTGCAACAAGATATGAATATGTATAATTTAAGTAAGCATATAGCTCTTGATCGTGCAGAATGCAGAAAAAGGATTCATACAGCCGACCCCAACTGATTGGGACACCAGGCTTGGTTTGATTTGGTTTGGTTTGGTTAAATGACTTATTATTTCTTTCTAAATTAAGTTTGAAATAAGAGATTGGAGCATGTAGTCACTAATTCATACCAAACTACGCAATCGCTTGGCAATGCAAAAGTTGCATAAACTATTTTTGTGCACTACAATTTGCGATTGCGATTCAAAAATATGTACTTAAAAGATGATGAGGATTATTACAATCCAATTGATCTTAATCATACTTTTGAAGATGATGACATATTATCTGATTGGATTAGGACCTGCTCTTGGAGATGATTTGACGTGGTTGGACAAAGGTCAAAGAGTAAGAGATGAAGAACAATGATTGGATCAGATATTCAATCTGCAGCGTGTGTATTGGATATTACTCCCTCCGTCCCTTTTTTTGAGTCCTATATTCCATTTTGGGATGTCCCAAAATTAGTGTTCACTTTCCTAAATTGGTATACAATTTTTACTTACTTTCCAAAACTACCCTTCCTTGAAATCTACACCTAAAAAAATTATTGTAATGATTAGGGGCAATTGTGGAAAGTAGGTATAGATTCTTTTTGTCCCCTTAATAAGTTGAGTTCCCAAAGGTGGACTCAAAAAAAGGGACGGAGGGAGTATGTGATATTGTAATTGGTATATTGTGTATTGTGACAATCTATTAGGCAAAATTTGTTATTCGAATTATTTTAAAATTTTTCATTATTTTTCCAGAGTTTTTTGAACCTTAAATCTAGCGTATCTTTGCGTATCGCCCGATACGAATTCGCGGCATCGCGACCAAGTTGTCTCCGCGACCACAGCGACCTTGACCTTGAACCATGCTCCACAGACACCGACACGGACACGCGTACCATACGACTGGGTACGTGTCAGACATGCTTCCAGTCGTGTCAGGTGATTTTGGTTAAAAGTTTGGTGCAGGGTACGGCTAGGACACTGAAGGGTACCGCTCGGGCACGGCCAGAGAAGAAGAAAATAGAACATGGAAGCTAACAACAGAGAGAGAAGAGTGAAGAAAGAAAAAGACTTACCTGGTCGTCGTCGTTGTCAATCAACTCGCAGCATTGCCCTTGTCTCCTTTGTCGGAGACTGCAAATGATGAGCTCCTAGAAGATCAGCTACCCCTTTCGAGCTCGTTGAACCAGCAGCCCTAAGCATCCAGGTGAATCTCTCTCTCTCTCTCTCTCTCTCTCTCTCTCTCTCTCTCTCTCTCTCTCTCTCTTGGCTTGAAGAATACCCTCTCTCTTTTTGGTCTGATTTATAAAGAGAAGCCCTAATTCCTTTTTTAAAATTACCCACACAAAAGCCCTAAATCCTAATGTGTGCATATAAATACACTTAATATTTAAGTTTATTACAAAAAGATCCCTTAGATTTTCACAAATGTTAGTAAACTAATTACCATCTTTACTTATTTGTAAAAAACACCATTTGTAAGGTGTAAACTTATTTGTAATACAAAGACTATTATTTGTATATACATATAAATATTTTAAAAAATATTTTTTATGCAGCGTAGAGCCGTATCCGTACGTGTACCCAAGGATCAAAATTTCGTTTCGGTGTAGTGTTTTGGTGTTCCCAGAAACGGAAACTTTTCAGAAACATTTTGAAAACATGTGGAAACACCGGAAAAAATTGGAAACACTAAGAAACTTGTGGAAACATAATTTCAAACTAAATTGTATGCACATACAATGCTTATAATTGATTAATTGAACCTTTGAGATGTCTATATATGTAGGTATATCAATAATATATAGTTAAAATTGAAAATACAGGATAATTTAGGTGTCAATCTACCATCAAGCAGTTCATAGAATACTGAAAACACCATTCATGGAAAAGAAAAGTTATATATAAGCACATAAGGAGCTGATAAGACATCTCCAAAGTACAAATGGTTGTTCATCCAACAAATTCACATCTAGCCGGCTGTAGAGTGTCGAGCAGGCGCATAAACTGGTCCAGGCTCCGAGGTATTCACCAAGAGGAACATTATACGTGTTCTGGATATATCTGCAATACTCAGTCTAACCCATGTAAGCACGAAACCATGCCTCATAATTAGTCCTAAACCTATCATAATCAACTTCACTACATCCAAATTGAAGTCCATGGCCATGGCCATGTCCATAGCCTTGTGAGGATGATACTTGGGAGTCATATCCAGATGTATAAACTTGACCAACTGTATGTGAATCGTATCCTGAGCCATAAGCATTTGAAGATGAGCAATGGGAGAGGGGTGACCAAAGGGTGAGCAATTTTGGGGTGAGCAAAAATGTAATCATTTTAAAATTAATTTTGTTTGACTAATAATATAAGTAATAACGAATAATAATATAAGTAATACTAACTAATACTCCTAAGTAATACTAACTAATAAAGTAGTAGACCACTAGTGTTATATATATATATATATCATATAAGATACACTTATATTAGCAATCAAAAAGAAAGATAAACACTTTTATTAGCAGCAGCAGCTTCTTGCGAGAAAGAAGAAGAAGAAGAAGAAGAAGGAGGAGAGAGAGAGCTGATAGAGAGACGTGAGAGATTGACAGCTCGACAGTCTCGAGCTAAACCCACATGGAACCCCAGATCATCATCATCGATTCATCACCATCATCATCATCATCATCATCAAAAGAAGAAGAAGAAGAAGAAGAGGCCAACGAAACCCTAGATCAGTAGCAGCAGCAGCAGAAAAGATGTATAAACTTGACCAGCTGTATGTGAATCGTATCCTGAGCCATAAGCATTTGAAGATGAGCAATGGGAGAGGGGTGACCAAAGGGTGAGCAATTTTGGGGTGAGCAAAAATGTATTCATTTTAGATTTAATTTTGTTTGACTAATAATATAAGTAATAACGAATAATAAAATATAAGTAATACTAACTAATACTCCTAAGTAATACTAACTAATAAAGTAGTAGACCACTAGTGTTATATATATATATATCATATAAGATACACTTATATTAGCAATCAAAAAGAAAGATAAACACTTTTATTAGCAGCAGCAGCTTCTTGCGAGAAAGAAGAAGAAGAAGAAGAAGAAGAAGAAGAAGAAGAAGAAGAAGAAGGAGAGAGAGAGCTGATAGAGAGACGTGAGAGATTGACAGCTCGACAGTCTCGAGCTAAACCCACATGGAACCCCAGATCATCATCATCGATTCATCACCATCATCATCATCATCATCATCAGAAGAAGAAGAAGAGGCCAACGAAACCCTAGATCAGTAGCAGCAGCAGCAGAAGAAAAAGAAGAAGAAAAGGCCAGCCCTAGCCCATGTAATTTTTTTTAAACACAGATTCCCCCAAATTTCTCTTCTTGAATCATTTTAATTCCACCTCTTTTTCCATCCCTGTCAAAACACGTGAATGTTTCGGTCGAAACAAAGGTGTTTCATACGAAACACAACGAAACTCTCGAATCTTGTCGAGACCTTGGAATTTCGAGATTCCTCCACTGTTTCGTATCAGTGGCCCACGAAACCGAAAAGTTTCGGCTGTTTCGAACGAAACGAAATTTTGATCCTTGCCCGTACCCTACATTTTTGGGAATTTCCATACCACCATACCCGTATCGTATCGTATTGTACCCGTGTCACGTGTCAGTGTCAGTGCTACATAGACCGTCATAGCCAATGTGTTCTCTTCGTTATTGTAGATCCACGTGGGTCACACAGAATACTCAAATCACAATAGAAAGTCTTACAATTGTGATAGTCACACAACATAATTTATCTGACATTAGATGTAAGACAATAAATTCTAATTGAATGTGTAACCTAACCTATACTAATCAAAGTTTATGTACAATAAAAAAAATTCTAAATGCATATACAAACAAATCTGTCCATATATGCATACCAGTACATTAAATAATACATGAGCCTCTCTGCATGTAAAAATAAGTTTTTTTATTTTTTTTAAATTTAAACACTAACATAGAGATGATAAACTTTAACTTAATGGTGATCCAATGTACATGGATAGAGGATATATAAAGCCAGCTTTGGACCATGGTTGAATCCCCAAATGACAATCTTTAACTGTTTACCTAAATTGGAATTGCAATTGAACCTTTGCAAAAATTAGTAGTTGTTTACTGTGCCAAGTGTTTTTTTTCTTTTTCTTTTTTTACACTAGATATGAGATAGTTTAATATACAGCCTCAGTATGCCTTTTCACCTCCTTCCAACCATTGCAGTCTTAGATTTTTTTTTGTATGCATTTGTGCCTGACAAATATATATATATTTATATATATACACGGACTACATTCACATAAACATAGTCCTTTTGTATTATATGAGTTTCTCTTTCCCCACTATAAATGTGCATATATCATTGATGCATTTGCACGGGTGGTTGTCGACTAGTTTATAAAGAACTACAAACACCACATCATACCTTGTTGATGCATCTGCTGTTCATGGGGTAGGAAAATGTACAATGTTAAGATTAAACTGGAAGAGGCTCTTCCTTAAGTACACCACCCATTTCCATTCTCCATGATCGATCAACCAAAGGCGCGAGCTCTCTATAGATACACCAATAACTCTGTCACTAGCATAATCAAGAGCACGTGTATATAACCAACAGGGAAAAGATAAGAGTAGCAAAACCATAGGAGTGCCACAATTCGGTTTATCATTGGGTATGATCCATTGGACTAGATTGCAGAATTAAAGTATTACAAGACATAACAGGGCCTTTTGAAATACAGCTAATAAATTTATTTCGCGTTTCAATAGGATTTGGTAGGAGTCTGTTGTTATTTTGGTTTTATAAACTACAATATTTATTTATAATACAAAAATCTACCAATTTAATAATTGACTTCTATTATTATGAGTGATTCGGGCAGCACCTCAAGCTCTATGCTAATGTAACCTGAGTGTCAAAATGTCATTTTTTTTTATTTTTTTATTTTTTTTTTACAGGGAAGTGTCAAAATGTCATATAAAGCAGATTTTCATGGGAAATTCAAATGGTACCAAATAAATTTCCTAGCTCAGATTTGACAAACGATGATAGGAGAAAGTCTGAATCATGCTGACAAGACAACAGTCTGATTTCAAATAAATGAATATAATAAAAAGTAAGCAAGTTAGAAATATATGGGAATATGAAAGCTCACTTGAGGTCATGGCTGACAATGAGTAAAGTTAGTTCTTTCTTTAAATTCTTTAACAGCTTTACAACATCTGCACGTGCCTTCCAATCTATTTCCATAGTAGCAGAAGACAAAGCTTTAGTAGTTTGGGGAAGGTGACTTAACCAATGAAGTAGGAGGTGAATTGCAATATTGCAAAATAGCCTGAAGTGTAGACATTGATACCTAAAATTCCTAAAAAGTTCTGTGAGACATGTATATTGGTTAAAGAGTTGAATGGGAATAAAATAACATAAATAAAAATCGATTTGGAGCTTTACAAGCTAGAAGCCCAACTAAGAACAGTAGTTGATTGTCCTGAACAAAGGCTAACCATTTTCTATTCTTATTTCCTTTCTTTTCAGAATTTTTATCAATCAAACATTAAGTCAACAATGACGTGATGCCAATCTTTTGCATATTTTTTTCCTTCAAAAAAAAAACTTTGGAAGGAAAAAAATAAGAAAAGACCTTTCTTTGCATGCAAGTAACCGAGTACGAGAGTTGCCGAATATTGCATGTATTAATAAATACAAAATAAAATCTCCACAACCCCTTGAATAAATAGACGTTCAACGTGGGCGAAAGATGAATGACAATTAGGACTGGAGCATTAAATGTATTAAAGAGCACAATGACGCATCTTCATACCAAGACCAGCAAGAGGTTCATCTAATATCAGTAAATCGGGAGTTTGCACCTGAATAGAGTCAACAAAATTTTAGCAGGCATCTATACCCAACAATGAACAACTATATAAGTGTTGATCGTATAATCTAATAAAAAATTTAAGCCCACACACACACACACACGGAAAGAGAGAATTTTACTAATTGAATTGCTAGGGCCAGCCGACGTTTATAGCCGCCACTTAGGGAGTGAGGATCTTTATCCAAGGAGATTCCATTCAGACCAACCTGAGTGTATCATTTACGTGCGAGATGGTCTTAATAAGTTAATATTTAGGAAAGAAAATCATTTGGCAACCAACACATACAAATAACAAAAAGATATCCAGAAAATAAGTAAGCACGACTAAAGGAAATTTTGTCAAATCTGTAGGAGCATAATTACCGAATAAATAGCTCTTTGAAGTCTTGAAGCAAGAAGCTCTTTCAATTGAAGGCCACCCCTTTTCCCTGGCCACCCAAATGTAACTTCGTCCAATACATTGTCTGCCACGAAATACCTAGTCCACAATGGTTCATCTTAAACAGTCAAACTTCAAACCCACGATTCACAAATATTCACAAAAAAATTTATATATATATATAAGAGCAAGGCTCTCCGACGACCGGTCCGTTTACGGACCAGTTTTTAGCGACAAAAATGTTACTTTAAAAACAATGCATTTTCAGCGACGAAAAATTTCGTCCCTAAAAGTCATATTTTTGTCGCTAAAAGTGGTCCGTTTTAGAGCCTCTATATACACAAAGTCCTGGGAAAAAAAAAAAAAAAGAGTGCAGTTTATAATTATGCAAATAGGAAACAAGAACTAAAATAGTAAAATTAGACTTAAACTGGTTAGAAAACTAAGTGATACAAACAATTTGGTACACTGATCTATACAAAAAAATGTAGGAAACAAGTGATGCAAAGCTCTCACGGTAAATCACGAATGGCTCTAACAAATACATATTTTCTTTTATCAATTAGAAGTAAATACCTCTCAGGAAACTGGAAAACAATACCCACTTTTTCAGGCGTTAACAATTGAGGAGATTGATTTGCCTTGCCATCACTACCATATCTTTGAATGCAAATGGAACCTGACGTTGGTTTGCTCAGCCCTGCAATTAGCTTTAAGGAAAAGATGGACAAGATGCCAAGAAAATACACAAGGGGTATAAAGAGGTAGATATCACGAGGAAAACCTGCAATAGAGTAGTTTTTCCACTTCCACTCCTTCCAAAGATCAAGCCACAACTGCAGCAAGAGATAATCTTATGAAAGCAAAGTTGACTGCTTGTATTGTATAAGGTGGGTTTGACTAGGAGAGAATGTACAAATCAAATAACATCCAACCCCATAGGATTTTCAAATTATCAAATTCATTCCATAGGACTGATGGGAATTTGTCCAATACTGTAATACAAGAACCTAATAGATTTGATGTCCAAGTTAATCGATTCTAACTAATATCTTGCCATGGACAAGAGCTAATCAGCACCAGTTAAATGGAAACTCCAATGTAGGACCCGGTGAACGGACGATCTTGAACCAACACTAATGCACTTCCAGCGTCCTCTACTAATAAGCAACCAAATGGGACCTATGTTACAACGACTCGAGTAAGGGTGTCGGGTGTGGGGTACCCGTCCAAGCGTTTGATTTTAAATCAGTTGCCTTTCCAATACATTCATTCAGAAGCTTTCGACTATATAGAAAGCACTGTAGAATCTGTCCTCCCTTGTTCCGGTCATGGAATAGACGAAATAAATAAATAAAATGGATGCTTGTTCAAGAATGAATCTTAGGCTTCCCAAATTCATGAATCTAAGAACACGGGGACACTGCAATAAAACTATATTTTTCTTATATTTCTAAGAGAAAGGCTTTATACGTAAAAATAAGACTTTAACATGAACATTTAGGCCATTATGAAAGAAATTGTAGCCATAAGCCAAAGGAATACAATTAGAGACTTTAAAACACTATTATACAAGTAGGTAACATGCTTCTTGGTGAGTGTTCATCCATTATGTGTCGGACACATATCCCATACCCTCGTCGGAGTGTCGGAGTACTATCAGGTACTTCAACCTCTTAAGAAGAGTCCATGTAACATAGAATGGGACAATACACATACCTTTTCTCAGGAAGGGAAAAATTAACTCCATTCAAAAGGTTGATCTGAGTTCCCGGGGGCCGGTAGCTAACATCCCTTGCCTCAAACAAAACGAACATAACATTAGAGGAACTTGAAACACTTACACTTTTACTTCTAAGATCTAATCAAGGTATGATTGGTAAGAGTGATTTGAATGAATGTGTTATAAAAATGATAGGCCTGCAATTATTTGTCCACGAGGACTCAGCCGAATGAGAAAACTGTAATAAACTAAGTTCCTTGTAGGTAGTAGTTGCAAAGCGATAATTATAACAGCTAAAATAGTGCTTGAAGTGTTACAGATATGGAACACAAAAACAGCATTGAAACAAAGTGCACCGAAAGAGCTTTCAGGGTACCTATCTTTTCAAACAGAATTCACTTAAGAAGATGCACTCCATAAAAAATTTAGACATTTCTGTTTCAAATGTGTCACAAGCAAAGAGGTATTTTCTCTCTTGCTTTTTCTTCTTTCACATTTTGCCTTTCCGTCCATGTTTTCTGTTTGGATTTGAGGGCATTTTTATGTGCTTGCTTTATCTCAGTCCACTCAAATCTCTGTAATCTAACAGCCAACAAATATTCCAATTATTTTAAACTAAAAAGGAATTAATAGTTTAACTACACACCCTTTTCGTAATGGTCTACTAAACCCATAGTTATAAGTAGGGCCCGGCCCGGCCAGCTCAACCACTGAACGGGTTCAGTTTCCACTTCTAACCAGACAGGAACGAACCCGGTGTAGACCGCATTAACAGTTCGGTTCGATCAGTGAACCATGTGACCCAGACGGTAACCAGACAGGTTTTGTTCAATAATTAACACTATTAACTTTGAGGAGGTCAAGAGTTGAACCCATGACTTCAAATAACTTTTGGGACTACTAGACCACTAAGCTAGATTTGCTATTGAGACTTGGTTTATATATTCATCATATAAAACTAAAAAGAAATTACATAAGGACTAAGAGACAATTTTATACTTTGACGGGATACATATCAATTGTTGTTAGGACCGATTATGTATTCGATTGAACCTGTATCTAGAAACAATATATATATTTTTAATTACACCAATTATGGTGAAATAAAATTAGATAAATAACACATTTCAAATGCATTTTGTGTTGAAGCTTGATATACATTGTTGGCCCATTCTCTAACAGCTTAAGCTTTTGGAGTAGTTGGTAACTTAACATGGTACCAGAGCCTTGTTTGTGGGAGGTCCTGAGTTTATAGATTTGCTATTGATTTTATAGATTTGCTATTGAGACTTGGTTTATATATTCATCATATAAAACTAAAAAGAAATTACGTAAGGACTAAGAGACAATTTTAAATTTTGATGGGATACATATCAACTGTAGTTAGGACCACTTATGTATTCGATTGAACCTGTATCTAGAACCAATTTCTATCTTTTTAATTACACCAATTATGGTGAAATAAAATTAGATAAATAACATATTTCAAATGGAATGAGAACTAATTATATTAGAGATTGCCATTTATATTATTGATGTCTTCATATTTTATATGTATTTGTCATGTTTTACACCAAGATAATCTTTTAAAATCATTTTTTGTAGGTTATTATCATTACTTTGTATCCCTATTTTTATTTTTTAGTAAATTAAATTTGTATATATCTGGTGTGACCAATTAACCCGACAATTGAACCACTAACCTATCCACAGGTAATCTTGCTGGGTTGAAGTCTGGCTCTGAGAACTATGACTAAACCCTTTTTCCTTCTTGTGAAACACGTTCATTGAGACACAACCACCACCTTTACTAATTGAGATACTCAAAAAGATCGCATTAACTTCAGGCAAACATAGGGTAATTCAGCACTTGTGTAAACTTTAAAGTTCCTAATAAGAATCTGAGCTTCCATGATTTTTACAATGAGTAAATTCATACCTTGCTCCATTAGAACACTTAGCAAAAATGCAAGAACAAGGAAATTGATTTCTCTCTCTAAGCTTTCTCATGAGATACACAAGTGATGGGGTTGTGCACATTTATATTAGAAAAATGTGCTTATGATATGTTTATGATTCACTTACGCATTTAGCATACATGCGATCGCGTATTCAAACGATCATTTTCATTAAGTGGCCATCATGCCATAGCTAAATAAATTACTAGTGGGAGTTATAGCGGTTGTGTGCCAATAAATCGACACAGTCCCTTCTATATACCACAACACTAACAACCTAACTATCATGACCCATAAATGAGAAAATTCATTAGGTTCATCAATAATGCATTTCTGTTTTCATTTATCAAATCATTCATGCGCGTACATACATAAATCAACAGAAACATAACTTTAATGATTCGGAGTATGTTAAGTAACTCCGTCTTCCCAAATCGTGGTGGATGGAAGCCCTTAAGTCCACCATGTATTTACTAAACAGGTAAGGCAATCCCCAAACATTAGGAGTCGGTGACTATAAACCCTTAGGAATTAGATAGCCGTGGACAGAGAGTGAGCAGATTGGAGAGAGAGAGAGAGAGAGAGAGATGGGAGCTGGTGGCTATAAACCCCAACCTTTTTACCCTTTTTATTTTATAGAGTAAAATGCATTTTGTGTTGAAGCTTGATATACATTGTTGGCCCATTCTCTAACAGCTTAAACTTTTGGAGTAGTTGGAAACTTAACATGGTATCAGAGCCTTGTTTGTGGGAGGGCCTGGGTTCGATTCTCCATTCCCGCTTTGTTGTGCATATTTGCACTTTGCTATTTGTCTCCACTATGATGGAGTTTGGTTTGTTTGCTCTCCACGAACAAGTCGGGGTTGCACGTGAGGGAGGGTGTTGAAGCTTGATATACATTGTTAGTCCATTCTCTAACAACTTAAGCTTTTGGAGGATTTGGTAACTTAACATTTTGCACCCTAAAACTATACCATGTTTTGTACTTTGGCCCCTAAACAAAATTTTGTGGCATTTTGATCCCTCAATTAACGTTTTGTGACAGTTTGCCCCTTCCTCGCTTTTAAAAGTGACGGGCAAAGTTGTTTTAATTACATCTTCATCCCTATAGTTAGATCTTTTCACTTTGTCCCCAATTTTATTTTATAGAGTAAATTACATTTTGCACTTCAAACTATACCATATTTTGCACTTTGGTCCCTAAACTAATTTTTGTGGCATTTTGGTCCCTCAATTAACATTTTGTGGCAGTCTGCCCCCTTCGTCACTTTTAGCTGTTAAAAGTAACGGGAAAAGTTGTTTTAATTACATACTCACCCCTTTAGGTAGATCTTTTCACTTTGTCCTCGGTTTTATTTTTTTGGTCAATCAAAAGGAGTTTTATTAGACATGAAAAAATCCTGAGGAGGTACAACACACTTCAACAAGTAGCAAAGCCCAATAAAAGACAGAAATATGTCAAAGAGCTCAAAAGTACCCCTTGTGGACTATTTGGCAGCTTCTTTTTCTTATGGAATTAAATCACAAAAAATTACGATTGGTAAAAGTTGTCCAAGATAGCTTTTGTTCAATTGCAATTGCAGAGGCTATTTTGCTAAATATTTAATTTTAGCTTTTGGAATTTCATAAGTACTGAAAAAATGACAGTTGTTGCCAAACATGGCCCAAACAATGGTTATATATGTGATTAAACAACTTTTCCGGCCAATTTTAATGGCTAAAAGTGACCGGATGAAACAAACTGCCACAAAATGTTAGTTGAGGGACCATAAATGCCACAAAATGTTAGTTGATGGACCAAAATGCGAAGAAAAAAAAATGTGTTTAGGGACCAAAGTGCAAAAGAGTATAGTTTGAGGGTGCAAAATGCATTTTACGCTATTTTATATTTTATATATACATATATATATAAATATAGAAACCCTAACCTACTTATATGCATTGTACTGCTACAACTAATATTTCATATGTATCTTTATATTTACTAGTTTACCCCTACAGGTATTATTATTTCTAAAATAGCCATAAAAAAATTTATAACTTCAACAATATCACCCATTATTTTAATAACTTTTCACATGCCCCTAGACTTCATTTAATTTTATTTAGTATTAGATTCGTACCATTTATTTTATATATATGACATATCCCCATACTCGTAGCCAAAATTTGGATCCTTAACGGGTAAGTCCCCTTATCCTAATATTTGGGAGTCTACAAAGTCCGACTTTCAAATACATTTTCGTACCCGACGCATGTACCCGATTCCAGGTAACATAGGAAGAACCACAAGAAATAGCAGTATGAAGATCTCATAAGGATAGGAGATCAACTATCTTGAATGATTGTTTTGAAGTTTCCTAAATCCTTCTAGAACGAATGAAATACACTGTTACACCAAAATTTTGTCCGAATTTGAAAAATCAAATCCCTTCAGTTGACATCATTCTAAGTAAAACGAATGAAATTCACCAACATTTGTCTCGAATGCGGGGAGATTGGTATTGAGAGAAAATTTGGGTTTATTAACGAGGGAAAACGAGAGGAGACTTACTTCGAACCATGAGTAATCGCAGGAGACTCTGAGTGCTCTCGTCTTTTTGAATTTTAAACTAAACAAAAAGAATCAAACAATTGAATGCAGATGTGAGAAATTTTTTCATAATATCACCCAACTCAACTTAATAGATGAAAAATAATTACATAAATCAAAAATTACAAAGAATCAAAAATAATAAATAAACGCTTGCCTCGAGCGTGAGTGGCCTGAGACGGCTGTCGATTGTTCAAACATTGTCGTACGAAATACGGCCGACGAAAAGGTAAGCGGTACGTTCGCCATCTCTATCTCTCCTCTTGCACAGTCAAGTTGCACTGGAGATTCAGAACACAATCAAAGTGAATCAAATAACGGGTTGGACCCGATACAGTAGCTACGCGTCCCAACAAATTGGGGTGGGCATTCAGTCAGTTCGGTTTAAGTTTTCGAATTTTGATTCGGTTCGGCTCGGCTCGGCTTGAGAAATCCGGTAACAATACCCGGGCGAGATATATTTCGGTTTTCCAGTTCAGCTAAATAAAATTTAATTTCGGTTCGGTTCGGTTTTGAAATTCGGTTAACTGAAATTCTATAGAATTGCCTAGACTAGTTATTTTTGGCCTTTTGGCCGTTTCTCATTTTTCACATAACAAGTGTATGACCATGAAAAATTTAAAACTCGCCAATTTTACAAACACAATACAAACACGAAAAAAAAAAAGGCATCATCAACAGGCAGGGGCGGAGCTACAACTAATTCAGGGGGGGGGGGGGGGGGGGGGGGGGGGGGGCGGGGGCAGGGGCACATTGCCCCACTCAACTTTTTAAAATTGTTTTATGTACGTTATCTAATCTATACTTCAAAGAATTTGTGCACCCACTAAATAAATATCAGGATTTAACTATTAAAAGAAGAAAAAAAAAATTAAGCATGAATAGTTAGCCTTTGCATAATAGTAATAGTTCAGAACTTAACCCACTATATGTGAAATACACATATCAACCATATTACAATTTTTAAATCCCCTAAGTAGCTAGCGCTGGCGATTCGAAGGCTCTCTCTCAAGCAAGGAAAAACTCAAAACGGTACAAGAGGAAACTCACCCGGCGGAGTTGCCGAATTTGTCGTCGTGTTGTCGCCGGCCAGAGTGGGTGCCAATTCGAAGGCGCTCTCTCTCTCTCTCTCGTCGATAAGTGAGTGTCCTTTAGGTTTGGTCTTTTCAAATTCAAGGAAGAAGAACTGCGTAACATGGGGGTAGTATTTAGGGTAAATTACACGAACACCCCCCTAAATTCGAACCCATTTTCACTAATACCCATGAACAAAAAATTTGAACAAATGACCTGTGAAATCAATCACTACAAACTAACACACATTGAAGGAAGTTGTCAAATGACCAATTTGCCCATGAATGACCCTATTATCTAGGGGTGTTTGTGCTCGGTTTTTATGGTTTTTTAGTAATTGTAAAACCGACGATTCAATTTTGGTAGGTCGATTTTAGGCGGTTTGGGTTTATTTTCAGTCGATTTTAGCTTATGCACTACTTTGAAAATACCAACCAATCGGTGTTTGGTCGATTTGGGTTTGATCGGTTTTCATTTTTTCGTTTCTTGAACACCCCTACAGTCTCATCTACCCATGAATGAAATTCACTTTGTCACAAAAAAAATAAAAACACATAGTCGGAAATTGTCAAATGACCAATTTGCCCATATGCACAAAAAAAATAGGGGAAAATACCTTTTACCCCCTGTGGTTACACCAATTTTCTCATAACCCCCTGTGGTTCATTTTGTAACACTTAACCCCCTGTACTACGGACTAAAGTGAGACTGTTAACTTTTCTAACGGAAAAAAAAAGAAATGACGTTAATACCCTCAAGCCCCTATACATACTCTTTAGGGAAAAATGCCTTTTACCCCCCTATGGTTACACGCATGTTCTCATAACCCCCATGTGGTTCATTTTTGTAACACTTAACCCCCTGTACTAATGACTGAAGTGAGACTACCGTTAGAAAAGTTAACAGTCTCACTTCAGTCCGTAGTACAGGGGGGTTAAGTGTTACAAAATGAACCACATGAGGGTTATGAGAAAATGAGTGTAACCACAGGGGGGTAAAAGGTATTTTCCCCAAAAAAATATTCTACAACCAAACACAGCCAAAAAAAAAAACTCAACCAAACACACCTTATTCTCTCTCTCTCTCTCTCTCTCTCCAAACTCCCCTATAACCTTACACAGCCATTGCGGTAGTCTTTTTTTACCCTCTCATTGTAATTATTTAAAATAGAAGGTAACTAATTATTATTTATTTAAATTATTCAATTCTTTTAATCTTTTTATACATGACATTTAATCTTGGGTTATATTAATCTCTTTGGCACACTAGGCGATTGTTAAAATAACTATCCAAATATTACTATTGTAATAAAAAAAAATATATTATAATTTAAAAGTGACCAATGAAATTGACCGATAAAAAGTGACCATTAATTACAAATGTACAAATTAAATATATAACTTTTGACATTCAATTTTAAAATTTTAAGTATTTATAGTAAAAAAGTAATTAAGGCAAAGTAGGGGGCTTAAGTGAGATAGAGAGTCTGTTACAGTAAGTGACACAAAAGAGCTTGACATTTTTGGCCAAATAGGGATTTTATGTCATGGGCAGGCTGAACAGCCAATTCAGAAGGCCAACTATTGGGGAGGTTGTGGCATTGCTTAGACTTTGGAGTACTTTGCAGTAGAGTTTGGACGTGCCTACAAAATTCTTGAGTAGTCTACTCATTCTAAAAAAATTGGTATGTGTCTATAGATGTTGAAAAGGAATGTGAAAGAGTCCAACGGAATTTAGAGGACTAAGCGTGGAAGATTGAGAAAGATTTACTATATTCTAAGAGTGTTGAAAGACTGTAGAACCAAGTGAATGAGTGTGGAGAATAGTGGAGTTCCAAGAGTGTTAAAAGACTCTAGAACCTAATAAAATAGTCGATAATTTATGATATACATGCGTTGCACCGTGGTTGACTGAATTAGAAATTAAATAACTTGTTGTCCCAAAAATAAAATGATGTCACATCTTAGATTGGTAATTGGGGTACTAACTCTCTGGATACATTTAATATATTCCACACAAGTGAGGAATTAATTTAGTCTTACCGTTTGTATTAGTAATGGAAATTAATAATCAAGAAGTCAATAGCATATTAAATGGAAGAATGGAAGGTAAAATAATCAAGAAGTCATTAAAAGAACAACAATGCTAGGGGCGCAAACAAGTTTAACAAAACATTTACAAACACACTTTATCTCTCTCATGAGTGGCACTGTGGGGTCCAGAGTGCCACCCAGGAGAGAGATAGAGTGTGTTTGTAAGTGTTTTGTGAAACTTGTTTGTGCCCCAAATATTAATTTTAAAAGAAAAAAGAAAGAAATTTTGAGAAAACGACGTGTGGTAAAATATAGAAGAGTTTTTTTTTGTGCTCTATCTTATATATACACATATTATATGTGTTTTTGAGAAATATAATCTATTATATCTATTATATATATATATATAAAGGCTGAAGCAAACCAAGCCTCCATAGCTTGCCACCTCAGCCTTTCACTCTCTCTTAAAAATCCAACGTGGCAGCCCCATGTGAGTTGCCTCGACCAATTCCTCTCTGTGTTGCACTCCAAGCCGTATCAGTGACCCAAACATCTATGATGTTATAGACTACAATTATACAATATATGTATAAATTAAATATATTAGACTCCTCCACTTCAAGACTCTTCCACTTCTTCCTCTCTCTCTCTCTTCAGTGATTCCTCTCTCTCCCAGATAAAGCATTACTCCCTTCCTCATGAAGTTCCCCTTCCGCATCCCACACTATTCATTGAATCGCCAACATCCGCCTTCTCTCCTCCCCATAGCCATAAACCTTAATACCCTCTCTCCTTTCCCTTCCTTGTGTGTTGAAGCTATTATGCCCAGATTCCTAGACTTTTGATCGATGATCAATTGGTAGGATTCTTCTCCCTTTTCTTTCCCTTTTTTTTCCCTTTCATTTTGTTTTCTCTCTTTAAGGTCCATTATTGGTTGTTTTGATCTGGCCATATTCTTTGTTGTTTTGATCTAGATGCTGGAGGAGACCTTGCTTTATTTGGAGTTTAAGGTTCATAATTTGGTTAATCTGTGCTTCTCTCGGTTAATTTTGATTGGATTTGTGGATTAAAATTTTGATTTTTTCGGATTGGTTTTGCTGTTGAGGCATTTTGTAGTCTTTTACATCATACACATTCAGTTTTGAAAGTCAGAAACAGCAAGAACAGAATCAAAGTCTTTTTAATTTTTTTAAAAAAAAGTAAATTAGCAAAACTTTTCACGGGTATTACCATGGCCATGGCTTCCACATCTCTTCGAGATGATGGTGCTATACATGTGATCCATAAATCCCAGTTTAGTGTTGTTACCTTTTTGTAGTTTGGTTAAATATCATATATTCCTACACTTATGTCTTCTTCACGGTTCCATCTTGATTTTACATTTTAGATTTTTTTCGCCCCCTCTTTGATTGAGAAAAGGACCGTGCCTCTTTAGCCCAAAATTAAAATCCTGCCACATACTCAAAAGACCAATCTTAATTTACCTATTTTTTTGAATTTTTTTGTGTTGTTTTTAATTTGCAGTCTTCCTCATTTCAGTTACTATGGTGATCATCCAATTTAATGGGCAAACATCATTAGGGACCTCTTGGTCGTACTAAGCATCACATTCATATTGGTTTAACTATTTTCGGAATAGTTTTATAAATTTTTTTCCCATCCAATTTTCTCATCTCAGTGACCATGAAGATCATGCAATTTAATGGCCTAACTCTAACACCAAGTGGGTCATCTTTGGTTGTAGCATCAACCACATTCATATTGGTTTGTAACTTTTTGGTTTTTGTTTTTATTTTCGTTTTTTTGTTTTTTTTTTAAGGAAAAATTCATGTACCATTATTTACCATTCTCCCAATTTGGTGACCATGATGATCATGCTATTTTAATGGACTAAAAATCATTAGAAACCAAATTTGGGATTTGAATTTGACCCCGGTGATAAATTGGTTTGTTTTTGCAATACTATCAAGCAAACCTTTGTAACAAATTTAGTGATCAATTCAATTGTACAATAGGGTTCTCAATATAGCTAAGTTTGTTAGGTAGTTTTCCAACTTCTTACTTGAGAACATTTTGTGAGTTATTATAACATTCATAATGATGTTAACATCCCTTGTTATAATGTAGGGAATGTCCCCCATAAGCATTCACTGATTGTTTATTTCATTAGTTTTCTCTTAGAAAATCAACTCACAACAGCTCGTAGACTTGTGAAACAAAATTCTTAAAGTAACATTTAGAAGGTCCATCATTTTTCCTGTAATTGTTCATTCATGAATTGCACAGTTAATTCAAACTTTTTTTTCGTCAATTAATTGACTAACGCTCCGATTGTTAGTTTTATTTCAACTGGCTAATGTTTTCAATCTATTAATACTTTTAATAAATGTTTCTATATTTATTTTTTGCATTTTTAAATTATTGGATTATGTAGTAGTTTATAATTAACATGTTTGGTTGTGCTTCAGGCATTTAGGTCTACACCATATATGTGAAGGTAATATATACACAAGGTCGAAAAAGAGTTAGAGAGAAGGTAAGCGATGGTAGCAAATACACACACATACACACACATACACACACACACATGTATTTGCATATGAATATGAATCATTATAAATTAGTTTGATGTCAAATTGAAAATCGAGGAAATTGAAATGGCAGAGGTGCCACTGGATTATTGGGCTAATGGTGCATGGCATCCAATTTGGACCATCATTTTATTTGGGTTTGTAGGACGTTGGTCGGAGGTGTTGACGGTGGGGCAGTGCTTTGCTGGAGCAGCGGGGATGGAGCAAAGTAGGCATATAAGAGCCAATGCATAAAATATGTATATGGATTATTTATTTGTATATAATGAAGCTTTATATATAATACACAATTTGCTGTAATGCATTTGTATATGTGAACTTCTATTGAATGGATATATTGTTCCAAGGAGAAAGGCATCGGTGTATCTTTTTTTCGCTCTTTACAAGATAGGGAACGTTCAAATATTTCACCACAAAATTGGCCTTCTCATTTGGAGAATTAACCATCGACTAATGAGGGGGTATGAGTGCTACCCAACTATGAACCTTAAGGGAGGTCAGTGTAATTTTTGATACCACATGGAAGGTCATTTAGACATTTTATTTGATTTACTCTCACTACGTCGCTTCTTTTATTCTTGCTATTGCAAAATTTTCATTTTTTCCTTTTATTTTGATCTCTTGATCCTAAAAATTTGATATTGTTGACTGAGTTTTAGCAAATAGTCTGATTCGAGAACTTTATCGTCATTACCATTTTGTAAGTGAATCTCTCTCTCTCTCTCTCTCTCTCTCTCTCTCCGTCTCTCTTTCTCTCCCTGTCTCTCTCTTAAGATGTTATTTTGCCAACTTTACTACAAATGAAAATAGACACATTAGCTGCACCAAGGCTCTATTACAGATAGCAAACAATCAGTTTGCTCCAGGTAACAAGAACTCGGAGAATACTAAATGCGGTCAAATGTGGTGACTTCTCGGTTGCCTTTACAATAGACTACGTCTCTCAGGTCTCTTCATTTATCCCAAAACATTTCAGGGAGAAAAATAAAAATGAAATGGTAAAAATGTGTCTCGTTGATGCTTTAATTTTGCTGCAAAATCCAGATACAGCTCCTGCTAGAAGAATTTGGACATCTCTTCAAATGGGAACTAAAAATTCTGTGAGTGACTAAGATAATATGGCAGAATGGACTTTGAGTGCCTTTGATGTATTGAAGGCCACTTTTCGTTTTCTTATATATATATATATATATATAGGAAAATTCAAGCCCACTTTGTATTTGCATTTTTTTGCTAAATTTTCATTTAGTGAAATAGGATATGGAATACTTATGATTCGTGCTATTATTAGAAGAGTTTATAGAGATCAAAGAAAGCCCATAAGAACAAGCCTTTCAGACCATTAAGATGTAGTCGTAGTGCACTATTTGACTTCCATTTTTGTTGCAAGTAATAAAATGATTGAAATGAATAAGTTCTAAAATGGTTATTTTGATGGGTCCGTCCAGAACCAAGAATGCTAAAAGCCAATTGTGACACAGCCATCTAGGTCATATGTCTTCTTCAGGGGATGAGAGCTCCTCAGCATGTAATAGAAGAGATTTTAGCTACGAGAGTTGCCATATTCCAAGCCTACTGGCTCGGGTTCAAGAGAGTCATTTGACAAAAAGATAACATGTCTTTGGTTTTCACTGTAATGAGAGTTTTTACCTTTGTATTTTCCTTTTTGGTTCATGTTCCTATTCGAATTTTCGTAAAAAGTGATGGAAAATATTGAGTAAATATGCCTGCATATTGTTGATAATCATCTTCAGCTCATTCCTCCTTTTCTATAATGTTAATATATTGCTTACTTCTGTTTTTCTAAAACCGGAGATATGACCTTTTATTTTTTTCCTGAAAATGAGTTGGAAGCCTCTTTTTTTAACTGTTTGAATTATTTTTGGTTTCTATTAAATGTGTTTGATTTGTCTGTATAAGAATATGTGGCATATACTATATAGTTATTGCCCGTGCATAGCACGGGTTATCGACTAGTTTTTGTCTATTTTAGAAACGAAATTGAGAAGTCTTTTGGTTTTTCCCCTTGGGCTTTTAAGGCTATTGATTTACTAAAAAGTAGAATAAATTAACACAATAAGAAAAGCCCAAAAGGGAAATAATAATAATAATAATAATCTTAAGCTTTTTCCACAACACGCCATGTGGCGCATTGTGTACTGAGTTTTAGCCTTACTCTTTAGATAAACCAGTCGATAACCCGTGCTATGGAGGGGCTATAAAGGTGATTAACTGGTGAGAGCAACACCACGAATCTTATGTTAATAGTATAATACGGAAGACTTAAGTGACAAGTGGCAAAAAAATGTTCACTCTTGCTATTCGGGTCTTCTTTTGAAGAAAACAAAAACATTGTGTTTGGCCAAGACTTTGGTAAAAGTAACGGTCCCTCTCAATTTCTCTCTTTTTAACAATAGTAATTGTGGAATATTAATTACATGAACATACCATGTGACATGAATTTCTCCATGAACATAGCCCTACAATTCAAATGCTGTCTCTTAGATATTTAATTAGTGTGTATGTATATGTCCATATATATATACACTACTATTGTTCCCTAAACATCTCCATCTCTCCTCTTCTTTTCTCTTTCTAGAACTCTGTGTGCGAGATTTGTTCTATAAAAAAATAATTGTTGATTATGACCAAACTGCAGCTGGACATAGTGTCAAATTTCTCTCTGATGTCGGTGGATTAGTTATGGAAGATACCCTCATTCTCTTCGTATTTCAAAGCGGCTGAGAGCAAATGTGACATCCCAAGAAGCTTTCAACTATGAGTTATACTTACAGACCCATGAAGAATCCAATTAAGATGGCTTCAGAACCTGTTGTTCCACATCAACCAAAAGTTACATTACCGTATCATAACTGACTATAAAAATGTCATATGTATGTGTTCTTTTAGGGCTTATTGATTCTTTGTCAATTTATTTTTATTTGTTATTTATTATTATTTTTAAATCTTGGTGGGCCTCCTTTTCCTATGAGCACAAAGATTGAATTTTTTTACCGAATCATGGTCATATTGACTAGACCTATCAACTTTTCAAATTATTTTAGAAGTCGTATTTTTTTTTTCAAGTAAAAATTTGGTGGAAAGAAGGAAGAAAGAAGAATGATAGACCAGCTGGTGAAGTCGTGTTTTGAAAACACGACCTCAACAAATAATAATTCTGACAAAACACGATTTCTAAAAGTTGATGGATCCGGTCAATAAGACCCCAAAGGTGATAGGTTTGGTCAAAAATTCACAAATGGCATATGAATGATTGCGTATTAGACTTTTCTGTTGTTGATTCATTGGGGATTTTGTTAATTGATATGAGTAATTACTGATATAGGAGTTTTATTTTCTTTTTCTTTTTTCTTTTTTTAATTTTACTTTTGCTTCTTTTGGCTCTATTATTTTGTTATCAACAATCTTTGTGAATTTTCATTGATTGACATGTTTAGGAATGAAATTAATCTACATTGAAGATGATAGTTGGCAATGTTCGTTTAAAAATTTATAATGCGTCAAGCATCATCCTTAACCACATGAACGGTGTATACTTCAAATATTGTTTATTTCTTCATTGCAAAAAACAATTTTATATATAATGCAACTGAATAAAAATAAGCCGTATTGATATGATTTTTAGAACTCAATATCTCTTGTGCCTTTCAAAATAAGTGTACAAGCACCTATAGAAAAGGTCATCAAGATAGTTTATTTGGCCTTCTCTTCTAATGTACTTGGTTTTTCATAGTTTTGAATACATTTTCCCATCACTTTCAGATATAATTGTGCGCCAATTTATTAAATTTATTTTCGTGTAGAACTTAAAATTGAAAATTTGATATATCACTTATTTTCCATTGAATCTCGCACAAATGTCAAACTAATGGACAACCACGGCAAATCTGTATTGAGGCTTCCCCAAATTTATTTTATACCTTTCATTTCTTTTTAATTACACCATTAATTAGCCCCATTATACATTTTCTCTTCTTATCAATTATAACACCACTCAATTCAATTTTCAATTCATCCTAAAAAATTCATCCCGTGTATTGCACGAGTTGAAAAGCTAGTCTATTAGTGTACTTGAAAGCGGAAGGTGAGAGTGGAATAATATGGTGTTGGCTTGTGGCTTCATTTATTGTCTATTAGCCTCCATTCTCTCTCTTGATACAACAGATAGTAGCCAAACAAGGCTTTGGGTGTGTTTGATAACCCAAGTCTCAAAGCATTGTACCCAAAATGATTTTATTTTGAACTCAAAATTGTACCCAACTCTTAAAATATGATACCCATAGTTGTTTTGTTTAGGTTGCAAAAATTGTACCAGGTCTTCAAACATTGTATCCATAGTGGTTTTGTTTTAAGTCTCAAAGTATTGTACCTAAGTGTCAGAACATTGTACTCATATTTAGTTCCTATCATAGAATTCTCCTCATTTCCATTCATATTCTTATTGAACAGTAACAACTAGGTTAATTTATTATTATTGACTTAATACGAGTAGCATTACTATATGGTTCCTAAAAATTATCTCAAATTTAGTTCTCAATACATGTGGCAGTGGGAGCACATTCTGGATCAGATAATAAAGAAGACAAAGGTGGGCCAACTGATCTGGTCATTTTTTTTTCAATTCAGGTGCAGGTTGCATATATAACATATTCATATGATTTTAGAGATATATATATATATATATTTTTTGCAATTGTAGGTATGATATATTAATCACATGGGTAATATAATTATATTAAAACATAATTTGTCACACCAGTTCCAAATTTTCATAAGTTTTAAAATGCATAAATGAAAATTTCGTGAATTATCAATGTTATTTGATAATTGTGAATGGAGTTGACGTGGTCAACGATGGTGTGTCAGTTGAGGACACGGTAATCAATAATGTCATAATGCATTGACATGAAGAAATGACATTTATTTGATTTAAATGTTAATTGACTTTATATGAGTTTTCATGAATAGTAATTATACCTGCGTGGTACAATTTCTGGTAGTTTTGATCCTATTGTTGATAGCATTTTGAGAACTATGGTGAGAACGTGAGTGTCACGTTAAATAAAAGGTAGGTTGTGTAGAGATTCCACAGAATTTAGTTTTCGGATGTTATTTTTGGACCCAAACGAGACTTAGTCGAAAACTTTTGCAAATTTTAATTTTCACTCGTAAAGGCATAAAATGGACGTGTGCGAAGTTTCATGGATTATTTAGATGTCCGAGAAACTCGTGGGGAGGTAAACGCGATTCCCGAAGAGTTTGCCTACACATAGTGAGGGGTGAGAATTTTCATTTGTTATAAACGTATAAATATCTTGAGAGAGGAGAGAGAAAAGGAAATTTAATCCTACGGACTTTGCGACGATGATCGGCGACCTTTCGTCGGTCAGATTTTCTCCAGATTCTAGATTTGGACTCATGGAGGTAAGACCTATGTTTTGATAGTCAGTAGGCCATATTTGGCAAATTTTTGTAAAAATCTAATTTCTAGACGTTTGGGAAAAACCCCTATAAACTTGTAGGAATCACCTCAAATATGAGATTCGACGTTTAATTGACCCTCTAGTTGATCCTTCAAAGTTTGAGAGGAATCGCACGAGGTATGAAGTTCTAACTTGTGAAATATAGGGAAATACATGTTTTAGATTTCGACGACGGAATTGAGATCCGGGGCAAAATCCATGTGTTATTTGTAGGCCCGTTAATTATGCACTCGATTAATTGTGAAAAGCATGTTTACTTTTATGCGAGCACGTTGAGTTGTCTATGTGGGTCAAAGGGGAGTCTTATACAAATTCATGCCAGAGTAAACTTCTCGATGTTTAAGAATTTTAGTAGCGACGGCTACTATACATGGTTTAAGGCTCGGAATTGCCAAGGCACTTGGGGATGTAATGATTGTAGGCTTGGACTAGCCATTGACATCGCGGTTTAAGGCTTGGACTTGCCGCTACCGGGTGAAGGCGCATTTTTCTCCCTAGAGACTATTTGTATGAATTGTGCGATTAGAGCATGTTTTATCTTATATTGCATATGCAGAACTTGTGCACTCAACATATAGCTGAGCAGTGGAGATTTACTCTATTGCAGGTAAGAAGAAAGACAAGAAGAAGTGTGAGGAGTGAGGCCGATGAGACGATGGGAACCATTCTTGTTTACATTTTTGTCCCGTTTCCTAAACTGGTATAAGGTTTTGGGATTTTTCTTATGTTGTAATAGAATCATTGGGTTAGATTCGTGGTATTGTATTTTGTATTCGAACATCTGTAGCTATGTTCTAATATGCTGAAATTCGGTGGTGGTTGTGGTTGTCTTGGTTTTGGAGAAGTGTGCGTAGTAATAATACAACAGGGCTGTCATTCGGTGGTGGTTGTGGTTGTCTTGGTTTTGGAGAAGTGTGCGTAGTAATAATACAACAGGGCTGTCCAGTAGGGGATCAGTCGACTGGACCCTATTTCAGTCGAATGGACCCTATTTCAGTCGACTGGATCCTGTGTTCTATAGACACTGAAAGTGAATAGTGTTAGATCAGTCAACTGGACCACTGTAGATTTTTAGCTACTACTTTTTAATTGTGACATTTCAGTCGACTGGACCACCGATCAGTCGACTGAACCCTGTAGACACACCCCATTTTGTCGGCTATCAGATTTAGGAGACGCATAGCTTGGTGGTTCACAATGATCTAAAAAGACTCAAAAAAGACTCCTGAAAGTTAGTTCTATCTCTGAAAATGCTCAGAAAGTGGTACAAACGACCAAAATGCTCCTAAAAGCCCGAACACTCCTAGATTTGGACCGAAAGTTCTGAAAACATGCTATGTCATAAGGAAAGTCATAAAATGAGTTTTCAAGCCAAATCGGATGAAATCGTCAGCTCCCAGAGACCCCCGAAAGTCCCGGAAGTTCCCGGAAAGTCCCCGTTGACCGGTTTGACCGAAGTTTGACCATATTTGACCAAGGTTTGACCGAAATCACCCAAATTCGCCAAAACGTTTCGGGATCATTATAGATCATGAGAAAAGTATTAAAATGAGTTTAAAAAGAAAATCGGACGAAAACGTCAGCTCCTGGGAGCTCCTAGAGGTTCCCAGAACTTCTTGGAAATCCCGATTTGATCGATTTGACCTAAAAGTTGACATTGAAACCAGAGTGCCATATCATTTTTCAAATATTTTTCATGGATTCTAACAGTCAATAGCTTTCCAACGGTATATTGCATATATTTTCTGGATTTAAAACGAATTTATTATGAATTTTCGAAGGTGGAAAAGGCGATCAAATCCGCTTTTATCGCGAATACCGCAAAACTTTTCAAAGGGATTTATCTCTAAACTATTTTTTATGTAAAGTAGACTTCATTACCTTTCCAACGGTATATCACAACCTCAGTTTGGAGTTTATACGCATTTTCTATGAATTTCGGACGAAATAGGGCCAAGTGCAAAGTTTGAGAAAGTTGTAGAGAGAAAGAGAGATAGAGATAGGTTTAGAAGAGAGAAAGAGAGCTTCTCCCACTGATTTTCTAAAAGAAAGTGAGTTTTAATCTTGGTTTCTTCCATTATCTCTCATATACTTCACATTCAAATACCCCCCCAATCACCATTCTCGAGCATTCTTGAGTTAGGAAGCTACTTCCATGTCCAAATATCAATATCTATGAGTGAAACACCAAGCTACAAGTCCAATATCACATTGATTATCATCTATTGATTTCTATTTACTTGCTTGTTTATGTATATGTTCATCTCTTCTTCCCCCATTTCTTCTTGATTTTTCTTTAATTACTTACTAGTTCATCATCATCTAAGTGATGACATAAAGTTTGAGGTGAGTGAATCCTTATGGATAGTAGCTCTTGACCTCAAAAACATGTTTGATAGATGATGATTCCAACTTCAATACTTCCAAAGTATTCTTGAAGTTATGCTCAAATGGAAACAATGCTCTCCAATAATCTTGGAGGTTCTTGACATGAGTTCAATATTGATATTTCAAGTGGTCATAATCTCCATTTAAGTGCTAAAAGTATACTCTCAAAACCTCTATTTCAAAACCCCTCTTAAACCCCTCATTTTGATTTCAAAGAATAAAACCATAGTTCTTCCCAAAACCTTTAAAACAGTGAACAATCTGAGTTCAAAGATTTCTCTAGGACTCAATACACAAAGTATTAACATGAGACCACTTGGAAAGCCTTCTTAACTCATTAGAGAACACCCATGATTTTTGTTTTGACTTGGAAACACTTGAAAGGGGTCCATTTGGACCCAAAAATTCCTTCCAGACATTCTGTTTTTGATGTCACAGTAGCTTGGTTAACTTTCAACTTGGTTTTCAGAAAACTTTTCCAAAAGGAGTGGTCCCAACTCATTTTTTCCTTAAACTTTAGTGTCGTAGAGAACTTTCTGTATAATATGGGCCTCTAGATGTTTTGTTTTCATTTTCTAATATTTTTTTTACATTTTAGTCGACAGTACAAACTCTGTTTCTGAGTAACATCTATTGTTTATATGATTTCTCTCGATATGTAATAGTTATTGAGGATTGGCTTTTTGATTTGTGTTCTAGACATAATAAGAATGATCTCCATAAAAAAAATCATGCATTGAAAACATTTCTAACCCTAATTTTCAATTTCCACAAGATCAAGTCACAGTTCTGTCCACTATTCACAACAATCATACTTTTACTTTCATTCTTTGATTTGATACTTTCATATACTCTAAATTAGCTCATTTCTTAGGAAGTAGTTCATACTACATTTGTACATATTCTATGATGATTTCCTTCATGCATTCATGCATATTTTAGACTTCTAAGTCACTTTAGAAAGTCCATGTACACAAACACACTACAACCTTTGTACATTCTAAGACCATGCATTGCATCCGTGCAAGATTTGGGGGTTTTGTGACTCCTAATCTAAGAAGATTACAAGGAATGAACTTGATCACACGTTCATGTTTCCCATCGATTAATTATTCTTTACTCATCCGTCCCGGGGATTGAGAGGTCTTCTTTTATCAAAGATTAGCATGCATCATTCTAGCTTGCAAAGCACATTTTTGATCTCTTTGATTATTTATTTCAAGAACAATTCATGTTCCCTTTTAGATTAGGAAAACTTGATTACTTGATATGTGATTAGACGATTTTTCCTAGGTTTGTTTGTGTGATCTTTCACTTTACATTGTGTGATATTTAGCTTAGATCTTATGATGATATCTTATCTTTTGATCTTCCATTTTAAGATTCTTGTATACCTATCATAGTATTATTCGTCGAACCAAACATGGTATAAGATGATTATTTGGATGTTAATTGAGGCCCGTCGAAAGACGGGGCGAGTTGAGGGTGTTTTAGTCGTGACAAAGGCTCCTTCCTCTCTCGTACCAAAACCTCGAGCCAAGTTCTTTGGTTATGAAAGGCCGGTGCCCTTTATCCATTTGGGTGAGTCAAATTAGGTTTCTTGGTTCCTCACGTGTCCGCAGACCTTTTTACGAAAATATGGTTTTTGATTCTATTTAAAGCACAGTCGACTGGATAGTCGATTGGACGGGCCGGAGTCTATTTTAAACCTTCTGCTTTTGGTCTTCAGTCGACCGGATCCCCGATCCAATCGACTGGACCTCTATTTTCAAAACTGAATTGTTTCTCCAGGTTTTTCCAATGGACAAAACTTTTTATAACTCTGATTTTATTGGCTTTCACTTATTATTTTCCGCTGCTATTTTACTTTAATGGAACTGGATAAGCCTTGGTGGCGTGCCACGTGTCCTATTTTCGTGCGTAGCGGGATGAGTCGTGACATTTATTGGTATCAGAGCTAGAGGTAACAAAACTTTGGGAACGTTCAGCGATGAATGAAGTGTTGAGAAAATTGTCACATATTCTAGAGTGCATCCATACATTGTAGAGATGTTTGATGCATATGTATGTTGTTTTACATACATAGTATTATCATTGTTGTACATGCATAGTGTTTATGCATTGAGATTGACAGGACTGTAATCATGAGTGACAAAGAGCAAGATCTATCACTACACACTCGACGTATGAATAAAATGGCAGAAATAATGGGGAATATGGGGCATATGATACGGAATATAGCAGAGCGGCTACCTCCAACACCTCCATTCGAGCCAGCACCGATAGTGTTAATGCATGTACTTGAGAATAGGGGTATGAGATCGATATCTGAGCAATTTTCAAGGAAGAAGCCAATGGAGTTTCATGGGACATCTGACACAACGCTAGTAGAGCATTGGATCATGGATATGGAGAGAATTTTTTGATCGACTCTGATGACCGATAAGGAGAATTTTTCGATCGATTCCGATGACCGATAAGGAGAAAATTGAGAATGCCAGTGATATACTCAAAGGTGAGGCTCAGAATTGGTGGGTGAACATCCTAGACCAAGGACCACCGATAACTTGGGAAGGATTTAAAGCAGAGTTTAATCGATGATTCTTTCCCAGGGTAGCTCTCAATGCAAAGAAGAGAGAATTTGATAATCTTCGACAAGGGGAGATGACGGTGACAGAGTACACGTCAAGATATAATGCTTTGCTGAGATTTGAAAAGGGGTCTTTGTTGATCGAGAAAGATAGAGCAAGAAAATTTGAAGGAGGTTTAAGAGAAAATATTCATTTGAGGGTGGAGACCTATGAGCACTGTGGCAGCAGTGCAACAAACGGCGCTTGTGGCCAAGAGTGGAATAGAAAGGTCAAGGCAAAATCAGCAAGGCAAACGGGGGAATGAGGGTGGTGATAGGCACTAAGGTGGATCTTTCAAGAGACCGTTTGTGCGAGGCACTGGTTCTAGTTTCAGTGATTTCAGTAGAACGCCAAGTAACACACCGTTGTGTTCACTTTGTAATCGACCACACTCAAGCCGATTTTTCATGACCAAACCCCAGAACAGGAACCAAGGAGGAGGTAGTGCTAATCCTACACCTGACATGAGAGGCAAGTGTTACGATTGTGGAGTATTTGGACATCAAGCCAAGGATTATCCGAGGAAGCATTCTCAGCAAGGAGCTAGTTCTATGGCCTCCAGTGGGTCGAAACCTAGACAATACGGGGGACAAAGGACCGAACAATGTCAAGGAAGAGCCTATCAGATGAACCCAGGAGATATGACTGCTTCAGAGACAGTGGTCTCAGGTATGGTGCTTGTATGTTCGCACTTAGCACGCATACTTTTCGACTCGGGATCTAAGCATTCATTTGTATCGTATGCCTTTGTTGAACATTTGATTGTTAAGTCGGCACCGTTAGGATATGAATTGTCTATTGTTATACCACTTAGTAAATCAATAATGATGTCTACTGTATATAAGAACTGTGAGATCAAACTAGGCGAGAAGTTGATGACCGTAGACCTTACACCGATTGTGGTGAACCATTTCGATGTGATACTGGGAATGGATTGGTTAGCTCTTAACCAAGCCACGATAGACTGTGAACGGAAAGAGGTTAATTTTCGATCACCGGTATATGGGAAATTTTGTTTCCAAGGAAGTGGGGTTATACTGCCGGCGTACTTGATTTTAGCTATCCGAGCGAGAAGGTTATTGAAAAAGGGGATGTCAAGGATTCCTATGTTCAGTGACTGATGTCTTAGCGACCGAATCATTTGTAGAAGGAATTCCGATTGTGCGAGAATATCCAGATATATTTCCTGATGACTTGCTAGACGTACTGATTGAGAGGAAAATTGAAACCATTGAGGTTATGCTAGACGCAAGACCTATATCCAAGGCACCATAAAGGATGACACCTATAGAACTGAAAGAGCTGAAGGTTCAACTACAAGAACTACTTGGCAAAGGATTCATTCGACCTAGCATATCACCGTGGAGAGCTCCAATATTGTTTGTAAAGAAGAAAGATGGTTCGATGAGAATGTGTGTGGACTATCGAGAGCTAAACAAGTTTGACAATCAAGAACAAATATCCGTTACCGAGAATTGATGATCTATTTGACTAACTTCGTGGGGCACAAGTATTTCCCAAGATAGACTTGAGATTGGGCTATCATCAGTTGAAGCTAAAGGTTGAAAATGTTGAGAAAACATTTTTTAGAATGCGCTACGGACACTATGAGTTCTTAGTCATGCCATTTGGAGTTACAAATGCGCCAGCCGTGTTCATGGATCTTATGAGTCGAGTCTTCAAGGACTATTTGGATGATTTTGTGATAGTGTTCATTGACGATATTCTTATTTACTCGCCGAGTAAGATAGAGCATGAGAATCATTTGAGACTGATACTTCAGAGATTGCGGGAGAAGCAACTATTTGGAAATTTTAAGAAGTGTGAATTCTGGCTACCTAGCATTACTTTTCTTGGTCACGTAATTGACAACAATGGAGTTTCAGTTGATTCTCACAAGGTAGAGGCTGTATCTAATTGGCAGAGGCCGACATCTGTATCCAAGATTTGAAGTTTCTTAGGATTAGCGGGGTATAACCCCCGTTTTATTGAGCACTTCTCGAAGATTTCTTTACCTATGACAAGGTTGATGAGGAAAGGGATTACATTTGAATGGAATCAAGAATGTGAAGACAATTTTCAGGAGTTAAAGTCAAGGTTGACAAGGGCGCCTATCTTGACCATACCATCCAAAACTGAGGGGTTTATAATCTATAGTGATGCTTTACACCAAGGGTTGGGGGAGGGGGGGGGGGGGGGGGGGGGGTAGGTAAGGTGATTGCTTATGCTTCTAGATAATTGAAGACACATGAGGTTAACTATCCGACTCACGATCTTGAATTGGTCGCAGTAATTCATGCTTTGATGATATGAAGACATTATTTGTACGGGGAAAAATGTGAGATCTTCACAGACCACAAGAGTTTGAAATACATTTTCACCCAACGAGATTTGAATATAAGACAGAGAAGATGGTTAGAGTTGATGAAGGATTACGACCTTTCGACTGAGTATCATCCGGGGAAGGCTAATGTAGTAGCCGATGCATTAAGCCGGAAGACGCCAAGGAACTTAGCCCACAAACTAACTCAACAAAAAGAATTGGTAAAAGAAATGGAACACTTGAAATTAGATGTAATTCCAGAGACTAGTGGTGGTTTAATGATGGCGACCATAGCACACCCAGATATTATTGATGAGATTAGAAGGGGACAGTTTAACGATGTCTACTTGTGCAAAATGAGAGGCGAGATACCTTTGGGGAGACGACCTGGGTTTGTGTTGGAACACAGATCGTTGAAACTTGGAAATCGATTATGCGTACCAAATGTGAAAGACTTGAAAGAGAGGATTCTAGAAAAAGCACATAGTACTCTATATTCAGTGCACTCAGGAAGTAATAAAATGTACAGAAACTTGAGAGAAAACTTATGGTGGAAGGGTATGAAGCGTGAAGTCGCTAAGTTTGTATCTGAATGTTCAGTATGTCAACAGGTCAAAGCAGAGAGACAAGTATCTACGGGGTTATTACAACCATTACCTGTGTTAGCATGGAAATGGGATGAGATTACAATGGACTTTGTTTCGGGATTTCCACAATCGTTCAACAAGAATGACAAGATTTGGGTTATAGTCGACAGATTAACCAAGTCAGCTCATTTTCTACCAATCAAGACAACTAAACCATCCAAGTTAGCAGAATTATATGTGAGAGAGATTGCAAGACTACATGGGGTTCTAGCAGTGATTGTATCAGACCGAGATAGTAGTTTTACATCGAGGTTTTGGGGAAACCTACAAAAGGCTATGGGTACAAAATTGAGTTTCAGTATCGCATTTTATCCTCAGACTGATGGACAGTCAGAGCGTATGATTCAAACGTTAGAGGACATGTTGCGATTATGTGTATTAGATTTTGGGAGTGATTGGAAGAAATACCTACCATTGATTGAATTTGCATACAACAATGGATTTCAGTCGAGTATTGGAATGGTACCGTATGAAGCTTTGTATGGCCGTAAGTGTTGATCACCGGTTTATTGGACCGAAGTTGGAGAAAGAAAGTTGCTAGGACCTGAGTTAATACAGGTGACTACTGAGAAAGTGAAGTTAATTCAAGAGTGACTTAAGGTAGCTCAGAGTCGTTATAAGAGTTATACGGACTCGAAGCGACGACCAATGACGTTCGAAGTTGGTGACTTTGTATATTTGAGAGTATCACCTTCGAAAGGTATTATTCGATTTGAAAAAAGAGGAAAGTTAAATCTGAGATTCGTAGGACCTTTCAAAATCCTCGAGAGAGTAGGTCCAGTGGCTTACCGATTGGCGTTGTCATCAGAATTGGAGCATGTACACAATGTATTTCACGTATCGATGTTGAGACGGTGTATGACAAATGCAAACAAAATCATAGTGCCAAAATCGTTACAAATCCAAGAGGACTTGCTTATATGGAACAACTGGTAGAGATTTTGGACCGAAAAGAGCAAGTCTTGAGAACTAAGACAATTCCGATGGTGAAAGTGCTATGGCGTAGTCATTCAGTCGAGGAAGCTACGTGGGAAAATGAAGAAGAGATGAAGAATGAGTATCCGTACCTGTTCGATGTATGAGGTATAAGCTTGGGGACAAACTTCCTTTTTGGAGGGAAAAGTTGTCACACCCGTTCCAAATTTTCATAAGTTTTAAAATGCATAAATGAAATTTTCGTGAATTATCAATGTTATTTGATAATTGTGAATGGAGTTGACGTGGTCAACGATGGTGTGTCAGTTGAGGACATGGTAATCAGTAATGTCATAATTGTGGATATCGCAATTTTCTTACCCACAGCTTTTCTTTAAAAAAAATCTTTTTCAATTTAAAACACAAAACAAAACAAATGAGTTGCCACTTAATTTTTAAAAGGAAAATTAAGAAACCATTTTTAAAGCAAACTGATCTTTCAGAAACCAGAGATGAACTAGGTTCGGGGATTATGGAATGAGAAGGGAAGGAGCCCATCGGACTAAAACACCCCTTCTCATCCTATCTCACGATAGGCCTCTACTTAACATCCTTTTAATTGAATTATTAATTTAGATGTGCCCTCAACTAATACATATGTATAGATATATATTACAAAAGCATGTCTTAAGGGGTGTAAAATTGCAAGTGATAAGATATCATTCAAAAATCACATATTTCAAGTAGCAAGCAATATGATATGCAGTAGGGAACAAGAGAACTTACCCGGGGTCCGGCCGCGAATATTAAACGTGCAATGCATACAAAAAAAGGAAAATCCTAAAAAGAGTCTCTAATCACGTGTATTCATATAAGGCAAGATCCTAATTCTAATGTGTCGCGCATAAGATTGAAAAATCGATAAAATCAAGAAATTAAAATAAACTAAAGGGGAATTCAAGAAGTCATACCTTAATAGCGCTACAAAACAAAGGGTTAGTCCACATGGTATACAAGATATGAAGTTAGAAATAGCAATCCTAAATTTCTAGCTTAAATCTATCAAATGTAATTAAATCTAAAGCAAATGAGTCTTAATTACAAGTGTCGAGCCATATGGATGAATATGTACATGAACAAGAATAAATTATGAAATACTCGGTGATTTAGATCACTTAAACTTTGAATTCAAGCTCAACTAATCATTATTGAAACATGGTTTGAACCTTAACTCATGAAAATATCATCTAAGCCATTACTCATAAGATTGATTAAAACTTGCAGAATTCTGAAATTGCTGAGAGCAGATCACAACTTTAAAGAAATACAAAGCATGGTTCCTGTGGTTTGATCTTGATGAATTTTGGACACAACATGCCTCTGTGTGTCTAGTTTTTAACCCAAAAAATAAATCAAAGTTTCAACGGTTGGATCTCCGGGAATTGGACAAAAACCAGACATCACTCAGCATTCTGCGCCCTTCTGTCCAGGGTTCTTGCACGATTTTCTAAAAATAGTAAAAAAATCAGAAATACTTTGTTCTTTTTAGGGTGACTTCCTAACACACTAATCTACTTAGAAAAAATTATTTTAGGTCACAAACACTTAACTAAGGTTCTGATTCAGTTATTTCAAAAGAGTGCTACTATTCTGAAACTCTGGACAAATTGTAATGACTTCACAAAACTCATGACAAAACCACTTTAAACATGAAATCTCCTTAAAGCAAAAATTACAGTGGTAAAACTTGGAGTTATAGACACTTTCCCGTTGGTTTCACTTAATTACAACGGTTAGATTTCGAACTAAAAATCTTTGATCAAAACCGGTTTATGAATCCACTGTTTCATTGTCAAGTTCAACTTTTATTTGTTAACCCCAACTATTAAACCATGAAGTTGGACTTAAACTAAACCATTTTCTCCTACCATTTGATGGTCATTGGAGGCTAAAGACCCTTATACTTGTAAATTTTCAAATTAAGTACGAATAGACTTCTTAAAATCTCAAGATGATGAATCTAAACCATGGAGATGGGCTTGGACTCAAACTACTTTCTCCTACCATTTGATGGTCATTGGAGATGAAGACATGGCTAACACTCAGGAGTCTTGAAAGAATATAGAAAGGATTCCATGCAACATCAAGCTAGAGGACCCAAGTCATAAGTATGGACTTGGATCCTTCCATTTGCTTATAAAATGAAGTGATGATCAAACTTTGACTCTCATGTAAAGCATAAGCTTACATGAGATTCAAAATATCAAACTCAAGAGCTTTCAAGAGAGATATTAAAGATCTCCAAGAATCTCAAAAGACAAGTATAGACAAAAGGAAGAAATGAAATAAAGAAGACAAAGAGAGTTAATGCTCTAAACCCATCAAAGAGCCTTTTGGTAAAAAACTTGTTTACTTCAAATTCATAGATGCTTTCTAACCAAGCTAAGAAGAAATGAAAAAAAAGAAAGAATGAAAACTTAAATAAGATTAGTGGCTTAAAAGAAAGAATGAAAAGGAGACAACTTATGATTAGAGGATCACCTCCAAACTATCCTCAGAGCTTCTCTACTTTGAAGATCTTCCAAGCTCTTCTTCAAGCTCTCAAAAACTCCCTATCTCTCCCAAACATGTGTGGTTATAGTGGTATATTATGGTATATCTTTCTCCTCTTCATCCCAAGGAAGATCCCTCTTCTTTTATAGACAAAATAGCCCAGGTATTTTCAGTGAATTCGGAGTAAAAGACAGGTGTAAATATCTCATTTGGTGGTACAATGCGTACTTTTTGAAAAAAGCAGACTGCTGGAGCTAACGGCAGTCAGGAAGTCTTCCGCGGCACTTTGCGAATGCCGGAACGGCACTCCATGAAAGCCGCGGTGGCATTCCATGACTGCCGCGCGGCACTTACTGAGCGCCGTGCCAAATTATTGATTGTCGCGTTTATGTCAGCCCTACTTTATCAGTTTTTTGTTTTTATCCGCATACATATACGTATTTGTACCACAAAATACGGACTTTAAAAGCAAGCGGCAGTCAGAAAATGTCGGCAGCATTCAGTGAGAGCCAGTCAGGCATTCTGTGAGTGCCGCAAACAATCGCCGTGTGCCGGTTTTTGTTGAGCTTCCCCTTTTAGGTCTTTTCTTTTCTCCTTTTTCTTCAAAAAACTTATTTTCGGGGATCTTTGCCCAAATGTGATGTTTTCACTCCTGAATTCTCCTGAATACCCGGTATTTCTTTTTTTGTGAAAATTTTACTGCGTTTGGAGAACTTCCTGAAGAGCTTGGAACACTTCGAATCTTTCAGTCCTTGTCATCATCGGATATGGGGGTGACACTCTCCTTAATTCGATGTTTGGTCAAAATTGGGGTGTCTACAATAATGCATTGACATGAAGAAATGACATTTATTTGATTTAAATGTTAATTGACTTTATATGAGTTTTCATGAATAGTAATTATACCTGCGAGGTATAATTTCTGGTAGTTTTGATCCTATTGTTGATAGCATTTTGAGAACTGTGGTGAGAACGTGAGTGTCACGTTAAATAAAAGGTAGGTTGTGTAGAGATTCCACATAATTTAGTTTTCGGACGTTATTTTTGGACCCAAACGAGACTTAGTAGAAAACTTTTTCAAATTTTAATTTTCACTCGTAAAGGCATAAAGTGGACATGTGCGAAGTTTCATGGATTATTTAGATGTCCGAGAAACTCGCGGGGAGGTAAATGAGATTCCCGAAGAGTTTGCCTATATATAGTGAGGGGTGAGAATTTTCATTTATTATAAACTTATAAATATCTTGAGAGAGGAGAGAGAAAAGGAAATTTGATCCTATGAACTTTGCGACAACGATCGGCGACCTTTCGTCCGTCAGATTTTCTCCAGATTCTAGACTTGGACTCGTGGAGTTAAGACCTACATTTTGATAGTCAGTAGGCCATGTTTGACAAACTTTTGTAAAAATTTAATTTCTAAACTTTTGGGAAAAACCCCTATAAACTTGTAGGAATCACCTCAAATCTGAGATTCGACGTTTAATTTGCCCTCTAGTCGATCCTTCAAAGTTTGAGAGGAATTGCACGAAGTATGAAGTTCAAACTTGTGAAATATAGGGAAATACATGTTTTAGATTTCGACGACAGAACTGAGATCCGGGCAAAATCCGTGTGTTATTTGTAGGCTCGTTAATTATGCACGTGATTAATTGTGAAAAGCATGTCTACTTTTATGCGAGCACGTTGAGTTGTCTATGTGGGTCAAAGGGGAGTCTTATACAAATTCATGCCGGAGTAAGCTTCTCGATGTTTGAGAATTTTAGTAGCGACGGCTACTGTGCATGGTTTAAGGCTTGGACTTGCCATGGCACTTGGGGATGTAATGGTTGTAGGCTTGGACTAGCCATTGACATCGCGGTTTAAGGTTTGGACTTGCCGCTACCGGGTGAAGGCGTATTTTTCTCCCTAGAGAATATTTGTATGAATTGTGCGAATAGAGAATGTTTTATCTTATATTGCATATGCTAGAACTTGTGCACTCAGCATATAGCTGAGCACTGGAGATTTACTCCATTGCAGGTAAAAAGAAAGACAAGAAGAAGTGTGGGGAGTGAGGCCGATGAGACGACGGGAACCACTCTTGTTTACATTTTTGTCCATTTTCCTAAACTCGTATAAGGTTTTGGGATTTTTGTATTATGTTGTAATAGAACCGTGGGGTTAGATTCATGGTACTGTATTTTGTATTCGAACATCTATAACTATGTTCTAATATGCTGAAATTCGGTGGTGGTTGTGGTTGTCTTGGTTTTGGAGAAGTATGCGTAGTAATAATACAACAGGGCTGCCCAGCAGAGGATCAGTCGACTGGACCCTATTTCAGTCGACTAGATCCTGTGTTCTATAGACACTGAAAGTGAATAGTGTTAGATCAGTCGACTGGACCGCTTTTCAATCAACTGGACCACTGTAGATTTTTAGCTACTGCTTTTTAATTGTGACATTTCAGTCGACTGGACCACCGATCAGTCGACTGGACCCTTTTACAAAAATGTGATTTTTGATTCTGTTTAAAGCACAGTTGGCTGGACGGAGTCAGTCGACTAAAAATTTTAGGCCCCAGTCACAGTCGACTGGATGGGCTAGAGTTTGTTTTAAACCTTTTGCTTTTGGTCTTCAGTCAACCGGATCCCCGATCCAATCGACTGGACCTCTGTTTTCAAAACTGAATTGTTTCTCCAAGTTTTTCCAATGGACAAAACTTTTTATAACTCTAATTTTATTGGTTTTCACTTATTATTTTCCGCTGCTATTTTACTTTAATGGAACTGGATAAGCCTTGGTGGCGTGCCACGTGTCCTATTTCCGCGCGTAGCGGGATGGGTCGTGACATAATCATATTCATATTCATATGGGTTATAATATAATAACATTTCACATGGTAAAATAATTATATTAAAATTGTTATGAATATATATAGTGGATGCCTATCATATGTTAGTTTTTGGACGTATGCAACTTTGGTGGTAAGTAACATGTGAATGGTTGTTGGCTTTAGTTTGATTAAGGAGTTTGGATCTACATGTCATGTGAGTATAGAAGAAGACATAAATGAGTTTCCTATAAGTGGGAATGAACATCCTCATTGTGGATGTGACGAAAGTAATAGAGAAGAAATTTGTTGAAAGATCAGATAGAAGGTTCAAGTGAAGAAGAGCATCAGTATACTAGACTGGTAAGATATGAGTGCTTGTATTGTGCTGTTATCACAATAATAAATATGATCCCATCTGCAGTGGACGTAGGCAAATTGCCGAACCACCTGAATTATTTGTGTCCCTTTGTGTTAATTATTCATTGTGTGCATGTTTAATTATTAGTTTTATAACACGTTATCAGCACGAGTCTATACCAACTGAGTTAGCTTATGTCAAAGGGTACAATATATCTATATTGTTTAACTTATATATATATATATATATATATATCTATATATACATGTATACACCCCAGAAGTGGTTACAAAGTTTACTCCTCCCGAAGAGGAATTTATTTCAAAAACTTCCTGAAGAAGTAATTATGGGCGGTACTCTTGAAGAGGTAATAAATAAACCTTCTGCAGAAATACTAATCATACTCTTAATGAACTAGTCTCCTGAAGAAATATATATATATATATATATTTGCTTTTCTATATGTGTGTATAAATTCTCCTGAAGAGTTAGTCTCTCAAAGAGATAATAAATGAACTTCTTGAAGAAGTAGTAAATAAATCATTGATATCTCAAATTCTTGAAGAATAAATGAAAAAAAAGGACAATTGTGCAGAAGCCAGGTTCGAATTCGAGTCCGCGGACGTGGGTTATTCGGCACTCAATTCATTGCCACTCTGCTACCACATAATTGTCTAACCATTATTAAATGGAAAAACTGATGAGCTAAAAGAAAAAAAAAATAGTAAAAACAAAACAAAACAATAATGTCTAACCATTATTATGCAGAAGCCAGGTTCGAACTCGAGTCCGCGGACGTGGGTTATTCGGCACTCAGTTCATTGCCACTCTGCTACCACATGATTGTCTAACCATTATTAAATGGAAAAACTGATGAGCTAAAAGAAAAAAAAAATAGTAAAAACAAAACAAAACAATCGCGGATAGCCAGGTTCGAACCTGAGATCTTAGAGTTAAAGGTCCTTAGTCCCCACCACTCTGCTGCCACGCGATTGAGTAATTATCGATATATATATACATGTGGAGAAAAGTCTCCCGTAGAGATAATCCATGACCCTCCTGAAGAGGAAATCTCTTGAAAAGATTATGGAGAATCAAACTAATTGTCCTCTCAAAGAAGGAATTTTATTTTGTATTATTACATCTCTTATTTGATATTAATCTGTTCATTTGCATGACTTCATTTTTTTTTACTTGATTCTAAACATTATTTTCTTGTATTTGTATAGTGTTTGAATATGTCGAATCTTGACAAGTTTAAAATTATACCTCTGGACATCTCGGGAAACAACTATCTATCTTGGGCTCATAAGACTGAAATACGACTAAAAGCAAAGGATCTTTGGAATACTATTGTAGAAGGAAATTATGAATCAGAACGAGACCAAGCTAGTGCACTAGAGTTTATCCAGCACCATATCCATGAAGGATTACAAGATGAATATCTTGTAGTAAAAAGCCCTCTTGTCCTTTGGACCAATTTGAAAGAACGTGTTCAACATATAAAATTAATTACTTTACCAAAAGCTCGATATAACTGGATCCAACTACGATTCCAGGATCATAAGACAGTTGGAGAACATAATTCAGCATTATTTCAAATTACTTCTCAATTGGAATTGTGTGGAGAAACGGTCACTGATTCAGAGATGATAGAGAAGACATTATCTACTTTTCATCCCTCAAGTGTGCTATTGCAGGAGCAATATCGAGAGCGGAGATTCATGAAGTACTCCTCGTTAATATTATGTCTTCTCGTGGCAGAACAAAATAGTGAACTATTGATGAAAAATCGTCATCGTCGTCCAACTGGCTCTGCTCCATTGCCTAAAGCACATGGAACCACATTCGTTGAAAAGGATGAAATTCCACACAATACCCAAAAGGCCGGACGAGGAGGGAAACATGGATATGGCCGTGGGAATAAACATAGTCATGGTCGTGGTCATGGTCATAGTCATGGTCGTGGTCATGGTCATGGTCGTGGTCAAGAAAAAAAATAAACTTTGGTACCGTGAAGGTTATCATCCATATAAGAACAATGCACCTTACCACCCGAAGTGGAATAGAAATGGCACAGGTGTACAAAAGTCTGCCAAGAAAGATGAAGATGGCTACTACAGATGTGGCATGAAAGGGCATTGGTCGCGTACTTGTCGTACGCCAAAACATTTAGTAGATCTCTATCAGGCCTCAATAAAAGGAAAAGGGAAAGAAAATAAGATAGAGACAAACTTTGTTGATCACGATGATCCATTGGATATCACTCATCTTGATGTGGCTGATTTCCTGGTTGACTCTGATCCTTACCTTGGTCCCTTAAACAATGAATGTGTTTAGACCATCTATGCTATGTTTTAATGTTTGGCTTGTAGTACCATGAATGTACTTTTCTTGATGTATTAAAGTTTGGCTTGTAGCACTATGCATGTATTTTTCTTGAATAATAAATAAACCTTTTGCTTATACTAATATATAAATTCTATTACTTGATAGATTGCATGATGAAAGGAGGAGATATATGTCTGGTTGATAGTGCAACTACACATACCATTCTCCGAGACCAAAGATTTTTCTTGAACTTAAAATTAGTAGAAGCCAGTGTGAACACAATATCCGGTATATCTAGTCTCATTGAAGGATCTGGAAAAGCGAACATTATTTTATCAAAAGAAACAACAATTCATTTAGAAAATGCTTTATATTCAAGTAAATCCCGAAGGAATTTACTCAGTTTTAAAGATATCCGCCGAAATGGATACCACGTTGAAACTGTTAATGAGGGTAATATTGATTTCCTTTACATCACTAAAGTTGTTTAAAAAAAAAGCATATTTTGGAAAAACTTCATGCTCATCCCTCCGGGGTGTACCAAACAACAATTAATAATATTGATTCACATGTCATGATAAACCAAAAGTTTTCTAACCCAAAAGTCTTTGGTCTTTGGCATGACCGTCTAGGCTACCCTGGGGCTATTATGATGCGTAGGATCATTGAAACCTCACATGGACATCCTTTGAAAAATCAAAAAATTCTTCTGCCTAGTGATAATCCTTGTACCGCTTATTCACAAGGAAAATTGATTGTAAGACCATCTCCTACAAAAGTAAACTTTGAATCCCCAGCCTTTTTGGAATGCATCCAAGGAGATATATGTGGACCTATCCATCCAGCATCTGGACCATTTTCTTATTTCATGGCCTTACTTGATGCTTCTACTAGATGGTCACATGTTTGTTTGTTATCATCTCGTAATGCTGCATTTGCTAGACTTCTTGCCCAAATCATTCGATTACGAGCACATTTTTCTGACTACCCTATAAAGGCTATACGTCTTGACAATGCCGGTGAATTCACATCTAAAGTTTTTGATGACTATTGCATGTCTATTGGTATTCATGTTGAACATCCTGTTGCTCATGTACACACACAAAATGGGTTAGCTGAATCGTTTATCAAACGTCTCAAATTGATTGCTAGACCTTTATTTTTAAGAACGAAACTACCTGTTTCTGCTTGGGGTCATGCCATATTACATGCTGTATCATTGGTTCGCATTAGACCAACTGCTCATCATAAATACTCTCCTTTGCAACTCGTTTTTGGGCAACCACCCAATGTTTCTAATTTAAGAGTATTTGGTTGTGCTGTGCAAGTTCCTATTGCAACACCACAACATACAAAAATGGGTCCTTAGCGACGCCTTGGGATTTATGTTGGTTTTGATTCTCCATCTATAATAAGATATCTTGAACCTCTAACGGGTGATCTCTTTAAGGCAAGGCTAGCAGATTGCCATTTTGATGAAACATTATTCCCACCATTAGGGGGAGCAAAGTTGGAGCCCGAAGCTCAACGAGAAATTTCTTGGCAAACATCGACTCTGTCTCATCTTGACCCCCGTACTACTCAATGTGAACTTGAAGTGCAAAGAATTATTCATTTACAATAAATTGCAAATCAATTGCCTGATGCATTCACTGATACAAAGAAAGTGATAAAATCACATGTACCAGCTGTAAACACTCCTGCGAGAATTGAAATCCCCGCAGGACAATCTAGTAGTGCAGTGGTAAGTAAATCTACAGCACGCTTGAAGCGTGGTAGACCTAGTGGTGCAAAAGACAAAGTCCTTAGAAAGAGAAAACTAAAGGGGCAAATGAATGAGGTAGAAATTCCTGAAGAAACCTCAAAAGGCATGATTGAAATACTTGATAAATCCAATGCTGATAAGCATATTTCCCCCGAAGAGGAACAGATAGGCCCCGAAGAGGCACAAGTATTAGACAATACGGAAATATCGACAAATTATTTATCCACTGAAAATTTATTGGATCGTAATAATATTGTCATGAATCATGCATTTGCTTTTACAGTAGCACTTGAAATCACCCGAAGTGATGATGATCCTGAACCACATAGCATTGAAGAATGTCGATGTAGAAAGGATTGGCCAAAGTGGGAAGAGGCTATCCAAGTGGAGTTAAACTCATTGGAAAAATGTGAAGTATTTGGGCCTATAGTTCGTACACCTGAAGATGTAAATCCCGTTGGTTATAAATGGGTATTTGTACGAAAACGTAATGAACAGGATGAGATTGTGCGATACAAGGCCAGACTTGTAGCACAAGGTTTCTCGCAGAGACCTGGTATAGATTATGATGAAATATATTCTCCTGTCATGGATGCTATTACGTTTCGATTCCTGATTAGCCTATCAGTCTCCGAAGGACTACATATGCACTTGATGGATGTGGTTACAACATATTTATATGGATCACTAGACAGTGACATACATATGAGAATCCCTGAAGGATTTAAAATGCCTAAAGCATATACCTTTGAACCACGAAATATGTACTCGATAAAATTGCAAAGATCTTTATACGGATTAAAGCAATCCGGACGCATGTGGTACAATCGACTGAGCGAATACTTGTTGAAAGAAGGATATATAAATAATCCTATGTGCCCATACATTTTCATTAAGAGATCAGAATTTGGCTTTACAATTATTGCGGTATATGTAGATGATCTAAATCTTGTTGGAACTCCCGAAGAGCTCACAAGAACCGCTGATTATTTAAAGAAGGAATTTGAAATGAAAGATCTCGGAAAAACAAATTTTTGCCTTAGACTGCAACTCGAGCATTTCCCTGAAGGGATCCTCTTACATCAATCTACATATACAGAGAAAATTTTAAAACATTTCTATATGGATAATGCTCATCCATTGAGTACTCCGATGGTGGTTCGATCACTTGATGTAAAGAAGGATCCCTATCGTCCTCAAGATGATGAAGAGAAGTTACTTGGTCTCGAAGTACCATATCTTAGCGCAATTGGTGCTCTCATATATCTTGCAAATTGTACACGACCAGATATTGCATTTGCAGTCAATTTGCTAGCAAGATTTAGCTCAGCTCCAACTCGAAGACATTGGAACGGAATAAAGCACATTTTTCGCTATCTTCATGGTACAATTGATTTAAGATTGTTTTATCCAAGGGAATCCAAATCACCATTAGTTGGATATGCTGATGCTGGTTATCTTTCTGATCCACATAAAGCTAGATCTCAAACCGGCTATGTATTTACTTATGGCGATACTGCTATATCATGGCGACCTGTGAAGCAGACGCTGACTGCTACTTCTTCAAATCATTATGAGATTCTTGCACTACACGAAACCAGTCGTGAATGTGTTTGGTTGAGATCCATGATACAGTATATTCGAGAATCGTGTGACTTATCTTCAATCAAAGACACACCAACAACACTCTATGAAGATAATGTTGCATGTGTAGCACAAATCAGAGGGGGATTCATTAAAAGTGACAAAACCAAACACATCTCACCAAAATTCTTCTATACACACGAGCACCAAGAAAGGGGTAAAATCAATGTTCAACAGATACGCTCTATTGATAATTTGGCAGATCTATTCACCAAAACACTACCAGCTACAACGTTCAAGAAGCTAGTGCATAGCATTGGAATGCGCCGACTGAAGGAGTTCTCTTGAAAAATTTATAATCATGGCGACATGAAGGGGAGCAATCGATTGGAAAGAATATATATATATTTAGATAGACATCCAAGGGGGAGTGTTATGAATATATATAGTGGATGCCTATCATATGTTAGTTTTTGGACGGATGCAACTTTGGTGGTAAGTAACATGGGAATGGTTGTTGGCTTTAGTTTGATTAAGGAGTTTGGATCTACATGTCATGTGAGTATAGAAGAAGACATAAATGAGTTTCCTATAAGTGGGAATGAACATCCTCATTGTGGATGTGACGAAAGTAATAGAGAAGAAATTTGTTGAAAAATCAGATAGAAGGTTCAAGTGAAGAAGAGCATCAGTATACTAGACTGGTAATATATGAGTGCTTGTATTGTGCTGTTATCACAACAATAAATATGATCCCATCTGCAGTGGACGTAGGCAAATTGCCGAACTACCTGAATTATTTCTGTCCCTTTATGTTAATTATTCATTGTGTGCATGTTTAATTATTAATTTTATAACAAAAATTAATATGTATAAAATTTTAATTTTTATTAAAATATTCAAACGCACAAATGTGTTCCCAAAAAGGAAGAGTTGTTCAAGGTTTCCCATGTGACAATCTTTTTGGTCCAAAAAATGCCATTTGTTGAAAAAACATCCACACAGTCGTAGTTTTCTACTGTTTTGGACAAGTTAACTCAAAGAGTAATACTTGGGACACAACTAAAAGACACAATTTTGGGACACAATCTCCATTTTGTGTCTATCTCTCTCCTGACGGGTCCCACAGTGCCAGTGGACCCCACAGTACCCACTAGGACACTAGGAGAGAGATAGACACAAAATGGAGATTGTGTCCCAAGATTGTGTCTTTTAGTTGTGTCCCATCTTTTGGTTGTGTCCCACGTATTACTCTAACTCAAAATGGACAAAAACTAGTGTTACATATAGATCCAATATTATACAGTATGTTCCAAGTTTCTGAATGTAGTAAAAATACTTTGATCATGAATTACAACCTGGAAAGTACAAGGTCGGAGGGAAAAGGGTTGCTTGGGGAGCGTTTGGAGGAGTTTGATTAGGCCAAGCCATGACGTGGAGCCGAATGTTTTCCATTCGATCCATCGCTGAAATGAGTGTTTCTTTGATGTCTGTTTGATCACAACAATGTATTAGACCAGCAGAGCTAACAGTTGAAGGAATTACACTCTTTCCTTCTAATCGAGAGATCACCACTAAGTGTCCTGTTTTGTTTGCTTGTTCGTGTAATCGACCCAGTCCAGCGCGATCGGCGGCTGTCCCTTTTGTTATTGAATAGATACAAATGAAGCCCTGGATAGCAGCAAATTAGACATTAATGGAAAAAAAAAAGGTGTAAATTTCCTTTGGAAAGGAGACTTTAATTAAAGAATGCAATTTGATGGTATATTTCTCATAAAGTAAATTATTACTTCAAGTGGCAACATTTCTTGTTCAACAGAGAGAATGCATGCAAGTTTTCTTACACTTTTGCGGAGCCACACAACAAAATCAAGTTTTTTTACAATCTTGTATGGATGTGTTTGGAATGATTGATCCCTTTCATTTTCAATTTATTTTAAACATGCATTCTAATACGATTTTGCTTTTTCAGGAAAAAAAATAAAATAAAAGAGAGCATTTTTGCTCATCCAAAAAATGGTTTATCAATGCTCACCCAAGCATCTCATTGGCCAATGCAGTGAGACCTAAGATTAAACAAATGTGGGTCCCACTGCATTGGTCAATGAGATACTTGGGTGAGTATTGGGAAATTATTATTTGAGTGAGCAAACGTATTTTCAAAATAAAAATAAAAATAAAAATTCACACAAATATATCTCAATGGAAGTACACAAATGAGAAAGAAAACGATACACACCAATGGAAACTAAATCACTTCATTCCATGTATGCCTTTGAAGTAAAAATTGGTACAAGATATAGGCATAATACCTCTTCAGTTCGTTTAATGTCCATTCCAAACCGTGCTTCTCCAGGCTCCGGTGTTAGCTCAAGTAAAACTTCAGCAACTCCAGGTAGAAACCATAGTCTTATGCCTTGCACAATCTGCACTGTAGATGTGTAGTTCTGCTGTCTTCCCCAGCTTGTTTCTTTCCCTGTAGGATTAGTTTTCTCCTTTTAGGAGAAGGAAAAAAATATCAGATTTTTCTTCCAAGTGTCGACTGTTGACAGTCATCCGGAGAGGGGGGGGTGGGGTATCAACTAGGCCTGTCAAGAATCCGAATCTAGTACCCCGAATCCGATTCGGCTCCCTTGTACATACCCGGATGTGGATTGTGTGTTGGGACCCTCATATCCGATCTGCTAGAAAGCACCGACACTTCAAAGAAGGTAATGTCTAACACATAAACACGACACATCACAGACACTTTTCCTGCAGTGTCCACATGCAATTTTTTTTAGGACTTTGTATAGCCCGTGTCGTGTCGTATCCGTGTCCGTGCTTCATTGCCGATCTGGATCTGTTAAGAATATGACTAGCAGTCCGTCTATGGATTTTGACTATCCAATTCTCTCAGATATTGACTAACATATTTCTGGGAGTAGCTCGTATTCCAGGGAACTAGTTACACTAGACTCTGAGTCAAATAGTAAGTTGTAACCCTAATGCGTTTTTGAGATAGTGGAAACTCTTGGCTCTCCTTGTGGACGTAGGCACAAAAATTAACCGTGTTAAATCTATGTATTATTTATCTTTCTATTATTCTTCTTATTGTTGCTTGTTTTCGATCCAACACGTATAAAAACTGAATCAAATATCTTATATACTTGTATTTTCAGTCATTTACTATTTTGATCTATTGATAAGTATTTTCTGCATTATTGTGAAAGTTGTTCTGTTCTGTTTTAGAATCAGATCCGACTGATTGGTGCTCTCATCGGATCATGTTGGATCCGGTCCAGACCCGATTCATTTATATGTCTGGTTAGTGTTTTAACTGGGTCGAATCTAGATCTCGTGGATCCGCCCCGCATATAATTATTTTGCAGTCTTGGTATGAACTGTCAAGCAATGTGCAATGTGTATATAAATACTTGTATGCATTGAGAGGGAGGGGGGAAGGAATTTACAGAGGTGACAATTTGTTCTGTTTGGATGTTAACAAACACAAGAGGTGTCCCAGAAGAAGAAGCTGCATTAAACCAGGCCATGGTTCTGACTATGGTCGCCTCAATTCCATGCTCACCAGCAAGAGGCATGAACAAAATAGAACTAACCACGGTGGACCGATGATCCGGCAAGTATGTACCCACCTTCATCCTCCAGTCATACTTCACTCCCTTTCTGTTGAAACCCCTGTAGTCCACATTCACCACCTTCCTGCTCATTTCTGCACGTGTACGATCAGCCTTTCGTGAGCCATTTCTTTGCCTATATATACAGTTTATTCACAATTCATAAATGATATAATGGATTGAATTCAAAGTGTGTTCAAACTCTGTTTGTTTGTCGTAACATGAAGGCCGATCATGAGAAATGGTTGCCAAAAATCCAAATTAAAATAATTGTAAGCTTATTCTTCTTGTTGGATCCGTAATTTCTCTTTGGGTCATTGTAAATGATAAGAGTGATGCATACATAACAAGTGGAAGAGTCATTTTGGGCACGTCTCCAAAATTTGTTTCAGAGACACATTTTCGGAGAAAACTACATATGTTGTGATGTAAGCTTTGTTTCAGGCCTAATTGAATCATTTCAGCCTCGAAAAATATGTTTCAGCCCACTTTGGAATGTTTTTTTTTACACACTTAGGCTTAGTTTGGCCCCCATTTTGGTGCTGCTCCTTTTTTAAAGCACAATTTTATGTTAATTCGTTTGGTAAGTAGTTTATGAGCTTTGCAAAAATTGAACTTAGGGCTATTTTGGGGGAGCTTTTAAAAGCTCAAGGTTGCCTTTTGGTTTCATGATATCTTTTTGAAAAGTAGTGTCACTTGTGTAAAATAATAAATTTCATAAGCTCCTTTTAAAAAGCCACGTGGGGGCCAAACTAAGCCTTAATTGGTCTCTAGAACCACTTGAACAACTAGTGATGGTGAATGTACAACTCCTCAATGCATCCAGATGTGTGTAGAAAGTAATTTGGTGGGTATTACTTAGTGGCCCCTAGCCTACTGTATAATATAAAATGAGTAATGATTCGTGCACATAAAATGTGCACATAAAGTGTGCACATAAAGATCTAGAAAATACTTTTGCTCACCCAAAATTTGGTACACCAATGCTCACCCAAGCATCCCATTGGCCAATGCAGTGGGGCCCAGGATTAAACAATATTAAACAACATTTGTTTAATCCTGGGCCCCACTGCATTGGCCAATGGGATGCTTGGGTGAGCATTGGTGTACCAAATTTTGGGTGAGCAAAAATGCTCTCAAAGATCTAGGCCATTCATTTTGGTGAGTCCTATGTGTGCAGGATGGACCCCACCAAAATGAATGGCTCAGATCTTTATGTGCACACTTTATGTGCACATTTTATGTGCACGCATATAAAATTTTGTAGTAAGCATATGTATACATGTTTTTTCAACAAACCAAAGTTTTAAGTCTCAAAGAATTTTCAGCAACGTATAAATGACACTAAAAAGGTGTTACGAACTATCAATTCCTGCAATCATCTTGGAGACTCTCTCCATATATAATATGTAGCAAATATGTATTGTGTTATAATAACTTCCTAACAAAAATTAATTTGCTTCTTTCTAAAAGTGAAATAAAAGACTACCTTGTAGTTCTGTGCATTGTTCCAAGGTCAAGTCACCCAAAACTGCAATATGTCTATCATCAGAGGCTGCTCTAAATGTAAACCTTCTCTGAAGTTTCGAACACCTTTCCGGTACGACACACACTTGGAGCTTAAGCATGTTCTCTCCCCTCCTAACCTTCAGCCAAATGGTCTCGGCCTGCCGGCTAATTTTCCCGAGTTGTGAGGAAAAGTCCGATCTGCCCTTGGCGGGCACAAACAAACTATCAGCATCATCATCAACAATGCCTTCAACTATGTCCCCCGGCAATGGCATACTCTCTTCCCATTCTTCGGGCACTTCTTGCTTTACTTGTTTTACACCCACAACGGTCTGAATTTGAACACTTGCCATGAACTTTTTCACGAGTAAAGAAGAGCAGTACTGTCCCATAGATATATAACCTCGTCGACTTATATTTAAGATAGATTTTTTCAATGCGGGTTTTTAGAAATATGGATTAAAGTACCGGACATTTCAAGAAAGTGGAATTTTAGTTCTCTACGCCTAGATTAAGCTAAAGATTTTAATTACTTCTATGCCATTTGCTTTGTTTTGATCTTCTCAATGTTTTGCCTAGTTGGCCAGCTGTTTGGATTCTTTCTAGGTAGTGTACTAACAACATATATATATATATATATATATATAGAGAGAGAGAGAGAGAGAGAGAGAGAGAGAGAGAGAGAGAGAGAGAGAGAGAGAGAGAAGAAAATAAATGACGTTGACTGATTTTTGTCCACTGCTCTCTGCCTACAATCCAAATATGTGACAATCAAAGCATAACATGGTCCACAAAATAGAGTTAGAAAAGAGGCAGAAAGGGAAGAATTTAGCACTAGAGACAGTATTGCTTCTGTATGTATATGCTTTTTGTCACTGATTTTGTATTCACGTTGGTCTCCGTTTTTAGGTTTCGCTAGGCTTTGTTTGGTTCATGGATTTAGTGAGGGAGAGGAAAAGAAACATTAATGAGAGCACTTTTATTGGTTTGTTTAGTAGGGAAAACAATGAGAAAAATATGAAGGCAAAGAAATTTAGTTATTTTTTTATTTATAAATTTTGTGAGTAACTTCCCTTCCACTATCCTTGAGTTTCTATTAAATTTTGAAAACTTTCAATTTCTGTGTTGTTTAAGCATAGAGAAAAACTATAGGGAAAAAAATCAGAAATTAATTTTCCTTCTTATTTTTCGTTCACTTTTCTTTTCCTTCACTATATCCTGAACCAAGCAAAAGCCTTAAGAGGGGGGTGGGGGGGAGAGGAAAGAGCAAGGGAAGAGAAGGAATAATCAATTTTCCTAGTTGTTTTCTCCTTCATACGAATAATATTAGACACAAAAGTTTCTCAAAAATGTGAAAAACAAGCAGAAAAAGGACAAGGAATTGAAATGTGAAAAAAAAAATTTCTACGACTTTCGTCTTACTCTCTTCCCCTTAGTATTTTCCTCACCGTCTTCCTTGCAAACCAAACAAGGAAAATTTCTCCCTTTGTGTTCTCATTCCTTTTCTTGTCCCTCCCAAGATCCATGAACCAAACAGGGCCATAAGAGGGACTGCATTGAACAAGTAAAGATGGTGACATTTTCTTTGTGATGTATAGGACTAATCATCAGATTTTAACTTGGGTAGAAAACAAATTGCAGGTTTAATTAATTTACATGTGTATCTATATATCAAAATCCAAAAGGATGGAGAACCAATGACTTAGTCACTGAAATCAGGCAAAATGTTCTCTAGATGGAGCTTCCAGAAATGTCAAGATCATAATGAAAGAGTTTCTAATATTAATGAATTAAAAAGGCATACCAGATTACAGAAATAGATAAATAACCCAAAATCAATTAACAATCACATAAATCATTCAAATTGAGAAGATAAAACTCTTTGTAAGTACACTCTTTCTAGCGCTTTACTATCGTAAATTCTAAGTGTCAAAACATATCATATGGAAATCTAAATTTCCGACAGGAAAAAAGAAGTTTAAGTTCAGAATCAACAAAAATGAAGTAAAATGTCAAAGTATTAAACAAAAAAAACGTCACTCAAAAGGCCTATGTATATGTGATTACTATATATGTATCTTCAGTCTCTGAATACAGCAGATATGTTGGAAAGTTCTTGTTGAAGCCTCTCTATGTCAGCTTGAGCGCTTGCCCTTTCTTCTACATCATTCGCGTCTAAAGACGCTCTTCTACTTGATATCTTCTTCTCAATGCTTTTAATCTGCACCCATTTGAGAAAAAAAAAATATATATAAATATGCAAATGATGTTATCATAATGAATTTGTGTGTTTCAGAGATAGACCTTTCTGTAGGGCCACCTTAACAAACCATCTCTACGACAAATCTTCTTCACCACTGTAGGACAAATATTCATTCTCTTAGCTGCTTCGTCTATGGGAAGATGAAAATACTCTTTGAAATCTTTCACCGTCAACTTCCCTGTTCTTTCCCTCTGCACTACTCCCCAGTACACAACAAACAAAAAATGAAAACTAGGCACAAAAATATATATATATACACACATTTCTCATGAAAGACCGCAATATTAAAAACGACCGATCTAATGATGCTATGAAATTTTTAGAGAATGATAAAGAAAAAAGGTCTTTAGATTCAAATTTAAAAAGATTAGAAAAGGACATTGACATGTCATTTAATACTCATGAAAGGAGTAATTCACAAAGTGCTAAAGCTCTAGAACATAACCATAAGACATAAGTGGGTAAAAACTACTGACCCTTCTCTTCAATATAAAGCATTCAATTTAAAAGTTCTATTTTTTATTGTGAATTTTTCATTTTTCTTGATTTTCAACTCCTTTGATAGTTTTCCGTTTCTAACATAATTTGCATATAGGAGAAAGACAGTAGGGATTTTGATTTTCCTTCCCTATTTCCTTTTCCATTTTCTTTCCTTCTACTTTTCCTCCACTAAATCCAAAAACCGTAAAAATCATTAAAAGTTCAATTCTCTCAGCTTGAAGTAATGTCTCAGGTTCAAATTAAGCTCCCCAATCAGTAATAGCTCATGCTATAGGAATTCAACTAAAGAAATCTAGAGTGATATGCTAATCCAAATGAGTAGTGCTACATACAAGAGTAATTACAACCTGTGCTGCTAGGGAACTCCTAGGAAGTCTCACTCTGTCACTTCCAATTTCTGTTTGATACAGAGGCTCTGATTGGTTCTGTTGCCTTTGGCCTGTTCAAAAATCAACCATTGAAAGGTTCATGATCTAGTAATGTGTATCAACTCTTTAAGCAAATTGAATTTACTCTGAGTTATCAACAAAATTTTGTGAGGGATACCAGCTATGATCTAAGTAGCGTTTTTGGAAGGCTGGCTCTATTGCCAGAGCAAAAGATTTTAGCGATACTTTTTTTTTTTTGCTAAAACTTTTAGTGACACTTTTTGCTCTGGCATTAGCATTACCCTTTTGGAAAATAGAAACAAGGGACCACTGACCTGAATCAGTCTGAGATGGTTGAAGAAAGTCATCGGTATCCAGATTGACATCCACACTACTCAATCCAATACACAAGGCTTCGTAGAAGATTGAAAGTGGATCTTGCAGCATAAAATACCCAGTTTGTTCACGTTGTTCACAGTATTGTACTAGGAACTGCTTCACACTCTCTATGCTTTTCTTGCAAAAGCTAAATCAACAATGAAGTTAGATAAACTGATCCCCTAAAGTCTTTGATTGGCTTGTGAACTCAGAAAAGATGAAGGGAAGAGATTCGCAAAATTCAATATTTTCTATTTATTATTCACCCTATTTTCTTTTCGTTCATATTTTTCTCGTTGCTTTTCGTTATTGACCAAAAGATGCAAAGTCTTTTCTTCAATGCTTTCTTTCCTCTCCATCACTAAATTAGTTAGCCGAAAAAAAGCTACATGAAAAATAGGGTAAACTGCCATTTACGTTGTGGCTCAGTTAGTAATGTAGAACATTGAAACAAAGACGCATAAATTATTCAAGAATAGTATGCCATTGTCATCTTTAGTGGTGTCTAAAAATAAACTCAAAATAGTACCAACAATGGATTGCTAATTTTTTAAAGACAATACAGATAATTAACATTTGAGGAAAAAAAAAAAACTTACTCAAACATCATATACTCCTTGTTTTGATTACTCCCATCTCCACCATACTGGTTCTCAAGTATAGCATGACATATAATACCAATTCTTCCATGAATTTCAAGCTTTGTCACATGGGTACCTACCAACGAATATGAATACAAGTCAACATTGATTAAGTCAAACTGAAAAAAAAAACAATACGAACAAAAAAAGAAGAAGGATAATACTTGGTAATTTTCTATAACTGATATTCATATAGGTGTAATGAGTTATACATAAAGTATGTATTGAAACTAATTAAACCAAAACTTGCATTACATACCATTAGTATGTGTAATCTCTCTTAGCACTTGACAACAAGTGCAAGTGTAAGGAACTTGTGGCACAGGCCAAACAGAAATTTGAATTGGGTTACCAAATTCAAAATTTTGAGTTTGTGGATTTTGTTCTTGGTTGTTCTGATCTTCACGCGGAACTCCAGAAGTCCCCGCTTGAGAATTATTATCGACCATAGAATTAATCATATCCCAAACCAATGGATCTTCAAATGGGTCATTTGGGTCCATAATTTCATCATCAGATTGAGGAATTGATGAACCAAAATTGTTGGGTTCAGAAAATGAGAATAATTCAGAAAGTCTTGGACTGGGCATTTCGTCGAACATTAACATGTTTTCGGTTGATGGGTAGTCATCAAATGGGTCATTGTAAGGGACAATGGCCATCGGATCTTCCATAGATGAAGATGACAGAGAAGCATATATATATATATATATACACACACACACACAAATATGGGTATGTTTTTTTGTTTCTTGTTTTGTTTAGCGACGCCTGGTGAAGACCAAGCGCCGCTAATGGGATAGTGATCTTAAGCACTGTAATTGTGCTTGAGACAGTACCGGTGAGGGTTTGGGTTCAGACAAAGTGTGATTCTGTTTCGGACATGGAAGAGAAGAGGACAATAAAAGAGGGTGGCAGTTAATTACCGTTGGAGCAATGACGGTTGGATTTTTGAAAAAATGCAGAGAGATGGTCTCCGCAAAAATAACATAGAAATAAGGTAAATTACATTTCCTACCCTTATAGTTTGGATGTAATGTCATTTTGATCCCTGCATTTTTAAATTTTGTCAATTTCCTACCCTTATAATCTTTGTAGTTTCAGTTTAAGTTCCATGTAATCCATTCATAAAGATTTCCTACAATTTTTGGCAGAAATAGGTTATGCGATGCACGAGCGAGGTATCATTAGGGGCAAAATGATAAATTTACCAAGGAAAATTACACTTTACACACCTATATTGAATTTAAATCTGTCAAAAATTGTAATAAAAATTGATGAATAGACTACATTGAACTTAAACTGAAACTGTAAAGGCCAAATTGATAAAATTGAAACTGAAGAAGCCAAAATGACATTACATACAAATTACAAGGGCTTAAAGTGTAATTTACCCATAAAAATAATAATAACCAATTTGTAGGTAATTAAAAATGCTCTGTCAATTTGATTAAAATCTATTATCTATACTATTCTTTAAAGGCAAATGAAGGAGTAGCAATATAGTATCCTAATCCTCCTATATTTACAGAATAAACCTTAAAGTTTTAATTCAAAGAAATAAAAACCTTAAGTACAAGAATGTCCAACTAAAATTCCTGTGAATAATTGCCCACCCCAGACTCACGTCTCTCTCTCTCTCTCTCTCTCTCTCTCTCTCTCTCTCTCTCTCTCTCTCACACACACACACACACACACACACACTGTGATAACCAGTATTTTTTTTTACGCAATTATTTATTATAGTCACATTATTTGTTGGATTCATGTGTGACATTTATTGATATTTTTTTTAAGGGTTCATATAACCGACCCCATTTGACTGGAACACAAATCTTGATCCAATTTGGTGGCATATTGGTTAAAAATAATGGTACTAATTAAATATATGATAAATCCTTATGCATGCACCATGGAATGGATAACCATCCTAATGAACTTTATCTTTATCCTAGTTGAACTAAAGGACACGTGTGAAGGAAGACAAGGGTTTGGACAAGATTCAATGGGCTTGGAGCCAAGTTAGATAAACAAGAAAAAAATATAAAAGATAAAGATGGGAATTAAATTGGGAGGATAAAAATCTCTAAGTGCTAACTGTGAATATATATGTGACTCTTACGGCCAAGAAAGAGAGGAAAAGGAGGGGGAAAGGAACGCAAAGAAATAAAGAGGAAGGCTGCTCATGTATTTTAGGGAGTTAGTTTGGCTAAGGATCATAAGGAAACTCTATTTTTATTTATACGGGATTAGAGCGTGACAAAATGGTATTAGAGCATGTCCCCAGCCAGAGGTGTGGGACTAAGTGTAGGGTGTGATGAGCAAAGTTGGTGATACAAATGGGTACAATACTCAGTTCCTCATCGCCTGGGGGAGTCAGTGAAGGTATTTACTTAGTACCAGATTTGTTTTATTATTAAAAAAAAAAAAACTATTTCAAATATTTGGAGTTGTTTACCAACTAATTCACAATTTAATTTAGAGACGAAATTTCTAAAAGGTGGAAATATTGTAATACCCGTATATCTCAATTTATTCCTTTTGGTTGATTATTAAATTTTACGGGGTTAAAAATAGTGATTATTAATTTCATTTGGGGCTTGAATACAAATAGGTAAATAGTTGATAATAATATGATATGTGGCCGTGTGTTTGTGTGAGTCACAACTTTAGAAGATCTAAGTGCTGTATGGTCATTTCTCTGGATGACATATAGCATAGTGAGTCATCATGAACTATGTATACATATATATATATATATATATATATTAAAGTTGGATAATATAAAGACTTGAAGTTATTTATAAGGATAGGATCGACCGAATTACAGTGGTCTCACAATTTGGTTATTTGCTTGTATAGTGTAGTGAAACCCAGTTAAGGCCACGTTTGGTTTTGGATTGTGAATGATGGAAGTACTTAGTGGGTAGGAAAGGCTAAAGCTATGTTTGGGAAATATTCACAATGTGGTATTTTAATTGGAATACTTAATATTTTAGTTTAGGTACGAGGTTGTGTACAATATATTCTAAATCTTTAGAGTATATTCTTTATCATCCCTATTTGTGCTCTCTTTGATTATGTTGTCCTTTTATTGGGATCGTCGGATATTTGGTAAGTATGTTGTTAAGAGATTGTTTTGGCTAAATGTTATATATGAAACTAATGGGGTACATGGGGAAGGTGCAACTGCAAATAGCCAATAGCTCTGAGAGGGGTCCGATGTGGCTTGCTAAAGGGTGAGGTGAGGAGGAGGATCTTGCTGTGTTACCAGGAGGAACCGGGTATGATGCTCTGGGGGTGAGCGATTAATTTATGACGTGACATCGATTGTGTATAATCCCTGTTATTCATTGTATTTTTGAAACAGTTATTATTCCTGTCATTTTGTATATTTCCCCGTGTGTGATAATACAGGTAAAACCAGTAACGAGAGAAGTGGAAGAAATAGAATAAAGTCAAGTCCAATGGATGCATAATGTTGAATTCATGTCAATAATACATTTGATAAGGTCAATGCCTTGATTTGTTTTTTTTTTTTTTTTTTTTTAAATCTATGGTATGTGGAGATGGCTGGGACTAAGATAGTCCTGCAGTTAGTGCACTAATATACTCTTTCATTTCGAGCTGGGCTGGTGGATGGTATACACCTTTCGAGCTAGGCTGGGGTGCTGTGGTCATTTAATGACTGGAACTAAGATAGTTCTACAGTTAGTGCACTAATATATTAATACATTTCGAGCGGGGCTGGTGGATAATATACACCTTTCGAGCTGGGCTGGGGTGCTGTGGCCATGAGATTGTACATATTTCAAGCGGGGCTGGTATGTACAATAGTGATAATAATATGTTGATGGCTGGTTGATTACTAGCGAAAGGAAAAAAAAAAAAAGATTCATAAATGAATTATGGCATATGCATGCATTGGACAGTGTAACTTCAGTATAAGCTGATATATTTGGGATGTGATTTATGTTGCCAATAGTAAATGATGACAAATATGATACTTTTGAGCAATTTTCTAGCATGTGGTTCACCAATAATTAATATTTGCCAAGTGAAAGGCAGGGATAGTAGTGAATTGGACAGCACAGTTGACCCTCCTATCAACTAACCATAAAGAAAAAAAAAACGGGACAAATGCGTGTTTGTATTTTTATTGGTTAAAAAAAAAAAAAGTATTGAGTTGTGGCACTTTTGGTCTACCATGACTAAAATCATTGGAGCTTAGGGTTTTGCTTTAGTAAACTGACATGTCTTATTTGACACTTGATATGGATGGAGAATGTACGTGTTCAAATTTTGGGGACAAAATTTCTTTTAAGGAGGGTAGAGTGTGATAACCAGTATTTTTTTTACGCAGTTATTTATTATAGTCACATTATTTGTTGGATTCATGTGTGACATTTATTGATATTTTTTTTAAGGGTTCATATAACCGACCCCATTTGACTGGAACACAAATCTTGATCCAATTTGGTGGCATATTGGTTAAAAATAATGGTACTAATTAAATATATGATAAATCCTTATGCATGCACCATGGAATGGATAACCATCCTAATGAACTTTATCTTTATCCTAGTTGAACTAAAGGACACATGTGAAGGAAGACAAGGGTTTGGACAAGATTCAATGGGCATGGAGCCAAGTTAGATAAACAAGAAAAAAATATAAAAGATAAGGATGGGAATTAAATTGGGAGGATAAAAATCTCTAACTGCTAACTGTGAATATATATGTGACTCTTACGGCCAAGAAAGAGAGGAAAAGGAGGGGGAAAGGAACGCAAAGAAATAAAGAGGAAGGCTGCTCATGTATTTTAGGGAGTTAGTTTGGCTAAGGATCATAAGGAAACTCTATTTTTATTTATACGGGATTAGAGCGTGACACACACACACCATTTAATTGCCATATTAGCCATCAACAGGAAAACAATAAACCATTTCCCTGCTCACAACATACAACTTCGAAGAGGAGAACGGAGAATGCACTCCACACACAAATTTCACAAATTGCCGACCGAGTACACTCATAAACATCTTCAATTCATTATGAATTCAAATGAGGTACACGTATATATCAATTTCTGGTATTCTATATATGTTGTTTATTATATACACACCCCCCACCTTATTGATACAAAACAGATATTTCATGTTTTCTATGCTTTATTGTTCGCATTATGTCATTCATTGAATTTTGAATGCTTTAGCTATTATTAGAACACAATGATCAATCTTATGCTCATTTATCAACTTTTTTAATTTTTAAATTTATTTTATTGGACTTAAATCAGTGGGGGGACATTATCTATTCATACACGCATATATATTAGACCCAATTTCTACCTTAATACCACACCATCTATATCTGTTTGCTGTAATTTGCGCGGGCGTGCCAGAACCAACAATGGTTCGGTATGTGTGTGCGTGCGTGCAAACTAATTTCCTATTCGCTTGTGTGAGTAATACACAAGGCTTGATGAATCTAACTTCTAAACAGGGTGATTGTGTATAGTGAGTAGGAAAGTACCCTCACCGTAAATTCTTTAGCAGTACTGAAGCACACAAGCTAAAAAGTGTCAAGTTTAACAGGTAAACTAATCACAAACGGGTTAATAAAACGAAGATTTTATTAATTGTTTGGAAAAAATACACAGAACTAAAGAACAAACCAGAACAGGCTGATTATTCAAAAGAACAAAGAGAAATAACAAAAAAGGGCAGACCTATTTGCTATGAAGGCTGGAAAACATAAAGACTTAAAAGAGTGCTTTGAATGCTTGAATGCTTCGAATGCAGTGTGTATATTGTTTCGAGATGACGCGGAGTCCTTTGCTTGGTTGGCCTGCCTGAATATATATAGCGGCCTCAGATGATTCCTAATTGGACAAGAATTCCTTGGCTTGCGCCCCAAGCTGCTTGACTAATTGGCTGATTGGTTGATTGGCTGAGACGTCCTTCCTTATCCGGATTCTGATTGAATCAATCCCTTTAATTTAGGGATTAAACGCCTAAATCCAGCTGGACATGATCAAATTCCTTTCTTAAACGGACTCTTGTTTCCAAAACTCTGAGATGATGTCACCCTGACAGCTGGGGATATCACCGCCTTCTCCTTTCGGTCCATCGGCCTCGTCACTTATCCTATTGGATGAATCGGGCTCTACCTGTTTCCATGCCTTTCCTCATGCCCGATCGCTTTTCTTCAAACGCCCATGGCCAATCGGACTACTACTCCCATCTTTCTTTACAGTGTCCGATTGGGCTTCGTGTTGCTTCATTTCACCATCGGGCTATCAGCGCATTGTGTTATATTTTTTCACAGCCCGATAATCCCTACACAATGTTCAATATTTCCATCGGGCTCTTCTTACCACACCCAACAGCCTTATACATATCATCGGTCTCGCGTTTATACTTGAGACCGATGAGTCATTGACTCCTTAGCCCGGCCTCTCCTCTACTCGGCTCCACGCAACTCGGGCTCAAAAACCATTGACGATTTTTGGGTGTAAACAATTGCCCCCCAAAAGGTCATATCAAACATCCCGCCTTGATTGATGTGACGTTTTGAATTTTAAAATTGCCACGTGTCAAGCATGCAACGAATGTCAGATTATGGAGAATCCCACCAGTCATTCCACATTTAATGCACCATGACTACGGCATCGTGGTATTTAAACAGCAAGATTTTCAAAAGCCCTTACCACACATTCGCATTCTTACTCTCTCTTTCTCTAAGCAGTTCAAGCGAAACAGAGCCTCTCTTTCTAAACCTCCATTTCTTCCAGCGAACTTATTTTCCCTTCAGATGGCTCCTAAAACTGCTTCGGCTACTTCTAAAGGCAAGAAAACTTTGTTAACGCCCCACCACCGCAAAACCGATGCAGGGAGGTCAGGACTCTAGCCAAATCCCATGCCGCTGAGATCTCCATTGACTACCTGACCCCCTACAGCTCCTCCGATGGCTCTCCAGTAGCACCAGGCCTAGGAAAGGCATTTCTTGGCCATCCTCCGGCAACGTTTCTCCCTCTGTTTCCGCCGGTTGAAAACGAAGCATTCCTACAGGTCCCTGCCCACTGGAACAAGGTTCAGACTGCTAACCAGCCTATTCGAGGCTGGCTGACCACCGCTGCAGACTGGGAGAAGTGGATAACTAGGGTATCGGCCTCTAAGGCCACAGTCTGGAGACAAACAGGCATTTATGATGCCATAATGCTTAGTCGGTCTAGAATAGAGATAGACCGACCTCTTCTTCTCTCTGCCTTGCTATTTGGTCCTCGTCCTGCAACGGCTTTCTTTTCCGTTGCGGACCAATGGCTCCCACCATCAAGGACATCAGCTATCTGCTCGGTCTTCGCCCCCACGGGCAAGAAATCATTCCCGGGCTCGACATTGGAACGGCCAACTTTGCCTATCCTCAGCAAGAAATTATCAAGGACGGGGCCGTTTTGCATATACTGATCACAGCCTACGGAGGCTTTTTGACTGCCTGCATCGGTGCAGATGAGACGGAGGTGTCCAATGCTGAACATACCGCCTTCCTCATTTATTGGCTGAACAAGTACCTCTTCTGCTCGGCCAGCCAAGCCATCACCAAAGAATACACCACCTTGGCCTTGGCTCTTGCATCAGGGAAGCCCTTGGCCATGGCTATGCTTGTTTGGGCACACTTGGTCCGAGGCATAACCGGTTTTGTCCATTCGGGCTTTGGAGCTGGTGGAAGCCCAATATGGATTCTCCAACTTTGGCTGCACTCCTACTTTCCTGAATTTCAACCAGCCCTTCGCCAGTTGGCCGATGTTCCTATCTCTGCCGTCCAATTCATGGACGTAGTACCCTCTGCACACTCCTTTGAGGAGTGTTTTACTTTCTTCTATCAAGGTTGCTACCCTCAGGATATAAACCTCTTCACCCCTTTCTTCTCACTTCAATTTTCTTCTTTTCTTCAACTCTCCAATAAACCTTCTAATTGGGGCTCGGACACCCAATCCACCTACAATGAAATCTTCTCTAGCTACTTAGTGGCTAGAGACATTATTTTCAGCCCAAGCATTCTGACAAGCGGGTGTATTTGTAGAATATAACCGCGCTAAAAGAGGAAAATACATTAGAAAAGTCTACAATTCCCCTGTTTATCTGCAATTTGAATTACAATACCAGTTTTTGCACAAATTGATTAAACTATGATAAGTGGTATTGTTTTAGTGATTATTTGTGCAGATTATTGCTGCTGTATATAAGATTGAAGAATGTTGATAAAAGGAAGTGCTTGGCCCTGTTGAAGATAACTCAATGCTGAAATACAAGGTTCGAGCGATCGAGAGTTTTCGAGCGATCGACGTTTCGATCGATCGAATGGAGTTTAAGCGATCTAAGTTTCTGGAAGTTAGATCGATCGAGAGTTGTTCGATCGATCGAACATGCATTTTATCAGATTTTTACGCGCACGCAGCAGAAACGAGATTTAACCCTAGTATTAGGTTGTAGCTATATATATTCATTTTCTGGACGTCCCAAAGGACGCCCCACTTGTGTTTCATCAGTTTTCATAAGAGAGAGGAGAGATTTTTATTGTTTTTTTTGTAGGTTTTCTCAAGATTCGACATTGTTAGCTTGGATTGTTTCGTAGTTTATACAAGTTCTTCGTTTCAGGTTCTTTATTATTGTTCTGTTTATATTTTGCATTGAGTTAATCACAGTTTAGTTTTCAATCTCTGAGTATTGCATGCTAGATAGGTCAAAACCATTAGTTTCATAGTTTTAATGAAAAAATTGCAACCAAACATGTCTTTATTGAACTCTCACGTTAAAAACAAATCTGATACTTCCCAGACCATGTCTGAGTAGTTCGGGGTTGGGAAATCGCGATGAAATCATGATTTTAGCCCTCTGCCATGCACTATTTTTTTCTCTGTGTACGATCGATCGAATGTAGTTCGATCGATCGGAGCAGAGACGAAGTCGAGCGATCGAAGTTATTCGATCGATCGAGAAATGATGACGTTCGATCGATCAAAAGCGCGTCGATCGATCGAGGTCTCTGATTCTTGAGGACATCTAATACAGTATTCCTAGACTTTCTGCTTTACTGATTCGTTATCAAACTGTCCCCATATGCTCAGTTTGTCAAAACAGTCTTTAAACATTAAGCCTTAAGGCATTTTCTTTCAATATATTTTGCAAACCACCCTCAATGCTAACACCATTGAAAGTGAGAGTCTTAACTATTGGATTAAACCACCTTTGTGTATTTCAAACTTAATTGTGATGATATAGTCCCGGTCATGAGAGGACTATTGATTCTATATCTTTAGAGAAGTACGGGGTACTGTAGAAGTTGCCCTCCGTTGAGCTTAATTGCATTTGCATGGTAGATGGTTGAGTCATGGTGGATTCGCGTGATCCCAACACTTTCTTTTATTAAGAAAAACCGTTTTTAAATCTTGTTTCAGTTAAATAGTTAATCATTAGTTTAATTTAATTTAGTTATTTTTTTTTTAGATTAGTAGTTATTACTTGTAGAACTTTGTGTTCTATGCCTCTCTTGAAATATTGAATTTTCTTTTCTTTTAGAGTTTAATCTAAGTAATTTATCTCTCATCCTTCCCTGTGGGATCGACCTGGTCTTACCAGTTACTACTTGCACGTCCACCTACACTTGGGTGTTGCACAAGAGCGCACAAGATTTTTCACGTGTCAAGTTTTTGGCGCCGTTGCCGGGGAAGGAGACGATCAATTCCTTAGATTACCTCAGTCTCTCTTCATCTCTTTCTGTTTTTTTTATTTTCTCTTCTTTTCAGTTCTTTTGGTAAACACTCACCTTAGGGACTCTCCTAGTTCATGTCTAATAATTCTATTGAAGGAATTTTTGGAAATCCTTTCTACCGCTCTGACTCGGATAGTTCCATCAACCCGATAGCCACTCCAACTGAATCAATGGATGATCATCAGAGTGAAAATGGTGACAATGTTGTGGTACCAATTGATGAGGCACTACGTCCTCTTTGCGATCTCATGCAACCAGAACACGCACCTACACCCTCTTGCATTCAAATCCCACCGCATAATGGCGAATTTCAGTTTCGCAATGGGATGATCCAACTGCTTCCCACTTTTCATGGGATGGAAAGTGAGAAGGCGTACTTACATGTCACTGATTTCGAGGATGTTTGCAAAACATTCTCGCAGAATTGTCCTAGGGAGGTGACGCATCTAATGTTATTCCCCTTCACTTTGAAAGATAAAGCGAAGGCGTGGCTCCACTCCCTCAAACCTAATTCAATCTTCACCTGGCATGCGATGAGCACCGCGTTTCTATTGAAATTCTATCCTACTCGCATGACCACAGATCTTCAGCGTCAAATCAATTCCTATAAACAAAAGAGCAATGAAACCTTCACACAAGCGTGGGAGCGTTTCAAAGATTTGCTTCTCTCATGCCCACACCATGGGTTTGAGAAATGGCGAACTATCAGCTTCTTTTATCAAGGATTGAATGGTGAAACGAAGAAGTTGGTAGAAACAATGAGCTCTGGACCATTTCTGCGTAAAAAAACTGAAGAGGCTGAAGCCCATTTTGAATGGTTAGCTGAATACGCTCATGAATGGTCAAATTCTGACAATGTCTCACGCTCACAGATATCCTGTGTAGAGGAGAAAAGCCTATACCAACTAACCAGTGAAGATCACCTCATGACGAAATATTCAGAACTGGCAAAGAAAGTAGAGGAGTTAAGCATGAAAGGAGAGAGCTCTAGGCAAGTCATGCCTGAGGAACCGTGCGACACATGCAATATGTTGGGACATACAACTCAATATTGTCCCAATGTGCCGTATTTTCAAGAGCAAGCCCCTATGGATATGAATGCCATGCAAGGTTTTCGAGGGGCGGGGAATTCCAACAATAACTTTCAAAGTAACAATAGATGGAATCACCCCGGTTTTGATTGAAGAAATAATGCTGGGACCCAAAATCAATATCAACAGCAGCCCTACAACAATAATCAATATCAAGGGCAAAACAATAGACCGTCCCATCAATACAATCAAAACAGAACCAATAACTACAACCAAGCTCAACCCTCCAATGCACCACAAACCAATACCTATGTGCCACCGCACAAGAAGGTATAAGAAGAAGAGCCACTTGCTAATGCCAATCTAACGCAGCAACTCATACAGATGATGAGTAGAATGTCTGCTACGTTAGACAGGATAGATGCACTGCAAGAGGGTTCAGGAGGAACATTCCCTGCCCAACCACTTCCGAACCCCAAAGGACATAACAATGGTCCTAACAATCAAGAACATGCTAAAGCTGTGACTACATTGAGAAGTGGAAGAATCATAGATAAAAGCATGCCTCTGTCTATACCAGAAGTGTACAAAGAGGAGGAAGTGGTGGATAATGAGCTTGAGCAACCATCTACTCGAGAGGAAGAGCCGTCTACTAATGACGAACCAATAAAGGCAAACATTGAAGCTCCTAGAGTAGAAGAAGAAGTTGAGCGAAGGCCTGGGAAGGAGTCTGTGAAGGATGAACCACCAAAATGCCCTTTTCCTGCACCTTATCCTCAACGGTTGAAGAAACCCAAGAATGAGACAAAGAATCAGGAGTTTCTGGAATTGTTTAAACAAGTTAAAATTAACCTTCCACTCCTAGATGCTATCAAGCAATTGCCGGCCTATGCGAAGTATCTCAAAGATCTATGCACGGTCAAGAGGAGGCAAAGCGTGTAGAAACATGCTTATGTCGCATGCCAAGCGAGTGCGATCATTCAAAATGAGTTGCCTCCAAAACTCAAAGATCCCGGTACACCTACTGTCTCATGTAGAATTGGGAATCAAAGGATAGATAACGCACTCCTCGATTTAGGAGCAAGCGTGAACCTGCTGCCATATTCAGTCTATAAACAGCTAGGGTTGGGTGAACTCAAACCCACCCGAGTCGCTTTGCAATTGGCAGACAGATCTGTGAAGTACCCTAGAGGGGTGTTAGAGGACGTCCTTGTCCAAATAGACTCTTTTGTCTTTTCGGTTGATTTCGTGATATTGGACACCGAACCTGTGTCTAATCCTGGTGCACATATCACGGTTATCTTTGGACGTCCATTCCTCAACCCTATTGATGCCACGATCAAGATTAGAAGTGGTATCATGACTATCGTATTCGGGAACATGACATTGAATGTAAAAATATTTTCTAATCCCCGACCTGAAGAATACGATGATGAGGAAGAAATTCATTATATAGACACGGTCATTGAAGATGAAGTTGATTTGGTTGACTACAAGGATCCTTTGGAAGTTGTGATGACTCAATTTGGTGATATCTATCAGCCTGCAGAGTCAACTCCATTGGATGCTGATCTGAACCAGACGTGTCTTATGATGGATACAATAGAGGAGGATAGAGCAGAATGCATGTGGGTAATGCCATATGAACAATTGCCTCCTAAAACTAAGTTGGCAATGCCTTCTAGTTTTCAGTTTCCGGAGTTAGAGTTAAAGGAGCTACCCAAAGAGCTAAAATACGCATTCCTAGGGACTGGAAAAACCTACCCTGTGATCATTTCATCTGCTTTAACTCATGAACAAGAAGGTAAGCTAGTGAAAATGCTAACCAAGCATAAGGATGCTATGGGATGGACCTCAAAGGCATAAGCCCATCCATATGCACGCATAAGATATATCTGGAGGAAGACGCTAAACCCTCAAGGCAAATGCAAAGGCGTCTGAATCCCAACATGCAAGAAGTGGTTAAAAAGGAAGTGCTTAAACTACTTGATGTTGGGATGATTTATCCAATATCTGATAGTCCTTGGGTTAGTCCAACCCAAGTGGTTCCAAAGAAAGCAGGCATAACGGTCATCCCGAACAAAGATGGTGAATTAGTACCAACACGTGTTCCTACTGGATGGAGGATGTGTATTGACTACAGGAAGTTGAATACTGTGACCCGAAAGGACCATTTTCCTTTGCCATTCATGGATCAAATGCTAGAACGTGTGGCAGGTCACAAGTATTACTGCTTTTTGGATGGATATAGTGGATACAACCAAATTGAGATTGCTCCTGAAGATCAGGAAAAAACCACATTCACTTGTCCATTTGGTACATTTGCCTACCGTAGAATGCCATTTGGCTTATGTAATGCACCGGCTACCTTTCAGCGGTGCATGCTAAGCATATTTAGTGACATGGTCGAAAACATCCTTGAAGTCTTCATGGATGATTTTTCAGTGTTTGGCCATAGCTTTGAAGATTGCCTCAGCAATCTCGAGCAGGTTTTAATGCGGTGTGAGGACAAACACCTAGTTTTGAATTGGGAAAAGTGTCACTTTATGGTGACCAAGGGAATAGTTCTCGGCCATATAATCTCCGATGAAGGAATCCAAGTGGATAAGGCCAAAATCAACATAATCTCAAATCTACCTGTCCCCCGTACAGTAAGAGATATCCGTTCATTCTTGGGGCATGCAGGATTTTATCGTCGATTTATCCAGAACTTCAGTGCGATCTCTCGACCCCTTTGTCAACTTCTTGTCAAGGATGCACCATTTGAGTGGTCAGAGAGTTGCCAAAAGTCCTTCGAGGATCTAAAAAAGCTCCTCACCTCCGCACCTATAATACAGGCACCCGACTGGAGTTTGCCTTTTGAATTAATGTACGATGCTAGTGATTACGCCATTGGCGCAGTCCTAGGCCAGAGAAAGGACAATAAGCCATATGTGATATACTATGCCAGCCGAACTTTGAATGAAGCTCAAATGAATTATACAACTACTGAAAAGGAGCTGCTGGCTGTAGTATTCGCCTTGGATAAGTTTAGGTCTTATTTGATAGGGTCACCAATCGTCTGTTTTACAGATCATTCGGCCCTCAAGTATCTGCTGTCAAAGAAAGAAGCTAAACAACGGCTCATTCGCTGGATACTCTTACTCCAAGAGTTTGATCTAACAATCAAAAACAAGAAAGGAGTAGAGAATGTGGTTGCGGATCATTTGTCCCGGTTGACTTTTGTCGACAATACTGAATCCCAATCCATTAAGGATGAATTCCCAGACGAACAGCTACTGGCAGTAAGTAGTCTGCCTTGGTATGCTGATATTGTGAACTACCTTGTCACGGGTGAAACACCGACTCATTGGTCAAACCAAGACAGAAAACGATTCCTCTCGTTCGCGCGTCATTTCTTCTTTGATGACCTATACCTTTTCAAGTACTGTGCTGATCAGGTTATCAGGCACTGAGTCCCCAATGAGGATATAACCGTAATTCTAGCATCATGTCATTCTGAGGCATGCGGTGGCTACTTCGCTTCACAGAAGACCGCACAAAAAGTCCTACAGAGCGGTTTTTACTGGCCCACAGTTTTCAAAGATGCATATTCCTTTTGCAAGACATGCCAACGCTGTCAAAAGCTTGGAACTATTTCTAAAAGGAATTCTATGCCTTTAACACCTATCATCACAATTGAGATATTTGATTATTGGGGCATAGATTTTATGGGCCCATTTCCCAAGTCTAATAACTGTGAATACATACTCCTTGCTGTAGAGTATGTGTCAAAATGGGTAGAAGCGATACCAACGAGACGAAATGACCACAGAACGGTCATGTCCTTTCTCAGAGAGCATATCTTGTCTCGTTTTGGAACTCCGAAAGCTTTACTAAGTGACCAAGGAAAACATTTTTGCAATAGACCCTTGGAGTCACTTCTCAAGAAATACGGAGTCCACCATAAAATCGCTCTTGCTTATCATCCACAGTCGAATGGGCAAGCAGAATTGGCTAATCGAGAAATCAAGCATATTCTTGAAAAGACAGTTAGTTCCAATCGAAAAGACTGGGCATACAAGCTGACCGACGCTTTGTGGGCATACCGTACTGCTTATAAGACGAATCTAGGTATGTCCCCGTATAGATTGGTCTACGGGAAAGCTTGTCACCTCCCTGTTGAAATTGAACATAAAGCTTACTGGACGACATGCTCATTGAACTTTGATATTCAAGAGGGGGGTCAGTTACGTAAGCTCCAACTTGCAGAACTAGAGGAAATACGACGAGATGCGTATGACTCTGCAAGGTTGCATAAGGAAAAGTTGAAGGCTCGCCACGATCGTACGATTTTTCGTAAATCATTTGAGCCGAGGCAGAAAGTTTTGCTGTATGACTCTCGCCTCCACCTTTTCCCAGGAAAGCTCCGTTCCCGTTGGACAGGCCCGTTCATTGTAAAAACTGTTTTTCCACACGGGGCGGTTGAGCTCGTCAATCCAAAGAACGATGATTGTTTCAAGGTCAATGGCCAAAGATTGAAACCGTTCTTGGAGAACTTCCATACTGAAGTTGAGCACATCCAGCTGGATGAGCCCAACTATTCTCCCACTTAAATTCCGAAGTGGATTTCCAAATTGTTGTTGTATTTCGTTGCTTTCCCTGCATTTTAGTTTCTTTCTTGTGTTTTTTTGTTTTCAGTCTTTGTTCGTTCTTTTGTGCTTGTGATTTGGTTCTAATCCATTATAACTTAAACCACTCTGTTGCAGGTGCATAGATGCGAGGTGATGATGTTCATTCTGTCGGTTTATGGGCAGATTCAGAATGTCGTTGTGGCACCTGGACTGAGGGTGAACTTATACCCTGCTCCTTGCTTCATCAAGATCCTGAAGCTCATTCTCTCATTAATGCTGCTCAAGGGTACATTCCATACCCACCGGCCCTCCTTGACATCAATCCATATGAAAATATGGGATTTCAGGATGACGAGGATGTGGATGAGGAAGAAGACCTGTACATGGGGAGAATGGTGGATGATGCACTCATGGCACAATGGGAAAATGATGATATGTGGGAGCCATGGGAGGATCGTGACCTCCAGGATGTCGTCCCAGAACGCCACAATGCCGTCTTTGTTTTCGTGGTTGACTTCCTTGTTTCCGAGTTGGTCCCATACCGCTATGTGCACCTGACCTTTCTGCTTTTCAGGCTCCAATGCCCCTTACCAGCTAGTGCATTTCGGGAAACTATGCCAATAGTGAGGTTTGAAACTTTGTCACATGTCTCTGTATTTTTTGTTTCTGTTCATTGTTTTTCTTTTCGTGTTAATCCGTGTTTCTTGTGTTCTGTTATCTTAATTTCGGTTTGTTTGTTTTTTGGTTTCTTTTTCTTGTCTAGGATTGTCACTATGATTCTCAATGGTATTCCGGTATTCCTTCCACATCAACTTTTTCATGGCTTTGGACCATACATACGGTCCCCCGACACTCCACCGCAAGAGGAAAGTCCGTTGCACAATTTTACTCCGTTATCCGTGTCTCCAACGGGATCACCTCTTGCATGGGCTTTAAATTCCTTAGAGACTTCAGACTTGCTCGATGATGTCCTGGCGGCTTTCCGACTATTCTGGGAAAGGGAATCATCCTGTTTGGACTCCACATGCGAAGATCTAGCGGGGAATGAAGCAATGGTGGAAGAAGAAATCTTCTTGTTAGATGATTAGTGTCCCACTTCAATTGTGCTGTGTCTTTTTATTAGTATTTTAGAAATTGAAGTGTAATCCTGGATAACAATATTTTCAGTTCTAGTTTTATTTTCGTTTTCTTTAGTGAAATAAGGTCTTAAAACACCATTCGGGATAATAATGTTGCAATTTGAATGCTATTATAAAGTTTTCATTTCTACATAAATTGAAATTTTCTATTATGAGGCGGTGTTTTTGGTTCACATGTCCTGGTTTTGAACTGTTTTTATTCTATCAAGTTGTCCAGAACACTGTTGGCTTGTTGGGGGTGCTAAATTTCTTAATTCAGGGTTATAAAAAATTTTGCGAGTTCGATCGATCGAACCCATCTCGATCGATCGATCGTATCAGATAATCGAGCGCTTGAAGAGAACTCAATCGATTGAACCTTCGATCGATCGCCATCTCTCGATCGATCGAGACTGGTGTTAAAGCAAGGCGTCCTCCTGAAGTTTTATAAAATTTCATTTTCTATCTCACCCCACTCAATCGCTCGAGAACAGAGAAGCACCCCACAAGTTTTGGCCTCCCGTGTCGTTACCTTGTAATTCACAAAGCTCAGGACTCCTCTGGTCGTAGTAGCACTGCGGGCAACCGTCCCCTTGCGCATTTTTTGAGGTGAGGCCCCACGATTACCCCCTCATAGTTTTTGTTTTTTCATTTGTGAATGGGGGTGTGCCCCCATTGTTTGTTTAATTTGTATTCTTAGTGTTTTGTGTATGTGTGGGCTCTTTCTGTTCTCGAAAGTAGTCATCGCATTTTCGCTGTGCTCGATCGATCGAGAAGGTTTCGATCGATCGAACCCAGCTCTTCCTCAATCGATCGACAGAGTCTCGAGCGATCGAACTCTGTCCTTTCCCAATCGATCGAACGTTATTCGATCGGCCGAACCCAAGCAATTTCATTTTCTTTCTTCTCTTTCTTGTTTTGATTCTTATTTTGTATACCTTCTATTTTCAGGGCTTTATGATGAATCCTATCACGGGCTACCACAAATCTAAACCTCTGGATCTCACTATACCGGACCCCATACCCGATCATGGGTTTCGGAGTACCGAAGAGCGTGTGTGGTTTAGTCACTCTTTTCAGACGCGCAAGGTGATGCTCGAGCGGCCATTGGAGTCCGTATGGCTTGCCGCTCCATGGTTCCTAGCACGGATCCGAGCCATGCCATTGTGGTACGACATGCTGATCCAGACCAAGAAGATCAATATCCATTGGGTCCGTGAAGCATGCTCTTCCATGATCAAGGATCCCGCGGCCCCGTTTACATACCGATCATTCTTTCGCGGGCGCGATATCATTTTCAGTCCTGCTACAGTCTCTGTAGCTCTGGGTGTTCCTGAGGTCCCTGACTGTTTCTATCCCTCATTACCAGGAGCCCCAGAGATCCCGTCCACCACCATCATCCGTGAGCTTACAGGAGGTGCCGTCCAGTTCTGGAACGGTGTATCAAATATTGAGGATAAGTTTCTGACAGAGAATTACCACCTCCTCCACCTAGCGTTGGTGAATTGTATTCTGATGACGTCCTACCACGAGAAATTTACGCCGTGGTATGCCCGTGCTCTGTACTCCATTGGGACAGGACAGCGTGTCTGTTTGTCTCGCTTATATATCGACTTCTTCGTTCAGCCCACGCGGTATATTGCCGCCAAGCGCCATCTGAAGGGCGCTTGGCTTATTCATAGGGTTATTGAGCGGGCCGGCCTAGTCCCATTTGCCACAGATTCTATTATTCAGGCCTCTAGTCGATTTGGTGAGACAGCGGCCCGTCGTTCTGATGCTCAGAAGAAGAGGAAAGCCAAGGGTAAGGCGCCGATGAGGGTGAAGAGGAGACGTGGAGGCACGGACACCGAGGGAGTCGCTTCTGGGACGCCCACTGAGGCTGAGGAGCATGATTCAGACGAGGAGGACGATCCCGTTCAGGAGGTAGCACGTTTTGAGCTGAGACAGAGATCTCAGGCTCCAGCCCAGGGAGAGTCTTCATCCGCACCTCCTCCGACTATTCACGATTTACTTCTGGAGGAGAGGGCAGCCCGGATGAGACTCGAGGGCAAGGTGGATCATATATCCGCCATGCTGACCACCCTGTTGGTCCAGCTAGGGTTTGACCCGTTCATACCCCCATCTTCCACTCCATCAGCACCTCCACCACCTACTACTGGCCCATCTTCCTCTGCACCTACTGATCCTTCTACTACCGATCTACCGATTGATCCTTTGGCACCATCGACATCAGCCGCACCCGCTGTTTCGGAGACATCACTTCCACCTGCTCCTTTCGTGGTTGACACATCAGTCGCTGCTACAATTGCCACGACGAGCGATCCGGCTACCGCTACTACCGGTGTCGAGGGTGGAGTTATGGAGGCTCCAGATTTATTGGTAGAGATTTTGTCTGATGTTCCCGCTGAGGGGTAGTCAGTTGGTGTATTTTTAGTAGAGTTTTGGATGTTATGGGTTGGTGTGGGTTCTTGTTGTTGGTTATGTTTTTATTGGGTATATTTCTTTTGGACACAGCTGGGGTACTATGGTTTGGTTGTACTTTCTTATCACTGCTTTTGTAGCTTCTTTGTTTTATCTTTACAGTGATTGGTTATGTTAATATATATGGATCTTGTGCTTTATATTTCTGTTTATTTTGATCCTGTCTGCTTGGAGATTGTCTGTTTCTTTACAGATTATTATGTGCGCAATTTTTACGTTGCTTTGTCAGGTGATATCACTCTATCTATCTATTTGAAAATCAACTTCTGAGGTCATCGCAATTTTCAGTTGGGGGTAGGATTGTAGATAGGTCATCACCTGTGCATTTCTATACTTAGCAATCTGGATCACTCCATCTATTGCAGATCTCCATTATATAATTTAAAAAAAAAAAAAAAAATTTTTAACCAGGTTGTGAAACTAAATTGGTAGAATTTTTTTTTTTTTTTTTTTTTATATTCTCTCTTACTTAGCTGTTATCCAGCAATGATACATTCATATTAATCTCATCTTTTTATGAATTACATTCACGCGTTTTTCTATTGTCACTAAGACAAATGCATATGTTGAACATTCTGGTATCCAACACCCATCTGCACGTGTTAATAGCTATGCTGAAAACTTAAATAAGAGTTAACACGACTGTTATGCTTTGAGGAATAAATAGTGGAAACTAACAACCCTTAGTGAGCTTTTGAGCCCAAACTTCAATTCTGAGGGACTTATCACAATTAATTCGAATTGTTTTTCTTGAATATTCTTGAAATTCGTTGAAGAGTCTCGAAATTCTTCATTTAGGCTGTTTATTAGAGGAGAACGTTCAGGATTTACCAACTAAAACTCAATGAACATTGAAGTGCTAAAACTAAGAAGTTAAGAAAAATGATTTAAGCCATCGTTATTCATTCCTTACCTTTTTCACATACCTGTAGCAACATCTAAGAATGTCTTAACCCCACACTGATTAAATATTGCCAATATGAAGCCCAAAACCTTCCGTCTGATACTTTAACCTCTATAAACTCAATTGCACATCTAATGTGATCAAAATTATTGAAGTATGTGACAAGAAGGGAGTAGTGTGGGAAGAAGGTTATAAAAAGATTTTTTTTAAGGAGATGTTGAAAAAAAAAAATAAAAAAAAATAAAGTATATGAGAAGAGAGGATGGTTGGAATAAAGAAGAAATAAACTAGTCATTATCACAAGTTAAGGATGTGTAATTCTCGCCCCTCTTATCTTCACTCCACTGAATAAAAGCCGAAATGTTAAAGTCTTAATGATTTCTAACAACTTGGTTTGAACATGAACGTGTACTTTGAGTATCCGCGGTATTTCGCTCCTCTAGTAAGTAGTATTCCTTTCATGAGACTATATTACTCTAAATGTTCATCCTTTATCGAGTGAGGTGTGAAACACTAGTAGCCAGAAAATCACTCTTATTAAAGTTTCACACCATGAGTGATCATTATTAAACCAGTTTCTGTGAGATGTTCATTTGGGAGTGTAACCCCATGTGAGAATTGAGTTGAAACTACAAATTCCAAGGGTATGATAGTCTAAACAATTCTTAATAAAGTGGATGCATAGTTGTTGACTTTACACACACACGGATACATGAATGTAATGCATATGTATATTTATCTTGGTCACATGAGGAACATGTGGATTTCTTCATGGTTTGTATGAGGTTGATATGTTATGTGGAGCTAAATTGATAGTTGAATGGGAAAGAATGTTTATAAGTTTTTTCTATATCTTTTTGGAGCTTAAAAATCTAGAATTTTGTGGGTAGATTCACTGCAAACCCTCACGAGACAACACTCGTCCACTAGGGGAACCTAGGGGTTTAACGGCTTGTTGCAATTGCCAAATGCAACTGCGATTCCTGCGAAAGTGAGTTAGGTAGTGTCTCTTTCTTAGTTAGATTAGTTTGCTTTAGTTTATTTTTGTTACTCTAGTCGTTGTAGTAGTAGTTAGCTTGTTTTTCTTCTTTTCGCTTTATTGCTAGGGACTAGCAATTCGCTAGTTGGGGGTTGTGACAAGCGGGTGTATTTGTAGAATATAACCGCGCTAAAAGAGGAAAATACATTAGAAAAGTCTACAATTCCCCTGTTTATCTGCAATTTGAATTACAATACCAGTTTTTGCACAAATTGATTAAACTATGATAAGTGGTATTGTTTTAGTGATTATTTGTGCAGATTATTGCTGCTGTATATAAGATTGAAGAATGTTGATAAAAGGAAGTGCTTGGCCCTGTTGAAGATAACTCAATGCTGAAATACAATGTTCGAGCGATCCAGAGTTTTCGAGCGATCGACGTTTCGATCGATCGAATGGAGTTCAAGCGATCTAAGTTTCTGGAAGTTAGATCGATCGAGAGTTGTTCGATCGATCGAACATACATTTTATCAGATTTTTACGCGCACGCAGCAGAGATCGAACATACATTTTATCAGATTTTTACGCGCACGCAGCAGAAACGGGATTTAACCCTAGTATTAGGTTGTAGCTATATATATTCATTTTCTGGACGTCCCAAAGGACGCCCCACTTGTGTTTCATCAGTTTTCATAAGAGAGAGGAGAGATTTTTATTGTTTTTTTTGTAGGTTTTCTTAAGATTCGACATTGTTGGCTTGGATTGTTTCGTAGTTTATACAAGTTCTTCGTTTCAGGTTCTTTATTATTGTTCTGTTTATATTTTGCATTGAGTTAATTACAGTTTAGTTTTCAATCTCTGAGTATTGCATGCTAGATAGGTCAAAACCATTAGTTTCATAGTTTTAATGAAAAAATTGCAACCAAACATGTCTTTATTGAACTCTCACGTTAAAAACAAATCTGATACTTCCCAGACCATGTCTGAGTAGTTCGGGGTTGGGAAATCGCGATGAAATCGTGATTTCAGCCCTCTGCCATGCACTATTTTTTTCTCTGTGTACGATCGATCGAATGTAGTTCGATCGATCGGAGCAGAGATGAAGTCGAGCGATCGAAGTTATTCGATCGATCGAGAGATGATGACGTTCGATCGATCGAAAGCGCGTCGATCGATCGAGGTCTCTGATTCTTGAGGACATCTAATACAGTATTCCAAGACTTTCTGCTTTACTGATTCATTATCAAACTGTCCCTATATGCTCAGTTTGTCAAAACAGTCTTTAAACATTAAGCCTTAAGGCATTTTCTTTCAATATATTTTGCAAACCACCCTCAATGCTAACACCATTGAAGGTGAGAGTCTTAACTATTGGATTAAACCACCTTTGTGTATTTCAAACTTAATTGTGATAATATAGTCCCGGTCATGAGAGGACTATTGATTCTATATCTTTAGAGAAGTACGGGGTACTTTAGAAGTTGCCCTCCGTTGAGCTTAATTGCATTTGCATGGTAGATGGTTGAGTCATGGTGGATTCGCGTGATCCCAACACTTTCTTTTATTAAGAAAAACCGTTTTTAAATCTTGTTTCAGTTAAATAGTTAATCATTAGTTTAATTTAATTTAGTTGTTTTTTTTTAGATTAGTAGTTATTACTTGTAGAACTTTGTGTTCTACGCCTCTCTTGAAATATTGAATTTTCTTTTCTTTTAGAGTTTAATCTAAGTAATTTATCTCTCATCCCTCCCTGTGGGATCGACCTGGTCTTACCAGTTACTACTTGCACGTCCACCTACACTTGGGTGTTGCACAAGAGCGCACAAGATTTTTCACGTGTCACATTCCATCGGCCAACAATAAGTGCGGGGCAGAGTATTACTTTGCTCCCCTCTATGCCCGCCAATTCGGGCTTACCCAACTCGTGCCCGTTCCCCCTGGCATCACTGTCAATGTTGACTGGGTAGAACGCGGCCTCATTGTCAACGACGGGAAGGTGAAGAAAATAAAAGAGCGGTCGGACCGTCTCAAAGCGGCATTCAGCTTCACGCCCTTCTCTGCCCGGCCTGTGGTGTCAGAAGAATTCACCCAGTGGTGGGGTGACCGGGCAAGCAATATATTTAAAGACACTGCTGCTGAGGCCCTGGTACCTTTCACTACATCATCAGTCACTGAGGCCGATGCTCCTGCCCCAGCAACAGCTCAAGTCCGGCACAAACAAGTGGCCAAGAGACCGGCCCGCCAGCCAGCTCCGGGCAAGGGGCCTGCTCAAAAGAAACAGAAAACCACCCCGGCCTAAACTCAGGTAGATTTACAATATTTTTAACTGTTAAGCCCGATTTTATTCTTTTCAATCCTAACCCCTTCCTCTTATTTTCAGATTGCTGATGAGGACTCTGGAGAGGACCTATCACACCCAAGTCTGCCTCAGACTCTTCCTCCCCCTCTTCCTGCATCACTAGCGTCCGCGACGGCCTATCTGGAACGGGTCGCCGTGAGAGTAATGCCACTTCACATCGTGCCTCCGCTAACTCCTTTAAGTGGAGATGAAGATATTGCTCCTTCCAGTCAATCTCCTGAGCAAGTCGTCCTCTCGTCCAGCAGTGAGGGCGTGGTCGATGCTGGAGTTATTACGGAGGCATCTGGGGAAGAAATTGACCAGGCCGTCCCCACTGAAGTTGGAGCTTCCTCCGGGCAAGGAGAACCTGCTGCAGCCACCGGATCTTCTGTTCCTGTAACAGTAGAACCGGTGGTGGCCGATGCTAACCCTCCTGAGGGTTCTGTAACTCTACGGGTTGAGGCTGGTACTGATGATTCGGGCTCAATTCCAGAGGCTGAAGTATTACAGGCAACGACGGCCTCAACCAATCTAGGGGTAGAGACCGGCCATGCTTCTTCCTCTTCTGCGCTGGCTCAATCTTTCTCTCAACCAACTTCTCAACCCAGTGAGGTCGATGTTCGTGAAGAGATCTCGGCCTCACTTGGTTCTCATACCCAGGTATTGCAGTGTATACTTTACTTCATTCATAAAATTTTAGAGCACTTCTAACTTCTTATTCTCTTGAGCAGGCCGATCCCATGGGTTCAGAGCCACACATTCCCTTCAACAACTTCTTCTTCGGCCTGGACCTAGGAGCTTTTGACCTTGGCCCCTGGAGCCCGAAGCCGTTTCAACTTCACGCCTTCAACAAGCCAAGGATCTACTCTTCGGGCTTGCTGATCAGGACCTTTCTAGCCTGCCTGCTGCTGCTGACGTTGAAGCAGCCTTAAACACTCTTATAGCCGATCCTTCACTTTCTGACGGGCAGCTATCCGTACTCCACGAGATACAAGAAAGACTCCCCAGCTGCCGTCTTGTGGACAGATCGGCCATGAAGATTCAGGCTGATGCAGAGCTTCACTTAGGCTTGCGGCAGAAGGCCTTGAAGTTTCTAGAAGAGGCCAAAGCTAAGTTTGAAGCGGGGAAGGCTTCTCGGGCTCAAGTGCTAGCAAGGGACTCCTGGCTATAGTCCCGTATCACTGCACTAAAAGCTCAGCTCGCCCAATGTGAGGCCGAAGTCGTCACCAACAATGCCGCCCTTGGGAAAATTGACGAAGCACTATCTTTACTTGGTGGTGATGCTAAAAAATGCAGTGATCAACTGCAGGCCAGTGTCTCGATATCTCGAGCTTGGGCCCAAAAGCTAGAAAAATCAAAGCGGGATCGGTCTAGAGCCATCAAGACCAGGGAGGACCTGAAGGCTAAGCTTAGGAATTTTGGGTCGGCCTAGAGGCCGACTCCTATTTGTACTTGTATAGAAATTTCTTTTTTCATCATTATTGTAAGTAAGCTGTGCTCAGCCTATTAATACAAAACGATGTTTTCTTTTCAATCAGTCAGGCTCAGGTTCATAATTGATCAATTGATCATATTCCAACCCAGGATTTGGTTTATAGTGCAGGTCAATGGTCTCCCATAACGTAGGATAATAGGACTTTAAATACTGACCATTGATTAATCGGACATGAACCATTCCATCTAACTCACATAGCCTGTAAGCACCACCTCTCTTGACTTGATGGACGATGAACGGGCCCTCCCAGTTAACCGACCATTTACCGTAACGGTTATCCTTATCTCCAATCGGTAGCACGGCCTTCCATACCAAATCCTCTGTTGCAAAAAGACTTTTCCTTCACCCTTTTATTATACGCTCGGGCTGCCCATTGCTTTTGCACTTTCAATGAATCTAAGGCAGAGAGCCTCATTTCATCGAGCCCTTCTAATTCAGCTATCATAGCCTCTGTGTATTCAGTGGGCTCTAGCTGATTTTGTAAAGCTCTTCTGACCGATCGGACTGTAACTTCCATAGGTAACATAGCGTCATGCCCATAAGTCAGCATGAACGGTGTGACCCCAGTACTTGACCTTTTAGATGTCCGATAGGCCCATAACGCTCCGGACAAGAGCTTGTCCCACTCCCTAGGATTTTCAACAATCATCTTCTCAATGATCCCCTTGAGGATCTTGTTAGTGGACTCGGCCTGTCCGTTAGCTTGTGCATAATAGGGTGTAGAATTGAGAATTTTGATCCCCCTACTTTCTGCAAAGCCCGATGTTTCCGTTCTTGTAAATATGGATCCTTGGTCAGCCGTGATTGTTTCTGGAAGGCCGAACCTATGGATAATGTGTTCTTTAATAAATTTTATGACGGTGGCCTAAGTCACTGTTCTACAAGGTATGGCCTCAGCCTACTTAGTAAAGTAGTCCGTAGCCACTATAATGAAACAGTGCTGGCCCAATGATGGCGGTAGGACTTTGCCAATTAAATCCATCGCCCATCCTCTAAACGGTCATGGTTTGATTACAGGTTGCAGCTCTTTAGCTGGCACATGCTGGATCGGACCATGCTTCTGGCAAGCTTGACATCCCTTAGCATAACTTATATAATCTTTTAACATGTCGGGCCAGTAATAATTGTACCTTCTCAACAACCACTTCATCTTTGTGCCGGCCTGATGTGCCCCACAAATCCCTTCATGTACCTCGGCCATAACCTGTATAGCATGCTTCTTCCCTAGACATCTCAGGATCACATCGTCACCGATTGGTTTCTTGAATAATTCACCATCGAGCACAACGAATCGGACAGCAAATAGCCTGACTCTTCGGTCTACCCTGACATTTGGGTGAATCAGGTATTCAATTATGGGGATTCTCAAATCGTCATCCTCCATCAAGACCGAATTGGTAGTAGCATACCAACCTCTCTTTGCAACGGACGGTAATGACCGGACATGAATAGTGATGAGTTGGTCTTCTACGTTCTTCTGAGAAGATGAGGCTGATCCTATTTTTGCCAACTTATCGGCCTCGGTATTTGTGGTTCTTAGAATGTAACTCACACTAATGTCATCAAATGCCTCCATGAGTTGAGTGGCTATAGCGTGAAACGGGCAGAGCTCCCAACTTCGTATCTGAAATTCTCTAGCAATCTGTCTGATAACCAGTCCTGAGTCTCCTTTTATGTGCACGGACGATGCCCCCATTTCAAGGAGTATCTCTAGTCCAATGATACGCGCTTCGTATTCGGCCTGATTATTGGTGCATTTGAAATTGAGCCGAAATGACATTTTTGTCTTCTTGTACTTGGGTGATACAATCACCACTCCTGCCCCAGCACCCTCTACGTTTTTGGAACCATAAAATATTAAGTCCATGGGACCAGGGACGTGCTCAGGACTTTGGGTGTTAGAGGCAGTTCTCCCAAATCAGTAGGATTTGGGTGATCGGCCAAGAAATTGGCTATGGCCTGGCCTTTCACCGATTGCTGGGATCGGTATTGGATGGCAAATTCCATCAAGGCCAGGGTCCATTTTCCAATTCGGCCTCGCATGATTGGTCTTGACAACATGTATTTTATCACGTCAGTTTGACATATTATGTAAGTGGAAACAGGTAGCATATATGTTCTAATTTTTGTGAGGAAAAATACAATGCCAAGCATAACTTCTCAATCGGCGCATAGCGCTGCTCGAATGGAGTTAAAATTCTACTTAAATAATAAATGGCCTGCTCGTTGCCTTGCTCATTATCTTGAGCTAACATACTTCCTATAGAGCAGTCAGAGGCCGATATATACAATTTCAAATACCTAGCTACCCTTCTTGGGTGGCATTAATACTGGGGGGTTTGACAAATATTCCTTGATTCCCTCAAAGGCTTGTTGATGGCTGTCTTCCCATTTGAAGTCTTCATCAGTCCTGATCTTCAATAGTGGGGTCCATACTTGGGTCTTCCCAGCACAGTTTGATATAAATCTTCTCAGGAAATTGATCTGTCCGAGCAACCTCTGCAGCTCTTTCTTATTAGCTGGTGGCTTTGCTGCCTGGATAGCCCGAGCCTTATTTTTGTCAATCTCTATCCCCCTTTGATGTACCAGAAAACCTAAGAAATTCCCTGCTGTTACGCCGAATGCACAATTGAGAGGGTTCATCTTTAGTCTGTGAGCGCGCATTCTTTCAAATGCTTTTTCCAAATCCCTCAAATGATCGGCGTTACCTCCTGACTTTACCACCACATCATCTATGTAAACCTCCATGAATTGCCCGATCATATCATGGAAGATCGAATTCATTGCCCGTTGATATGTAGCTCCAGCATTCTTCAACCCGAAAGGCATGACAACCCATTCAAAGGTTCCAATTACCCCTGGGCACCGAAAGGCAGTCTTCGAGACATCCTCTTCGGCGATGTAGATTTGGTTATATCCCGAGTGCCCGTCCATGAATGACAAAATTTTATGTTTAGCGGCCGAATCGATTAACTGATCGGCCATGGGCATGGGATACTCATCTTTTGGGGTAGCCAAGTTTAAATTTCTAAAGTCAATGCAGACCCTTAGCTTCTCATTCTTCTTTACCACTGGGACCACATTTGACACCCATTAAACATATCAGGCCGTCCGAATGAAGCCAGCGTCCAGTAGTCTCTCAATCTCTTCTTTTACCTTCAGTGTTACCTCTGGTGACATGCGCCGAGGAAGCTGCTTGAACGGCCTGAACCCTGGTTTAATTGACAGTCGGTGTTCCACCAGTTCCCTGGATAAACCTGGCATTTAGTCATATTCCCAGGCGAAATAATCCTTATACTTGTGCAGGAGTGCAATCAATTCGGCCTGACACTGCGGATCCAGCATCTGACTTACATAAGTAGGTTTGTGCTCTCCTTCTTCGCCTAGGTTGACTTCCAACAGAGGGTCTTGGCAATCGGCCTTTAAATCATCAAGCTTCGCCGTGGCCATTTCCAACTCGTCTATTTGAATTTCTTCCTCCCTGGGTGCTTCCGCTTCATAAATACAGTCGGCCAGATTAATCATTCCGTTCACAGGGCCGATTTCCAATCTTCTATCAGCCAAGTATGCATATCATCTGGCCATTTCCAACTCGTCTATTTGAATTTCTTCCTCCCTGGGCGCTTCTTCTTCATAAATACAGTCGGCCAGATTAATCATTCCGTCCACAGGGTCGATTTCCAATCTTCTATCGGCCAAGTATGCACATCATCTGGCCATGCTGGCCCTCAAGGCCAGTAGCTTCTGTTCTTCAATTATCGGAGTCTCCATGGACATCCTCCTGTTCGATGATCTCAACCAGCCTTGATTCTTCTATCCGACTGAGATTATGGTAATACGCCTTCATATCCGGCAAATTTCCTTTAAGGAAGGTCGCCGTATTCGGTCTTCCCATTTTGTTACAACCCAGCAACTTAACTGGCCCGATGTCATCTTCATACAAGACTGCATCGGCCGTCTGTACCCGGGATACAAATGGCTTGGTGTCTGCTCCAACCACTTCCACCTCATCACCTCTCCAGAAAATTAGCAAATGATGGAGTGTGGAGGGAATGCAGTAGTTTGGGTATATCCAATCTCGGCCGAGTAAAGCATTATAGGCCGCCGAGGTTTCCACAATGAAAAAAGCAGTCATGATCGTTTTACTGCCAACGGTCAGTTCAAGGGGTAGGACACTCTTGGTTCTTGAAGGTGCCCCAGTGAAGCTTTGGACATTCATTTCGGTCGGAATTAGATCCGACTCATATTTTTGAAGGATCCTCAACATTAGTTGAGGCATGATGTTGATGGTAGACCCACCATCAACAAGGATCCTGTTTATTGGGACATCCTCAATATGTCCTTTCACGTACAAGGGCTTCAGATGCTGGGACATCTGATATGTTGGTTTTTCAAACACAACTTTGACTGGTCCGGTCTTCAATCCTTCCTCAGTCTGATGACCTTTAGGCCTCAAGATGGTGATCTTGGGCCGATCGGTCTGCCCTTCAGTGGCGTTCACATTTTTGCTTGTGGCTTCTACCACTTTAGGTTTGACGGTCTCTCCCCCATTCCAAAAAACTTCTTCTATCACGGCCGAGTCCTTGGTTAGACCCTCTACTACATCTCCTTCCATGGCCGTTGGCTGATCTGGCTTAGCCATGAAAGATATAGGCAATGTAAACACCATGTTAGACGACAGGCCTACCGAAATTGTCCTGAATTGAATTGGCGACGCGCTTGAATATGACATATCTCCATCGGACTCCACACTCATCTTGTCTGATGTTACTCTACACCCCTCTTGTGATTTTTCTCGTTCGACTCTTTCCTTTGGGCGCTTAGTGGCAATGTGCATTGCCCTAGTTAAGAGTCCTTGGTCATCGGGCACGTTATGCTTTGTGGGTGTAGGAAGGTTTCCAGCCCGGTTCTTCCAGTATTGGCTTTCTCGCTCGGCCTGTCTCATTCGCTGATATCTCCTTTTTTGGGACTTGCTGTATTGTGGCCGTGTTGGGAATTTAAAATGTTCAGCTCTGTGCCACTTCTGATCTTCCACCCGGGGTGGTAGCACCATCCTTGGGCTCCTCCTGTTAGAGGTTGATGCTTGCATCTGAGGCCTTGGGATTGTTTTGGAACCTCTTGCCCCCAATCGGCCGGACTCACTATGGCCGATTTGCTGAATCACCGAATGTTTTGCCCGCCACTCGGCCTTTGCCTGACCTTGCCACGGTAGTGACAATCTCTTGTAAACAGACCTCCTCGGGCTTGGTTCCCGATGTTCATTGCTCCTCGGCCTCTTACTCGGGCTCGAGACTTCTTTCTTGACATCAGCCTTGCACCTCGGGCAAAGGCCTTGTTCGATGAACTCCAATTGTCGTCGTAGATCAACTATCAAATTGTCGGTACTGGATCTAGCCGTTTCTTCTTCGGCCTTATGGTTTTTCTCTTTACGCTCTTGATAGCTCTTCTGGAGGTCATGTATCGTCACCTTCGGCCCCTCAGTGGCCGAAATAGCGACTTGTTTCCCTTTCCTTTGTTTTGGCACCAATTCTTTGTCGGTCAAGTCTACCTTCGGCCTCGGCCTTGAAAACTTGGTTAAATCGGGCATAACCATGTCAGTGCCGGTAATCTGAGGAAAAGGATTCGCATCAATCCCCATAGTCTTGTCCGAGAATTTGAAAACTCCTTTCTCCACGTTTTTCTGTATAAAATTACGAAAAACAACGCAATTATTAGTGGTGTGTTTCCAGGAATTGTGCCATTTACAATATTCTTTATTCTTTAGGTCATCGGCCTTAGGGATCCGATGACCTTCACTCAGCTTGATCACTTTATCGGCCAACAGGGCATCGAATATTTGATCAGCCATGGTTATATCAAAAGTATAAATTTTTCCCACCACGAACGCCATTTTCTTTGCAGCGGCGTTGTTGTTAACAGGCTTATTCAGGGCGCTACAAACAATTGGCCGTTTACAAATCAATTCGGCCATATCGCTCTTTGTTTCAAGATCACACTCTGCTAAGTGGACCTCATAATTAGGGTCCTTATAATATGTTCCTTTGGAGGATTTCTTCTTCTCCTGCTCGTCCAAAAGGATACGCTCGTAACGACCGGCCCGTGTGGCAAGCTCGAATAGGTCACGAAAGTCAGTTCCCTCAAACCTCTTGCGAAGTTCAAAGGACATGCCCCCCATGGCCATTTTAGCATACTCTTCCTCGGGCAAAACTGTCTTGCACCGATACTTTGCCTTAAGGAAATGGGCTATGTAGGCTTCCACGGTCTCTCCTATTAGTTGCATCATCCTAGACAAATTTGCTAGCGATGTTTCGGGCTCAGTCCTATAAAACTGGCCGTGAAATAGCTCTTCCATCCCTTGCCAAGTTAACACCGAATTGGCGGGGAGGTTAACATACCATAAAAACGCCATGCCCTTAGCGAGTTTGGGAAGAGTCTTAACTTTAATGGGTCACTGTGACCCACATGGCTGCATTGAACAATAAAACGACCAATATGCTCAACTGAGGACCGTTCACTCTCTCTAGAGAACAGAGTGAAATTTGGTACTTTGTACCCCTGAGGAAATATGACCTGGTCAATTTCAGGGGGGTATGGCCATCTATACGTCGGCCTCTCCAGTCATCTCATGAACGGGCCATACTCTTCGTGTATGGCCGCCACCAGCTCCTCCCTATTGATGGGCTGTGGAGCTACGGGCTAAAAATTCCTTAACGGGGGTACCAACGGCGGTGGCACTTGCTATTGGTTGTTATTAGCCTGATGGGGCCAAAATTCACCGTTGTTCCTTTGCCCCCCAGTTGAGTGACCTGGGGTTTGTGTGTGACTGACAGAACTTTCAGTATGGCCTGTAAACCGACCAAAACCTGGTGTCGTCGATCCATGGGGATCGGTGACAATCACTCCGCTAGCCATTCCGGTCTGTGACTCAGATTGCTTGCCTGAGCCATTACCATACCTGAGATTCGGACAGATGTAGGGTGGGTCTTTTGGCTTATCGGACTCAAGCGATGCGCCAGAGCCCGATCCGTTGACTTGTTCTTTGCTGCCCCCGGCCTTATAGGTTTCTATTAGCCTGCCGATCATGTCCGTCAGGCGGTCCAGCTTTACGTGGGTGGTCCTTGTTTCTAAGACCAGATCGGCTTGACTTTTATGGACATCGGCCGTTTGGTTGATGACCGATTTGAGATTGCCCATTGATCCTATGAGCGCGTTGTACTCCTGCCACATGGGCTCAACGTTAGTTCTCACGGCTTCTAAAATCACCTCAAGCGTGATACTGCCATCTTGTGGAGAAAGGCCGGTACTTTCCTCCACAGGTGGGTCCATGGGAGCATCGTCTTGGCCGTTCTTCGTTGTCTGTTTGTCTTTTTTCGGAGGCATGGCTTGACACTGTGGGTCCCACCGGGCGTGCCAAAAACGTTTGCTGTAATTTGCGCGGGGGTGCCAGAACCAACAATGGTTCGGTGTGTGTGTGTGCGTGCAAACTAATTTCCTATTCTCTTGTGTGAGTAATACACAAGGCTTGATGAATCTGACTTCTAAACAGGGTGATTGTGTATAGTGAGTAGGAGAGTACCCTCACCGTAAATTCTTTAGCAGTACTGAAGCGCACAAGCTAAAAAGTGTCAAGTTTAACAGGTAAACTAATCACAAACGGGTTAATAAAACGAAGATTTTATTAATTATTTGGAAAAAATACACAGAACTAAAGAACAAACCAGAACAAGCTGATTATTCAAAAGAACAAAGAGAAATAACAAAAAAGGGCAGACCTATTTGCTATGAAGGCTGGAAAACATAAAGACTTAAAAGAGTGCTTTGAATGCTTGAATGCTTCGAATGCAGTGTGTATGTTGTTTCGAGATGACGCGGAGTCCTTTGCTTGGTTGGCCTGCCTGAATATATATAGCGGCCTCAGATGATTCCTAATTGGACAAGAATTCCTTGGCTTGCGCCCCAAGCTGCTTGACTAATTGGCTGATTGGTTGATTGGCTGAGACGTCCTTCCTTATCCGGATTCTGATTGAATCAATCCCTTTAATTTAGGGATTAAACGCCTAAATCCAGCTGGACATGATCAAATTCCTTTCCTGAACGGACTCTTGTTTCCAAAACTCTGAGATGACATCACCCTGACAGTTGGGGGATATCACCGCCTTCTCCTTTCGGTCCATCGGTCTCGTCACTTATCCTATTGGATGAATCGGGCTCTACCTGTTTCCATGCCTTTCCTCATGCCCGATCGCTTTTCTTCAAACGCCCATGGCCAATCAGACTACTACTCCCATCTTTCTTTACAGTGTCCGATTGGGCTTCGTGTTGCTTCATTTCACCATCTATATCTGTTTGCTGTAATTTGCGCGGGCGTGCCAGAACCAACAATGGTTCGGTGTGTGTGTGCGTGCGTGCAAACTAATTTCCTATTCGCTTGTGTGAGTAATACACAAGGCTTGATGAATCTAACTTCTAAACAGGGTGATTGTGTATAGTGAGTAGGAAAGTACCCTCACCGTAAATTCTTTAGCAGTACTGAAGCACACAAGCTAAAAAGTGTCAAGTTTAACAGGTAAACTAATCACAAACGGGTTAATAAAACGAAGATTTTATTAATTGTTTGGAAAAAATACACAGAACTAAAGAACAAACCAGAACAGGCTGATTATTCAAAAGAACAAAGAGAAATAACAAAAAAGGGCAGACCTATTTGCTATGAAGGCTGGAAAACATAAAGACTTAAAAGAGTGCTTTGAATGCTTGAATGCTTCGAATGCAGTGTGTATATTGTTTCGAGATGACGCGGAGTCCTTTGCTTGGTTGGCCTGCCTGAATATATATAGCGGCCTCAGATGATTCCTAATTGGACAAGAATTCCTTGGCTTGCGCCCCAAGCTGCTTGACTAATTGGCTGATTGGTTGATTGGCTGAGACGTCCTTCCTTATCCGGATTCTGATTGAATCAATCCCTTTAATTTAGGGATTAAACGCCTAAATCCAGCTGGACATGATCAAATTCCTTTCTTAAACGGACTCTTGTTTCCAAAACTCTGAGATGATGTCACCCTGACAGCTGGGGATATCACCGCCTTCTCCTTTCGGTCCATCGGCCTCGTCACTTATCCTATTGGATGAATCGGGCTCTACCTGTTTCCATGCCTTTCCTCATGCCCGATCGCTTTTCTTCAAACGCCCATGGCCAATCGGACTACTACTCCCATCTTTCTTTACAGTGTCCGATTGGGCTTCGTGTTGCTTCATTTCACCATCGGGCTATCAGCGCATTGTGTTATATTTTTCCACAGCCCGATAATCCCCACACAATGTTCAATTTTTCCATCGGGCTCTTCTTACCACACCCAACAGCCTTATACATATCATCGGTCTCGCGTCTATACTTGAGTCCGATGAGTCATTGACTCCTTAGCCCGGCCTCTCCTCTACTCGGCTCCACGCAACTCGGGCTCAAAAACCATTGACGGTTTTTGGGTGCAAACAATACCTTAATTAGAAATTTAAAAAAAAAAAGAAAAGAAAAGAAAGTAAGTAATAATTCCTAATATGGGTTTTACATACAATGGTGTAAAATGTAAATTAAAGAACAATGCATTCAATACGCAACGCGTGTGCCCGGGGGCTAGTGTATATATATATATATATATATATATATAAAGGCTAAAGTAAATGAAGACTCCACAACCATTCACATCACCTTCTATAAAAATCTATGTGACATTTATCTCTCATTTCTTGCTTCTACATAAGAAGATACATGCATATAGGTTTTCCATTTATTTTTGTTGGGAACATACATTTGGAGAAGTTGAAAGGATATGTCTTTTTTGGTTATAAAACATAAATGACCACTTACAACATTCACCACTTCTATATGTATCGGTCAAATTATATTTTCCTCTCTCCCCATGTATCTCTCTCACTTTGTTTACTATACTTCATTTATTCATTAAATATATATATATATATATATATATATTGATTGTTGTAGTATTTATAAGATATGACATTGTTTCTTCTACTATGATTAATTCGGATTGAAGACTACTAATTAGTTTCAACTTATATGCATAACATTTTTTTTATTCAAGAAAGATTTTCAAGGAACTTATAGTTAAGAAAAGATTGTCAATGATTCATCTGACCTGAAAGACATACTGCTGCAAGGGAGTTTACTTCAACAACAGGTGGATCATTTTTTAAATGACTTTGATCATTATTATTTTTTTGGCTAAAGTGAGATTATGCGTATGTATTACATATATTCATTGTCATGTATAGTTGATCAAATGAACCGTTTTACGTTTGAAAATAGACTGTGCATTACACGGGGGTGTCAACTATTTTAAAAATAAAAATAAATGATCCGCCAAAAAGAAAAGGTAAAGAGCTATTACAGCTAGCATCTCAATGTAAATGCTACACAATATGGTTCAATTCTAAACACTATAAATGAGAAAAAAAAAATTAATTAACAAATATGCAAGATAATGGTAAAGTATTAATATTTCATAAAAAAAAATTCGAAAAAAATCAGAGAGTTCTTTGATTACTACCACATTTTCTATTTCATCCATTTCTTTACACTTGGGGAGAAAGAAGAATGGCTGGAGTAGAACACTTTAAACCCTACCACGTTTGGATGGCAGAGGTGGGATTGGACAATTAGTCCTTTTTAAGAAATAGTCCCGGGACTACTAATACCACCTCCCCCATGGTATAACTTAGTCCCCCATATGGGGGACTATTCTTTTAAAATGGACAATTAGTCCTGTGCTCCATAGCGATGCCAAACGCCGGACTATTTGATTAAAATGGACTATTAGCCCAATCCCCCTCTATCCCCCCCTTAGTCCTGCGAAACAAACGAGCCCTAAAAGATCAAAACTCACGAGTTTATGACCCAGTCCATCAAACTCTAACTTTTTGACCGTATACATTAATTTTTCAACTTATTTTCAAACTTATCATTTTTTCAAAATGTCTTTTGCAAAGATGAGATCAAAGAATGATTTTTCTTTAAAGTTGTTCTTCCAAAACACAAATATTTTGAAAAGACGACTTCAAATGCTAATAACTGTTGTTTGGCAAAAATAAATTTTTTGCACGGGTGTGCCAATTAGACCTTGTACGGTAAGCCCAAATGTGTAGCCAAACTAATCTCTATATATGGGGTGATAACTAGACGATTGTTGGGAAGTAGGGATGCTAGCTCTTTAAGATTGCACTTGACTTTCGTTTGAAAATGACTTCAAATATTTGACAAAGTGATAAAAGTAAAAAGAAAAGCTACTAAAACAGTGAAATATGCGGAACATTTGAATTAAGTATAACACAAAATACATTGAAATACAAATTTCTAAAAAGCTAGTACATCGACATGACAGCAAAATACAAATAATTGAAATAAACAAAGAAAAGTAAGATTGAACATGAAAGAGTTGCCGAAACAGCAAGGAAAATAAAACGAAATGCTTAAGAGTGCTGTTTAGAATGCTATTTCTGAGTTGATGATCGATGAATGTGTGTGTGTAGGAGAGTTCCTTCTATTTGGCCCACTTTTTCATTTATAGAGATAGAGCAGGAAATAATCACTTTAGAAAATCACCCACTAATGGATAACTACCCATGGAGTGACGTCCACATACTTCCACATCGGTAAATAAACACCCACGACGTTGGTAACTTCTAGCTTGTAGTTCACCAATTTCGTCAGCCGACTTGACCGAATTCAAAATTTGTAAATTTTTGGTGCATACAACGGCTCTTTGAAATTTTTATAATAACACACCTCTTTGAAGTCATGTATTGAAAAGATGACCTCATAAAAGCATAATTAGAAGTCATCTTTTCATAAGGGAAAAAAATGATGGTTTTAAAAAATAAGTTGATAAACTTGATGGATTTTGGTCAAAAGGGTGTGGGGTTGTGTGTGTGTGGGTGGGGGGACGGGATGTAATACCCACACCCAGAAAAAGATTTAATATTAATTTTAGTATGTATTAATTGCCATAATTATTATATAAAAATGGATTAAGGGGAGGCTTTGGACTCGCCTATGAAAAAGTGTTCAGTGAGGAACACAGTTGAAAAAGTCCCAATGAGGTGGGACATGTAATAAAGTGAGACCTAGTGAAGGGTTGGATAAAATAAATTGTGTATGTAATGGTTGACAACTCACATGATTTGACTGACACACGCTACTCCATGTATATCTAATATCATCACCAACTAAGTCTATCCAATATCATTACCAACTAATGTGCCTCACTTATATCCATTAGTTCACTGCGTACCAAATCTAACAACCCATTCTGAGGCTCACTTCATAGTATGTCCACTCCAAATCCAGTGACCCATTCTGAGGCCTACTTCAGAGTAAAGTATGTCTACTACGAAGGAGCTCATTCTAACCAGAATACTCACATCGAAGCCCACCTCAGAGTAATCACCCCGAGGCCCACTGCGAATGAGCCCACCCCAAAGCAGAGCAAAGCGGCCCCATTTCACCTACTGCCTTCTCCGCTCACTCTACCACCACCCATTTGGCACGTGGATATTATCTCCAACTTAAACCTCATATGGTCAATCCATCGATCATTAATCAAGGCTTACCATCGCTTGAAATGACCATTCTTGCCATCGCTTGGAATGACCACTCGCTATCAAACGTGTAGCTTGCAATCCTTATGTGTCGCAACAGATTTCTCCTCGATACTCCCCACAAACACTGTACTATACACAAGTACACACTTACATGTGGATTCTCCACCCTTGGTCATGAAATAGTGCTAAGGGTGGCCATGTCCACGGGGAATTCGAGAGCTCATGGCTTGATGGGCACCTCCCTACCTGAACGCCTTATAGGCAAAGCTAGGGTTGGTCCCAAAGAGAAAGAGAGACACGTGACCATCGATCACGTGCCCTGCCCCTCCAACCTCACAACCAATCTGAGAGACCCATGTCCATACAGACCAACTGGAACCTTTGACTCTCACCTTGCCCAGTCGCTTCAATCTCGCTGAGTATTCTGTAAGCCAATAGTTTGACCTCGAAGAACCCCAATGCTTAACCTTCTGCACCAGTAGAAACCATCGCTACACAATACTGAGTCGTCGCTCCAAGTGACAATACATCTTGCTAAACCAATAGAAAAGCCTTGATATTTCTCCCTCACTTAAACCTTAGAACGAATAAAAAAAGAATCTTGGTTCCCTCCCTTGCTGAATCTCCTGCACTAATAGCATTCATCCCCCTTTGTCTCCCTTTGACTAACCAATGGTATAGGTTCATCATCAAACGATAATACTTCCTCTCACCTTCGTAATACGATGCCTTGTCCACATCCCCATTTAATGACTCCAACTACCTCAAATATACGCATTTAAGTCCCCATCTACCTCAAACAGGTGAACCACTCCAAAGATGCCAACTCAGCTGTCCCAGCTGTACCAAGAACCTCACAAATCCTGTATAAATTCCAACTTCATTCAATACAGCCAACAATCGGGTTCAACCTAGAACTTAAGCTTTAACCCAGTCTTAAGCTACAACTCCAAGCACTTAAGGCATTTATCATCTTCTCAGAAATCCCCAAAACACAACCCTCAGCCATTACTCGACCTCCCCTACCTCTCCTTTATCCTCATAAAAAGTTCTCTTTCGTACACCAGTCTCCACCCGAGAACCGACCCTTTACTGCTCTCTCTCTCTCTCTCTTATATGGGGCCACTTTGGTTCTCACTCGAGCCGCGTACTCTCCAAGTCCCATCGTTAATTATCCATATATATATATATATTGTCATTATTTTAACATACACTCACCTTTCTACTTTTTATAATACCACTTGTTGCTCCACTTGGCACTAAATAGCTTACGTGTTATACCGTCCCTCATACATCACAAATCAGATAAAGAAGTCACACAAATTACATTTAAATGAATATATGCATTTTAGATGATTAATCGGATATATGTGTTTAATAGCTTTTATATCATATTGCTTAATATGTTAGCTATTAATATTTGTTTGATTATTCGAATAAGGGCGTTTTTGCAAACAGGTGCATTATTAGTAGGTACGATAGCAACTTCATAAATATTTGGAACCATGTGAGGGATCCATATGTGACTTAGTTAAACATCCATTTAGATAATTAGGTAGTTAATGAAATGTTTGGGAGATTTTATAATAGGAACTTAAGAAATTCTGGGGGTGTAAACGAAAATAGGGAAAATGAGGTGTTGACAACATAACATTCATGTTGCATGTGTGTCAAGTGACTCGGAATTCTCACAACTTACAGAAAAATTAGAGGAAATAGAGAGACCAAGAGCGAAGGGAAGACGAGAAGCTCCGACGTCGTAAATTCTCCGTTCGTCGTCCAATTCGCAAACCGAAGCCATATTCGAACTCGTGGAGGTGAGACAGTCATTTCCATACCTTTCTTTTACATTCTAATCATTGTGATTTTGTAGCTCGTTCTAATCAGTGACACGCGGTTTACCGAAATCATGAAGGATTACTCCGGAGTGAAAATTGAATAAGAGTTTATGCTTGTTTGGGTAGGAATCATTGAGATGAGTTTTCTAACTAAAAATTGATTATGGTTTAACTTGTTAAATGCTTCAAGTATGAGTAGAATTGGTAAATTCATGCTTAGAAGACTTCTAAGGCCCAGCCCATTCAACTCCTTAAAACTCAAGTGTTAGGGAGTAGGGAACTAAAGCTTTATAAACTGCACAGAGGGGCCATAAATGGGCGATGTGGGACATTTAAACACACCCCTAAACTATAGGAGCCGGACACTTGGCATACCATGAACCATAGCAGCCGGACACTCGGCACACCGGAAGACAAGCCCAACCTAGCTCTGATACCACTTGTAAGGCCCAGCCCATTCAACTGCTTAAAATATAGGTGTTAAGGAGAGGGGAACTAAAGCCTTATAAATTGAACAGAGGGGCCATAAATGGGCAATATTTGAGGAGGTGTGGTAAATATATTTTGGTGACCAATAATTTTTGTTTTTCGGTGATTTTCATTTTTTTTTGTTATAACTAGTGTTCGTTTGGCTTCTCTGGTGATTTATTGTTGAATGACATTTTCCACCCTTAGCCACTTGTTTGAACAAGACGTTGGCCTCTCTCTTTGGTAATTTATTGTGGTTGATATTTCCCACAATATCATCTTTTATTGGTGGATGATTTTGTCATACCCGCTCCCGCGGTATTTAATTATATTATTTTAGCATGCATGTTATGCTCACTGTTGTGTTAATTGATACGTGTGAAGTGAGTAATGACTCACTAGTTGTTTGGGGGTGTCTTTTGAGAACCCAGTATTTGGCTTTGAAAGCAGTCCAGAATTTGGGCATGTGAGAATTCCCTATGGTTGGGGAAATGAGTAATAACTCATAATTATGTGCTTAAATGTTTATTTAGGCATATGTAAATATAATTGATTATTATATTATTGATAGTGACTCATTAGGGTCATTAGATACCTGGTGATGACGAAATTAAACGCGTTGTATAATTAGTATGCTAATTAGTAACTTCGTAAAATTTGTATGTGGGACCACGTGTGGGACATACACGGGACTTAGATGAATACTCAAATACTTTTGGGTAGTTAACTAGTTAGTTTGATAACTAGTGGTGGTGTAATTAAAATGAACCAAAACTAGTGGGGGTTTCACTAGAAATACCCATAATGGGTTTAGATATTTAAAGAGGAGAGAGGGTGTCACGACCCATCCCACTATGCATGGAAATGAGACACGTGGCACGCCACTAAGGCTCAACCAATCATTAAATAACTATACGCGGCGGTAAAGAACTTTGAAACAACTTTGAGTATTTAAAACTTTTGGAAACGACACCTTCCGAGTTGTAAAATCCGTATAAAATGGAAAACGTAATTATGCTTTGAATCGGATGAATATGTGTTAAAAGGGCTCCCAAAGGTACCCTAAGAACCGATCAAAACATTTAAAATATTTCCGAAAGATATAGAAAAAGATTTCTGGCAGGGGGCATTTCGACCGGTCGAACGACCCTATTTGACCGGTCGAATGACCCTTTAGCATAACTCTGCCCAAAGTTGCAGAATTTTGCTAAGGCATCACCCATCCACACACTTCAACTTCCAAAACTTCCAATCCTCCATCCAAACTTCCCAAGTGATAAAAGAGTCTCAAGAACATCATTAAGACATGTTAATCTACAAAAAGAAACAATGACAGAACAAGCTAAGGCTTGTTTGGATTAAAACATGAAAGTTCAATACATTCCTCCGAAAAACGAAATTGACGAGTTAATCATTCAAAACACGAATCCATGAGTTTAGATTAATTACAACATAACCGAAAAGAGTTTTGATACATATTACATCCTTACTAATCCATTCCAAGTTCTAAGTGAAGAATATAACCCAATCTATTCAAAATTACATTGTTGGAATGGAAACAAAAGTATATACAATAGAAGAATCCTCGTCGCTCCCGCGGTCTCACTCCTCACACTTCTTCTTTCCTTTCTTTCTTTCACCTGCAATGGAGTAAAGTTCCACTTGATGGAAAAACCAGGTTAAATTAAAAGTTTAAACGCGCAGCGGAAAAGTCAAGTTATAAAAACTTATTGGTAGCCCAGGATCTACTACCCGTCAATTCTATAGATGCGTACTAACTTCACTGAGGGGACAAATATTATATCTTTGTGTCTTGAACCCAATTTTGAAATCTTCAACTTCCAGCGGCCTTCACTCTTATAACTCCTATGGATGCTCGCAGGAAGGACTAGGGTTGGTGGGAACCCTAATGGAGAGGATTGGGAAGGTTTAGGGAAACCTAAATAGTTTCTACAACTTCTACGTATAAAACGACGATTAAAAACATTCAGTACGCAGCTGTCCTATTTATAGATTCCCAGAACCGACCTAACCTTCGAGCAATCGAAGTGTATTCGATCGATCGAACCTTCGATCGATCGAACAATCCTCGAGCAATCGAACTTGCCTAGACTTCAATCGATCGAGACTCCTTTGATCGATCGAACCTGCCTTGACATAATCCTCATATGCCCTTCCAACCTTCCTAGCGGAGCTAAGAGTGGGACCTTCTAGGCTCTTTATTGTTGGCTCAGACCAGTTTGTTAATTACCGTGACCAAACTCTTTGATCAGCAAACTAACTAACTGGTTAGTTAACGTTTACTCCACTATAAAACGATAACTGAGGTCCAACGCAAAGGAACATATCCGAAGCGATAACTAGACTTGTATGTTGTACTAATGTCCCTCTACCTTCAGCATTCGTAATCATATTCAGGTAGTCTGATAACTGTTATTGTCAACCTGAATCATGATTACTTCTTGTATTCCTTGAGTCCCATTCACCTCTCATGATTACCAAACATGTTGATAACTCTTATCAACAAGACTACAGTACTCAGTAATCGACTTAGTGACATTCTCAAGGGAATGCTTATTCTGAAACAGAGGGTAGATTCTGTCTTGATAATATATGTTCACAACCCTATGAACATGACATACCCAAGATACCCAGGTGTTGATCTTCTATAGACCTCACTGATTGGTAAGTCAAAGCAGCCATAACCACAATCTATGTTCATAATCGTCGCAAGATTGAGAACACGTACCTTATACAAGTTATGAGTTCCTATTGACTGTTTGACAGCATTAAGTGTCAATAGGAAAGCTCAGGTCTATCAATGCACTATAAGCACTAGCATATTAACTAAGAGTGACACTCTAGTGATTAAGATTAATCACTCCATCCAATGGTAGTTAATTATGCTACAGTGTATACCTGATGAGATATCCAGTCTCATCATCCACTGTGACAAGCTTTAAGTATCAAAAGATGGTAATTCATATCTCACTTGTATGTATCTCATACACACACGAATTACCTAGTATGATACTTAAGGATTGAAAATCATCTCAAGAAAGAAATATACATAATGAAATGTAAAACTGATATCCATACATTAAAATGCTAATGCCATACATAAAGTAATGGTTTGAGGGCATAAACCCAACATCAAGTCTGATAACTAAAACATGAAATTCCCTATAATACATGAATTCGCCCGGATCCAATATCAAGTCTGATAACTAAAACATGAAATTCCCTATAATTCATAAGCTTAAAATTCATACCTCGTGCGATTTTCCTATAGCTTTGAAGGATGAACTAAGGAACCAATTAAACGGTGGATCTTGATTTTCAAGTGATTCTTACAAGTTTACACGCATTTTTCCCAAAATTCCAACATTAGGATCTTCATAAAAACTTAACCAAACGAGTCCTAAGAGATGTCAAAACGAAGCTCTTTCCTCGAGGAGCTTGAATATGAAATTTGGTTGAAAACAAACGGGAAGAAGTCCGTCAATTTGTGTCGGCAAGCTCTAAGTTCCCAAAACCCCTCTTTTGATTTCAATTGAAAAAGTTGTAAATGAAGAAATATCTTGCCTCCACTATATATAGGCACAAGACTTGGAAATCACGATTACCTCCCCACTAGTTTTCAAAACATCTAATTAATTCCTGAAACGTCTAACACGTCCATTTTATTGCTTCACGAGTGACGACTAAAAATTTTAAAAGTTTTCGACTAAGTTCTATTTGTCGCCGTAATTACGTCCGAAAACTAATTTCCGTGCAATCTCTAGATAACCTACCTTTTTATGCGACACATCTTATTGGTTATCGTTAAAACAATCCAAATGATCTTAAGCATATCAAAACATACAGAAAATATACCACACATGTAATTTACTATTCATAATTTACCAGATAGTCAAATAACATTTAAATCATATAAATGTCATTTAATCATACGGATGCCTCATGATTCTCCGATTACTGTGTCCTCAACCGACACTCCACTGTTGCCCACAGTCAACCCCTTATCTCAATTATCAAATAACACTGACAATTTACGAAATTCAAATATGCATTTTTAAAACAATGATTTTCTTGAACGGGCGTGACAACTCTCCTCTCCAAAAATGAAGTTTGTCCCTAAACTTATACCTCATGAGTCGAAAAGGTGAGGATACTCATTCCTCATTTCTTCGTCATTCTCCCACGTAGCTTCCTCTACCAAATGACTACGCCACAACACTTTCACCATTGAAATCGTCTTCGTTCTCAATACTTGCTCCTTCCGATCCAATATCTCTACTGGATGCTCTACGTAAGTCAAGTCTTCTTGGATCTGCAATGGTTCTGGTGCTATGATTTTACTTGTATCCATCATACATCGTCTCAACATCGATACGTGAAATACATTATGGAGAAACGCCAACTCAGATGACAAGGTCAGTCGGTACGCCACTGGTCCTAACTTCTCTAGGATCTCAAAAGGTCCTACAAATCTTGGATTTAGTTTTCCCCGCTTCCCAAATTGTACTATGCCTTTAAAAGGTGATACTCGTAAGTATACAAAGTCTCCCACCTCGAATGTCATCGGTCATCACTTCGAGTTGGCATAACTCTTATAATGACTCTGAGCCACCTTAAGTCGCTCCTGAATTAGTTTTACCTTCTTAGTAGATAACTGTATTATTTTCGGTCCTATCAATCTCCTTTCTCCAACCTCGGTTCGGTGAATGACACTTACTCCCATACAAAGCTTCATAAGGTGCCATTCCAATACTTGACTGAAATTCGTTGTTATACACAAATTCAATCAATGGTAGATTTTTTCCCAATCACTCCCAAAGTCTAAGCATATCCTCTAGCGTCTGAATCATTCATTCTGATTGTCCGTCGGTCTGAGGATGAAAGGCAGTACTGAAACTCAACTTCGTGCCCATAGCCTTATGTAAACTTCCCCAAAACTTGACGTAAAACTACTATCACAATCCGATACAATCATTGCTGGAACCCCATGCAGTCTTTTACATACAATTCTGCTAGCTTGGATGGTTTAGCCATCTTGATTGGTAGAAAATGCGATGATTTCGTCAATCTATCAACTATAACCCAAATCTTATCATTCTTATTGGACGATCCCAGAAATCTCAAAACAAAATCCATCGTAATCTCATCCTATTCCAATCTGACACAGGTAACGGCTGTAGTAATCCCACAAGTACTTGTCTCTCTGCTTTGACTTGCTGACACGCCGAACATTCAGATACGAACTTGGCAACTTCTCGCTTCATACCTCTCCACCAAAAGTTTTCCCGCAAGTTTTGATACATCTAGTTACTTCTCGGGTAAACTGAGTATCTAGTACTATGAGCTTCCTCTAAAAGTCGATCTTTTAAGCCTTTCACATTCGGTACACATAAACGATTCCCCAGCATAACACTCCCTGGTACAACATAAATCCAGGTCATTTTTTCAAAGGTATCTTGTCTCTCATCTTACATAAGTAAAGATCATTAAATTGTTTTGCCTTGACTTCATCTATGATATCAGGGTGTGATATGATTGCCATCATTAAGCCACCATTAGTCTCTGTAATCACATCTAACTCCAAGCGTTCCATTTCCTCTACAAATTATTTTTGTTGCGTTAGCTCGTCGGCTAAGTTCCTTAGTGTCTTCCGGCTTAATGCATCGGCTACTATGTTAGCCTTCCCTAGATGATATTCAATCAAAAGATCATAATTTGTCATCAACTTTAACCATCTTCTCTGTCTCATATTCAAGTCTCTTTGAGTGAAAATGTACTTCAAACTTTTATGCTCCGTGAAAATCTCACATTTCTTCTCATATAAGTAATGACTCCAAATCTTCAAGGCATGAATTACCGCGGCCAATTTAAGATCGTGAGTCAGATAATTAATTTCATATGTCTTCAACTGCCTAGAAGCATAAGCAATCACCTTACCACCTTGCACAAGCACACATCCCAAGCCTTGATGCGAAGCATCACTATAGATCACAAATCCTTCTGTTCCAGATGGTATTGTCAAGATAGGGTCTCTTGTTAAACGAGACTTCAACTCTTGGAAATTGTCTTCACACTCTTGACTCCATTAAAAAGTAACTCCCTTCCTCATTAACTTTGTCATAGGCAATAAAATCTTAGAAACATTTTCTATAAATCGGCGGTAGTGTTCGGCTAATCCTAAGAAACTTTGAATTTCGGATACGGACGTCGGCCTCTACCAATTAGATACAACTTCTACCTTGTGAGGATCAACTGAAACTCCGTTTTTATCAATCACATAACCAAGAAAAGTAATGCTAGACAACCAGAATTCATATTTCTTGAATTTTCCAAATAGTTGCTTCTCTCGCAGTTTTTGAAGTATAAGTCTGAGATGACTCTCATCCTCTATTTCACTTGGCGAATAGATAAGAATATCATATATGAACACTATTATAAAATTATCCAAATAGTCTTTAAAACTAGGTTCATAAGATCCATGAACATGGCTGGTGCATTTGTAAATCTAAATGGCATTACTAGGAATTCATAATGTCCGTAGCGTGTTCTGAAGTTGTCTTCTCAACATCTTTGGCCTTTACTTTCAACTGATGATAACCCGACCTCAAATCGATTTTGGAGAATACTTGTGCCCCATGAAGTTGATCAAATAGATCATCAATTCCCGACAACGGATACTTGTTCTTGATGGTTAACTTGTTCAACTCTCGGTAATCAATGCATATGCGCATTGAACCATCTTTCTTCTTCACAAACAATACTGGAGCTCCCTCGACGATATACTAGGTTGAATGAAACCTTTGTCAAGTAACTCTTGTAGTTGGATTTTCAATTCTTTTAATTCCACGGGTGTCATTCTATATGGTGCTTTCGATACTAGTCTTGAGTCAGGCATAACCTCAATAGTGAACTCAATCTCCCTTTCAATCAGAATGTTTGGTAAGTCATCAGGAAATACATCTGGATATTCTCATAGTATCGGAATGTCTTCTACTTTTAATTCAGTCAATGTTGTGTCGATTACTGAACACAGAAATCCCTGACATCCTTTTCTCAACAACATACCTACTCGAATTGCTGAAATCAAATATGGTGGCGGTGTAACTCCCCTCCCTTGGAAACAAAATTTTCCATGCACCGGTGATAAAAAATTAACTTCTTTTCACTAGCAGTCTATCGTGGCTTGGTTAAGGGCTATCCAATCCATTCCTAGTATCACATCAAAATGATTTACGGTGATTGGTATAAGGTCTACAGTCATCAACTTCTCGCCTAGTTGGATTCCACAATTCTTGTATATCGTAGACGTCATTATTGATTTACTAAATGGCATAACAATAGACAATTCATATCCTAATGGTGCTGATTTAACATTCAAATGTTCAACAAAGGCATGCGATAGAAATGAATGCGTAGATCCTGAGTCAACAAGTATGCGTACTAAGTGCGAACATATAGGCACTTTACCTAAGACTATTGTCTCTGAAGCAACCATATCTCCCAGGTTCATCTGAAATAACCTTCCATGTCATTGCTCTGTCCTATTCCCCCCATCATTGGCCTGTCTTGGCTTTGATCCACTGGAAGCCATGGAACTAGTTCCTTGCAGGGGACGTTTCCTCGGGCAATCCTTTGATCGATGTCCCATCGTACTACAATCAAAACATTTGATTTACGAGTCTAGTATGAAACTTGCACTGTTCATTCCTTGAGCTTTGTTCTAAAGTTAGTCATAAAACATCGACCTGTATGTGGTCGATTACAAAGTGAACACAATGGTATACTACCTGCTGGCCTTCTGGGTCCACTAAAACTAGAATTAGAGTCCCATGCAAAAGGCCTCTCAAAAGGTCTGCCATAGTTTCGATCATTACCCTCGTGGTTCCTCTTCCCTTATTGACCTTGTTGATTTTGCATGGATCTCTCCATTCCACTCTTGGCTACAAGTGCCGTTTGTTGTACTGCAAAAACCGTTGAATGTTCATAGGTTTTAACCCTCAAACAAATATTCTCTCTCAATCCATCCTCATATTTCCTTGCTCTATCTTCCTCTGTCAACACAGACCCCTTTCCAAACCTCAATAAGGCATTGTACTTTGAAGTGTACTCAGTGACAGTCATATCCCCTTACTGAAGATTATCAAATTCTCTCTTCTTCGCATTGAGAGTAGCCCTTGGAAAGAATCATTGATTAAACTCTGCCTTAAAACCCTCCCAAGTTATTGGCACTACTTGATCTAGGACGTTCACCCACCAATTCTGAGCCTCACCCTTGAGTGTACCACCAGCGTTCTCGATCTTCAATGCATCAGACATTAGAATAGACCTAAAAATTCTTTCCATATCCATGATCCAATGTTCTGCTAGCGTCGTATCAGAAGTCCCATGAAACTTTGTCGACTTCTCCCTTATAAACTGTTCAGATACCGATCTCATACCCCTATTCTCAGGCACATGCACCATAGCTATTGGTGCTGGCTCCAATGGAGGTGTTGGGGGAAAAAGCTCTGCTATATTCCTGATCAGGTCTCCCATATTTCCCATCATTTCTACCATTTGATTCATACGTCGAGTGTGTGGCAATAGATCTCGCTCTTCGTCACTCATGATGTTACAATCCTGTAATTCTCAATGCATAAACACTATAAATGTATGACAATATATATAACCATGTATGTGCAACAACATACATATGAATTAAACATCTCTACCATGTATAGATGCATTCTAGAACAGATGTCAAAATCGCTCAACACTCTACTCGTCGTCGAACGTTCTCAAAGTTTTGTTACCTCTAGCTCTAATGCTAATAAATGTCACGACCCATCCCACTACGCATGGAAATGAGACACGTGGCATACTACCAAGGCTCAACCAATCATTAAATAACTATACGCAACGAAAAAGAACTTTGAAACAACTTTGAGTATTTAAAACTTTTGGAAACGATTCCTTCCGAGTTGTAAAATTTGTATAAAATGAAAAACGTAATTATGTAGCGAAAAATGATACCTTCCAAGGCTCAACCAATCATTAAATAACTATGCGCAGCTAGAAAAGAACTTCAAAACAACTTTGAGTATTTAAAACTTTTGGAAACGATACCTTCCGAGTTGTAAAATCCGTATAAAATGGAAAACGTAATTATGCTTTGAATCGGATGAATATGTGTTAAAAAGGGTTCCCAAAGGTACCCTAAGAACCGATCAAAACATTTAAAATATTTTCGGAAGATATAGAAAAAGATTTCTGATAGAGGGCATTTCAACCGGTCGAACGACCCCATTTGACCGGTCGAATGACCCTTTAGCATAACTCCGCCCAAAGTTGCAGAATTTTGCTAAGGCATCACCCAACCACATACTTCAACTTCCAAAACTTCCAATCCTCCATCCAAACTTCCCAAGTGATAAAAGAGTCTCAAGAACATCATTAAGACATGTTAATCTACAAAAAGAAACAATAACAGAACAAGCTAAGGCTTGTTTGGATTGAAACATGAAAGTTCAATACATTCCTCTGGAAAACGAAATTGATGAGTTAATCATTCAAAACACGAATTCATGAGTTCGGATTCATTACAACATAACACCGAAAAGAGTTTTGATACATATTACCTCCTTACTAATCTATTCCAAGTTCTAAGTGAAGAACATAACCCAATTTATTCAAAATTACATTGTTGGAATGGAAACAAAAGTATATACAAGAGAAGAATCCCCGTCGCTCCCGCGGTCTCACTCCTTAAGCTTTTTCTTTCCTTTCCTTTCCTTTCTTTCTTTCACTTGTAAAGGAGTAAAGCTCCACTGCTCAACTATATGCTGAGTGCACAATTCTAAACATATGCTTATGAGGCAATTCATGCTTTAACATATCTAGTACATCAGAAATGGTCTCCAGGGAGAGTAGCACGCGTTAATCCGGTAATGAAACGATGGATTTGATGTCATGGATGGCCTTCTCCCTACCACTCATCCAATGCCCTGGCTGGGCCTTCTCCATAACCATGCACAGTAGCCGTCGCTACTATAATCCTCAAACATCAAGGAGCTTGCCCCTAGATGAATTTGTACAAAACCCCCCTTCAACCTACATAGACACATAGCATGCTCATATAATCACATATACGTGATTTTATGGCATTTTCATATGCATAATTAACGGGCCTATTAATACATGAATTTCGCCCGGATCCAAAATATCAAGTCCGATAACTAAAACATGAAATTCCCTATAATTCATACCTTGTGTGATTTCCCTATAACTTTGAAGCACGAACTAAGGAACCAATTAAAAATTGGATCTTGAATTTCAAGCGATTCCTATAAGTTTACACGCATTTTTCCAAAATTTCAACATTAGGATCTTTATAAAAACTTAACCAAATGAGTCCTAAAAGATGTAAAAACGAAGCACTTACCTCGAGGAGCTCGAATATGAAATTTGGTTGAAAATAAACGGGCAAAAGTCCGTTAATTTGTGTCAGTAAGTAAGTTCCCAAAACCCCTCTTTTGATTTCAATTAAAAAAGTTGTAAATGAAGAAATATCTTGCCTCCACTATATATAGGCACGAGACTTGAAAATCACGATTATCTCCCCACTCTCAAAACATCTAATTAATTCCTGAAACGTTTTATACGTGCATTTTATTGCTTCATGAGTGACGACTAAAAATTATAAAAGTTTCCGACTAAGTTTCATTTGTCGCCGTAATTACGTCCGAAAACTAATTTTCGTGGAATATCTAGATAACCAACCTTTTTATGCGACACATCCTATCAGTTATCGTTAAAACAATCCAAATGATCTTAAGCAATATCAAAATATATAGAAAATATACTACACAGGTAAATTTACTATTCATAACTTACCAAATAGTCAAATAACATTTAAATCATATAAATGTCATTTAATCATACGAATGCCTCATGATTCTCCGATTACTGTGTCCTCAACCGACACTCCACCGTTGCCCACAGTCAACCCTTTATCTCAATTATCAAATAACAATGATAAGTTACGAAATTCAAATATGCATTTTTAAAATAATGATTTTCTGAAACGGGCGTGATAGAGGGAAAGAAGACTTAGTCTTCTTTTTCATTCCATACATATCCTTAGAGATAATGGAGAAGAGAAATAGAAAAGCTTTGGTGTTCTTGGGCATTTCTCAATGATTCGTGTAGCAAATGATCTTCAATCTTCAATACGTGACCGGTTTTGGACTCATAGAGGTAAGGCCTACATAGAGCTATCTTTTATTTCGAGTTTAATCGATAGTCTCTTAGCGGCCCATGTGGGACCCATAATCCAAAATTGGCCAAATTTGTGTAAGAATCGAACCTGGTGTAGAAGAGAACTTCTATTTCATGTTCTTAAGCAAATCATTTGAGGTGAGTGATATCAATCTCTTTTTGGATGGTTCAATGATTTAATGCATTTGATATGCTAGAGACTTTATGTAGTTACCATGTGTAGTTCATATTGGGTCAAACTCATGTATAAAGTAGGCCCAAGGTATGTTGGAATGTAAAGCATGGTAATTTGCTAGTTGAGAATCGTGGTTATATAAACTCATATTTCTGTGGTTATATAAATAACCATTCAAGGGCAAGGACTGGAGGAGAGAATCGTGGGTAATGAGATAAGGAAAGGACTAGGAGCTCCTTATGTTTATAGAACTTGTACCACGATTGTAATATATGCTTAAGTTATGCCAGTTGTTTAACCGTGCGACTTGTAATAAGACTTTTTATATGAGAGTACGACACTTGGTTCACCTTAGGACCTAGTTTGCCGAGACATGTAAAGCTTGTACTTTTGATACTTGTAATATAGGGGTCTATGGTTTATCGTATAAATACTTTGTATGTTTTACTAGTTCTTAGAATGGCTATCAAAGCTTTTGAAATGGTTTGAATTGAAATGGTTTTGTTTGGGTTGGTTTCTTTTGGTAAAATAAGTATTTATTAATTAGCGTCATTTGTCATAAAAGCGCCGAAAATTAACGACGTTTATTAGGGAAGCACCGGTAATTGATGGCATTTACGAAAAAAAAAATGACAACAATTGTGAATATGATCTTTTGGAGGTTGGGTTCTTTCCAGACCCCATTCGACCGGTTGAATGGGGCAGTTCGACTGGTCGAAATACCCCATGGAACAAACTTTGAACTCCTTCTTTCAATGTTCGGAACAACTTCTAATTAGGTATGGGGGTACCTTTGAGGACCCTTTGACCTATGAAAATGTTACTTTTGAAAACGACACTTGATAAGGCGTGTTTGGGAACGTGTTTTAAATAACCTTTGAAACACTATTTCGATGTTGGTTTTCTTGGAGCAAAACTTTCATTAAGTCTTTTTTAGGAACTTTAATCACTGTTGGTAAGCCTCGATGGCGTGCCATATGACCTGGGACCACCTTGTTGGTTCTAGGACGTGACATGTTGTCACGCCCCGACATAGCATAAATAAGGAAAGCGTTTAATTTCCTTTATGGACCCGTAGGTCGCGACAATTTGAAGGATCGATTCCGTCCCAAACATCAACAACAAAACATAATAATCAGAGCAGTGCAATCAAGGCTTACAATGTTTTTCTAACTTAATAGTTATTACAGCCCGGGGTCTCTAGAGGCACAAACCGCCTTAAATCAAAATAATAACTTAACATCTATTACAGTCATCCTTATTACAAAACAGTTCATAAATTAAAGCATAGGATATTGATAATAGTTTTATCTTCCAAAAGCAGCCATTCTCAGTTAGCATAGTCATAATGCTCAGCTTGATCAAAACCTGAAAGCCTAGACACGAATGTCCGGGATGCATCAACGTCGTCAGCTTCAAGCAGTTGGTGAGTATTAAAAACATAACTTTGAATGTAACACATACTCATTTACCATTTTTAAATTCCCATTCAATTCAACAAGTTTACATTAAAGTAAAGAGTTCATTTTAGAAAAGAACCACAATATCATTTGAAAGCTATAATTCACATATATGTGACCGTGTATGAAAACAATGAACCATCTCATCTTACCGACTCTTTTCTCTCGACAAACACAACAACCCACTATCTCACACCAGTATCTTTGAAATACTCCGATAGCCATACTTTAGCACAGGGGTGCCAGGGAATGTCCAGCTTGCCTCACACTTTGGCACGGGGTGCCAAGGAATGTCCAATGCCTCACACTTTAGTACCTAATCTACCTCGCAAATACATCACACAGTATCCAGACTCGGGTACCAAGGAGTGTTCGTAGGCCACACTTTAGCACTACCATGGGTGCCAGGGAATGTCCAAGTTTGGTGTCACACACTTTAAGGCTACCATGGGCATCAGGGAGTGTCCAGTTTTGCCACTGTAGCATTTCAAAGACACTCTAGCGGCAATCTCAACCACAACACACTTTGGTACTCACTTACCAGGGAGTGTCCACAACACAATCTCAACCACACACTCTTTACTACACTGACCATTACTCTTTTCCACACTGACCAACACTCACACTCACCATGCATGTACAACTAACACCATATGAATGTCGTGCAACTATGAACTGAACATATGAAATGCCGGGAATGACAGCCATGTATATTTGAAAAGAAACAAAACCATAATCACTATTTGATAACCAAAACATAACAAAACTGAGCCTGTATTGACATATCTTCCAAACAGAGCCTTAAAAATTTATAAAACATCACCCAAACAGTTCCTTAACATAAAACAAGCAAAAACCAGAAACTGTCCAAAGTTGCGTGCGCGGGCCGCTCGCGCGGTATGCCCATTTTTCATTTTCTTTTAAAACCTTTTCTGTCTGCCTGAAACCAGCCACCTCGCTCGTGCGGGCCGCTCTCGCGATTTGCCTAATTTTCATTTTTCTTATTAAAACCTTTCTTTCTGCCAGAAAACATACAGCTCGCGCGTGCGGGTCGCTCGCGCAAAGGGTCGCTCGCGCGGGCCGCTCGCGCGACCCTCGTTCGTGCGATCGCGCGTGCGAGTTCATGCAGTAGCTTCGTCTTCTTCCCCAGAATTCCCCTGTTTTAGAATTAAGGGGTCCTTTTGACCCATTTTTGAATCCGTAAGTTACCATGCCTCATAATATATGAATCTACAATCAATTTAACGTGAATTGATCCGTAGCTCTTGAATTTTACAAAAAATCAAGAGTTGACAAAAATTCCGTTTCAATCACACATCGCCATACGAACAAATTAAGCTCTAATTTTACAATCGTGTACTCTACATACTATAATCTTTCATATTTCATTCAAAAAATGAATTTTGGTTAAGTTTGTTAAATTACCCTTTTTCAAGTTTCAAGTTTCAAGTTTTCATGAGAATTAACAATGGTGATCAACATATACATACAAACAGTAATTGAGCATAAATTACATTTGGAATGAGTTTAAAATACTCATTTGTGGTGAAGATGAAGTGTGTGTTGAGAAAGATTCAAGAATATGGACACCCAATTTCAAGCTTGGCTATGGAAGAGAAGTTCTTCCTCTCTCTAGGAAAAAAATCTGTAACTCTCTGTGAGTCTCTTTCTCTAATATTTTACCAAAATGTGTAATGAGAGAGGTGTGTGTGTGTGTGTGTGTGTGTATATATATCGAACAAATTGATGGACTTGAAGGCTAAGAAAAGCCTTCTACACTCTACAAATTAGTTTGTTTTACAATTTAGCGTATACTCATATGTACATGAACTGATGTGTATATATATATACGTATATACACTCCCAACAAATCTGAAGAGGCAAGCTTAGACTAGTAGGGGCCAGATTAGTGGTGTTTGGGAAAATTAGCTTTTGGTCACTAATTAACACATACTACAAAAGCACTCCCAAACAAGGCACAAGCTAATGATCACTTGCCATAAATGGAAAGTAAAGCATAAGTCATTTCATGCTTTACATCACTTCCAAAATCTGTGGAAGTTTAACATGGCACGGATAGTTTTAAACACACACTGGTATTTTCGTGGCGTGGTGATCACCACAAAAATACAGAAAATTCATTTTATCATAAGAAATGATCTTCCAGTTTTATAAAAATACTGATTGAGTCAAAAGCAAACATTTCCACTATTTTGAAATACAGATTTGAAATTCAATACACGTATTACTAAATTTGTAAAATTACAATTTGACCCCAATAAGAATTTAAAATGAATTAAACAATTATTAGAATTCTAAACATGAGAATTGGAAATTTGAGATAACATCAGGAACATTAATTAACTATGAAATGCAAATTTAAAATTAAATGAAATGTAGGTTGTTACACATGTAGTGGTATCAAAGCAAAAGGTTATAGACCTTGAGCTATGGGTTTAGGTTTATAGCCTTGGGGATGAGAAACGACGTCCTGAGTTTGGACATTGAATAATGTGTGTGGAATTTTGATTTTTGCATTACATATGCATATGAATAATGGTTGTATGTAATGTATCTTACATGCATACTATGGGATATATATCATAACATGCATGTTATCATTAGGTTGATGGTTATCAGGGATAAGTGGTGGAAAGTATGGATATAAAATGCATCAAATTCGTGAATGGATCGGATAGAGGCTCTACTATTGAGGAGCAGTGGATGACAGAGTACCACCAAGGGGAATGGAGCCAGAAAATTCAAAATTGGTACTAAGGGCTGGGCAAACAATTGTCAAAAAGTTCGCAAAGAAGAACTCGACAATATTCACTGGGGGAACATATCCTGATGTGGCAGATTTTTGGAAAATGTATATGGAATGAATATTTTGAAACCTGACATGCACTGATATAGAGAAAATAGACAATGCCACTAATACGTTGAAAGAAGGAGCTCAGAATTGGTGGGTTGGTATCCTCGTAAGTAGAGCACTGACTACTTGGGTTGGTTTCATAGAGGAATTTGCTAAGCGACACTTTTCGGATTCGGTAAAGACCCAAAAGAAACGAGAGTTCATGAACCTACGACAAGGGAAAATGATGGTGAATGAGTACGCGACTGCATTTAATGGGTTGGCTCAATTTACACCTGATATAGTTTTGGAAGAGGTGGATAGAGCCAGGTAGTTCAAAAAAGGTCTGAGGGAATATATCCATAGTCGCGTGGATACATTTTGTCTTCCAACATTTGCTGAAGTTCTAGATGTGGCCCTAATCGCGAAAAGAGATATTGGGAACTATAAGCTTAGCCAACAGGGGAAGAGGAAAAATTAGAATCAATGGAAGAACCAGGGTAACTTTAAGAGATCCTATTCAAGAGCATTTGGGGCTAGTTCAGGATATCAAGGGCGAAGTTCATTCTCTGGTGGGGATAAACCGGTGTGTACTATTTACAACCATAAACATTAGGGTGTTTGTAATATGGCAAATACGGCTTGCCATATTTATAATCAATCGGGGCATGTTGCCCAGAATTGTACACAGACAAGAATCCAAATTGTGAACGTGGATATGAGGGGTAAATGTTATGAATGTGGTATGCGGGGTCATTGGGAGAGGGATTTCCCAAACAAGCAACAATGAGGGGCAAGTTCTGTGACTTCTAGTGGAGCGAGAACAGTGTAACAACCAGACAAAGAAAAGAAGGAACAAAGAGAGGCGCGGGAATTTAACCTTTTGCTAAGAGAGACGGTCACCACAGACTCTGTGGTGTCAAGTACACTACTTATTTGCTCACGCCCTACACGTGTACTTATGGATTCAGGATCCACACACTCATTTATGTCATATGAATTTGATAAATGCTTGGATGTGATGTCAGAACCGTTGGGATTTGATTTGTACATTTTAATTTCATTAGGAAATCCTATAATAAATTCATTGGTATACAAAGCATGTAACATTAAGGTAAGTGAAAAGACCTTAGTTGTTGATTTGGTACCATTAGTTATTCATCACTTTGATGTAATTTTGGGAATGGATTAGCTATCGGCTAATTGTGCTTCAATTGATTGTGTAAGGAAAAGAGTTGTATTTTCATGGGATAGGAATCACATCACCACCGTATATTATGTCGGCTGCACGAGCTTGCCGACTAGTGAGGAAGGGTTGCCAAGGATTTTTATGTAGTATTCTTGATACAAGAGTCACCAGAATGGGGGTTGAAAACATTTCAATAGTGTGGGAATTTCCTGACGTGTTTCCTGAGGAGTACTTGATACTCTAATTGAAAGGGAGATTGAATTTACCATTGATACGATACCTGAAGCATAACCAATATCGAAGGCACCATACCGAATGGCACTGGTAGAATTGAAAGAACTAAAAATCCAACTACATGAGCTACTTGTTAAAGGGTTTATACAACCAAGTGTCTCACCATGGGGAGCACCGGTATTGTTTGTTAAGAAGAAAGATAGGACAATGCGAATGTGCATAGATTATAGAGAGTTGAGCAAGTTAATAATCAAGAACAAATATCCACTACCACAAATTGATGACTTGTTTGATCAATTACAAGGGGCCCCAAATATTTTCAAAGATTGACTTGAGATCGGGTTATCACCAATTGAATGTCAAGATAGAGGATGTAGAGAAGACAACGTTTTGGACTCGATATGGCCATTATGAGTTTTTGGTCATGCCATTTAGAGTAACAAATGCACCAGCGAAGTTTATGGATTTGATGAACATGGTATTCAAGGAATATCTGGATGAGTTTGTGATTGTGTTCATAGATGATATCTTGGTGTATTTCCAAAAGTGTTGAAGAACATGAAAGGCATTTATGATTAGTATTACAACAACTACGAGAGAGAAAATTATTTGGGAAATTGAAGAAGTATGAGTTTTGGTTAACTGAGACAGCTTTCTTGGGGCATGTAATTTCTAAAGAGGAGTTTCGGTGGACCTGCAGAAGATTGAGGCTATAACTAACTGGTCAAAACCAATAAATGTGTCAGAAATTCGAAGCTTTTTTGGGATTGGCAGGGTATTATAGAAGGTTCGTGGAAAATATCTCCAGGATAGCAATGCCAATGACTCAGCTAATGAGAAAGAACGCAGTATTTAATTGGGACTCAGAATGTGATAAAAGTTTCGAAGAGCTGAAGACTCGACTTATGTCAGCATCGATCTTGACAATTTTTTCTAAATGAAGGGGTTTGTATCTACAATGATGCTTCATATAAAGGACTGAGATGTGTTCTGATGCAGAACGACAAGGTGATTACGTATAGTTCACGTCAGTTAAAGGTAGATGAAGTGAATTATCCAACTTATGATCTTGAGTTAGAAGCAGTGATCTTTGCATTGAAAATCTGGAGGCACTATCTGTATGGGGAAAAGTGTTATATCTACACAGATTACAAGAGTTTGAAGTACCTATTTACTCAGAAAGAAATTAATATGAGGCAGGGGTGATCATTGGAATTGATGAAAGATTACGACTTGTCAATTCACTACCATCCTGGGAAAGCAAATGTGGTTGCTGACACGTTAAGCAGAAAGTTCACTAATAATTTGGCATATGATTTATCTTCACAGAAATAACTTATTGGGAAAATGGAAAGGTTGGAACTTGAGGTGGTTTCAACAACTGACGAAGGTATGCTAGCAGCTATTGTATCACAACCGACATTGATAGATGAGATAAAGATGAAACAAATTCAAGACCAGTTTTGAAGAAGATCTATGATGAGATACTGCTAGATAAACAACTAGAGTTTACCTTTGTGGAAAATATTCTAAAATTCAGAAATCGGGTATATGTACCTAATATGGATGGGATTAAAGAGTTAATACTTGAAGAATCTCATAACACCAAGTATACAGTTCATCCGGGAAGTACCAAGATGTTTTGAGATTTGCGAGATGTGTACTGGTGGTCGAGAATGAAAAGAGAGGTAGCTGAACACATAGTCAACTGCTTGGTTTATCAGCAAGTCAAAGCAGAACATCAAAGGCCTGTAGGGTTATTGCAACCTTTGGATGTACCAGAATGGAAATGGGAAAGATTACAATGGATTGTGTATCAAGTTTTCCAAGGTCTACAAGATCAAACGACAGTGTTTGGGCAATTGTAGATCGATTGACTAAATCAGCACATTTCTTACTGATTAAGACAAAGGAACCGATGAAACTCACAAAGTTGTATGTTAAAGAGATTGTGAGACTACATGGAGCGCCACTGTCTATAGTTTCAGACATGGATGGTTGTTTCTTATCCAGATTCTGGAGAGGACTACAAGCAGCGTTGGGTACAAAGTTAAACTTTAGTACAACTTTTCACCCATAGACAGATGGGTAGCCTGAGCGTGTGATTCAGATACTGGAGGACATACTTTGACTATGTGTTTTTGATTTTAAGTGAGACTGAGAAATGTATATACCATTGATTGAATTTACCTACAATGACAATTTTCAGTCTAGTATTGGGATGACACCATATGAAGCACTATATGGGAGTAAGTGTCGATCATCGATTTGTTGGACTGAGGTAGGGCAAAGAAGGCTAGAAGGACCTTAGATGGTTTAGTTGGCAGCAGCTAAAGTAAAGGTAATATAACAATGGTTGAAAATGGCTCAGAGTTGTTACATAAGCTACACGGATATAGGTCGAAGGCCACTAGAATTTGAAGTAGGTGACCGCGTATTCTTGAAGGTTTCACCTTCCAAGGGGATTACGAGGTTTGGAAAGCAAGGAAAGTTGAATCCTAGATACGTTGGACCGTTTGAGATTTTTGGAAAAGTGGGGCTAGTAGCTTATCGGCTAGAGTTACCACAAGAGTTAGCTAATGTACACAATGTATTTTATGTGTCGATGTTAAGAAGGGTTATATTTGATTCAAGTCATATGATTACTCTAGTGCCGTTGGAAGTCAAAGAAGACTTAACGTATGTTGAACGTCCGGTGAGAATCATGGATAGAAAGGATAAGTTTTTACGAAACAAGATGGTTCCATTAGTAATGGTCTTGTGATGGAATCACTCAGTGGAAGAGGCCACGTGGGAAAGAGAGGATGAGATACAGGCAAAGTATCCATTTTTGTGGGAGGCATGAGGTACTGAACGTTTGGGAACAAACTTCTTTTAATGGGGAGAGGATCTCATACCCACTCCCACGGTATTTAATTATATTATTTTAGCATGCATGTTATGCTCACTATTGTGTTAATTAACACGTGTGAAGTGAGTGATGACTCACTAGTTGTTTGGGGATGTCTTTTGAAAACCCAGTATTTATCTTTGAAAGCAGTCCAATAGTTGGGCATATGAGAATTCCCTATGGTTGGGAAAATGAGTAATAACTCATAATTATGTGCTTAAATATTTATTTAGGTATATGTGAATATAAATGATTATTATATTATTGATAGCGACTCATTGGGGTCATTAGATACTTTGTGAGGACAAAATTGAACACACTGCATAATTAGTAGGCTAATTAGTAACTTCGTAAAATTTATATGTGGGACCACGTGTGGGACCTCATGGGACTTAGATGAATACTCAAATACTTTTGGGTAGTTAACTACTTAGTTTGAGAACTAGTGGGGGTGTAATTAAAATGAACCAAAACTAGTGGGGGGTTTCACTAGAAATACCCATAATGGGTTTAGATATTTAAAGAGGAGAGAGGGTCATTCCATACATATCCTTAGAGACAACGGAGAAAAGAAATAGAAGAACTTTGGTGTTCTTGGGCATTTTTCGATGATTTGTGTAGCAAACGATCTTCAATCTTCAATACAAGACCGGTTTTGGACTTGTGGAGGTAAGGCCTACATATGGCTATCTTTTATTTCGAGTTTAATCAATACACTCATGGTGGCCCATGTGGGACCCATAATTTGAAATTGGCCGAATTTGTGTAGGAATCGAACCCGGTGTAGAAGAGAACTTCTATTTCACGTTCTTAAGCAAATCGTTTGAGGTGAGTGATATCAATCTTGAATTTTGGATGGTTCTATGATTTAATGCATTTGATATGCTAGGGACTTTATATAGATACCATGTGTAGTTCATATTGAGCAAAACTCATGTGTAAAGCAGGCGAAATGTATGCTGGAATAAAAAGCATGGTGATTTGCTAGTTGAGCCTAAAGGGGAATTTGTGCTAATTCACCGTGAGACGTCCTCTCGAAGGGGGAGGATTAGTAGTGGCGACGGTCACATGCTGAAAAAGGCATTAATGCGACATGTCGAAGGGGGCATGGGTCGTGATTGAGTCTTAAGACTTTGGATCGATGAATGTGAACATATTCCCTAGAGACCGAATAGTTATATGTTATGATAGATTGGAACATAATCGTCATCTGTATGCTTGATTTATATTATTCATTAAGCGTTAGCTTAAACAAATCCATGTATCAGTGGTTATATAAATAACCATTCAGGGGCAAGGACTAGAGTAGAGAATTGCGGGTTATGAGGCAAGGAAGGACCGGGAGCTCCTTATGTTTATAGAACTTGTACCACGATTGTAATATATGTTTAAGTTATGCCGGTTGTTTAACCGTGCGCTTGTAATAAGACTTGTTATATGCGAGTACAACACTTGGTTCTCCTTAAGACCTAGTTTGTTGAGACCTGTAAGGCTTGTACTTTTGATACTTGTAATCCGGGGGTCTATGGTTTATCGTATAAATGGTTTGTATGTTTTACTAGTTCTTAGGATGGTTATCAAAGCTTTTGAATTGGTTTAGTTTGAAATGAGTTGGATTGAAATGGTTTTGTTTGGGTTGGTTTCTTTTGGTAAAATAAGTATTTATTTATTAGCTGCGTTTGTCACGGAAGCGCCGGGAATTAACAATGTTTATTAAGGAAGCGTCGGTAATTAGCAGCGTTTGCAAAAAAATGGTAGCAATTATGAATACAGTGTTTTGGAGGTTGGGTTCTGCCCAGACCCCATTCGACCAGTTGAACGGGGCAGTTTGACCAGTTGAAATACCCCCTGCAAGAAACTTTGAACTCATTCTTCCAATGTTAAAAACAACTTCTAATTAGATATGGGGTACCTTTGGGGACCCTTTGACCTACAAAATTGTTGCTTTTGAAAACGAAACTCGATAAAGCGTGTTTCGGCACGTGTTTAATATAACCTTTGGAAAACTATTTGGGAGTTGGTTATTTTGGAGCAAAACTTTTATTAAGGTCATTTTGGGAACTTTACTTATTGTTGATAAGCCTTGATGGCATGCCACGTGACCTGGAACCACCTTGTTGGTTTTGGGGCGTGACAGATTTCTCTACCCTTGCCCACTTGTTTGAACAAGAAGTTGGTCTCTATCACACCCCAGCGTAGCAAAATAAGAAGAAAAAAATTCATTTCCATTTTGGACCCGTAGGTCATGACAGGTGATGGATCGCTTGTCCTATACTTAGCTTAACATGTACTAGAAAAATAGAGCATATAAAGCTGCAGGGAAGAAAGTATAAATTATTACAACTTCAAATATTACATTGGCTTAGATTCAAATATCCTTAAGGCACATACCGCCTGAATCAAATAAAAATATTTTCCATATCCTTATTACAACTTTATTAAATTATAAAAGTAACGCTGCAGGCTCCTCTAGTTGGCATAATCATATTGTCCTGCATAACCATTTCCTGAATATTTTGAATGTACAAGACAAAATAAAGTCATCAGCAAATGAAAGTCGAGTGAGAAAAACAAACACACAAGCAATGTATATAAAAGTACATTAATAGTTATTATCAATATTCAGTACCTTAGAGTATGGCTAATCCATTATTCCAGTCATCGCATAATAACAATTAGTAATAGTTTGAGTAATGAATATTTAAGATCGTGCATGAACAATGAATCCATCTCATCTCACTGACTCTTTTATCTCGATCACAATATCTAGACTCATTCAGTACACCTAGAACCATCCGGCACAATGCCGTTAGTTTAGAATGTCTGTTGATATGTCTGCCGTATTTAAGTTGGCCTGGACGTACCTGGACATTCAAGGTTACAATAACCTGTGGAATACTTTAATTAATCGACCGTATTTGAAGTGGCCTGGAATAATTTAAAGCTACCACCAGACTGACCTACGTATCAAAAGCGGCCTGGGCTTAGCCCTCTTAATTAATCTACCCTATCTGCAGTGGCCTGGAATAATTAAGGCTATCACAAGACTCTAATTGACCTACCGTATCTAAAGCGACCTGACCTCAATCCTTCCTAATTAACCTTCTGTATCTCAAGCGGCCTGGGATAATTAAGGTTACCATAACCAAGACATCCTCTCTTGACTTTTCCAATCTCGCCATCACACACCATGCATGTTAAATTATACCAACTCGACTATGCAAATGTGTAGCTTATTCTTTTTCTCATTTATATAAAGGTATCGGAGTGGGCGTAGGACTTGTTCTCTCTTTACATATTTTCTTTTATAAGTATCAAAGCAATATGAATTATATCTTTCTTTTCACATTTTCTTTATAGAAGGTATCGGAGCGGTTTATGTTTTTCTTTAATATGGTATCATAGCTATTTAATTTTGATTATTACAAATGGTATTCAGAGCGACGGATTCCTATTCTCGTATAAAAGTATCAGAGCTAATAAAAATATAATTATTATGAATTAAACAACTTAGTCTAGAAAAGTCAAACATTGATCGAGAATGGCTAAAACGGCTAAGTATAGTCAAAAATAAGATTTTTTATTCAAGAGTTTAAAAGTTCCGCAAATAGTTCATCTAGATCCCCATTTATCAAATATGATTTAAAGAATTTTTAAAATGAAGGGAACCTAGTAAAAATAATGCCCCAATATCATGTACTATACAAAAATCGGTAATTTTGCCTTTAGATGGAAAGTTGACTTTTCATCTATAAGGAATTGATTTTTAAAAGTATTTTTATTGAATCCAAATCGGGGGTATTTCGTTAATTATACTAATGACTTAAGTAAAATAATAAATGGAAGGGATAAATGATTTACTTTAAGTCACTATTTAATGAAACTGGGAAAAACTGCTTAGAGAAATAGATCATTCTGTCACAGAGAGGCAGGACCGGTCCTAGTCTTTTAGCGGGACCGGTCATAGTCGCGACCAGTCCTGATACTTATGTGGGAGCGGTCATGGTCGGGACTGGTCCTGAGTATGTTTCGCGACCGATCCTGGTCGTCTTCTTCCTCAGGACTATACAGTTGCAGAGCATGTACGATTTTTACAAACTTAAATGATACAGCATATATAATATACCATTCTCTTCATTTTTCTGCGTAGATTATGAATATATAAGTCTTGTTTGCCAATTCCTATTGTATCTCTACTTATTGATGAAAATTCGAGAGTCACCGAAAGTACGGTTTTGCCATACGTCGCAACCATTACAAATTAAGGTATATTATTTGAAATAGAATTTACTGGGACTACAATTTTCCATTCCCAATTTACAGAAATCGTTTTGGTTGAGTTTGGTGAGACCACCCATTTTGTACCTTCAAAACTATATATATGTAAATATATGTGTATCTCTAAAAGTGATACCCCTGGCTTATGCGCAATGACTAATATTACATTATAAGTGAGTTCGAAAGACTCACCGAGCGTTTGTTTGGGCTGTGTTACTTGCCAAAGAAAGACAAGAATTCCATAATAAAGCTCCGAGCTTAACAATGACTATGGCTATAACCTCCTTGAAGCTTTGGGAGTTCACTGCTATTTGTTTTTTCTAATTATGGTATGCTTAGATTTCCATAATTGTGTATCATTGAGAGTGAGGGAAATGGAAACTTAAGTGTGTGTGGTATAGTGCTCTGAGAGAGAGATGGAACTATTGTGAGAGTAATTTCTTAAGCTTTGCAATGTATGTGTGTTGTGTGAACAATAATGTGCAAACATATATAGGCAAAAGGAATTGGTTTCTATAAGTGTGAACACAAGAAATCAAAATAGTTTGGGTCTGCAAGTTGATAAAACAATGAGTGTTAGGATAACATTATAGTTGTGTGAGGATTTGACTGCATCAATCAGTTCATAACAATAATACAGTTAGTACGGTTAACCAGTTTGGCTCGGTTTGATCAGTTAGGTTGGTCCGGGTAGTCTAGGAAAATACTCCAAATAAATATTAGGGACCAAAAAAATGTAAGCAACGAGATTAACATTTTATTAATGATTTTAATTCCAAATTATAGGGTAACTTAGGGGTGCAGTCTTAAGCGTAATAATATTAATTAAAATTACTAAAGAGGTCACAAAATTAATGTCATGCAATTATAATAAATCAACATAAGTATTTATCATTATGAAAATAATGCTACAATTAAAAATAATACATAATAGTAAACTAAAATGGCATTGTATTAACAACTAATAACACGAGTATTTTTTAATAATTAGAATAATACCACAACTTTAATTAATCCATAGTAAATAAATAAAAACCGACATTTTATCTATTATTAGGGGCGCAAAAATACAGGTTGCTACAGTCTCTTTGGTGATTTATTGTGGTTGATTGTTTCCCACAATATCACCCTTTCATTGGAGGATCATATTTTTCACCCATTTGATTGAACAGTCTTTTCAGTTGTAATCTTATCTTCAAGTTAGACACTTTATCAAGTATCTGTGTGCCAACTTGAGGGGGAGTGTTGGAAATGTGTAAGAGAAGCAGATAGTTTCCTAAACTATCATAAGACTCATTGGGAAGGTTTAGGAGACCTTATTGTGGTTGATATATCCCACAATTATGGTTGTAGAAATCATATGCACACAAGCTTGGAGTCGGGTTCAAGGCATACCTTGAGCTAAATACCCAATTCGGATCGTCTACAGTGTTGTTACAAGCCCGGCAACTTCACCCATGAATGACTGCGATTTTCAAGCCTTCATGTACTTTCTTGTACTTCACATAGGTCATGAAGATCACTACTAGAGCGGTTCTCGTGTGTGTCACGCTCTAAATCCTATAGCTCCAATGGTGATGACCAAGAGAGAGAATATATGAGAGAGAGGAGGGGAGAGAGAGTTGGTTGTTATCACATCTGATAGAAGAAACCCTAGTTGTGTGTAATTACATGTATATATAGGCACATATAGGCACACAACTTAGGTTTCCAAAGCCAAGCCCATTGGACCCGGTTCAATGTATGTGGGTGTAACTAATAGACCCACAATTTCTTACATCTCCCACTCACCCACATGGGGCTTGTTACTAAACAATCTCTCGCAATAGAACTTCTCATCTCTTCATACAGGGAAATAGAACGTGCGACCTTATGAAAAGAAAGTATAGCAACAGGAGTGTAATGCCAAGTGTGGATTCCGGTATTTGGGCCCACTTTTAATAAAAAAATTTAAAACAAATTTTCAAATTCAAATTCAAAGAGTCGCCACTTAATTTTTAAAAGGAAAATTAAGAAACAATTTTACAAGTAAACTGATCTTTTACGAAACCAAAGATAAACTGGGTCCGGGGATTATGGAATAAAAGGGGAAGGAGCCCGGCGGACTAAAACACCCCCTTTCATCCTATTTCGTGATAGGCCTCTACTCATCATCCTTTTTAATCGAATTATTAATCTAAGCATGCCCTCAACTAATACATGTATATAAATAATACATTACACAAGCACGTTGAAAAGGGTGCAAAATTGCTAACGACAACATATCATTCATAAACCACGTAATTCTAGTAGCAAGCGATATGATATGCAAATAGGGAACTAGAAAACATACCCGAGATTCGGCCGCGAAATAGAAACGTGCAATGCATACATATAAAAGGAAATCCTAGAAAAAAAGCGACTCTAGTCCAAATATACATATAAGGCAAAACCTAGGCTAAGGTGTCGCACATGAAGTCGAAAATCAATAAAAATCAATAAAGCAAAATAAACTAGAGAAAAGGTTTGAGAAATTGTACCTCAAAAAGCGCTACAAAACAAAGATTAGTACACATGCTTTGATAAAATATATGATACCAAATAATCAAGCCTAGTGCTTCTATCTTAAATCTAACAAGCATGGAAAGAATTGACCCATTCATGGATGCCTTCTAATTAGTTGAGAATATATCACCTCTATAGATATGCAAGTCTCAACTAGGAACCAATGCAATTTCCATATAGGGGTATTATAATCCCAACATGACTATAAGGAACTCACAACTAGGTTCAATTAGGAACAAATCAAACTAGAATTAAATCCTAACTATATGCATCAATATACATGGATGAATGCATGGATGTAAACACGAATGAGGACGAACTATGAACTCTTCACTAATTTGGATCACTTAGCCTCTGGATTTAGATTTAATTATCATTATTCAAAACATGATTTGAGTCCCAAAGCACTTTGGAAACCATTTAAGTTAAGATAAATGAAATTAGACAAAGACAGTGACTATTTCTCATGAATTACAGGGAGCAGACTAGATTTTAAAAGGTAGAAAAACCATGCTTCCAATTGTTGGATCCTAATTATTTTTGGATATGATATGCCTCTGTGAGTCTAGTTTCTAACCCCAAGCATAAAATTGATGATTGAACGGTTAGATCTCTGGGAATGAGGAAAAAACTAGACATCACTCAGGAATCTGCAACTCTCTGTCCAGAGATCTTGTACGATTTTCTAAAAATAGTAAACAAATAAGAAACACTTAGATGTTTTTAGGGTACCTTCCTAACACATTAAGCTACTTAGAAAAAATTATTAGAGGCCAAGGAAGTTTTGTTAAAGTTTTGATTTATTAATTTTAAAACGGACTTACTGTTCTGGAATTTTGGACAGAGAGTTGCTTGTTTTGAAATCACAAGACAACACCATCTTAAACATGGAATTTCATCAAAACAAAAATCACAGAGGTACTTCAATGAGTTATGAACATCCTCCAATTGGTCTCATCCAATTCCAATGAACCATGATTTTATAAAAAAAACTTTGATCACAGTTGGTTTATGGATTCACTGCACCTTTGTTGAATTGACGTTCATATTTTGAATCAAACTTGATCCATGATTCTAGAGAGAACTAGGATCAAGTATGACTATGATTATTAGAATAAGAGATCCATAGACTTAGCCTTAATGGATCTCCATCATAGATCTCATTGTTGAAGATCTAGCAAGAGAATCCTAAGGTCTTACCCAATCTTATGAACCTTGGAATATAAACTATGAAAATCTACATATAATTCCTCTCTTAAACATACGATCCTTGAGGAATATAGAGTCATGAAATCCTAATCCCCTCTCAAATTAATGGTCCTTGGAGACTAAATGAGACCCAAATCTACATAAACCTTTATGGAATATAGCATGAATCCCATAAGATTCTTAGTAAGGAGATTCAAATCATGAGTTGAGACTTGAATCTTACTAACTATGTGTAGACATGACTATGGTTTTCCTTAATCTCCATATGAATAATGAGACCATAGGAAACTAAGGAATTGAATTCAAAAAGGACTCAAAGGAATACATAAGTTTTTTGAATCTCAAAAGGAAAATAGAAATGAAGAATCAAAGTTTACTTAGAGAAATTGGAACACAAATTCTTCAAAACCAAACTTATTTTAAACCCAAGAAATCAATTAGATCCAAATTAATGAAATATTATGATATTCAATCACAAATTCTAAGTGATGAAATGAGGTAAGAAAAGAGGTTTTGAAAATGTGTAAAGATCCTAGAACTATGAATTTGTGATTGAATTTGCCGATCAAGGATTGAGAGGTTACCTCTATGATCTCAAGGATTTCTTCTATCTCTTGTGAAGCTCTTCCAAAAAATCTTCAAATTCTTCTCCAATTCTTCAAATTCTTCAAGAAAATTCTCTTTTTCTCTCTCAATTCTCTCTCTATTGTTTATATAACTCTTGTATATTTCAATTTGATTCAAAAGTCAAGTGAAAGTCCCCATAATGGAGATAAAGGTCTGTTTATATAGACCAACATTACAAGGTTAAATGGGTAAATTCGGGTGAAAACCCATGTGCAAAGTTTTCTTCTAGAACATGTTAGAAAAGCAGTCTGTTACATCGCGCGGCACTCGACGACTTGCCTGCGGCACTTGGTGAGTGCCAGGCGGCACTCACTGACTGTCGGGCGGCAATCAGTGAATGCTGACGCGGCACTCAGCAAGTGCCGCCGACTTCCCGCGTGCCGCGCCTGACAGAATTTCTGCCTTCTTTTTAATTTTTAAAATATATATTAACACAAACTTAATTATTAATAAAGTATATACTAATGTACTTATATTTGTAATGTACTTCATTAGGATACATCCATATGCATAGTATATACTTTAATATATCATTTTATTTCTTTCTTTTTTTCTTTTCTTTTCAAAACTTCTTTTCATTTTCTCTTTTTCAAGATAAATCCCTAGACTGATTTTCTCATACGTTTTTCAACATTCGGGTTTCTCCCGAATACCCAATTTCTCTTTCTTTTATTTTTGATTTTTTTAAATTTGATTCAAAGAATCTTTGAAGAATTTGAATTCTCTGGAAAAATTTCAAATTTCATCGGTCATTGTCATCATCATCATCAGTCTTTTAGAGGCAACCAATCCCTGGATTTGACGTTTGGTCAAAATCGGGGTGTCTACACTTTGCCCCTCTTCGGTAGAGCTTGTAAAGCAACGCGTATCACAAGTGAATGTCAAAGCCCGTGTGAAAGACAAGCCTTTAACCAAACTGTCAAATCCAGGTAAAAACAAAAGGTGTATTGCAAAAATCGGGTGCGCAGAGAGCCAAAAGCTGGTCGTGCTCAAAGGTGAGCTTTCTACGTATCCCATCGGGAATCAGACCAGGACGTAGTTCAGACAAGGGATAAAACACAAATGCAAATAACCACACAGATGGATTCTCATATCTTATCGTGATGCATATGCTCAAACAGTTTTATGTCCCATTCTCCCAAACGTGATGATCCAGAGTCATGTTGCTTTTCCTATTATTAGAAATGCACCTTATGCTTCAAATTCTCCGGTTATGTTATAGTTTTATTCTTGGGAACATGTGTTTTGAGGAATCATCTGATCGACTGAGACGATTCATGCCTTACACTCCATAGTCAAATCAGGTAGCACACTTAAAGATTGAGTCGCTTCATGCCTTACACTCCATTATCTCCCAAAAAATCATCTGATCGACTGAGACGCTTCATGCTTTACACTGCATAGTCGAATCAGGTAGCACGCTGAAAGATTGAGACACTTCACGCCTTACACTCCATAACCTCCCAAAAATTATTTGATCAACTGAGACGCTTCATGCCTTACACTCCATAGTCGAATCAAATAGCACGACAAAAGATTGAGTCGCTTCACGCCTTATACTCCATAATCTCCCAAAAATCATCTGATCGACTGAGACGCTTCACACCTTACACTCCATAGCCAAATTGGGTAGCAATACTGAGGTCAGTGTAGATTCATTTGAGAAAACCTAGGATGCGAATTCATTATTTCCACGAGGCAAAGTCAATGTCGACTCGCTTTAATTCATGACTCCTAATTTTTAGGGATTACCTCTTTTTTCGAGATTCTATTTCGGATTAATTTTCCTAAATCAGGAAGCATTCAGATTCGTATCTGCTTTTAATTTCTGATTTTGAGGATCAATCATACCCAAATCGGCTTAATTTTCTCATAATCTAGAGTCCACCAACCCCAAAGTCAAATCAATTTTCAAAGAGCTGGAGTCAATCAGACTCCAATTAAATCAAACTTTCAAAAAAATCTGGAGCCAATCAGACTCTAATTTATTCACTTTCCAAGATCTGGAGTCAATCTGATTTTAATCAAATCAATTTTCAAAATTCTGGAGTCAATTAGACTCCTAATTAAATCAAACTTTCAGAAATTCGGAGCTAATCAAATTCCAATTTATTTATTTTCCAAAATCCGAAGTCAATGAGACTCCAATTAAATCAATTTTTGAAATTCTGGAGTCAATCAGACTCCAATTAAATCACTTTCCAAAATTTGGAGTCAATCAGATTTCAATCAAATCAAATTTTGAAATTCTGGAGTCAATCAGACTCCTAATTAAATCAAACTTTTAAAAATCCAGAGCCAATCAAACTCAAATATATTCATTTTTCAAAATCCGGAGTCAATCAGACTTTAATTAAATCAATTTTCAAAATTTTGGAGTCAATCAGACTCCAATTAAATCACTTTCCAAAATCTGGAGTCAATCAGACTCCAATTAAATCAATTTTCAAAATTCGGGGTAAATCAGACTCCAATTAAATCAATTTTCAAAATTCGGGGTCAATCAGACTCCAATCAACTCAATTTTCAAAATTCTGGAGTCCATTAGATTTCAATCAAATCAATTTTCGAAATTCTGAAGTCAATCAGACTCCAATTAAATCAATTTCCAAAATCCAGAGTCAATCAGATATGTTCCCTCACAAACAAGGGCTAATATCATTTTACAATAGGGCTTAAGAACTTATTTTTCAAACTCTGGGGGTCCTTTTGAAACGAGGGAAAATCTTCAGGGATATGAGAGCAAAATTCGGTGGTACTCATTATAAATATGAAATTTAAGGGAAGAAGGGCCACCTGGCACACGCAACGGCACTCAGTGTTCTAATCCAGCACTCACTGAGTGGCGGCCGGCACTCTATCAAATGTCGCGCGACACTCACTGAGTGCCGACGACTTTCCATCGAGTGCCGGCCTGACCAGCAGTGTGTTTAAAATTTGATTTTCCTTCTTTCTTTTCATTCTCTTCTTCTCCCTATTTCAGATTTTCTCTCTAGGATCTTATTCCCTCTTGATTCTCCACTCAAGAACCAATCAAAACCAAGGTATGTTCACTTTCCAACCATTAGGGATGTAAAAATGACCCATCGGGCCCGGCCCGGCCCTACATTGATCGGGCTTGGGCGGGCTTGGGCTTTGGCCCACGGGCTCCTTTTCTCTTTCGGGTTGGGCCGGGCTAGAGGGTTCATGCTCTAGGCCCTACCCGTGGGCCTAGGGCTGGGCTTAAGGCCTCGGGCCGTGCAAGGCCGGGCCTAAGTTGTCTTTTATTTATTTATTTATTTATTACTCCTATAAGATATATAAAGACATTATAAATATGTAAACAAGTGACAAAGTAACGGAATATATAAAGGGTTAGAGTCTAATTAAATAATAAAATAAAAATCATTATCTTTTATTAAAAGAAATTAGAAATAAAAATGATTACGCCCCAAATTTGGCATTAATCCTATGTATAATTTTATTATATCCTTAAATTATTCGAGTAATACTATGCTTCTTTTCCTAAATGGTTCCCAAACATAAGTGGTAATGGGCCCATCTTCAATAATGGTAGGACCACTTCAACATCGTCCAATCAAAGTAGGCTCATTGTCACATATTTTTTGGAATCATTTGAGATACAAAATTTTGGAAGCATAGCATTACTCAATTTACTCACAAGCTGGCAATACTATAAATTTTGTCAATTTCAATTTTGATTATATGAATTGTTGGAAAGCTTATGGGTTTGATCAGGCTAGGCCTCGGGCTGGGCTTTGGGTCGGGCTTCGGGCCAGGCTCGAGCTTCAAGAGATAGGCCCAGGCCCTACCCAGGGATGTAAGGGCCTAGGGCCGAGCTAGCCCTACCTCGGGCTTGGGCCGGGCTTAAGGCCCATTTTTTCGGGCTGGGCATCGGGCTGCCCGTCGAGCCGGGATTTTTTTTACATCCCAACCAACCATCAAGATTGCATCTTTGCTTCATTTTTACTTAATATCATGATTGTCTTCATGTTTCCCTCACAAATTTTCATATGAATCTTAACTTTCCTCCTCCTTTGCTTGTAAATTCTACAATGGCTAGTGGTTCAGGGTCCCATGGTCCCCCCAAGAAGAAGTATAAGCCTAACCCTGGCCATAGCTCATCAGTTTTACTTGCCGACCCCGGGGTGCATCTCTCGGCACGAGCCTTCAACAGATTGGTATACTCCCAAACCCCCCCTTTTCAATGCAATGCAATGTAGTATATGATGAACAATGCATACATGAATGCTCTTATGACTTTGTGCATTTGAATGTATTCAAACCAATTTGTTATACCCCTTTTTTTGAGTTGTTTATCTTGCCATGATTGGGGTTCAATGCCTGGTATTGTGCTTTTTGCTTATCGCCCTTATTTGGATTCATTAATTTTCCATGCTTATGAATTCCATTATCCCGTTTGTCCACTGTTAATGAGGGGTTGCACCAACCCCGTGAAGCACTTGAATTTCACGTAGACTATGCTTTGATGAACCTAAAATCTATTGTTGCAGAATCAAAGAACCTTATTATTTTTCAACATCGAGTCGTTTAGACTCAAAAGTTCTAGTTATTAATTTCTTCAAAACAACCAAATTTCTTAGATTTAGGAATTCCTTTTCATATTTTCAAAACAACGAGTCGCCCAGACTCAAGAACTTTCTCTCTCTTTTCCTTTATTTCTTTCAAAACAATTGAGTTGCTTAGACTCAAAAATCATTTATTTATTTTTCTCTTTCAAAACAATCGAGTCGCTTGGACTAAAAAAAATCATTACTTATTTTTCTTTTCCGAAGAATCGAGTTGCTTGGACTCGGAAATCACCGCCTATTTTTCTCTTTCAAAGAATTGAGCCGCATAAACTCAAAATCATCACTTATTTTCCTCTTTCAAAACAATTGAGTTGCTTGGACTCGGAAGTCATTACTTATTTTTTTTTTCAAAGAACTGAATTGCTTAAATTCCGAAATCATTTATTTATTTTCTTTTTCTTATTTTTTTTTCTTTTTAAGAATATTTATTTATTTTCCTTTAGAGAAAGAGTCAACTCACACACAAAAATTAATTTTAAAAGAATTGAAATCTGGAGATTCAAAAGAATTTCATCATCCCTCTTGTGTGCAGGAAGAGGAGCTCAATGCTATGAGGAGACAAATGCAAGGGCTCCAAATGGGTCAGGGGGGAGGTTATCCTGGAGGTGCCGGCGGCAGTGGTCAAGGTGGTGGTGATGGCGGAGATGGTGGAGATGGCGGAGACGGTGGTGATGGTGACGATGGTAGAGCCGAGGGAAGTCAGACAGCTCCGCAGGCACCCAGAAGAAATCCTCGTCGCCGACAAAGATGATCCTCCTCTTCTCATCTTTTATTACATCCCTGCGAGGTCGAGAACTAAAACTCTCTCTCTCTCTCTCTCTCTCTCTCTCTCTCTCTCTCTCTCTCTTTTTCTCTCTCTCTTTTCCTTTCTAGGCAGATTGGATAGTATTTATGCATGGTGGCCTGCGTGCCAATTTTGAATTCTATTTATATTCATACTTGATTATGATTTCAGTATCAAACTTATTCTCCTTGATTACCCAAAAATGTGATTGCCTTTTATTTCTTATTGATGAATGGTGCAAGAGAAATGGTGCTTGGATGATGATTGGTGAAATTCTGTTCAAATTTTTATGCAGGTTTGGGCTGATTAAAGTTATAAACTGACCCATGATCCTTTTAAAACCTAGCCGACACTCAGAGAGGCTGATCGGAACTCAGTGACTATCGTGCGGCACTCAGTGACTGCCAGTCGCCGCTTTTCATCGAGTGTCGGTTTGTGCCATTTTCTTATATAAAGTGCCATTTGCCCATTTCAATACTCATTTGAAACTCCTAAGGCCCTTTTTCCTCTTCATCATTCAAACTCTTCTTCTATATTCACTCTTCTTCTTCATGGCTCCCATAAGTTCTGACATTCTATACCCGTGGATGGATTCTCTTTCCGGCATTTACTGACTCAACTTCGAGTGTCACAGATGGACAGACCTCTTTGTATTCTGTCGTATGGCTCTAGACGAGAGCTTACTCCGAGTTGCTATCATATGTTGGGACCCTTCCTTGCATGTCTTCTGGTTCGGCCATGAGGAGGTTTGTACATTCTTCGAGGAATTTAGCGCCATTCTCCATACCAATCCTTTTGCTGATTTGATCATCCCCCAGATATAGGCAGGGTACATTCAATATCTAGAGGCTCTTCTTCGTATTTCCCGGGGTGCCGCTAGCTCTTTTGTTCGTGATCGGCGTATTGACTTCGATCGATTTTCTTCTAGCGATCCGGATGATGGAGGGTATCAGATCATTAGACGCAGTGCCCTTTCTTTGGCTATGCTCTCCCATTTCTTATTCCAGTCTTCCTCTGACATCCTTATCCTTATTGTTTGTGGTCTTCGAGAGATGCGGAGTGCTGTCATGCTTGTTCTAGGAGAAACTACTGGGTTTGGATCATGTACAGAGCACTGGATCGATGTTGCTTTCAGGGTCACCTCATGTTTTGCAGATCTGGCTTCTCGAGTGTTTAGGCCTCTTTGCTCGCCCTCCCCCTGTGAGGCTGCTTTCCTATGATTGCCTAGATTTTCATTACCCTTCTCATATTATTCATGGCTGGCTTGCTTGGCTTTGGAGTCTGTGTTACGAGGATATCTGCTGGGTCTGCCCTCGATGGACTTACAGCTCTGTTACTGTGTGGCTTCCCGGACGCTCGGGGGTTTGGCTACCTGGTCTGCATGCCACCACTTTTTACATCCCCGGACGGGTGGTTCGCCAGTTCGGTTTGCTTCAGGATGTCCCAGACACTATTGCTGTAGATTTTTTGAGGAGCTCCGCTCTACGCCCTTCTACCATAAAATTATTTGCCGAGGCTTGGCATGACAGAGTATTGGCTCCTTTCCGAAGGGTCCCTTCTTCAATTGTTCCCACTACCGAGTACCTTCTTGAGATTCAGATTTTGGTTGGGAAATAGCTTCTCACAATTGGATAGACAGAAGTAAAGAAATAAACAACGAGATTCTAACTTCTGGAAAACTTTGATAGATCCCACTTGCTCTAACTACGCTTTTATTTTGAATTATGTGATGCATTTTCTTTTAAAAGACTTTTCTTTGTATCAGGAAAATGTTTTAAACATGTTAAATCAAAGTTTGCACTTCTCCAATCTTTTCAGATTATGAAAATTTTCCTTTTAATGTCTCTTTTAGCTTTTATTACTTTGCTTTGAGTCTTGCTTTAGAGTTTTTATCATTCTATGCCATGAATCCTCATTTGCTTCCACACAATACATATTTTGACAGCCAGTAGATCCAGAAATGGGTTTAGATATTTTCTGAGTTCTTTGGTTTGGCAAACGAAGTTTGCCCCTAGTATAGGGGCTTGGATTCTAGTTTTGGGAGAACGCAAGTTTGCCCCTAGTTTTAAGCATAGGGAAACTCAGGATATTGGATTATATCAAGAGTTGGGTTTTATTTGGACCGAGGGCCTTCTGGGCCCGCCTACTTATCCTCGAATGGGTATCAGGTCCGTAGTAGTTCAACTAAAGCCAGAAAGGAAGTGCCTTTTAGGCAAGTTTATTTATGTGACCGAGCCGAGCAGATTGCCTACGTATCCCCTAGTGGGAATCAGGTCATGCGTAGTTCATCAACTCTGGAGGTTTTGACAAATAAGGTTTTAAGCAAAATATTTCTTGAGGCGATCGAGGTTGATTGGTTGTTTAAACTCAACTCTGTCTAGGTCCATGAGATAGGCAGCTCCCCTAGAGAGGAGTGTCTTAACGATATATGGTCCGACCCAGTAGGGTTTGAATTTTCCTCGGGGGTCATAAACGAGCGCTTTAAGTTCTTTGAGGACCAGGTCACCCTCAGCAATCTTCCTTAGGCGAACCTTTTTGTTGAAAGAACGACCTATCCTTTTCTGATATCCCCGAGTGTGATTTATAGCAACCAGCTTCTTCTCATCTAGTAGCATCAATTCCTCATATCTCCCCCGCAGCCACTCAAGTTCGGTTACCTCGCACTCCGCCAAGACTCTCAAAGATGGTATTTCGACCTCAACTGGGAGAACAACTTCCATCCCATAGACTAATGAATACGGTATAGCCCCTGTTGAAGTTCTTACAAAAGTTCGGTATCCCTATAAAGCAAATGGTAACTTCTCATGCCAATCCCTGTATATATCTGTCATCTTCCCCAGGATCGCCTTTACATTCTTGTTTGCGACTTCTACTGCTCCATTCGTCTGGGGTCTGTATGGTGAGGATTGATGGCGGGTAATCCTTTATTTCTATAGGAGTGGGATAACTTCTCCCTGAAAATGACGCCCATGGTCAGAAATAAGCTCATTGGGCACCCTGTATCTACAGACTATGTTCTTCTCGATAAAATTCACCGCACCCTTGGCTTTAAGAGTTACATATGATGTCGTCTCCACCCATTTGGTGAAATAGTCTATTGCCACGATTATGTACCGTTGTCCATTTGAAGCTTTTGGGACTACTTCACCGATGATATCAATACCCACACAGAGAATGGCCAGGGGGTGGTCATATTGTAAAGTTGGGAAGGTGGGGTATGTATAAGATTTGCATGGATCTGACATTTATGACATTTCTTAACATACTCACAACAATCCTTATCCAGAGTCATCCAATAGTATCCATGCTGAATTATCTTTTTGGCCAACATGTGTCCATTCATGTGGGGTCCACAGACTCCTTCATGTATTTCTTCCATCATCTTTCTCGCTTCTCTCCCGTATAGACATTCTATGTTATAGCCAGTGTAGCACTTCTTCCACAACTTACCCACATAGATTACAAATTGAGCCAAAAACCTCCGAATTGGTTTCTTATCCTTCTCCGAAGCTCCATCTGGATATTCTCCCTTCTCAATAAAGCTCTAAGCATCTACATACCATGGTATCTCGGCCTCTCCTCCTTCTTCGATGGCGGCGATCATTTCATACGAGAGTCGGTGACACGACTAAAAAGTTGTGCGCTCTTGTACAACACCCAAGTGTAGGTGATCGTGCAAGTAATATAGTACTGGAAGTCCAAGTCGATCCCACAGGGAAGGAATAGGAAGAATATCTACTAAGTAATAACCTAATAAAAAATAAAAATATGAATATAAGAGCGGAGGTTCTAACGAATCCTAATTAATTAAATTAAACTAAATAATAAACTAAAGTATAAAGAAATGTAACTAATTAAACAGATAAATTAAAGGTGTTGGAAACACATGAATCCACATTGATCCTAACCATCTACCATGCACACTCATTAATGTTCTATGGAGTTCATCCCTCTTCAGTATTCCGTATTTTTCTAAAGGTATAGAATCAATAGCCCTTACATGACTGGGACTATATCATCACACTTGATTTAAAATACTTGAAAGACAATTTAAAACAATGATTATTACTTGCACTCTAAATGGTGTTAGCAGTGAAAGTGATTTTCAAAAGTCATTGAAGAAAAGGCCTTAAGGCTTTAAGTTCTAAAAATTGTTGTGACAAACTGAGCTTATAGGGACAATTTGATGACAGATTTCTAAAATAGAAAGTCATGAAATACTTAAAAGAATCATCTCAGGAATTAACATGTTCGATCGATCGAAGCGCTCTCGATCGATCGAACAGCATCATCCTTGAATCGATCAAAATGTCTTCGATCGCTTGACTATGGCTCTGGTTCGATCGATCGAAATACCTACGATCGAACGAGCCCAAGTTTTCTAAAGATTGCATGGCAGAGGCTGGAAATCAATGTTTTAATCACATATTTCTAACGTCTAAACTACAGAAACATAAATAAACAAGTACAGGAATAGAAAATTAAAGCAATCATAACAACTATATCAATAAATAATCAAAATAAGATAAAGGAAAGGAAAAACCTGGAATAAATCTAAAATTAACTTGTAAGTAGCTTGAATCTTCAATAATCTTCAGTATAGTAATGAAAAGAGGAATAAAAACATGAATCTAACCTAATCTACTCCTAAACTACCCTAAAACTATTATTTTTTTGCGTTCTGGAGCGTCCTCTCTTCGTCTGCCATCAAAATGACTTATTTATAGGGTTCCCGTAGACTGTACGCAACTTTTGGGTGAAAATAAAGTTCAGTCGATCGAACTTAGTTCGATCGATCGAAGGTTCGATCGATTGAACTCTCCTCAATAGCATGAACATCTCTGATTTTGATAGCCCTGCACACCGATGGGAGAATGACCATAACTTTTCACTTGGACCTCAGATTGACCTCCCGTTTACGGCCACACGATCGTAACTCAAAGATCTACGTTTTGTATTTTTGGAAAAATCTTTCAAATCTGAATTCTTCATTGTCAAAAATGGCATTTTCTCAGCTGCTTATGTTGTTCTCTTCACCAGAATCACTTTCTTTAGCTCCACTTCATTGGATTACATCCTAATACCTATAAACAATGCAAAAACATATGTTTTCGCATTAAAACAATAAAAAGAACATTTTTATTAGAATGCACCTAAATGTAGGGACTTTGGGGATAAAAGTATTCATAAAAGATCCTATAATACGCTATGAATATGTACTTTCCACCTCGAATCACACCCCCAACTAGCTCGTTGCTAGTCCCTAGCAATGAAGCGAACTACAACAATGTTTATTTGAACTCTAAAAAATAAAAAAAATAAAGTAAAATCCTAACTCACTTTCGCAAGAATCACGATTGCATTTAGCGTATGCAACAAGCCTTTAAACCCCTAGGTTCCCCCTAGTGGACGAGTGTTGTCTCGTGAGGCTTTGCAGTGAATTTACCCACAAAATTCATGTTTATGGTAATGGTTCTCGTTTAAATGTTTTCAAGAACATTTTTCGTCTCATTTAGCATGTGGTTAAGCTCAACAATAAAATTAATCTCTCTAGTATGCCATAACCATGCAACACACACATTATAGTTAATCTACTATCAAAGTCATTGAAATAATTCATACCTATTAATCTTCAAGTGTGTGTGTGAATGGACAACCAAAATGCTAAACTTTAATTTCAAAGCTCGCATAACCTAAAATACTATCAAGATGTTCATTTTGACTCAACTCTCATCGGGATTACACTCTCAAGATGAAATCACTCCGAATTAGGTGTAATAATTATCACTCATGATATGGAAGCTATAAAGAGTAAATGTAAATAGAATCTAATTCTTCTCATATATAAATAGAAAAACGGACATTTTAGTGCACCAAGTCTCATGAATGGATACTTTTCACTAGAGTAGCGAGATACCGTGGAGAACTCTCTCATTACCTTAGCTTCAAATCCAATCACCTTAAAATCATCAGGACTTTGAAAAAGAGATGTTCAGTTAAAAAAGAAAGAGGTTCATGATATTCAATTGGGTCAAAGGATGTGATTGAAATATCTACTATAACTTTTCAAACTTCCCACATCTCCAATCTCTATCTTTTTTTTTTCTTTTCTTTCTATTATTATTCTTTTTATTTTGTAAAAACTATTGGCATTTTTTTCTTTTTTTTTCATGCTGTTCTTTTCTTTTCTTTTTTTCATCATGTTTTTCGCTGCCAACTTTCTCTTATTCACACAACCAAACTTTTTGTCAAGATAATACATCCCAATCACTCCTAGGTAGAGAAAAGAAGCTCAAACTTGTATTTTGGAGTTGGACACAAATTTTAGGATTATAACGACAAGGCAATTATGATAAGGCTCAAGAGGAGAAGTAAATGAATATTATAGAGATAGACCAAGGTTGTATTATGCGTGTATGGTCAAAAGATGGCCTAAATCATCTTCTAAGTTCATATGATTATTCATTTCAGTAAATTCAAGAGCTCTAGATTTTGGTAAATCCCGAACGTTCTCTTCTAGTGATCAGTCAAAATGGAGAAAATTGAGACTTTCAACGAATTAGTACACTTTTTAAAAAGTAAGAGTAATTTTATAAAACCCTCAAAAACAAAGAATGGCACAAAAGCTTAATTGGGTTAGTAGTCTCCACTACAGTCTCTCAAGATACCTAAGCTATGCTTACTAATCCATTTTAGCTAAGTACAAAATTGTCATAATGTGCTCAAAGTTGTTTGAAGATTAAAAGGCATAAAACATACTATAACCAAGATAGGAAACAAACTACCATTATGTATCACATACTAATCACATACAGAAAATAACACTAATGCATCATAACTAACTACATTAACTAAGAGAGAAATACAAGAACCATCTTATTATCTTTTAAAAAAAAATTTTAAAATTTTAAAATTTTTGTCATTTTTAACTTACTGAGTCATGTTGCTAAGCAAGTGTATTGACATTAAAGCATAAAAAGAAAGAAACGAGGCATGCAATGACTCACTCCCCCCAACTAAAACTAAACATTGTCGTCAATGTTCTAAACTAAGCACATGGATATGTAAAGTAAAGCGAGAGATCGAAGAAAGGATGTTACCTCGAGGCATTAATATCCAAAAAAAAAAAATTTATTTTGATAAGTCACCTGCAAAATCAGTAATAGCAAAAAAGAAAAATAGAAAATACAATACAACTACTCAGTAAATAAATTAAGTTAATCAAAATTTTTATCATATAGTAATAATAGGAAATTTTTAAGGATCCTCCCAATGAAATAATTTAATAGTGAGAAGAACGTGGGGACCCTTATAAAAATACAACTCCCCCTAACTAATGTCAGGCTCATGGTCAGAGGAGATGATGCAAAACCTATGGCTTCCAAAGTTATTGGGGATAGTTATAAGAGGAATACCACACTTTTGAGGAATTATACAAAAAAACTGATCGTTGGTGTTGGTATTTTCTATAAAAGCCTCTATTTTAATATAACGAGGTGGCCACGGTTCGATAAAAGGAGTAGGGTCGAAGTAATATTCTAATAAAGTTTCATTACCCTTCTCTTATCTTAGAACAGAATCTATGGCGATATGATCATAGGAATTTAATTTCTGTTCTATGCACATGGTGTTGGACTGGACTTGGATAAAGCTATCTATTTAGGCCTCAATATCATTATTACTCAAGAAGGTCAAGCAGTCTAGAAGATTACTAACTTCTTGTTGAAGTTTAAGATCATCTAATATGGGCCCAAAGTTTCTAAGTGTAATACCCTGTATTTCTGTTATATATTATGTGAATAGGACCCTGTGCGTTTCTTTTAATACTTGTATGAGCTTGGCCTTACCTTTGGTATAATTTGGATACCAATCGATTGACACTTTTATCAATCGATTGGAGCATTAATACCTAATACCAATCGATTGAACTTTATATCAATCGATTGCTTATACCAATCAATTGACACTAATACCAATCGATTGGAGGCAGTTGGGCAGATTCTTTTGCTCTGGCTGGGGTTTGTCCACGTGAACACTTCCCCATCTATATATATGCGACCCAATCTCGCCCATTTTCTGTTTGCAGAAACTAGAGAGTGAGAGGGAGTGCTTGTGTGTGTATTTATATATATATACACACATATATACATATATTCATACACTCATACACACACATCCATGGACTGAGACAAGAAGGAAGAAGAGAAGAAGATCAAAAAGAAGAAAGAAGAAAGGAAGAAAGAAGAAGACAGAGCAGAGGAGAGAGGGAGGAGCCACCATTGAAGCTCCAAGCTTCATTACACATTCCCAAACACACCTTAGACACCTAAGGTGAGTTTTAAACTTACTTGGTAGCTTTATATTGGTGTTAGAACGTGTTTTGAATGAAGAAATGGAGTATAAACCGTGTATTCCCATTTATATGTTGCTGGACAGTCTTCACTGTGAAGAAGATGAAGTTCCAATCGATTGAACCTCTTACCAATCGATTGACATCTTTCAGGTCCTAATCGATTGACACTTTATGCAATCGATTGGCATGGATTATGATCCAATCGATTGAACCTTTTTTCAATCGATTGATACTACTTTTATACCAATCGATTGAACCTCTATACCAATCGATTGGAAGTTTCAGAATACTGTTTTCTTATAATAACTGTTTAGTTGTTTACTTACTGTTCAGTATTTCCCAGCATGCTTTATTATTGTAATACAGACATGATAATGAGTTAATGCTGCGTAGGATCGTAGTAACAACAAGATTAACGGATAATGTTTATGATGTTAGATAACGGAATAGTCGTGAATCCTTTGGAGTTGACGTTCATTCATTCATAGTAGTCAGGCCACATTGGGATTGTTATGTATCGGTGATAGAGTTGAACTTAAGTAGGTTTGCTAAGATTTGGGAACCTTGCGTGGGAGGGCTTTGGTCGATCATATGTTCTTAAAAGCGATAGACAAACGAAGGTGTCTATGACTTGCGGTGAACCGGACCATTTTCCCTAAGATAGCCAGATGATCTAATCATATGTTCTTAAAAGCGGGGGATGGACTAACGTGGTATCCATGACATGCGGTGGACTGTGCATATGTTCTTAAAAGCGGTGGATGAGCAATGGTGTATTTATAGAGTTGAACTACTGTCGAGTATGTTCCCTTATCAAGACGTGTTATCTGTCTTAAAATGAGCAAGACGTTAGTAATCTAATAATCAGTTTAATTCAAAGGAGTTACCCTCACTGAACTCTAACTTGGTTACTGTTTATAACTTGTAATAACTTCAATAGTTGATACCCTATTAGTATCTAACTCACTCAGCTTTCATTAAGCAGACGGCGTTTATGCCGCTGGACATTCCTATGTTCCAGCGCACCCTGGTTATGACTATACAGGTGAAGGACCTGCGGGCGAGGACTATGATGCCGGTTGTGATGTCCCTGCTAATAACTACCCCGACGGAGGTCAGACCGAAGAAGACTACTACGCCGAGGACTACCTTTACGCTAACTGAAGACTAGACTAGAATTGTAGCTAATTGTCTTTACCGTTTTAGAACCCTTTTGTAGTCAGGCATATATTGCCTTGACATTTGTACTTCCGCTGTCTTATATTTGATTCGAGACTCTGATGTGTAATAGTTAGTAAGTTCTGTTGACTTTATGTTATGTTGTGATCAGAACCTAGACTCCATTCTTATTACACTATTACCAATCATGTGACTTCACCCGTCGCTGCCTTTGGACCCAAAAAGGAAATGTATTTTTCTCTATTTTTGCCGTTCCGGGGCGTGACACTAAGTCCTCTCTCAAAGAATTTTGAAATATAAAATTTTACGAAGTACATGTGCTAGAATCCTTACCATCCTCTTCTACAACACATTCTATTTGTTCAATATTAGGGTACACATGATTTTTAAGCTCGGGATGAGAGCTTTGATTGATAGAGAGGATAGGTGATGGGCAACTTGGTGACACCACCTCTTCGGCCGAAAGAGGTGAGGGTTCATGAATATCAAAAGAATCTAAATCAGATTTAGAATTTTCAATTATGTCCTCCCTAGGGTCACTATCAATGGTAGGAGTAGAGTCAATAGGTAACTCTTCCTTTCCCAATTGCATGAAATCACCTAAACTCTCATTATCTCTAAAAACCTCATTCTCATCCTTGTAACTCTCCTCACTATGTTTGTCATCTATTGAGCTGCTCTGGACAAAGAGATTGTGCAATTTTATCCAGGCAGTGAAGGGGTTAATGTCTGGGATTGTATATTGAGGAGAAGATGGTTCTACAACTTCATGCCCAATGGTTTGGTTTTGGACTTCTTGTTGGGTTGTCACTTTCTCGAGTGAGTTGTTAACCTCATTCGGTATAAACCCATCATTGTCCTCCGATTCCATTTCATTATTAGTGTCTTGAAATTTAGGTTGTAGTGTTGAAGGACTGGTATAGTCTTCTAAAGGTTGACTAGCATATGATTGTTGATATCTAGTTTCTAATTTATCAAGTGCACTATCTAGCCTTTTCATTTCACTAAGTAGTAATTTTAACATACCATTATCCTCAACTTGGTTATTCTCCTCATTATTACTATATGAAGTTTCGTCCCATTATTGTTGATGATAGTCCCTTCCCATTACGTTTGTGGACAAGACTCCCCAGAGGGAAAATCTTGGTGCGTTTGGTAATCGTGGGAACTATTACTATATCCTACATTATTATTTTGGTTATATTCCCATTGCGATTGATTGAACTCTCCATGTGGAGGTTCTTGATACGTTTGATAATATGGGGGACTACTACTATTGTTCCCCCATTGTGGTGGTTGGTAGCACTCAAGTTGATAATCTACGTCATATGTGGGGTGCTTGCCAACTTGGGGGATAGTTTTCATTACCTAATGTGTACCTATTGGTGGCGTTTGTGTTGTATGGAGGATAATATGGATAAGACATATTCACTCAAAAATTTTAAACAATAGGAATTTTATTTTATTTTTTTTATCTTGTGAGAGAAAAAGTCCAAAAGTTTTTTTTTATATTATTTTTTATTTTTATTTTTATTTTTATTTTTATTTTTTGAAAAGTAAGAAAAATTGAAAATAACTTAGTAAAATCCTAACCTAGTTGCCTTCCCCAACAACGGTGCCAAAAACTTGACACGACTAAAAAGTTGTGCGCTCTTGTGCAACACCCAAGTATAGGTGATCGTGCAAGTAATATAGTACTAGAAGTCCAGGTCGATCCCACAGGGAAGGAATAGGAAGAATATCTACTAAGTTATGAAAACATGAATATAAGAGTGGAGGTTTTAACGAAGCCTAATTAATTAAATTAAACTAAATAATAAACTAAAGTATAAAGAAACGTAACTAATTAAACAGATAAATTAAAGGTGTTGGAAACACATGAATCCACATTGATCCTAACCATCTACCATGCACACTCATTAATGTTCTATGGAGTTCATCCCTCTTCAGCATTCCGTATTTTTCTAAAGATATAGAATCAATAGCCCTTACATGACCAGGACTATATCATCACAGTTGATTTAAAATACTTAAAAGACGATTTAAAACAATGATTATTACTTGCACTCTAAATGGTGTTAGCATTCAAAGTGGTTTTCAAAAGTCATTGAGAAAAGGCCTTTAGGCTTTAAGTTCTATAAATTGTTGTGACAAACTGAGCTTACAGGAACAATTTAATGACAGATTTCTAAAATAGAAAGTCATGGAATACTTAAAAGAATCATCTCAGGAATTAACATGTTCGATCGATTGAAGCACTCTCGATCGATCGAACAACATCATCCATCAATCGATCGAAATGTCTTCGATCGCTTGCCTATGGCTCTGGTTCGATCGATCGAAATACCGTCGATCGATCAAGCCCAGGTTTTCTAAAGATTGCATGGCAAAGGCTGGAAATCAATGTTTAATCACATATTTCCAACGTCTAAACTACAGAAACATAAATAAACAAGTACAGGAACAGAAAACTAAAGCAGTCATAACAACTATATCAATAAACAATCAAAATAAGTTAAAGGAAAGGAAAAACCTGGAATAAATCTGAAAATAACTTGTAAATAGCTTGAATCTTCAATAATCTTCAGTATAATAATGAAAAGAGGAATAAAAACATGAATCTAACCTAATATACTCCTACATTAACCCTAAACTACCCTAAAACTACTATTTTTTGCATTCTGGAGCGTCCTTTCTTCGTCTGCCATCAAAACGGCTTATTTATAGGGTTCCCGTAGATTGTACGCAACTTTTGGGTGAAAATAAAGTTCAATCGATCGAACTTAGTTCGATCGATCGAAGGTTCGATCGATTGAACTCTCCTCAATCGCTTGAACATCTCTGATTTTGATAGCTCTGCACACCGATGGGAGAATGACCATAACTTTTCACTCGGACCTCGGATTGACCTCCCGTTTATGACCACGTGACCATAACTCAAAGATCTACATTTTGTATTTCAGGGATAATCTTCCAAATCTAAAGTCTTCATTGTCAAAAATGGCATTTTCTCAGCTGTTTCTGTTGTTCTCTTTACCAGAATCACTTTCTTTAGCTCCACTTCATTGGATTACATCCTAATACCTATAAACAATGCAAAAACATATGTTTTAACATTAACACAATAAAAAGAATATTTTTATTAGAATGCACCTAAATGTAGGGACTTTGGGGATAAAAGTATGCATAAAAGACCATATAATACGCTATGAATATGCACTTTTCACCTCGAATCAGTCGGGTTCTTTCTTCTATTGATAAAGGGATCATGGAGATTCCTACGGAGATTTGGATCATTGAGTCTAGGGTCGCTAGGGAATCGGCCAATTGGTTTTCCTCGCAGGGAAGGTAGTAGAATGAAATCTTTCTAAATTACACTTTTAGGCTTTCCAAGTATTCGTGGTAGGGTTTCAATTTCTCATGCTTTATTCTCCAATCACCCCTCACTTGCGATATTATTAGATTAGAGTCCCCAATAATATCGATCTTCTCAATTCATAGGGCTAAGGTTTCTTCCATCCCAATTATACAGGCTTCGTATTCTACCGTGTTGTTGGTTGAATTATGCTTAAGCTTAACGGCCAAAGGGGTAGGGGCTCCATTAGGTGATATGAGAATGATTCCAACTCGTACCCTATCTGATTGGCTGCCCCGTCAAAGTACATCTTCCATAGGTTCTCCTTCACCTCCATCACCCCCTTATTAGAAAACTTAAATTCTTCCATTTCTTCGGATTCTATGGCAAGGTCGGCTAAGTATTCGGCGACGGCCCTCCCTTTAACAGATTTGGAAGTGACATATCTAATATCGAATTCGGCTGGCATCATGGTCCATCAGGAGATCCTACTGGTTAAGGCGGGTTTTTCGAAGAGGTATTTGAGTGGGTCCATTCGGGATATTAGGGTAATAGGGAAGGCTAGCATGTAATGCCTAAGGCAAAGGGTACACCACACCAAGGCGCAACAGACTTTCTCCAATGGCAAATAGTTCAACTCATACCCAGTCATCCTCTTACTTAGTTAGTATGTTGCTTTCTCCATACGCCCCTCTTCCTCTTCTTGGACCAGCATGCACCCCATTGAGTTTTCGGTTATAGACAGGTATAGCTACAAAGGCTTCCCGGGTTTGGGAGGTGACAAGACAGGTGGGTTTTGAAGGTAGGTTTTGATCTTTTCAAAGGCTTTTTGGCATTGGCTATCCCATTCAAACTTTTCCCCTTTCCTCAACAACTTGAATAGTGGGTCACAGGTTATGGTAAGTTTGGATATGAATCGATTGATAAACTATTTTCTTCCCAAGAATCCCTCAACTCCTTCTCATTTTTGGGTGACGGCATTTCGGTTATGGCTTGAATTTTGGTCGGATCTACCTCAATCCCCCTCTATGTAATAAAAAACCCCAATAATTTCCCCGTGGTGACCCCAAAAGTACATTTCTGCGGGTTTAATCTCATTCTGAATTTTTTTTAACCTCTCAAAGAATTTCCTTAAAGCCCTTAAGTGCCCTTCCCTCTCTTTGGACTTTACTATCATGTCATCCACATACACCTTCACTTCTTTATGGATCATGTCATGTAGTAGGGTGGTGGCGGCTCTTTGATAAGTTGCCCCCGCATTTTTAAGCCCAAATAGCATAACCCTATAGCAATAAGTCCCCCAGGGTGTGATAGAGGTAGTCTTTTCCCTATCCTTAGGTGCCATTAATATCTTATTATACCCTGAGAACCCATCCATGAAAGATAAGAGTTCAAGTCCTGCCGCATTGTTTACTAACACATTAATGTGGGGTAAAGGAAAATCGTCCTTAGGGCTGGCTTTGTTCAAATCCCAGAAATCCACGCAAACCCTAACGAGACCATCCTTTTTTGGGACTGGTATAATGTTAGCGACCCATTCTGGATACTCAGTGACAATCAAGAATCCAGCTCCTAACTGCTTTTCAACTTCCTCCTTCACTTTTAGCACCCATTCAGGCCTCATTCGCCTCAATTTTTGTTTTACATGTTTTGAGTTTGGGAAGAGAGAAATATGATGTTGGACTATTTCTGGATCAATCCTTGGCATATCATCATAGGACCATGCAAAAACATCTTTGAATTCATTTAATAGATTGATTAACTCTTTGCTTTCCTTTTTACTAAGCGTGAAGCCAATAGAAACATTTTGTGGATTATTTTCATTTCCCAAATTAATTGTTAAAGTGCCTTCAATGATTTTACATGCAGATTCACTTTCTTTTTCAATTAATTTTTGTAATTCATCTGGTATTTCATCACATTCATCACATACAACACAGTTATTATTATGCGCAGTCGAGTAAGCAGAATTAGTCATATTCTCATTAACTTTCTTGGGAGCAATTACAACAGACATAGAAATTGAACAACGCCTCATTTGGGGCAATACAGACTCTGGGTGAGGGGGATACCTATCGCTAGACTCAAAGACCCATTCCTTCTTGCTTTCTCATCCAAGATCAGTGATGAAGCATTCTTCCAAATCCCCTGTCCGAGTAATTTCTCCCATTTCTTCTTCCCCTCGTTCTTTTTCCTGTTCTGACTTCTCCCTTTGTGCCTTTTCCTTGCTTTCTTCTTTACCTCTGCTTTTACCATCTTTATTCACACTTTTCCCAGCACTACCCTTTCTGATTCCTCTGTGTTCCTCTTCTAGCAGGTCTTTCATTGCCAAGCCATCCAAAGTATACACCCAATCCTGAACGGTGGTGGATTTTGCAAACACTTGCTAGTGAGGGTCCTTATAGTCAGAGGAGTCATGTGTAAAGAAAATCTCAAATCCTGACTTCATACATTTTTCCACTTTATCCAACCACAGCTCTAGGAAACCGCAAAATGGAAAATCCTCTCCTTCCTTGACGAAGTATCCATTGATAATTTTCGAGTAAGGTTCCATTAGCGTATCGGCTGATTTCTTCTTTCTCCCCATTTCTTCCCTTGTCGGTTGATATCCTATCCCGTGAGAATGAATTTGTGAGATGATGTTCGGAAATTCTGGTAATCCTTGGTGCGTCTTACCTAGACCCATCCTCGGGAAGAATCCCATCTTTCTTATGATTCCGGCTACCAACGGACTTGCATACTGATCAAAGTATAGCGGCAAGAACTCTTTTGGCTTGCTATCCTCTATCACATTGATGAACTCGAATTCGCCCAAACTTGTCTCTTCTTCTTGCATCTATACTTCCAAAATCAGGGCACTAGATGAAGCCTCAGACATATGCATCCAACTATCTCCCAGAATATCACAAACCTTATTCTTCCAAATGTACTTGACCTTTTGATGGATGGTTGTCGGGATGACACCTAAACTGTCTAGCCATAGCCTTCCTAAGAGCAGATTGAATGATGCAGGAATGTCGATGATTTGAAATTCTACCTCCTTTTCCCCTGTTCCAATAGAGAGATTCAAAAAATGATCCCCATAACTGCTCGCTAAGTATTGTCATAGGCCCTTACCTTTTGCTCTGATGGTATATATGTGGATTCACCAAGCCCCATCCTTTTAGCTGTTTGGAATGGGCATACATTCAATGCAGACCCGTTATCGACGAGACAAGCGGGTAAAGAATTTCTTAGACATTCAACGGTGATATGTAATGGCTTATTGTGAGCTGGTCCCCCAGGAGGTAGGTCAGCTTCGGTAAATGAGATAACGGGAGTCGAACTCTTATAGATCATGCCGATGAGATCCTCTGGGGTGATGTTGATAGAGACATCTGACTGATTGAGAGCATCGAGGACTGCTTGTCTATGACACTTGGAAGCAATTAATAACCCCCAAATAGTGATATTCGCTTATGTCTTCTTCATCTGTCTCAAGACCCTATCGTCTTCTTCTTCCTCATTCAGTTTCCCTTTTCCCTTACCCAAAACCTGGCCTAGGTGATCTTCCTCAAGTTCGTGTGGTTTGGAATGCCTTCCCGATCGCGTTAAAACTAACCTCTTCTTTAAACTAAAGATCATCCTGTGCTTTAGTGACTTTCAGATTCTCTTCTTCTTTCTCACTTTCATACCAAAGATCATCCTTAACTTTATTGGTCCCCTGATTGTTATCCCCTTTATACCAAATAGAGCTGTCATCTTCAGGTGCCCACCAATTCGCGACAGCAGCCTTTTCTATCATTTTCCTCTTGATTCTATCCACCAGCTTGTCCAAAATGCAGATGTTCAAATCCCCCGGCATCTGATAAATCTTCCTTGGACACCCCAACTTAGTGATCAATGTTGATGGGTTAAAAGGGCTTCTTTCGCTTTCCAAATAGTAAACTCCGGGTGGCGGCACCGCATAATGATTTGGTAGTGGATTCTTGGTGGTGTTTGACGGATTGGCGGGTGGTTCAGATATTACCTTCTTATCTATCAAATCTTGGATTTCATGTCTCAACCTCAAACATCAATCAGTTGAGTGCCCCTGCTCTTGATGGAATTTACAATATAGATCAGCTTTGAAGTTAAGGGGTAGTGGGTTTGGTCTCGGCCGCAGTTCCAATAGGTGAAGGTGCCCCTTTGCTAGTAGCCTATCCAAAGCGGTGGACAACGACACTCCCAAGTCTGAAAACCTTCTCAAAGGCTTATCCCCTCCTCTCTTCGGGTAACTTCTAGCTGTATCAAACTTTTTCTCTGGTTCACTCAGCGCGTTCACGTCTGTAGAACCTGAATGACCTCCTGAATGCCCCCCTCCTGTCCCATAATTCGAGTGCCTATACCTGTTCACTGGTTCTTCTCTTTTGATCAACCCTTCTTGTATCGCATCCTCGATCCTAGTTCGCACATCGAATACTTCAGCAAAGGTGTTGATGGATTGAAACCTCATCTTCTCTTGGTAGACGGGCTGGAGATTTTCATTAGCATCCTGATTTGTTGTTTCTCGGTTGGCCTCTATACCATTTTAGCTGCTTTCCCTCTCCCACGGCTCATATATTCAGCAAAAGATTCCTTATTCTCTTGTTGGGTAGTCTCTAGATCTCTGACAGTAACATCCAAATCTTGATTATACTCATATTGGGCCACAAATGACTTGACAACCTCCTCCCAAACTCTGGTCTTACTAGGCTCTAATGTAAGGTACCATGATAAGGCAGCTCTAGTTAATGTCTGTTGAAACAAAACAGCCATCATGGTCGTGCTCAAGTCGCTTGGCTGAAAAGCCCCTATACACATCCTGATATGGCTACAGGGGTTTCCTGTCCCATCAAACATATCGAATACAGGCATTTTGAATCCTACGGGTAATACTTCACAAACCCCTTCATATAACCCTTCCAGTTTCAGCAAGTAAGTGTCTACCCCTTGGGCCTTTCGGACTACCCTCTCCAGTTTCTCTACTTTCTCGGTTATCAGCTTCTCTCTCTCAACCTTTTCTTTCTCTATCCTTTCCTTTTCTGCCCTCGGCATTTCAGCTCTTTCTGGATCATCAAACCAATCTTCATCCCTAACTGGAGGAGGATCGGCATTCGGCGTCTGTCGTGCTAGTATTTCCATCATGGTCATCATCCTAGTCATTTGACCTGCCTGCTGTTCCACTATGGCCCGCAATTCTGCTACCTCCCTTGCACTAGCTTCTTGTGCCATATCTCTTCTCGCTAACCTTGCAGTAGAATCTCTGTATCAAACTGTGCTTGTAGTCGATTCTATCTTTTACCTACAACCAACGTTTTATTCCATGAATGACCCATATGTCATGCGGATGCAATGCATGTGTGCGTGTGTGCCTACTCTATATGTCAAAGAAAGAAAAATCCTAATTCTAACATAACATAAGCACATAAAATCCTCGTCCATGTCAAGTGCGCTAATTTCTCCTTTCATTGTGATTCTCATTACCCTTTTTGAAAATTTTAGAATTTTTGAAATTCATGCGTCGAGCACTTCCCTAGATGATGGGATCTTTCAAATTCTTAAGAAACTTTCCTTTGAAGGCAGCAACATTTCTCAACAAAAGATAATTAGGTTGAAACTTTGCTTTGAAAATCATTTGAAAAGCATTTCTCCCAAAAACAATTTCTAAGATTTTTGGATTTTATTTTCTTTTTTTTTTCTCGAAGATGATTATGTGAAAATATATCTCAAAAAGGGTTGACCTAGAATTTAAATCAAAAAGTGAACACCAAAAATTTTTGAAAGAGCAATTGAATATTTTGGAATAAAGGTGGTAAAAATTTGCTTGCTTTCAAAGATGGATTCAAAAATTCTTTGGGTAGAAGGATCAAATGATCGGATTATCACCGTACTTTTCATGAATTCGGATACATACAAAGTCAATGATGCTTAGCTACCGAGATATAAGAAGTGTAATCTTATAATCAAAATTCGGCATGTTCTCAAATGTCATAGGACATGAAGAGGAATTGCTCAAAAGTGATTAAGAGGTTACACATCTATCATCAAGCAAGTATCGTCATCATCTCAAGTAATCCCTTCTGGGCATACAAAACTCCCTAGCACATAATCCTAATCAAGAATTAATTTCCTATGACAGGTTCTATAGAAGCTATTATGCAAAGGCCAGGTTTTGGTCAAAATAAGGGACCCTTGACACACACCCGATAGGATGCTTCATATACAAAAACATGGTACGAGATTAAGGGTGATCACAGAGTCCCATGATGGCTTGATCGACCGGGTTGCCCCGAGCCTCCAAGGTCATAATTCCGTGCAATCGACTGGCGAGACATGCAAGTGCAATGCAACGGGCAAACAAAAATTAATTAATTCAATTAAAAGAATGCTTTCAAGTCTAATCCTCGAGTGAACCCAAAATCAAAAATTCTGGTCTACGAAACGAGAGATTCTGGGTTCGATCCCCAGCAGAGTTACCAGATTGTGGATACCGACATTTGGGCCCACTTTTAATAATTTTTTTAAAAACAAATTTTCAATTTCAAATTCAAATTCAAAGAGTGGCCACTTAATTTTTAAAAGGAAAAATTAAGAAACCATTTTAAAAGCAAACTAATCTTTTGTGAAACCAAAGATAAACTGGGTCCGGGGATTATGGAATGAAAGGGGAAGGAGCCCGGCGAACTAAAACACCCCCTTTCATCCTATCTCGTGATAGGCCTCTACTCATCATCCTTTTTAATTGAATTATTAATCTAAGCATGCCCTCAACTAATACATATATATAAATAATACATTACACAAGCACGTTGAAAAGGGTGCAAAATTGCTAACGACAAAATATCGTTCATAAGCCACGTAATTCAAGTAGCAAGTGATATGACATACAAATAGGGAACTAGAAAACATACCCGGGATCCGGCCGTGAAATAGAAACGTGCAATGCATACATATAAAAGGAAATCCTAGAAAAAAAGAGTCTCTAATCCAAATTTATATATAAGGCAAAACCTGGGCTAAGGTGTCGCACATGAAGTCGAAAATCAATAAAAATCAATAAAGCAAAATAAACTAGAGAAAAGGTTTGAAAAATTGTACCTCAAAAAGCGCTACAAAACAAAGATTAGTACACATGCTTTGATAAAATATATGATACCAAAAAATCAACCCTAGTGCTTCTATCTTAAATCTAACAAGCATGAAAAGAATTGACCCATTCATGGATTTCTTCTAATTAGTTGATAATATATCACCTCTATAGATATGCAAGTCTCAACTAGGAGCCAATGCAATATCCATATAGGAGCATTATAATCCCAACATGACTCTAAGGAACTCACAACTAGGTTCAATTAGGAACAAATCAAACTAGAATTAAATCCTAACTATAAGCATCAATATACATGGATGAATGCATGGATGTAAACACGAATGAGGACGAACTATGAACTCTTCACTAATTTGGATCACTTAGCCTCTGGATTTAGACTTAATTATCATTATTCAAACATGATTTAAGTCCCAAAGCACTTTGGAAACCATTTAAGTTAAGATCAATGAGATTAGACAAAAACAGTGACTATTTCTCATGAATTACAAAGAGCAGACCAAATTTTAAAAGATAGAAAAATCATACTTCTAATGGTTTGATCTTAATTTTTTTTGGATATGATATGCCTCTGTGAGTCTAGTTTCTAACCCAAGAAGAAAATTGAAGATTGAACGGTTATATCTCTAAGAATGAGGAAAAAACTAGACATCACTCAGCAATCTGCAACTCTCTGTCCAGAGATCTTGTACGATTTTCTAAAAATAGTAAACAAATGAGAAACACTTATTTCTTTTTATGATACCTCCCTAACACATAAGATACTTAGAAAAATTTATTAGAGGCCAAGGAAGTTTGGTTAAGATTCTGATTTATTAATTTTAAAACGGACATACTGTTCTGGAATTTTGGACAGAGAGTTGCTTGTTTTGAAATCACAAGACCACACCATCTTAAACATGGAATTTCATCAAAACAAATATCACAGAGGTACTTCAATGAGTTATGAACATCCTCCAATTGGTCTCATCCAATTCTAATGAACCATGAGTTTATAAAAATCTTTGAGCACAGTTGGTTTATGGATTCACTACACCTTTGTTGAATTGGCGTTCATATTTTGAATCAAACTTGATCCATGATTCTAGAGAGAACTAGGATCAAGTATGACTATGATTATTGGAATAAGAGATCCATAGACTTAGCCTTAATGGATCTCCATCATAGATCTCATAGTTGAAGATCTAGAAAGAGAATCCTAACGTCTTACCCAATCTTATGAACCTTGGAATATAAACTATGAAAATCTACATATAATTTCTATCTCAAACATACGATCCTTGAGGAATATAGAGTCATGACATCCTAATCCCCTCTCAAATTAATGGTCCTTGGAGACTAAATGAGACCCAAATCTACATAAACCTTTATGGAATATAGCATGAATCCTATAAGATTCTTAGTAAGGAGATTCAAATCATGAGTTGAGACTTGAATCTCACTAACTATGTGTAGACATGACTATGGTTTTCCTTAATCTCCATATGAATCATGAGACCATAGGAAACTAAAGAATTGAATTCAAAAAGGACTCAAAGGAATACATTAAGTTTTATGGATCTCAAAAGGAAAATAGAAATGAAGAATCAAAGTTTACTTAGAGAAATTGGAACACAAATTCTTCAAAACCAAACTTATTTTAAACCCAAGGCATCAATTAGATCCAAATTAATGAAATATGATGAGATTCAATCACAAATTCTAAGTGGTGTGTGATGAAATGAGGTAAGAAGAGAGGTTTTGAAAATGTGTAAAGATCCTAGAACTATGAATTTGTGATTGAATTTGCCTAATTCTATCAAGGATTGAGAGGTTACCTCTATGACCTCAAGGATTTCTTCTATCTCTTGTGAAGCTCTTCCAAAAAATCTTCAAATTCTTCTCCAATTCTTCAAATTCTTCAAGAAAATTCTCTTTTTCTCTCTCAATTCTCTCTCTATTGTATATATAACTCTTGTATATCTCAATTTGATTTAAAAGTCAAATGAAAGTCCCCATAATGGAGATGAAGGCCTGTTTATATAGACCAACATTACAAGGTTAAATGGGTAAATTCGGGTAAAAACCCATATGAAAAGTTTTCTTCTAGAACATGTGAGAAAAGCAGTCTGTTACAGCGTGTTGCACTCGACGACTTGCCTGCTGCACTTGCTGAGTGCTGGGCAGCACTCACTGACTGCCGGGCGGCACTCGGTGAATGCCGGAGCGGTAAACGAGTGTCGCCGGCTTCGCCAATTTCTGCCTTCTTTTTAATTTTCAAAACATATATTAACACAAACTTAATTAGTAAAGTATATACTAATGTACTTATATTTGTAATGTAGTTCAATAGGATACATCTATATGCATAGTATATACTTTAATATATCATTTTATTTCTTTCTGTATTTCTTTTCTTTTCTTCTATCCTTTTCTCTTTTCTTTTCAAACCTCTTTTCATTTTCTCTTTTTCAAGATGAATCCCTAGACTGACTTTCTCATACATTTTTCAACATTCGGGTTATTCCTGAATACCCAATTTTTCTTTCTTTTATTTTTGATTTTTTTAAAACTTGATTCAAAGAATCTTTATGGAAAAACTTCGAATTTCACCGGTCATCGTCATCATCGGTCTTTTAAAGGCAACCAATCCCTGGATTTGACGTTTGGTCAAAATCGGGGTGTCTACACCAAGTCATCACTATAACCAGCAAGACACATCACTCGAAAGCTTCTTGTGTATGCCTTAGAAGATTCAACTACACCGGACATAACATTATCAATCTCTCGGTGAAAAGAAGTGTTGCACCATCTCAATGTAATGTACTCATGATATATTAGTAACAAAATACGATTATCGCAGATCTGCTAACGAGTCACAAAACATGGTGTGTTATTGAATGGTCTTTCCTGAGCCCACATGTCAATCCGACTAACTTGACCGCTTGCCCAGACACACCCCATAGAACAAAATCTTTTCTTCACCCTAGGATAGCATGCTAATGTAGCTGTCATCAAGCATCATTTTCATAACATAGTCTCAAGTTATGAAGGCAACTAGTTTGTAAGATAACCAATGTCTTGGATATGCTACGTGGCTCACACAGTAATGAAGAGGAATCCATTCACTGCTCTACAGTCAATCGTAAAAGCACATGCAATATGAAATGTATGCTATGACGTTCTTCCATAAAAATGGCCATGTCACTCTGTGTTTGGAAAACAAGTAACGCCATACGAATCTTAGTATAGACGTTACACAAAATGTCTAACCTAAGTTTCCCAGCACAGTTGCTCCTCTTAGCGCCCGTCTAAAAACTCACATTCGGTTGTAAACATGCTACAGAAAGTCGTGGGATCTCTCTATATTCGACTAAATATAAAGGTTTTGTAAGCCCCTGTATTTCTGTAATGTATTATATGAATAAGACCTTATAGGTTTCTTTTAATACTTGTATGAGTTTAGCCTTACCTTTGGTATAATTTGGATACCAATCGATTGGTAAGTTTTTCAATCGATTGCCTTATCTTGGATACCAATCGATTGGAGCATTTAATACCTAACACCAATTGATTGCCTTTCATACCAATCGATTGGTAGCAATTGGACATATTCTTTTGCTTTGACTGGGGTCTGTCCACGTGGACACCTATCCCTTTATATATATTAGCTCATTTCTGCTTTTTTGGGACTCCAAAAAATACAGAGAGAGAGAGGGACCTTGTGTGTGTTTATATATATTTATACACTCATATATATATACATACACATCTGCACACTCACACATACATTGTGGATTAAAGGAGAAAAAGAAGACTAGGAGAAGTAGAAGAAGAAGAAGGAGGAGGAAAGAAAGAGAAGTAGAAAGAGAGATAGAGAGAGAGAGATCCACCATTGAAGCTCGAAGCTTCAAATACATACACCCAAACATACCCTTGTGACCTAAGGTGAGTTTTAAACTCACTTGGTAACTTATTATTGATGTTAGGACCTATTAAGGTGAAGAAAAGATGCATAAATCATGTATTTCCTATTTTATGTTGCTAGACTGTCTTCACTGTGAAGAAGACAAAGTCCCAATTGATTAGAACTTTTCCCAATCGATTGCCATCTTTCATAACCCAACCAATTGACATTTTATACAATCGATTGCCATCTTTGAGATACCAATCGATTGGAATGGATTGTGATCCAATTGATTGGACTTTTTCCTAATCGATTGTTACTATTTTATACCAATCGATTGGACCTCTGACCCAATCGATTGGCAGTTACAAAATACTATTTTCCTTGTTTAATTTATATTATAACTATTTAGTTATTTATTTATTGTTCAGTATTCCCAGCATGCTTTATTGTTGTAACACAAACGTGATAATGAGTTAATGTGACGTAGGATCGCAGTGACGATGAGATTAACTGATAATGGTTGTGACGTTAGCTAATGTAACAAATGTAAATCCTTTGGGGTTATCATTCATTTCATTCAAGGTAGTCAGGCCACATGGGATTGTCATGTATCAATGTTAGAGTTGAACTTAAGTAGGTTTGTTAAGATTTGAGAATCTTGCATAGGCGGGACTTGCTCGATCAAATGTTCTTAAAAGCGGTAGACAGACGAAGGTGTCTACGAATGCGGTGAACCGGACTAATAGCTCTAAGATAGCCAGATGATCTAATCATATGTTCTTAAAAGTAGTAGACAGGCGAAGGTGTCTATGACTGTGGTGGACCGTGGTCACTGGTAGATGTCGTTAAGTCATGGTATAGACACACTGGGTATATTTGGTTCAGTTGAGTTTGAGAGAGAGTGAAATAAATTTATACATAAATTTATCTATATATACATATATACATCCACACATACACACACTGCCATGGGTAGAGAGAAGAAGGAGAAGATAAAGAAGTTAGAAGAAGAAGAGGAAGAGAAAGAGAGACAGAGAGAAGATAGAGACAGAGAAGAGAAAGAGAAAGAGAAAGAGGAGAGAGCTCTTAGGCTTCTAAGCTATACACACACCAAACATACCCTTAGGTGAGTCTTTACTCACTTGGTCTCACTATATAATGTTTTTACAAGTTGATGTGATGATTGGATGTGTCAAATACATCCTTAAGACATTTATAGATTCTGTTTTGCAAATCTGCAAGAGAAGTGCCAATCGATTGAACTTTTTCCAATTGATTGACATCAGTTGAGTCCCAATCGATTAGATAAATTCCCAATCAATTGCCTTTATCTTATCCTAATTGATTGCCAAAGTTAGCAATCGATTAACATTGTTGTGGATCCAATCGATTGATATATTTTCCCAATCGATTGCTACATATTTTATCCCATTCGATTGACCCTTGTCTCAGTCGATTGGTATTGGCAGAACATGGATTGTTTTTGTTATTTATTAAATAAAGGGTTCGATCGTTCGATTCTCAATTCAGATTTTCATTATGCTATTATAGGTTAATCAGGGATAATGTAACAACACAGATAAGTACGATTAAGAATAACATATTTACGTGATTAACGTTAGATGTTAAGTGGTTTATGTATGAGTTTGATATCCGTTCTTTTCAATCAAAGTAGTCAGGCCACAGTTGGAAGTCATGTATCAATGTTAGTGCTGAACATAAGTAGGTTTGATAAGTTCTGGGAATAGTACACGGGCGGACGCCTGGTCAGGATATGTGTTCACATGCGGTGGATGGTTTATATCCTTAATGAGCAGTGACCAGGACCATGTAGTCCTAAGATAGCCAGATGATCCATGTTATATCCTTAACGAGCGGTGGATGGTTTATATCCTTAACGAGCAGTGGATGGGGATCACAGGTATACATCAATGAGTCGTGGAAATAAAGTTAATATGCTATTGTTCAAAGCGTCGTATCCTTAATATGCGGTGGATGGTTTATATCCTTAACGAGCAGGGGATAGACTGATGTGGTGTCCATGATATACGGTGGATGGTTCATATCCTTAACGAGCAATGGATAAAATGATTCTATGTTTATATAAGGTGAACGATCGAGTTTGTTCTTAAATTCAAGATATGTTAGTAGTCTTGTCAAGTTTCGGTCTCTGGATAATAAGACAATAAGGTAAGTATCGATGTTGTAATAAAGAGAAGATATTACTTAGCAGAATTATATTGTATGACTTTCATAAACTTGCTATTACGTTATATAATTGGTACCTTGTGAATTTCTATTCACTCAGCTCTCAGCAAGCTGACAGCGTTTATTGCCTGGACATTCCCTGTCCAGACTACCTGTTCTTAATAATGCAGGTGATGGAACTTATAATGATGGTTATAACCCTAAAGGGGATTATGCAGAGGATGGCCCCACTAATGATGCCTATGCCAGGGAAGAGTTCTACGCTAACGAGTACCCTTACGCCAGTTTAGGATCTGAAGATAGATAGTAGTCATATTACCCCTCTATATTTCTGTTGGATTGTTTTAGTTTAACGAGTACTTGGAAATATGTTGTCTCTAGACCTGTTTGTGATCTTGAGGACCACTCTGATATTTGTAATAGATACAATGGTTATTATGTATTTCAGTTTGTTTACTGTTCCTATTTATTAGTTGGACTAGTATTGTGTAGTGTGGATAATTAGTGACATTCACCCGTCATTCCCTATGGACCCAAAAAGGAAATTTATTTTTATCTATTTTGCTACTCAGGGGCGTGACGGGATTTTTGGTATCTAAGCCAGGTTTGTGATACTTTCGTTCACTAACGATTCCACACCATCTGGTCCTAGTATTTTAAGATTTCCTGAGATGAGATATAAGTTTAAGATAAGTTCGCCCTTCTAACGATAGATAGTTTTCTTTGCAGATTAGCATGGATCCGGATTTCCACCTGTTTGTGGATGACTCTTTTGGCGGACATGGCGATACAGTGGAGCCAGCCATACCAGAGATATACCAGAGCCACATTTGCCAGACAGCTAGTAGTTATTGGAGGAGAGGATGTGGACTTCTCTCTATGTTGTAGGCACGATACACCCGATAGAGATACGTATAGATGCATATCACTATACTTTGACTCGAGTAGCCATATACCAGAAGATGGCTAGGTTGATCCAGAGTAAGCCGGAGTTGGACGAGATTGAGTTACGAGCTATTATAGCCAGGCCTGTTCCACTAGAGCCTGCAGCTACACCAGCACTGATAGCCCTACCATCACCGATACCTGGCATACCAGTTCCAGAGCCTGAGACAATTTAGGGTGAGGACCTAGAGCCAGAGGATGAGCATCCTGACGAGGATAATATAGGGATGGAGAGGAGAAGCTGATAGACGATGAGGACCCAACAGATGATGACGATGATGATGAGTCGGAGGTTGATCCGGACAAGCCAGAGTATGTTCTTGATGAGGAGCCAGAGCCAGAGCCAGAGCCAAAGTAGGACCCCGAGGCCGTTGCGGCAAATATAGTAGTTGGAGACAATGATGTAGTAGTAAGGGGAGACGTGATCATGGAGGTAGTAGAGGAGGATGTTCCTGGCGAGAAGATAGTTGTGCTGGAGGTACCCGTTATATATGCCAGCATTACCAGCTGGACCAATAGTATATATGGTAGCCATGGCTGATATGGCAGTAGGGTGGATAGCTGGGATGGTCGCTCAGCTAGTTGAATTTATTATGGGTGAGGCTTCATTAGTAAGAGCATTGGTCATAGCTGATGGATTTTCTATTGTGGCCATTGAAGTCGCTAATCAGGTGATGATGGCAGAGGACGTAGTTGAGGATTTGGATATTGGAGTGGTATTCAGAGATCTTACCGCACCAGTTGAGGACGTTCTCCTTGAGGAGATGGATATAGTTTCGGAGGATGAGGCACCACCAGCAGAATTAGACACTGACGATTTTTGAGTCAGGATCTGTAAGGTTTAGTTTGTTAGTTTCATATCAAGACATGTTGTCCACATGATTTTTGGGAGCCTGAGAGATAGCTATTTGACCATAGCTTTGTATAGCTATTATCAGTAGTAGTAGCATTGTAAATAGCTGACCTTTGTACTATTTTTGCTTATGTCCCATGTGGTACATAGTTTGAATAATGTGTACTATGCTGTACATCTTTGTAATACCCTAAATTTCTGAGAGTATTAATAAATAAAACTTCATTCTGTATACTTATATAAACTTTTCTTTCTTTTGGTAAAATTTGGTTACCAATCGATTGCCATTCTTCCCAATCGATTGCCACTTTTCAGATACCAATCGATTGACCTTGTTTCCAATCGATTGCCATTCTACCGACTAAAAATCATGACATGGCAATATACCAATCGATTGCCATCTATTCCAATCGATTGCCTTCAAATATCTTTTACTAATCGATTACCATCATTACCAATCGATTAGCATAAGCTGAGATAAGTTTTCTTCTTTGCTTAAGCTTTAGACATGTGGCACCCTTTCCTCTCTATATATATGAGATCATTTATGACCTTGGGGTTGTTTTGCACAACTTGAGAGAGAGACACACATCTTTTGAGTATTTATATACACAAACAAACATATATCTATATATACACACACCCAGATACCCACACACACTGCCCTTGGCAAGAGAAGAAGAGAATAGAAGAATAAGAAGATGAAGGAGAAGGAGAAGAGACAGATAAGAGAGAGAGTTGGACAAAGAAGAGAGAAAGAGAAGGAGGAGAGAGAGAACTTTGGAGGTTTTAAACTCAAACATAACCAAACGCACCCTAGGTAAGTTCCAACTCACTTGGTCCCTATATTTGACGTTTATAAAAGTTATGGTAAAGTTTAGATATGTTTAATGCATAGTTTTGACGTTTATATATGCTATTTTTGTAATCTGCTAGTGAAGACAAAGTGCCAATCGATTGGCATAATTACCAATTGATTGCCATCAGTTTGGACCCAATCGATTGGATAGAATTCCAATCGATTGACATCCCAATCGATTGCCAATGTTAGCAATCGATTAACATTGTTTTAGACCCAATCGCTTGCCAATTTCCTCAATCGATTGTTATGATTTTTATCCCAATCGATTGGACCTTATCCCAATCGATTGGTATTGGCTGAACATGGATTCCTTTGCCTATTTATTATATTAAGGGTTCGATGGTTCGTTTCTCGATGCAGACTTCTGTTATACGATTATGGGTTGATCAGGAATAATGTGACAACAAAGATAAGTATGATTAAGAATAATGGATTAACGTGACAATGTGGGTAATATGTTGATTTGTGTACGAGTTCGATATCTGTTTCTTTCAAATCAAGAGTAGTCAGGCCACAATGGGATGGGATGGGATGGGATGTCATGTATCAATCATAGTACGAAATTTAGATAAGTTTCGATAAGTTCTTGGGAATGGTACATAAATGGACGTTTGGTCATACGATGCCCTTAACAAGCAGTGGATGGTAGGCCTGTCAACGGACCAGGTCTAGACCCGGATCCGGCTCAATTAGATGGATCTGAGCCTTTTTTAAGATCCAGTTCCGAATCCAAATAAAGTTGTATAAAAACGGACTGGATATGGATTTAATAGATCTGGTCCGCCTAAGACCCGATCCGAATTTGTATATCATATATATAATATAATATATGTCAGAGAAATCTCAACCATTGATTTTTTTTAATCCAAGGGTGGGCTTATATGATATATATATATAATAATTTTGGACAAACCCCTAAGTTTCTAACCCTAAGAATTTGGCAACTCTCCTCTCTTTCTCCCTCTCTCTCTCTCACCTTAGGTCCTCAACGGCTCACGGCAGGACTCTTACGCGGCGCCGGCGGCCCTCAGTCACAGACTCACAGTCTCTCTCACCTCAGGCTCAGGTACCCTCTCTGTCTCTTAGATGTGTCTCTCGTCTCTGTCTGTCTCACTCTCTCATCTCTCGTCTCACTCTCTCCTCTCGTCTCTCTCTCATCTTACTCTCGTCTCACTCTCTGCTCTCATCTCTCTCTGTCTCACTCTCTTCTCCCATCTCTCTCTGTCTCTCGTCGCACTCTCTGTCTCTCGTCTCTCTTTATCTCATTCTGATAGTGTCCCATTTGTATTATGTTCTAGTTATTGGGGTCTTTTGATGTTGGGTCTGTTTTATTTGGTGATTGAGTTTTTTGTTTGTTTTGACTAGGTAACTCATCTATTGGGTAATTTGGGTGTACTTGGCTTCGGAGCATTTTGCTGTCTTTTGGGTTCCAATTAGTACAATAGTCTAATTGCTAGATTTAATGATCATTGATGTTGGATCTTTTTTATCTGTTTTATTTAGATGGAATGATCATTTTTACTTACTGTAACCATTGGAGATAATCTTCTTTTGTTATTAAATTCTATTTGTTTCAAAATTCAATTACAGTTAATCTTTTGCGGCTATATCAAAACATTTTGTTCAAGCAGCGGCTATTTTGAAACATTTTCATAAGTAAGTATGTTTTGTTCAAGCGTATTATTAAATCAACAAGTTTTGTTATTAAATCTAATTGTTTAAAGTTTTGTTATTAAATTCTATTTGTTTCAAAATTCAATTGAAGTTACTCTTTGGTTCCAAGAAAATCTCAATGAAGCCTACTCCACAATCTGAACCATCTCTGCCCACAGATGGTACTAACGAGAATGTGGAAGAAGTGAACAACGATGAGGCAGATGGAACTTCAAAAAAGCGGCAATAAAAAATTTGTCATCAAAGGTATGGCAAGATTTTGTTAAAATTAAAGGCAAAGATGGTGAAGATATTGCTAAGTGCTTGAAGTGTAAGAGAAATTTTGTTGGAGATAGCAGTAAAGGAACTAGTCATTTGCTAAAACATCAAGAGAGATGCGTAGGAGGAAATAAGATATAAGACACCAAACACTCATGCAATCTGTTTAAAATGAATGGACTAATCCATCACTCCATTTAAGGAGGATGATTAGAGGTCTCGGGTCATCCAATCACAAACAACAGTAATTAAATATGACCAACAATGCAATGAGCCTCTAAGAAATAATAAAATTTTCAATAAAATAATTATTGCGCAACCCGGATAACTCTCATAAGCTAAATAAAATCAATAAAAAATCCTGAATTTTTCCTTAATTTTAACACAATTTTAGGTCTTAAAACATATTTTAAAGTCAATTCATTAAGGGTTTTTAAATTAACAAATAATTTAAAACCTCATGAAAAATTTTGTCAATTGAACAACTGATTTTTCATTATAAGCAAAATTTACTTGAACTTTATCAAGGTCCAAAAATATTTGAATTAATTTAACAAAATAAATTGATCTAGTTAAACAAAATAACTATGAGCAACTAAATTCCCAAAAATACAAAGAAAAAAAAATTCAAGGAATTTGTTCTCCAAGGATTTTCAGTGGTCTGATATGGTGTTCTAAACATCTCATATTAATTTCAAAAATTAATAGTCTATTTTGGCTATTTTAAGCAATCAAAAAATATGCACATAAGTATAAATTCTATGTTCTAAAATATCAAAACAAAAATGAGATAATTCATAAAAAAAATTCTCGAGTCTCCAAACATTGTACAAAAACACCTTTCATTAAATTCAAGAATTAACAACTTATTTTGTTATATTTTAAGCAATTAATATCGCGTACTCAACACAATCTATGCTGTAAAATATATCACAAAGAGTGAGAAAATTCATAAAAATAAAAAATAAAAAAATTCTCAAGCTACCACTAGTGTGCTAAACACATTGTGTTAATTTCATGAACTAATAATCAATAAGAATATTTTAAGCAATTTAATACGTGTATAAAAACACATAGTTATATGCTCTAAAACATTAATATGATTAAGATAGTTTACCAAAATTAATCTATGGGTCATACAAAATTTTGTATTGTCTCAAAACAGTGCCCCTTATATCCTTTATTAATTACAAAAATTAATAATGTATTATGGCTATTTTAAGCAATTAAATAAATGTCTATAGACATAAATCATATACTCTTAAATACCATAAATACATGATAATTTACCAAAAATTTATCTTAGAGTCTCTTACAGTGTACTACATACTATATATTAATTTTAAAAATTAATATGCATTTTTGGATATTTTAAGGAATTAAAAATACACATAAACCATATATTTCATGCTCTAAGTACAAAAAATAATGAAATAATTTATCATAAAATTATTTCTGGTCCCTTACAGTGTCCTTAATATAGAAAAAATAAATATATATATATATATATATATATTTCATATTTTCCCATAATTTTAAAGCAATTAAAATAGTTTAAAACATTAAAACCTATTTATTTTAATAGCAGAAACTGTTTTAATTATATAATAAATAATTAACTTTTTCATAAAATAATTAAAAAATATTTTAAGGACTGGGACCCAGAGGAGAACCCACACTCTCTAGACCATGGTCGTTGGACCACCGCCGACCGGCGAGTGGGCCCACTCTCCTCAGCGAGAGTGGGCATGACCCTTGACTCTGGTTCATCCCTACCAAACAAACTCAATGTGGGTTTTGGGGGCTGCTCAACCCGCTTACTTTGCAAGCCCATATCTCACTCGTTTTTCTTCGAAAACTTACAAATTTTATACCGTTGACAAGCTCTCACGGAGTACTACAAGATCATACCAAAAAATAGATTGATTGAACAACAAAATCTTCCGAAACTAGAGAGAAAAACTCTGAAAAATTTTCATTTTCAACCCAAAAACCGAATCTAGAGTTTGTTGTATCTCTCTCGTTTGAGATATTCAAGCCACGGGACTTTGTAGGGGGACTCTAAGGACCATATGAGGAACAACCATATAAAAAATTCATACCCATATTGGAGTTTTGTATTAGACCCACTTGAAAATCAAATTTTTGAAGTTTTGTACAAAAAGCTTGAAATTCGTTAATGGACAATTCAATTTTGGGTTGTATACGGGCGAATCAATAACCTATAGGCTCTGATACCAATGTAAAAATCACATGCACACAAACATGGAGTCGGGTTCAAGGCATACCTTGAGCGGAATACCCGATTCGGATAGTCTACGGTGTTGTTACGAGCCTGACAAATTCACCCACGAACGGCTGCGATCTTCAAGCCTTCGTATACTTTCTTGTACTTTACATAGGTCGTGAAGATCACTAGTAGAGCGGTCCTCATGTGTATCACGCATTAAATCCCATTGCTCTAATGGTGATGGCCAAGAAATAGAATATATGAGAGAGAGAAGGGGAGAGAGAGTTGGTTGCTATCACATCTCATAGAAGAAACCCTAATTGTGTGTAATACGCGTATATATAGGCACACAACTTAGGTTTCCAATGCCAAGCCCATTGGACTTGGTCCAAATTATGTAGGTGCAACTAATAGACCCACAATTTCTTATAATGGTAATACGTATAATTGTTGGATATATATTAGGAAGATTTGATATGATTTGATCTTATTGTGATCCTACGATTTATGGGATGTGATATTATTTTCTCCATCTCCGCCCTATAAATATAGGGGTTGGGAGGCTTGTAATGTTAACTCAATACAGTTGTATCAAAATGTAGCCTTTGGGGTTTCGTTGGGAAAAAATGTTGAGATTGTCCCACATTGGGGACTTATCTCCTAGCTATTCAATATATAAGTTCAAGGGACTACTCCACCAATTGCCAATTGGTTTAGGGTTGGATGCTCCAATTCAACATGATATCCAAGCATGTTATTGTTGGGCCTAATTTATCCACGTGTGCTCCACGTCACCTTTTCTCAGTAATCCACGTGTTTGGCTTTCAATCATGCCACACGTACGGGGGTGTGTTGAGATTGTCCCACATCAGGGACTTTTAACCTAGCTACTCAATATAAGTTCAAGGGGCTACTCCACCCATTGCCAATTGGTTTTGGGTTGGATGCTCCAATTCAACAAGAAGCCACGAACATACTATATTGAGAATTACATGTCAATTATGTAAAAGTTACCATGCTTATGTAATTAAGTGGTGATCAATGAATACCTAGGAAGATGATTTATTGTTGGGAAAAATAAGGGAGGAGAAGGAGAAGAAATCCATTTGAGAATGGATGTCCAAAGAATATAAGTGATCACGGAGTCAATGGAAGGTCTTCGGGTCTGAATGAATCATCGAACCGGTAGTTCATCGATCATGTATATGAGTTATGTGTTTATTTGTAGCATTGCACATGTTAAGCATTCAATCATGTTTAGATTGCTCACTAATTGTAATGATTAAGAAAACCGTTTTCCTTTTGTATTGTGGTAAATAACAACTACCGCAGGTTCAAAATAAGGTTCAGAAAAAGAGATGACGTGAGCTTGCGGAATGGGAGTGTCACGCCCCGAAGTACCAAAAATAGGGAAAAATAAATTTCCTTTATGGGTTCGTAGACACGTGACTGGTTGTGAGTGTCACCTGATTGTCCAAACATGCTTATAACAATAATGTGATATGGGAAAGTGACTAAGTTCAGTGGAAGCAGAAATTTAAAACATCCAAGTCTTACATCAGTAGTATATTACAGGCCAAAAAGATATCCAAAAGATACATATTACAAGACCAGCTAAACTATTACATCACTAGCATAATAATAATAACAGAACTATAACAAAAGAAAAGCTCCAAAGTCTTCAGCTGGCGAAACCGTAGCCTTCCTCGTAGTAATCTTCACTAGCATAGTCTTCAGTAGTAAAGTCAGCATCTTGATAGCAGTCGGCTCCATCTGGACCTGCAAAGGCTGGACGTGGAAGGTCCAGCGGCATGAAAAGCCATTAGCGGTTAAGCTAAGTGAGGGTCCCCTTAAGGTTACCACCACTTAAGGTAAGTTATTCTTCATCTCTTCTTATTTCTCGAAACCATATCTCGTTCATCATTTCTTATTCTCGATACTATGTCTTGTTCGTCTTTTCTTATTCTCAAAATCATGTCATATTTGAACCCAATCATTCCTTTTGAAACTTAATCCAGAACTGAACTGACCAATGACATTGACTGAAAGAAGACTTAACTCCAAACGCATTTACTGGTCAAGAAAGTACAACACTCAACAATGAATAGTTAACTGTCGCCCAACTGGCACTCAAACTGTCACCCAAATGGCATTCAAACTATCGCCCAAATGGCATAAGTGTGCGGGACATTAACAATCTCTTGGGCGAACACATCATGCCAATCCTCAGGTCGCCCGCACGTTACCGAACACGTCATGTCGATCCTCAGACCAAGGGTACGGGAAATTAATAATCACTTGGACGAACACGCCATGCCGATCCTCAGGTCACCCGTACATAACCGAACACGTCATGCCGATCCTCAGTCCAAGGGTGCGGAAAAATAATCAACCACTTGATCGCACACGTCACGACGATCCTCAGGTCATCCGTACTTGACTGAACACGTCATGTTGATCCTCAGATCAAGGGACAAAACATAACTCACCAATCGACTCCATGGAATAATCGAGAGACCAACTTTGCAAGAATTATCCAAACACGACACAAAAGTTTACGAATCAACTTTGACCAGTAGACACACAACTAGTGTAATAACCTGCATTTAATTTTAAGTTTAGCATGTTCATATTTAATTTGTATTTGCATTGTCATAATTAAATTCATTTAGTATTGTCTACTTTCATTTTAATTACAGTCCTCATGTTTTGAATCTAATTTCTTATGATATTTCATATTTAAAATTCTTTTGGGGTCAAACCATAATTTCCACAAATATAGAAAACTCTTTCTATAGATTTGAAAACTGTATCTATACTTTTTAAACAACTGGAAATTTAATTCCTACGTGAACATAACTTTCTGTGTTTTTATTTCAACCGTAATATACCAGTTTTTATTTTTAATCTGCGTTTATACCGCGTCGTGGGTGAGAGAGCACGTGAGCTCAACCTCGCCGGATAAAATCCGGGCTTTACTTGGAGCCCAATTTCTCTATACAGTATATATATGTGTATATAACTCTCAACTCTCAATTTTTCTCACAGTCTCTCAATTCTCTCAACTCTCTGTCTTTCTAATTCACTTTTATTCTCTCAACCTCTCCTGGTCTCTCAAGACACACACACAGATAGTATATATATACACTCATACATACACATAGTTATATATATATTGATATATCAAATCAAGAACGTGAAGAATTCATAGACGACGGAAACTTCGGCGGAAAATTCTCGGTTTCAAATTCTCTGTATAATCACCTCGGTGAGTATTATAAACTCACTCTCAATGTAAATATATGTATATTTCAGTATATGTATGTGTGTATATGTGTATATATATGTGTCCACCATTGAAGCTTTGAAAATTGGAGTTTTATAAAAGTCAACCAAAATCAATTCCGTGAATTGGGAATGAAAGATCTTAGTCCCATTAAGCTGTGGTTTGAATACTACAGCCTAATTCACCCGTATCGCGACGTACCGTTGATTTAAAGTTTTATCACCTCTCAGTTTTACGTGAAATTCGAGAGCTACGATTGAAATTAGTTAAAACCGATCACGTATTCATAATCCTTGTGGAAAAATGAAGAAATCCATATATTACATGTCTTGGTTGAAGCAGAATTCAGAAATGGGTCAAAAACTGGCTCTAAATTCGTAATAGGGGAGAAACTGCTGATGCCAATCGATTGGCATGTTTACCAATCGATTGGTATGGGTTCCAATCGATTGGTAATGGTTCCAATCGATTGGTATGTGTTCCAATCGATTGACACCTTTGTCAATCGATTGACACTTTTGTCAATCGATTGACATTTTTCATCACTGACGACTTTTAGTAAAACGGCCATAACTTCCTCTAGAAAACTCGAAAACGCACACGGTTTGAAGCGTTGGAAACTAGACTCAAAGACCTTTCTTTTGGTATGTAATTCATGTACAAAAATTATAACTCATTTTTTAGGGCATTGCTTCAAAGTAGACCCACTTGTGTTCTAACAGCGATAAAAGCATTCTTTGATGAATTCACCGGTTGTTTCATATAAGATTTGATTTCTTCTCGTATATCTATGGTTATCGTTCCCAGTACTTTTTATTTCTGTATTAAGTCACATATCATTCATGTGGAGTCAGTTGTACATGCATGGTGAGTGTTGGTCAGTATGGAAAAGAGTAATGGACAGTGTGGTATAGTGAGTGCGGTTGAGATTGTGTTGTGGACACTCCCTGGTAAGTGAGTACCAAAGTGTGTTGTGATTGAGATTGCGGCGAGGGTGTCTTTGAAATGCGACGGTGGCAAAATTGGACACTCCCTGACGACCATGGTAGCGTCAAAGTGTGTGAAGCCGAACTTGGACATTCCCTGGCACCCATGGTAGTGCTAAAGTGTGGCCTACGGACACTCCTTGATACCCGAGTCTGGATACTGCGTGAAGGTTCCTCCGGTATTTTCATGGCAGATTAGGTATTAAAGTGTGAGGCATTGGACACTCCCTGGTACCCTGGACCAAAGTGTGAGGTAAATTGGACATTCCCTGGCATCCCTGTGCTAAAGTGTGGCTATCGGAGTATTTCAAAGATACTGGTGTGTGATAGTGGATTGTTGGGTTTTGTCGAGAGAAAATAGTCGGTAAGATGAGTTTGGTGCATTGTTTTCATACACGGTCACATATATGTGAATTATAGCTTTCAAATGATAGTGTTATTGTTTTCTAAAATGAACTCTTTACTCTAATGTAAACTCGTTGAATTAAATGGGAATTTGAAAATGGTAAATGAGTATGTTTTACATTCAAAGTTATGTTTTTAATACTCACCAGCTTCTTGAAGCTGACGGCATTGATGCGCCCTGGACATTCGTGTTCAGGCTTTTCAGGTTTTGATCAAGCGGAACATTATGATCATACAAACTGAGAACGACTGCTTTGGATGATAGAACTGTTATCAATATCCTATGCTTTAAGTTATAAACTGTTTTATAATAAGGATGACTGTAATAGACGATAAGTTATTGTTTTCTTTCAAGGCGGTCTGTGCCTTTAGATGACCCGTACTGTAATATCTATTAAGTTAAAAAAAATTTATAAGCCTTGATTGCTCTACTCTGATTAATGGTTTTATCTTGTTCGACGTTTGGGACGGAATCGATCCTTCAAACTGTCGCGACCTACGGGTCCATAAAGGAAATTAAACGCTTTCCATGTCTCTTATTCACATTAAATCTGTTATCGAAGGTTTTATCATTATTTTACGCGTTCGCACGTTTCGTAGTTTAGTTCATTAATATCATCCATTTATAACCGTTAATATTTCGCTATACGTCCGACATTCCGTTTTCCTCTCAATATACTTACGATGGAAACTTTCCCGATCATTCATCATCGCAACAATCATGCCATACAATATACTTATAGTTTGGGTATGAACTTTCCAACGGTCATTAAACTATATTCACGTAGCTTATGGATTTATAATCATGGATTTAATATCAATAAAACATATAGATGAAACCATTAACATACTCATCTACGCGATAGCACTACCATAGCATGAGATTTTCATAACAACACATGTACTGGAAAACTAGCATCAACAATCAACACCATGCATAAACAAAACATTATACAAAAAGTTGTACAATCTGCCAAGATACATTTTCACTGTGTTGGCTGAATTAACATGATTTATTTGGGCATGATAAATTGCTTTGTAGATCAAACTCAAAACTACAACATTATAGATAATAGGAATATATTCATATGCAAAAAAAAATCTAGCTTCAATTACATTTTTGAGCTACTCAAACTATTTATTTTACAAGACATTTCTTATATCTCGGACTGTTCTGTCCCAGATTTATAGTACTGCATTGTACGTGACTTTCACCTATAAAGGAGGGGTTTTTAGACTGAGCTATAGAAGGGTTATTTGTAGATAAATGCGATAGTTTCTCCACAAAAAAACCTAGCTTAATTCTCATTTTTAAGCTGCACAAAACATTCATTTTACTAAACTATGTTCTGCTGAGAGTTTCAGTTTCTCAGATTTATAACTCTGCGTTGTACATGCATTTCACCCATGAAGGAGTGATTTCTAGACTAAGCTATAGAAGGGTTATTTGTAGATATATGCGTTATCGTTTACCACAAAAAAACCTAGCTTAATTAGGATTTTTGAGCTGCACAAAACATTCATTTTACTAAACTATGTTCTGCTGAGAGTTTCAGTTTCTCAGATTTATAACACTACGTTGTACATGCATTTCACCCATGAAGGATTGATTTCTAGACTGAGCTATAGAAGAGTTATTTGTATATATATGAGTTATATTTTACCACAAAAAAACCTAGCTTAATTCGGATTTTTGAGCTGCACAAAACATTCAGTTTACTAAACTATGTTCTGCTGAGAGTTTCAGTTTCTCAGATTTATGGATTTGTCTTGCATGTCATGAAAACTTCAACACAACAACATCAAACTTCTACTAAACATTAGTACATATTATATGTGTTCTAAATTGAGTTAGATTACTCACAATTACTCACAATTTACTCACCAAAGCTTGAAATTAAGCTTGATGTTGTTCTTGAGCTTGATAGAGCTTGAACTCAACTTTAGATGGTGTCACCTTCTTCTTCTCCTTGTTTTTCTTCTATATCTCCATGGGATTTTTAACTCCCAGCTCTCTATCTTATCTTATGTGCAGATTATGAAGACAAGAGTGTTAAATGTGTGTGTGTATGCATGTAGGTGTGCTTTATATAGGAGAGATGCATATGCTAGGTGTCATGGAGCATATGTACATGCTATGCCATGTGTCCAACAAGTGGACATGTGTCCAAGAGGGTGGCATGTGGTTGCCACATGGCCGGCCATGTGGGCCAATCTCGGGTTGTATGCCACTTCCTCGATTTACGTGCATAAGTTCCTCGATATGCGTGTTGGTCTCAAATTACGTGCAAACTGGTAATATTTCTAATGTCCGGGTCCGGGTACGGGACTAAGTTAAATCTTATTATGGTCGAGTCGGTATGGTTACTACAGTCTATATGGTAATACTACAACACGTCCATACCGTCACGTAATTAAAATAAAAATATAATAATATAGTGGGTCCAATACAGAAATTAGAAAAAGCTGATATTATAATGACAGAAAATTACAGGTGTTAAGGGAGAGACTTGGGATTTTTTCATATGTTTATAACCTTGTTAAGCATGTACCTTGATGCTTTGAGAATTCAGAGACTTATGTTGTAATATATATATAAGTTGTTGGTAGTTTTGGAGTTTTGGAGTTTTGCTTTGGAAATTCTATGTGTTCCTTGGGTTGCAACTAAGTGCTTGTTAGATTAGTTGGATTCTTTCAGCAAGTCCGAAATGTTGTCGTAACTATGTTGAATAAGTTCTTAATGTAATAAAATGGTTTGCAAAGTTTACAAACTTCTTTCCAATAAGTTTTCCATGTTTGTGCAACTTGGCAATATTTGAGGTTTAATGGTTTGCCATGATTCAATTGTGGTTATATTGGAGTTTTACATGTTTGGAAACACTTAGATATGTTTTGGAAATGCTCAAGTTTGTTTGGAATGGTTTTGATTTTCCAAAGTTCCATGAGGTTTTGTTTTGATTTGTGATGTTTTTAAACTTGTAAAATAGAGCTTTTAGCATCAAGAAACCAATTTTGCATAACCGGATCGATTCGGGTTTATAGGGTGGATTGATCTGGGCATTTTGGGAAACTTTCTACTGGTTTTTAGCATAACTGATCGATTCAGGTTTATAGGGCAGATCGATCCACCCACTGCACGTCAATCCTTCAAAGTTTCGGAGAGATCGCATGAGGTATGAACTCTAGATCTATGAAATATATGGAAATTCCATGTTTGGAATATCGACTTTGATATTTTGGATCTAGATGAAATTCATGTGTTAATTATGCACGTGAAATTATATGAAAAACATGTATAACTGTTTATGTGAGCATGTTATATGTCTACCTGGGTCAGAAGGGAATTTGGTGCAAATTCATCTGGGGTTGTAAGCTTCTTGAACCTTGAGGATTTGATGATTTAATTTGTGGCTGTGTCCGGTATGGTGGAAGGCCCAACCAGGACACGATACCTGGTATGGAGGAAGGCCCAACCAGTGTACGGGATGCATGGGAGAGGTGTGCCTTCCACGACATCGGCTTCATTTATCGGATGAATGCGTACCACTCACCCTAGAGACTGTTTCTGTGTGTTTTGGATGTTTTAAACAATGAATTGTCATATAAGCATACATGTGGAATTGTGCACTCAGCATATAGTTGAGCAGTGGAGATTTATTCCATTGCTGGTGATAAGAAGCGAGGAAAGAAGAAGCGTGAGGAGTGAGGCCGAGGAATACCGGGGGAACACTCTTATTTATACTTTTGTTTTCTTTCCAACTTGTAATAAGAATTGGGAGAAGTAGCATGTTGTAATCGAATCTTGTTATGGGTTGGATTAGTACTTGTAATCCTTAGTAAACACATTTGTATATATGTTTTGAATCGTGGATTATAATCGTGTTAAGGTTGGGAATTGGTTTAGAGACCCTTGGTATAGAATGCTGTAGATTTGGGCATTTTTGAGAGGAATCAGTCGACTGGTCCGTATTTCAGTCGACTGGACCTCTGTGTTCTTGAGTTATTTCTTTCAGTTTTTGGGGGCTTCAGTTGACTGGATGGGTTATTAGTCAACTGGTTTCTACACGAAAACGCCACATTCTACATGCATAGTGTCCAGTCGACTGGACAAGGCACCAATCGATTAGAAAATTGGGGCCCTAGTCAACTGAGTCCCTGACATAGTCGACTGGACAGGGCCTTTGGACTTTTCTTACTTTCTGTTTTAGGTCTCCAGTTGACTGGACCGGACCCTCGATTAGTGGACTGGACCTCTTTTTCAAAATTGAATTCTTTTGGAACTTTTCCAATTGGACAAAACTTTTTATAACTCTGATTTTAATGGATTTTACTTATGTTTTCCACGTGTCCTATTCCTACGTGTAGCAGGATGGGTCATGACATTTATTGGTATCAAAGCTATAGGTAACAAAACTTGGGAACGTTCGACGACGAATGGAGTGTTGAGTGAATTGTCACATGTTCTAGAGTGCATCCATACATTGTAGAGATGTTTGATACATATGTATATTGTTTTACATACATGAGATGTTATTGTTGTGCATGCATAGTGTTTATGCATCGAGACTTATAGGAGTTACAATATGGGTAACCGAGAATTATCGCCGCATACCCGACATATGAATAAAATGACTGAAATGATTGGGAATATGGGAGATATTATTCGGAATATAGCAGAACGATTACCTCCAACGCCTGATTAACAATGTCTACCTGTGCAAAATGAGAGACGAGATAGCTTTGGAAAAGCGACCTGATTTTGTATTAGAACAAGGAACCCTGAAATTTGAAATTCGGTTATATGTACCAAATGTGAAAGACTTGAAAGAGAGAATTCTAGAGGAAGCTCATAGTATGAGAAATTCAGTTCATCCAGGAAGCAACAAAATGTATCAGAACCTGCAGGAAAACTTTTAGTGGAAAGGTATGAAGCGTGAAATTGCTAAGTATGTTTTTGTGTATTCCGGATGTCAGCAAGTGAAAGCAGAAAGATAAGTACCGGCATGACTACTATAGCCATTACCAGTATCATAGTGGAAATGGGACGAGATTACTATAGAATTTGTTTTGGGATTTCCGCGATCTTCCAACAAGAACGATAAGATTTGGGTTATAGTTGATAGATTGACCAAATCAGCTCATTTTCTACCAATCAAGACGACTAAATCTTCAAGGTTGGCAGAATTATATGTGAAAGAGATTGTGAGACTACACGGAGTTCCAGAAGTGATTGTATCAAATCGTGATAGTAGTTTTACGTCGAGATTTTGGAGAAGTCTACAGAAGGCTATGGGTACTAAACTGAATTTCAATACTGCATTTCATCCTCAGACTGACGGACAGTTAGAGTGCATGATCCAGACGTTAGAAGATATGCTTCGATTGTGTGTTCTAGATTTTGGGAGTGATTGAGAGAAACATCTCCCGTTAATTGAATTTGATTACAACAACGGGTTTCAGTCAAGTATCGGAATGGCATCGTATGAAGCTTTGTATGGCCGTAAGTAACGATCACCAGTTTGTTAGACCGAGGTTGGAGAAAGAAAGTTACTAGGACTTGAGTTAATATAGGTATCTACTGAGAAGGTAAAGCTGATCCAAGAGCGACTTAAGGTAGCTCAGAGTCGTTATGAGAGTTATGCAGACTCGAAGCGACAACCAATGACCTTTGAAGTAGGAGACTTTGTTTACTTATGAGTGTCGCCGTCGAAAGGCATTGTCCGATTTGGAAAGCGGGGGAAGCTCAACTTGAGATTTGTAGAACCTTTTGAGATCCTAGAGAAAGTCGGGTCGGTGGCTTACAAATTGGCTTTATCATCGGAGTCGGAACATGTGCATAATGTATTCCATGTATCAATGTTGAGACGTTGCATATTAGATGCGAGTAAGATCATAGTACCTGAACCATTGCAGATCTAAGAGGAATTATCTTAAATAGAACATCTAGTAGAGATCTTAGATTGAAAGGAGCAAGTCTTGAGAACGAAGACTATTCCAATTGTGAAAGTATTGTGGCGTAGCCATACGATTGAAGAGGCTACATGGGAAAGTAAAGAACAAATGAAGAATGAGTATCCGTACCTGTTTGACGCATGAGGTATAAGTTTAGGAACAAACTTCCTTTTTGGAGAGGAGAGTTGTCACACCCATTCTAGAATTTCCATACTTTTTAATATGACGTTGTGCTAACATGTGAATTATTAATCTTTATTAATAATTGAGAGGAGGTTGACTGTGGGTCAACGGTAAGGTGTCAAGTGGAGACACGGGAATCTGGTATATACTTTATATGTCATTAACATAACTAAATGGCATTTATGTGATTTAAATGTTATTTGAGTTATCTGGTATGTTATGAATAGTAAATTATACCTGTGTAGTATAATTTTGGTAGTTTTGATATTGTTAGATGTCATTTTGAATACTGTGGTGAGAACGTGAGTGTTACGTGCTTAAAAAGGTAGGTAGTATAGAGATTTCGCGAAACTTAGTTTTGGATCCTTATTTTGGACCCAAAAGGAACTTGGACAGAAACTTTTATAAATTTTAGTTTTAACTCGTGAAGTCATAAAATGGACGTGTGTGACGTTCTATGAGTTAATTAGAAGTTTTGAGAACTCGTGAGAAGGTAAACGTAATTTTCGAGAGTCGTGCGTATATATAGTGGTGGATGAGAATTTCATTATTATTCACAACTTTATAAAATATCTTAGGAGGAGAGAGAAAAAGGAGATTTTATTGCCCCGAGCTTCACGACGCCGATCGACGACCATTTGTCTGTCAGATTTTTGCCAGATTTGAGATTTGAACTCCTCGAGGTAAGACCTATGTTTTGTTACCTCTTAGGCCGCATTTGGCTTCTTCTTTTTTTTTTTTCCCCCTGAAAATCTAATTTCTAGAATTTTAAGGAAAACCCAGTGAAACTTATAGGATTCGCGTATAACTTGAGATCCGACGTTTATTCGGGTCTCTAGTCGATCCTTCAAAAGTTTCGGAGAGATCGCACGAGGTATGAATTCTAGATCTATGAAATATATGAAAATTTCATGTTTTGAATATCGACTTGAAATTTTGGATCCGAACAAAATTCATGTGTTAATTAGGCACGTTAATTATGCATGTGAAATTATATGAAAAACATGTATAACTGTTTATGTGAGCATGTTATATGTCTACTTGGGTCAAAAAAGAGTTTGGTGCAAATTCATCTGGGGTTGTAAGCTTCTTGAACCTTGAGGATTTGATGATTTGATTTGTGGTTGTGTCCGGTATGGAGGAAGGCCCAACCAGGACACGATACCTGGTATGAAGGAAGGCCCAACCAGTGTACGGGATGCGTGGGAAAGGTGTGCCTTCCACGACATCGGCTTCATTTATCGGATGAATGCGTACCACTCACCCTAGAGACTATTTCTGTGTGTTTTGGATGTTTTAAACAATGAATTGTCATATAAGCATACATGTAGAATTGTGCACTCAGCATATAGTTGAGCAGTGGAGATTTATTCCATTGCTGGTGATAAGAAGCGAGGAAAGAAGAAGCGTGAGGAGTGAGGCCGAGGAATACCTGGGGAACACTCTTATTTATACTTTTGTTTTCTTTCCAATTTGTAATAAGAATTGGGAGAAGTAGCATGTTGTAATCGAATCTTGTTATGGGTTAGATTAGTACTTGTAATCCTTAGTAAACACGTTTGTATATATGTTTTGAATCGTGGATTATAATCGTGTTGAGGTTGGCAATTGGTTTGGAGACACATTTCTGAGAGGAATCAGTCGACTGGTCCGTATTTCAGTCGACTGGACCTCTATGTTCTTTAGTTATTTCTTTCAATTTTCGGGGGATTCAGTCGACTGGATGGGTTATTAGTCGACTGGTTTCTGCACGAAAACACCATATTCTGTATGCATAGTGTCTAGTCGACTGGACAAGGCACCAGTCGATTGAAAATTGGGGCCCCAGTTGAGTGGACAGGGCCTTTGGACTTTTCTTACTATCTGTTTCAGGTCTTCAGTCGACTGGTCAGTCAACCGGACACTCGATCAGTTGACTGAACCTCTATTTCAAAACTGAATTCTTTTGGAACTTTTCCAATTGGGCAAAATTTTTTATAACTCTGATTTTAATGGATTTTACTTATGTTTTCCACTGCTATTTTACTTTAATGGAATTAGATGAGCCTTAGTGGTGTGCCACGTGTCCTATTTCTGCGAGTAGCGTTTTGGGTCGTGACACACACACACACACACACACACTCTCTCTCTCTCTCGATCTCTCTCGAAAGGGCAAAGGCTCCCACCCATCATGACTCCATGCGGAGGTTACTGGAGGAAGACCGTAGACCATATATATTTAAAGTTACTTTAGAGTCCAAGGTAATCAAATACCCCCTTAGAAAAATATATCTACATCTACAAGACTACATCTACCATTTAGAATTTCTGATCAACATCTACCCTTAAGAGGGCTTTTTCTGTTTTTGTTTTGTTTTTTTTTTTTCTAGAAAAGGGCTTTCCAGTGATTGAGGGTTGCCTAAGCTGATTTGTTTGTTATTTATCAACTAATTATTCAATGTGATTGAGGATTGCCTTAAAAAAAAAAAAAAAAAAAAAAAAAAAACGGTTGAATTTCAATCGAATTTTCGAATCGAACCTGAACAATATTTTCGGATTTCGACATCAAGTATCCCAATCCGAATCCGTACAAACCCGACCTGAGCTATTCGGTTGGAACCCAATTGTCCGATCCCCAAACTTGTACTAGGGGTACCTCATCCCTCCATTTTACCTTTTTTTTTTTGTTTTTTAAAGGTAAACCTCTCCTGTGACTAGGGATGGCAACGGGTCGGAGTTGGTACGGAGTTCCCCTATACTAACTCCTACTCCGTTTATTTTCCTCCTACTCTGACTCCACCCCATTCCGTTTAAGTAAAATACCAACTCCTACTCTACTCCTACTCCTACTCCATTTACTATCGGGTACTCTTATTACACTCCTACTCTGTTTGTTAATCACCATTGTAAAATTAAATGTTCTTTTATAATTCAAAACCCACTCAATTTTAGCTTGATTTCTTAAAAATCACTCACGCAAATGATTCTAAATTTGTAAATCACAATTCAGAAATTAAATATTAATATTGAAGAGAAAGAGATGTACATATATGTCCTAATTTGTTGTAAATAACTGTAAGTATGAGAGTAATTTAGTAACTTAATGAATTAATCGGGGCGGGACGGGTTTTAAATGGTAGTATTTCATGGATACCAACTCCGCCCCGACGCCTATAGGGTTTTTATATTTCCATACAAAATCCATTCTTACTCCTATTATAACTCCTCAAAACCTGTTCCATTAGGAGCGAGACGGGGCGGAGGTCCAGCGGGGCGGGGTAAATTGCCATCCCTACCTGTGACATTTACAGTGATGATTGCTATCATTCCACGACACCGATTTGGGTGAATAAGCAGGACCTTCCTTCCACATAAACATAAGAGTAATGCTAGATGCACAAAAAAAGTGCACAACGAAATGCACAACCTGCTTTAATTTGTTGGACCTCGTGTTGAAAAAGCTGTACATTTCTTTTTTATTTTTTGTGTATACAGACTTTTCAGCACGAAGTCCAACAATTTTAAATTAATTGTGCATTATTTTGTGCAATTTTTTCTTTTTTTTTTGTGCATCAATCATTTCCGTAAACATAAATAACAAGATGTGTCTACATCTACGAAAGTGAAATGGAATACTCCACTGACAAGAAATGAAAACCGGAATAATAGCACTACTGTGTTCAACCTCAACCTCAACCCTCCCTCTTTCTGGGAACTTCCATTACTCTGTTTCTCGATCCATAATCCCTCCTGCGCCACTCCTCTCTCACCGATCACTGCTCATCAAACCAATACCTACAAACAACAACAATCACCAGCGGAAGTTCTTCACAGCCTCCTCCTCCTCCTCCGCATCAATGGGGTCTTCTTCTTTCAAGCCTGACCAAGCTAGGGTTCCTCCTGCCCTCCAATTACCTATTCCTCCACTCACCAAGGCATCCTCATCCTCAATCTTTTTCTTGATCTCAGTATATATATATATATGTAAATGTTTATATATTTGTTTTGTTGTGTCTATATATATATATTTCAGTTCAAGATTGGACTCTGCCAATTGTCAGTAACGGAGGACAAGGAGAGGAACATAGGACATGCTCGCAAGGCCATCCATGAGGCTGCACAAAAGGGTGCCCAGCTAATTCTCCTCCCTGTATGTAACTTTCAAAATAAACCTTTGTTGTTGTGTTTTAAAGACATTTTCGGCATAAGAGTATCTCAATTTAGTTGTAGTCACATCGTTCTTTTTTTTTTAATAACTTTTTGAATCTGAAATTTGGTTCCCAAGCCCTTTTCACGAGCCTACTAACCAGCCTTAATCAAGCGTGTGCACAAGCTTTATCGAGCTGAGCCCATACGTGCTCAAGCTTGACTCATTTATTATACGAGCCTGACATTCAAGTTCAAGCTTGGTTCATTTATTAAACGAGCCGAGCTGACCCAAGCCCTTATCGAACATGTTCACGAGCCCTTGTTGGGCAGCCGCTCAGCTCGTGTACACCCCTAGGCACGCCCAAGGCTCAGGCGGGCTCAACCTTTGCGCCTCACCTTGCCCTAGGCAAAGCCACTTCAAACAGCCTCGCCTAGGCGCACCTTTTCATAAAAGGCCAAGGCACAAAACTCGCGCCTCAATAAAAGGATGCATCAATAACTTAATTAGGCATGAAACTATTCATACTCAATTAATATTAACTTTAGAGCCAACTCTTGACCCACCTCTTATTACCTTTGGACCCATATTAAGACTCATATTAAGACCCATTACTTCATTACAACTTCCTAAACACTAGGATCACATTTGAGAATGGAAGAATATTCTTCTTTGTGACAACACTAACTCGTGTATTGGTTATTTGTTTCTCAAATTTAGAGGACAAGAAAAGAGAAAGCGAAAAGCCTAATTGTACAAATCTTTATAGGAATTAAATTTGTAATTTTGTGATAGTTTCATACTTGATTGGTCTCCATTGTATTATTTTAAGGTTGACGATTTTGTGAAGCATCATGGAGACAGCTTACTCGTTGGTCAATTGAGCTAATAGGTCAAAATATACATTACTTCGATGTTCAAGCAATTTATACGTATATGTTAATTGTTGACTTCTTATAGGTAAACATATTTAATTTATAAGTTCTGTGCACCTCACTTCGCTCAGGCTCGCGTTTTTTTCTACGCCTTGAGCCTAAGCCCCGGAAGGCATTTGCGCCTAAGTGCGCTTTGCGCCTTTAATATCTATAAAATACCTCATTTAATGGGAGGTGCCTTTCTGAATCAAGATGTGGTCCATTAGTCAGTGTTCTAAAAATCGGCCTAGGCGGCCGCCTAGTCGGCGCCTAAGCGCTAGGCGGTGCCCCGCTGCCTGGATTTCCTCCTAGGCGTTTGAAAAATCGCCCAATATATTAGGCGGGGGCCTAGGCGGGTTTAGGCAGGTCTAGGCGGGCTGGGGTGAGATTGTAATTTTCGTAAAATAAGAAGGAAAAAAATTTACTCTCACGGTTACATCTAACATTAATGTATATATATATACAGTTAATATTTAAGTTAATTATTAATAGATCCCTAATAGTTTTTTAATTAAAAACCTTCTCATAGTGTTTACTTATTACCAAAAAACACCACAAAATCTTTATATAGATCTATTATTTAGACCCAAAATCTATAATTATTCTTAAATAACACCACATGCCTGATATATATATCTATTATATAATTAATTTTATTGAAAAAAAAAATCCGCCTAGGCCCCCCTCAGCCGCCGACTAGTGCCTAGTGATTTTTAGAACATTGCCATTAGTTGCTTCTCTTTTCCAATATTGAAAAAAGAAAGGTTTGGCTATGTCAGCTTATAATGAAATACTACAAGTTTCACTAATTGCTTGTCTGGCATTCTTATGGAAAAGAAGTGATATGTTCAAACTTCAAACTGAGATAACTAAGGCTACTGTTGGAAGTTTGGAGCTAGAAATTTACATTACGAGCTTCGGGTTATGATTGTGCTGTTTCTGCATTCTCATTTCAGGAAATATGGAATAGTCCGTATTCAAATGATAGCTTCCCAGTTTATGCTGAGGACATTGATGCTGGTGGTGATGCATCTCCTTCAACAGCCATGCTCTCTGAAGTTGCTTCCCTTCTAAAGATCACGATAATTGGTGGATCTATACCAGAACGATGTGGGGATAGATTGTACAATACTTGTTGTGTCTTTGGCATCGATGGAAAGCTGAAAGCTAAACACAGGAAGGTAATTTTCTATCCCCTCTTTCACCATTACATGAAAGGATACCTCACAATATAATTATCAGAGAGAGTTCAAATCTGAGTGCTCAGGTCTTTGTAAGCACTCTATATCTTTTAATGGCACTTATGAATGTATCAACCTAGTCATTTCTGGGTCCTTATACCTATCCTGAACATCTCTGATCGGGAAGCTGGAGTGTGATCAAATAGTTCTGAGCACTGTGAGCAATGAAAAAAAGTAGTTCTGAGCAACCTGATTTGGTTGTCATCTTTTTGGTGACGAAGGTTCTTTGTATCAGATGATCCAAATCATTACTTTATGGTGGTTGTTACTGACTATTTCCTAAATTGGGCTTGACTATCGCAGTGGATGTCATCATGGTGGTTAGAATCGGTCGGTTCGTAGGAATTGATCCGAGTTTCATACAACCTAATACATACGATTTATGATTCAATAAAGGATTCATGAATTTTGAACTTTTCAAGTTCCAGTTTTTAGTGGAAAACTTTCAACATTTTGAGCCTCGATATTGCAGGAAACATATATTATTTGAAGAATTGTACATGTGTTTCTCTATGTATGTTACTATTTACTATTTATTTTCTAGGAAAGTGATTCTTACAGTACACAATTCGATACATTTCAAGATTCGGTTGACAATTTGTCAACCATGGGTGCCAGAATATCATGACACTGCATGTCTGTTTCATGTCTATGTTTGTGCTTCAGAATGAAACTCCGGGTCCAAGGCCACGTACAACCTACTAATTGACATGGAATGTCAGATGCATCACAAGTTAACCTTTTCAAAAAGATTTAATGTCTCATTATGTTTCTATGAGGATCTGTGATCTGGAATACGTATGTCGCAGATACACCTCTTTGATATCGATATTCCCGGGAAGATTAGCTTTCAGGAATCAAAGACTCTTACAGCAGGGGAGACTCCTACCATTGTGGACACAGGTTTGTTTTCCCTAAATGTCATGAAAATTTTCCCCAAACCTTCCAACACTATGATCTCTATTCCAAAATTTTCAACTTCATGAATGGCTGCATAATTTTTTAAGGGGGCACACAGTCTCCTAGAAGGGTCACGTATCTATGTTTGAGACCGTGACGAACACAAATATGTGCTTTCTGTCGTGCATATCAAATGGCGCTGAGGCTTTTTTTGAAGTTTTTTGTACCGTGACCGATGTTAATATCATTGTCGTAATTGCTCTTCCAAGTTCATCAATAGGGGAAATGTTTTTTCCGTTATTTTTTAAAGCTTTTCCCATTGCTTTATGTTTTACCTTTGGGAATATCTTGCACCAATGTTCTCCCTCAATCCTAGTACTGATTCATTTTGCTTACTGTAGGCTGTGGGTAAATCATACCATCTCATGCATAAGTGATTATCTAACAGAATCCCACATGGAATGTTTATCCAGACAACAGAAATTGGTTTGCCTAATTAACCTGCTGGACTCTGTGGATTCTGAAAGTTGGAGGGTTGTAAATCAAATGCGTTGGATCTAGTTGCTATCAAAGCCATCAGTTTTTTTTTGTTCTACAGTAGGAATAATTTCTAACCAAATCTCTATCTTCTTTCGATGATGCTAAGGAGATGTAAAAGTTTTTCGTTTGTATTGTTTTGTGAAATACACTCTCTGTTTTAGAAAATAACCTTGGCTTGTTTTGCAGAAGTTGGGCGTATTGGTATCGGTATATGTTATGACATTCGGTTTCAGGAACTGGCAATGTTATATGCAGCCAGAGGTTTGTTTCTTCCCGAGGTTTCTTCTTGCTAGTTGTTCTCCAACATGAATTATTAAAAGTTCCATTTGATTTGTAGGAGTTGCCTGACGACTATTTGACTAAGGCTAGTCATCTATGATCTATGTAATCGTGCTACTCCTGTATCTACATATCATGTTGTCAAAAGCTATATTTATTTTGAATAGGGAGTAAAGCGGATACATTAAATAAAGAAAACAACTTCTTGACACTGTGTTTGGTTTGAGAGAAGTGGAGAGAAGAGAACATAAAGGAAACCCAATCCTTCCTCTTCTCGTGTTTGGTAAGTTAAGTTGGGAGAGAAGGGAAGGTTAATGGAGACAAGTGGAAGAAAGTAAGGGGGAAAAGCCCATTTTTGCTTTTCTTCAAATTGGTGAGATTTGGAGAAAGCCACCAGTATGTATCTGAATGTTTTTGCTTATTGCAACCTATCTCTAACATTTGGTTCGTTAGACTAGTTTGGTCTATGTCAGACTTATGAGCTTTCTTTCTTTTTTTTTACCCTTCTTCTTCCTCTTCTCTCTCTCTCTCTCTCTCTCTCTCTCTCTCTCTCTCTATAAGGAGTTTCCCTTCTCTTCTCTCCACTTCTCTCAATCCAAAGGTGTATTTAGCATTAGGGGTGGTTTATCTTTCACATGAAAGGTAGTACTTCCCATTCCTCGCGGCTTTTTATCTATGTTTCTCCTGTTTCTTGTATTTCTGTAAGAATGAGATATCAGCTAGGTTACAGCCTTTGTATATTAGCATACTTTTTTATCTCCGGTGAATTTTGCTTTGCAAGTCTGTCATCCATACTTCTACTGTCTTTAACTTTCAAGGTAGTTTTTCATCGATTGAAGTGATGATTTATGAATTATCTCACAATTTTTTAGGCTGATTGCTTTCCATTATTGTCGTAGTTTCCTTGTGGACAATTTGTGTCTACTGCCATATAGCTTTTTCCCATTCCATAATATTTAGCAATAAAATTGTGGGATATGATTCTTTCACTTTTCCTTCAGTCATAATAGTCTTCCTTCTGTTGTTAATCTTAATTAGTATTCTTTTATTTTACTCTCGTCATATGTTTCAAAAAATTCTATTATCATCATTATGGTATTTTCATGACACTAATTGTCCAATTCGCATTATGTTATCCTGTTTGATATCCACAATATTCTAAGTTTTCTACTCATTGACGGTACCATTTGTTGACATCAGGTGCTCACTTGCTATGTTATCCTGGGGCATTTAATATGACAACTGGACCGTTGCATTGGGAGTTACTGCAGAGGGCAAGGTAATTATGTAGTTATGTAATTGGCATCATTTATTTTTCTCCAAAGGTTTCTGCCTTAGATTTGGATTTCCCCTCCCTAGGTTGTAAAATCTTGCTAAGTGCAGAGTAATGTAGTGAGGTTCCGGGGCTTGTATGTGTTCAGGACGTGTCTGATACTGATACGTAAGCCACAATATTGTGTCCATGCTTCATAGCCTATATATTGGCCTAAAATCACACATTTCAAAGGACATTTTGTCCAGGGAGCTGAAAGGAGAAAATACCCTCTAATTTCAATCTTTTGATTAAAATTTTGAGTGCCGGTAAGGGCACATGAGGGTTTTTTTTTTTTTCAATTTGAGCACCTAATTTTAAGTAAAAAAAAATCAAAATTTTACCATTTACTTTCATTAGTATGGGCACCTCTTAACATATTTCTCTACCTATTATTAATTTATTATATTTAAAAGACTAAGCTTCAAAGTATAACTCATTAAGCCACAAGCATTTTGTATGACCAACTCTCTCTCTCTCTCTCTCTCTCTACTTCTATATGAGCTCGACTCACGAGGCTATGGCCTTCTCCGCTCGGTTTGTATTCAATGTGGATTGTTGGGATCAACAAATTAAACACAATATAATGAAATAGGAAGATTAAAAATAAATAAAAATGGCGGCCATATTAGCGCATGGAATGGAAGATTTAAAGCGAGACATCATACTAATTTACTCTTTGCCATGCCCGTCATACTGAACCAGAATACATAAGTTTTCATATGCCCAAGGATCTAAATTTCGTGTCGTGTCGATCGAAACACACGAAACTTTCCGGTTTCGCTGGGTACCGAGACGAAACCCTAATGGAATTACGAAATTCCCATGTGTCGCACAAAACGATATCGTTTCGGTGTGTGTCGTACGAAACACATGTTTCGCATGAAACATGTGTGTGTGTCGAATCAGTCGCAGATAGCCACAGATTCATGTGAAACTGAAAAGGGGGTTTGAAAATTGGGGAAAAGAGGAGATCACGAGAGAACAGTAAAAAAAAGAGAATTTTTAGTCTAATTTACATCACTGACCTTTTTATTCTTCATTCTTCTATATCTTCTTCTTCTTCTCCTTCTTCTTCTTCTTGATCTTCATCCCCTTCTTCTTCATCTTCATCTTCATCTTCTTCTTCGTCTTCGTCATCTTCATCTTCACACTTCCACAGTCGTGACTCTCTCTCTCTCTCTTTCTCTCTCCCCCCTTCTTCTTCTTCTTCTTCTTCTTCTTCTTCTTCTTCTTCTTCTTCTTCGTCATCTTCATCTTCACACTTCCACAGTCGTGACTCTCTCTCTCTCTCTTTCTCTCTCCCCCCTTCTTCTTCTTCTTCTTCTTCTTCTTCTTCTTCGTCTTCGTCGCTGACTCGCCGCTAGGAGGGCTGCGTCGCCTCTCGCTTTCTCTCTCTCTCTCTTTCTCTCAGTAAGTGTTTCTGTAATACTCTAAGTATATGATACAGTATATATTAGGTAATATAATACTTATATTATTAACTTATTACTAATTATACTTATATTGTTAACTTATTAGGTTATATATTAGGTTCTATAATACTTATATTAACTAGTATTACTTATATTATTACTTATATTTTTACTTAATACTAAGAGTATTAGTTAATACTAGTAGGGGGCCACTCACTCTGTAGCAGTGTTTGGTAGTTTTAATTGGTTTTAATTGATAATTTCTATGACAAATTAGTACCCTTTAGTTTTTATTTTCTTAGTAAAACATACTTGATTTTATTATAAATAAAGGGTATAAAAAAAATACAATTGGTACCCCTCCCTTTCCCTTTATAATAGTAATAGATTACTTATATTAGTACTTATTACTTATATTATTAGTCATACTTTATTTATGGATTAGTTATAAAAATACATATTTTTTAAAAAGTACTTTTTATCAAAATAATAGTGTTTTAATTATAATTATAATGTTATTACTAGATGAGTTACATCCTTATAAATATATTAAAAAAAATTAGCCATATTTTTTTATTTTTTATTAATTAGTCTTAAAATGATAAAATCTGTTAAAAAAAAAAAGAACCGTTTATAAATCTGTTAAAAAAAATTACAGTGGGCAATGATTATTTCTTATAAATAGACGCATTGATATATTTATCAAATTTTATAACTTAACAATGTAATGTCTTAAAAAAATTAATTATGTATTATGTGTAGGAATGTCAGGAAAAAATAAAGATGACATTTCACAACCAACTGAAAAAAAAGAAACGGCAACGAGATATTGGTTGGAAGCACGGGACACAGATTGGAGATAATCGGCAACATGTGCAATGCAACTACTGTCACAAACTAATGAAGGGTGGTGGTGTGTCACGTTTGAAGAAACACTTGGCTGGAGGTGATCCAAATGTTGAAAGAATTGATAAGTACCCTTCAGCAGTTTCTAAAGCAATGAGGGACTACTTGAATCGTAAAAAGAAAGAGAATGAGAAAGTGGAAGAACAAAGAGCTCAAATGAGGAGGAATTTGATCAGAACTGCTAGAAAGAGAAGTGGAATTGAAATCAATGATTCGGATGATTCAGATGATGATGATGCTATGACAAAGGAGGAGAGAGATGATTTAGAGTATGTCAAACAACAATCTATTCATGATATTCATATGGCTGGTGAAATGTATAGAAGAGCAAGGGGGGAACCTGTCACTCAAAAGGGAGGTGCAAATGCAATGTATAAACTAATGCGATCTCGTACTGTGAAAGAAGCTTGGAACAAAATGTCTACCAAATCACAAAAAAGACAAGAAGAAAGGACTCGACATTCATGAAATGACTCCTTCATTGCATCGAAATAAGGAAGTCCAACAAGCAAAGTTAACTCATTTGTGGAATCCAAAAAAGTGGGCAATGCCGGCAAAACATGCAATAACATAGTTCTTCATATACGAAAATATCCCACCATCCAAGGCTCAAGGCCACTTTTATCAATTGATGATAGATGAAATTGCATTAGCTGGTTCAGGTGTCGTAGGACCAACACCCTACGAGATTGGAGGGCCATTATTAGATGTTGAAATAGAGGAGCTAAGGGAATATTTTGAGCTTTTCAAGAAGAAGTTTGACACTTATGGAGTCACAATCATGTGTGATTGGTGGTCTTCAACTACCAGATTAGCAATTATCAACTTCTTGGTTTATTGTGATGGAAATTTTATTTTTCACCGATGTTTTAATGTTTCAAATTATGACAAGGATGCAACATTCATTTATGATATGATCGATCAGACTATTCAACAAATTGGAGATAAACATGTGGTTCAGATCATCACTGACAATGGGAGTGCATACAAGAAGGTCGGTGAAATGTTGATGGAAGTGAATCCACACTTATATTGGACTCCTTGTGCAGCTCATTCCCTCGACTTAATCTTACATGATTTTGCTGGCATTGAGGCTGTGCGGAATGTCTTAGATAAGGCAAAGAGGGTCACAAACTTTATTTACAACCACAACAGAATATTGGCAATATACTGAACATACTACAAGGGAGAATTGATTCGTCTAGGGCAAACACGATTTGGAACTAATTACATTGCTCTTCAAAGTTTTTTAGAGCATAAAAGTGGTTTGCAAAGGATGTTCACATCAGATGATTGGGGTATGAGTGCTAGTAGCAAAGACGTAATGGGGAAGCGAGTACAAGCTACTATACTTGATGCTAAATTTTGGGAAAAAGCAAAGATTGTTGTCGACATTCATGCCCCTATTGCAAAGGTTCTAAAGATGGTGGATGGGGAGAGAAGAGCTACAATGCCATATGTATATGACGCAATGATACGAGCAAGACATGCCATTACATAGATTGCCCCTAAGTCTTGCAAGAAGTATCTTGACATTGTTGATGCTCGATGGAAGAAGCAAATCATTCAGCCAATTCACATGGCAGGTATGGTAGTGAATATTTAATATGCTATATCTAGTCATTGCCATATGTAGTGACTAATTGAATATTCATGTGCTTCATTGTAGCTTACTATTTGAATCCTGCATACCAATGCGAAGAAGGTGTAGGTGTGAAAGAAAGTTTGTTGAAAGTGCTTAGAGCCGTAGTATCTCGATTGGAGCCTGATGGTAATCGTGCTTCTCAAGCACTTGCTGAGGAAAAAATGTTTCGTGAGGCAATGTATGGGTTTTCAGACCAAGCGGCAATCAGGGGGAGAACTAGGACGGATCCTAGTGAATTTTGTGCCATATTTACCAGTTTGAAACTGTTTACATTTTTAATTAACACTTATCTATTAATTACAGCCGAATGGTGGCTTTTGTATGGTACGGACGCTCCTAACTTGAGGAAGATTGCTATAAGAATTTTATCACAAACAACTTCATCTAGTGGTTGTGAAAGAAATTGGAGCACGTTTGCTCGTATTCATACTAAAGTGTGCAATCGACTCCATTATGACAAGTTAGAAAAGTTGGTTTTCGCACAATACAACATGCGGTTGAAGGTTAAACACATGTTTAAAGAACAAAGAAATCAAGAATTCCAACCAATTGACTTAAGTACTATATTTGACGATGATGAAGAAAATATGGGACTTTCAGAATGGCTAGATGACCCCGGGGATGCACTTCTAGATGAGATTGATGGCAACAGTAATCCGAATAGGCCAAATACATACGTAGCTACATGGGTAAATCACCCGAGAGATGATGGTATGGCTCAGGATAACAGTGAAAGAGGGTCAAAAGCCGTGGTAAGCAACCTATGGTTAGTAGCGATCATGACGATGATAGTGATAATGGAGATGGAAACAATGATGACGAAGACGATGATACTAGTCCAAGGTGGGAGTCCGGGTGGCAATGTTGGTTTTGCATCGCCAATACGGAGGGGTAGCCAAAGTCCTCGAGGGCCTATATTCATGGAAGATCAAGGATTCACTCATGCTACACAAGATCAAGATCATGGCTCCCGTCGTGTGCTTCAATATGAACGTGGTCAAGGTCGACATTGTAATCCACGCAATCAGAGAAATGATCCCGCACCAATTGATGCTATGGATATTGATATGATCAACACTGGCATGTCTAGTATGAGTATGAGCGGGGGTGATTTCTATGGGTAAGAATCATCATCTTCAAATGCGTATGGCTCAGAATACGATTCACATACACCTGGTCAAGTCTATACATCTGGATGTGACTCTCAAGTATCATCCTCACAAGGCTATGGACATGGCCATGGACTTCAATTTGGATGTAGTCAAGGTGATTATGAGAGGTTTAGGGCTCAATATGAGGCATGGTTTCGTACTTACATGGGTTGGACTGAGTATTGCCGATATATCCAGAACATGTATAATGTTCCTCTTGGTGAATACCCGGAGCCTGGACCAGTTTATGCACCTGCTCGACACTCTACAGCTGGTTGGATGTGAATTTGTTGGATGAACAACTATATATATTTTGGAAATGTCTCCAGGTTGGTCCTTATGTGCTTATATGTCACTTTTCTTTTCTATGAATGGTGTTTTCTGTATTCTATGAACTGCTTGACAGTAGATTGACGCCTAAATTATCAGGTATTTTTAATTTGAACTATATACTATTGATATAACTACATATATAGACCTCTCAAAGGTTTAATTAATCAATTATAAGCTTTATATGTGCATACAGTTTAGTTTGAAGTTATGTTTCCACAAGTTTCTTTGTGTTTCTAGTTTTTTCCGGTGTTTCCACATGTTTCCGAAACGTTTCCGAAATGTTTCTGTTTCCGGGAACACCGTAGCACTACACCGAAACGAAATTTTGATCCTTGCATATGCCCAACATAGATTTAAAAAGACACAATAAGCCAAATAAGAAAGCAAAGAAATCAATTTGTCTATCTTACAAAACTAATATACCATGTCGATGGAATGGGGAACAAAGTTAGAATTAGCCTATATCCAGATAAGGATATGGATACTCTAGAATTTAGAATTAGCGAACTTTTTTTTTTCTTCTTAAAGCTTGCTACATGGAATCAAAATGATCAGTCTTTTGCATCATCATACAATCAACCAAGATAAACAATTATGGTACTGCTAATTAAGCTGTCGACTAGTATTATTGTATTCAAATAACTTGGATTAACTTAAAAGTCAGGACCGAATAGAAAATAGAATAAATTTTTATTTTATTGTTAATATTAGAGAGCATATGGATGAAACCCATTGATAGATTAATTTTAAATGTACCATAACTGTCGCCTGCTTATGAACAACAGAGTTTATTCTAAACATTTTCTAATTATTCCAGTGCTTCGTGTAGCAATATTCTTACATGACTTCACCTTAGGATTCTGCATTGCAATCCCCTTCTCTCTCTGACTCGTTGTCGAGTTTATGCAAACGATGTTAAAGAAATAGAAAAAACAATTACAGATGGTAATAATATGAGCTATGATCTTGTTATCCAAAAAAAAAAAAAAAAAAAAAAAAAAATAGGCTTAAAAATACTTTAGTACCCTGCACTTATACCGAAATTTCACTTTGGACCCTGCACTTTCGATTGCAACACTTTGGGCCTCCTATTTTCAGTCTCGTTTCAATTAAGGACAATTGATCATGCCGTTAGCTAAAATACACGGAAATCATCACGTGTTGGCCACGTGCATGCTTTTTTGCATCACCTCACATGATTTTTTCCATTTCTCCCTTAAAACCTAACAGATCTAAGTAGATATTGAGAAAATCCATTACAGAGAGCTTGAAGATATTGAGAAAATCCATTACAAAGAGCTTGAAGAAACACAGGCGTAAATGAGCTACCAGCGGAATACCAAAATTGGTGCTGGTAGCATTGCCGGTTGACCGGGAAAGCAATTTTGTGGCAAATTCATGAATCGAACTTGCCATATTGATGAAGATAAGATTGGAGGGATCCTTCTAGAATATTCCAGATTTTGTAATTGATTTAAACTGATATACTTGTTATCTTGATTAGGGGTGGCAATTTTCGATCCGACACGAAAATAAACGGGTTTGGGTGACCCGTATAAGGGCTCGGGTCATAAACAAGTCGACCCGTTTGACATGATTAATAAATGGGTTGAAGCGGGTCAACCCGTCTAACCTGTTTGACCCGATTAAGTATTTAAGTGCAGTTGGGGTATTTTTTTTTTAAGTTCTAAAAATAATTTTTAATAATCTGGAAGTCTAAAATACAAGTAATATAAATAAGAACTAAAAAAATATTTATTTAAAAAATATATATATATATATATATAATTTTTTTTACCCACAAAAAAAAGAGTAGTTATCAACTTACCAAACAAGTAAATTTATATATAATAATTAATAACTAAGGTAATAAAAAAATAATAATTAATACTCCCTCCGTCCCATATTAAGAGTCTCTTTTGGGAATTCCAACTTATTAAGGGGATAACTTTGATTTTGGTGAGATTTTTAACTTTCCAATATTGCCCTTTTTGAAATTCAAAATTATAGTGTCACATCAAAAAAAAAAAGAGGGAAGAGTTGGATATTATAAAGGACAAATTTGGAAAGTGTGTATTAAAGTGCTTTGACTTTTCAAAGAGTACTCTTAAAACAGGACATCAAAAAATGGCATCAAGGACTCTAAATATGGGACAGAGGGAGTAACTAATAAGGGAGGGAAGAAGCTAGAGCCTGGAAGCATTCATGCATCAAGCATTGCATAAAATTAAAAAAGAAATAAAAATAAATAATAAAAAAAGGGCGGAAGCCCGCCAGGATTGATGGATTAGGAGGGAGACAAATTAGTCAATTAGACAAATACAACTGTTAATCTTGATTCTTAATGGATGACAAGTGAAGAAATTTATTTATACAGTTAGTAAAAATAATATTTCTTCTTATTCATTTTGTTTGGATGTGCTTAGGTGTTAATTTTATAATAGTTGTATATTGTTATATTTGTAATATTTTGGTATTTAAGATGTACGTGTTAATAGTTGATACATTTGATGGAAGACTTGTTGGTGTTCTTAGTAGGATTGTAAGCTTTTTTCGAATAACCAAACTGAGCTAACCGGTCGGTTTTATTAAAATTACCTACAACTAAAAAACCGATCTGACCACCCAAATTGGCGAAATTGACCAAAAGGCGAAAAAATCGATTGAACCGACCACTTCGGTTGGTTTTCAAAACATGAAAAAAAAATTGAAAATAAAAAAATAAAAATTCGAACTGGAACGAACCGAACCGAAGTGAACCGAACTGATGACTCCCTACACGAGTTAACCCGTGTATGACCCGGCACGATTATGACCCGACACAATTACGACACGTTAAGAATGACACGATTATGACCCAACATGACAATGACCCGACACGATAATGACCCGACACACCCGATTGCCACCCGTAATCTTGATTATATGATCTCTTTTGATCTTATCCATTATTGTCACCTTATCTCTCTTATGCACGCCCTATATAATGGGTGGAAGTTCTTGTAATCATTAACCATTGAATGATATCTCTCTCTCTCTCTCTCTCTCTCTCTCTCTCTCTCTTACTAAAATTCTAAATGGTATTCGAGCCAGGTTGGACTCTACCCCTTGTTGGGCTTTCCCTGTTGATGCAGTCTAGGGGTGTGCTGAATCCCACATCGCTCGGGTAGAGACACCGTATGTGCTTCTTATAAACTTGGGTAATCCTCCCTTCATAACTCGTCTTTTAAGGGAGAGTCAGTCCCCTGTAGGGCTTTTGACATGGTATTAGAGCCAAACCCTACTCTGGGTAAGACTTTTCTGCTTACAGTTTTTCACCACCGGCGGGTGGCAGCCCTTCGGAACTTTCGTATTGCCGGAATTCTCCGGATTCTTTTTTTATCAACCCTCAAATCAGAGGTTGAAAGTTTTAGAAAAAAAAAAATGTATATTCATATGTATATACATCCTGGATTTTGCTTATTGCTCTTCCATGGCTGTTTTTTTTTCCTTTTTTCTAGAGAGAGAGAGAGAGAGAGAGAGAGAGAGGAATAAGAGAGAAAAAAACCAGGAATTTGCAAATCTGCCCCGAAGTTTTCTATTTTTTCCAGAAACACTCGTTTTTTTATTCAAAATTACAGATTTGCCCCAAAAAAAATTCTTTTAGAAAACTTCAGAATTGTTTTTGAGGGTATTTCTTGTTGGCATTTCCTCCTCACCATCCGTTTGGGGGGGGGGGGGGGGGGGGGGTGGTGGGGGTTGGTTTGTGTGTGTTGTTTGGTTGCTGGGATTGGCTTTGGCCTTAACAAGGACTCTATTATCCAAAACTTCAGCGGTCATAATCACATTCAGTTTGAGGGGGAGAGTTGAAGACATCAATTGCAGCAAGATGCAGTTCCTCGCAACTGTATTCTTGTGTCACACGATGGGTTATTCCATGGACACAGACACATTACACCTTTTTCCGTGTGATCTTGGAGATTCTGGCAGGATTGATTAAGAGTGTATTGGTATTACGGACTCTCGAGGGGTCGCACGTGGACAGAACCACCCAAGAGGGGTCGCACGTGGACGAAACCACACAAGGAGGGGATGCTTGCACTATCAACTGTCTAAAAGGTGGAGTCTTTTAAAGAGGAGAGTACGATGATGATCTTCCATTTTCATGTTCAAGTTGGACACTTCAACAATAGGAGTTTACATGTGACCAACTTGAGGGGGAGTGTTGAAAAATGGAATATTGGGTAGCCGTAGCAAGGGCCGATCGACCGGATCATGTAAATGAGCTACCGGCAGAATACCAGAATCGGTGCCGATAGCATTGCCGGTCGACCGGGAAAGTGATTTCGAGGCAGATTCCTGAATCCGAACTTTCCATATAGATGAAGGTAAGATTGGAGGAATCCTTCCAAAATATTCCAGATTTTGCAATCGATTTAAACTGATATTATTGTAATCTTGAATATATGATCTCCTTTGATCTTATCCATTATTTTCACCTTATCTCTCTTATGCACACCATAGATAATGGGTGGAAGTTCTTGTAATCATTAACCATTGAATAATATAATCTCTCTCTCTCTCTCTTACTAAAATTCTACACTCTCTTGGTCTCCATATGTGCTTGACCATATGACGTTTTACATATGTTCTTTCATTTTTATGAGATCTCACAACTTAGGGTTCCATACAAATTGGGCAAAATGTTAGATCTACATTGTTTGAATCTTTTCTCCTTAGATCTGCATCCACCAGCAGCCACCCACTATCTTTCTATGGTTTTAGAGAGTGCTATTTAATCATTTGAAGAATTTTCAGGAATCATTGGCACAATTTATTGGTTTTATTTTTAATTTTTTGTTCAATCTTGATTGGAGAACCATCTTTCCGATCTGGGTTTCACCTTTGTGACTTTTCAATTTTTGGCTATCACATGTTTTGATAAATTGTCTCAGACAAATATACCATAATTTGGTGGTATAAATTTGATAGTCATAAACATGTGATTTAGTTCTTTAATGAACGTCATTATTATTATTATTATTACTACTACTATTATTATTATTTTTAGTCTTATTGTTGTTGTGGTTATTAATATTATTATTATTATTATTTTTATTATTATTATTATTATTTTTTTTTCATAATTGGTGAGGATGTTGTTCATGTACTGCTCTTCAAAAAAAGAGTGAGGATTAATGTACAAAACTTCAAACTTTGTTACATAATTTAATATGTTGTAATTGGTTTTTAAGAATGCATCTTGTTTGTTTTCATGTTTTTGAGCTTTATTTTAACACTTGCATGGTGATATATATATATATATATATATTTATATGGAAAATGCTTAGTGAAAAGGTATTTTGGTTATACATGAATATTTGGTTATTCTTGTGCAAAAATGGTATCTTTGGAAAGTCACGAATTTATCCGGGATTATATCATTGTCAACCAAACGCAGGATTGGACTATTTTGATTCTATACCCAGTACAATCCGGCATGTACCAAACACGGGATAAAAATTATACTGCATTATTTTATCTTGTAGTTAGTTATCCCGAGATAACTAACTACACTTTATATAATACCTCCTCATCCTATTTGGCAAATAAACGAGGCCTAAGGTATATGATCTTATCTCTCATTTTCTAGGGTTGTAAGTCTTGTAAGGAAACAACAAAATATTATAATTAGAGAGAATACAAGATGTAGCCCTTGGGGTTTTGAGGTGTGGAGTAGGTCCATTGGACTGAACCACGTTAATTTCCGTGATCTCTTCCTTTCCTTTTTCCTTTTTTCTTATTATCTGTTTCTTTAATTATTCCAAAATTCAACATTTGGGATCGCCCTTGGAGTTGGACTTGGTCTCCTTGGGGATCGGTAACCCATTCCACTGCTTTTCCCCTGTGCTCTTGGTCAAGTTGCTCCACTCTGTTGGGTCGTTAGGTCAAAATTTTAGTTTCCTATCAGTAAAAAAAGTTTTCCACACTCACCGACACCGAGTTGGGCACCCAACTTTTCATTGACGGTTGCACACCTCCTATATGCGTGCGTGCGTAATGAAAGTTCACTTACAGTATTGGAAGCGATAGTAATATCTCCTCTTTAGTGTATGTACATGCATATTCTATGATCGAGGTTAAGATGGCACCCGAATTATTCTTGGTATATAGTAGCAAGTGCTCTTTAATGGGTGACTTTTTTTTTCGGTTCCTCCCCCCCTTTATTAACCCCCAAATCTGGGGAAAAAGAAAAGAAAAGTGCATCAGTGCTGATATCCAAAAGCAATTTGTAGCTTTATTTGATGCAATCCGTGGCTGTGTAAATTTTGTACTGATAAGTGTCCCTGTTCTTCACATGCAGGGCTGTAGATAATCAGGTATCTCCAAACTCCTATTTCCTTTTATCATAATGCATTGATGTCTTATTGCTTTGTAAATGGTAGTTATTACTTTTTAATCTTTGGTGAAAAACGATGAGTTCAAGACATATTTCATGCTGATCCATCCATGTAGACCTGAACGCTTTTGGGGTTTTGAAGCTGTGCTGATTAGTCTTACCCGTTTGCTTTCTGTTTGGATCATACTTTTTCTTTACAATTGTTTCGTAGAATCAAATGATTAAAGCCCCCTCCCCCAAAATGAAATAAATAAAATAGAATAAAAATTAAGGACTTTGTCTGGTATATGCTGCTGTTTAAGACAAAAATTATGGTAATGTCTTATGCTCTTCCTATAATTGTTTCCTTCTGAAAAATATGCATTCAATAACTGTTTTGTAACCTCTTCGAAAAATGAACCTTGACATCAAGAGTGGATAAAGGCTTGGGCCGCTACTGAGCGGAGATATTCGTGGGCTCCGGTTGAACCCATTCAAGCTCTTCCATTGATTATTGAGCCTCTTTTCAACATTCTTTTAGTAAAAGATCCAAGTTGGAGGTACTACAAGCTTGGCTGAGTACTTAGTAGAGCCTGTGGACTAAGGCTCTGCTTGGTTTGCAGGTTTGGAGAAGAAAAGGAAAAGGGAAGGAGAGCCAGAAGGAGAACTTGTTCTCTAATGTTCTCCCTAGTGTTTTCCTTCACGCTTACGTAATGCTTAAATGAAGGATTTCAATCTATAATAGGAATTCAAAAAAGAGGAATGGAAGTGACTCTCAACATTCAAAAATTTTAATGTTATACCCTATTTTCTTTTCTTCCCTATATTCCTTGTTTCCCTATCAACCAAAGAAAGGGAAGTTTTTTCCTTAGCGTTATTTTTTCCCTTCACTCACTCAACTTCTTTTCCGTTGTTAAATGATGTTGTAGATGCAAGTTGAATAAAGTGTTTTTGTATTAATGATAACAAATTGGAAGAGATACAATCAGGTTCAATTTCACTCTCATTTTCTGTCATTTAAGATTAATTTGGGTAGGTCACAGACTCGTAGGAAATAAAGGGAATCTAACAAACACTTGGATATATTGAACCAATTTTTACATATGGACCCAAAACTGACTCAGAGCCTTCTCGAACAACCCCAGAGTGGATGTGTGGTAAGACGAGAAAGGATATAATTAGGACAGAATACATCCGTGAGGTGGTAGAAATAGTATGTATTTCAGATAAAATTAGAGAGAATCATGAAATATGGTTTCAGCCTGTGAAACAAAGACCAATTGTCTACACTAATGAAGAAGGGTAGTATTCCTCATATTAGATGTAATGGTCGTGGAAGGAACGACCAAAATTGACGTGTATTGGGAATTTAGGGAAAGATATGGAAGCATGTGGTTTGAGTGAGACTATGAATAGAAAAGAGAAACATCTGACTCCAAATAGTTGGGGTTAGCATTGTTTTGAGTTCCTTTGAGTTGCACAGAGGTTTTACTAAACACTAGGGAAACACGTTGGTCGGGTAGTGTTAAGCCTAGAGTCGGACCGATCCTGATTGGTTCTCATAAAATAGAACCAGAACCGAACTGATAAGCTTATGGAACCAACTCAAACCAACCCAACCTTTTCGGGTTAGTTTTGTTAAACCAATTGATTCTCTGCTTGATTTTAGCACCCATATTTATCATTGATTCTTTTGACTACAAGACTCACATTCATATATATATATATATATATGTATGTGTGTGTGTGTGTGTGTGTGTGTGTGTGTAGGGTGGAGATAGAGATAGAGATAGAGATAACATCAGATCAAATCATATTACATTATATCTATCCCATATATCATTGGATTTAAATCCCAATCATATAACATAAAATCATACCATAATTCAAGCATATGTTTGTCGTTGGTTCCCAATTCATCAATACTCGACACTCTCTCCATCTAGTTGTTGCCAAACGAATACTTCGTTACCTCAAGGGTTCCTTGGATATGAGCCTTCTCTTTCGCTGTTCTCCCAGTCCTCTCATGATTAAGGCCTATTCTAATGCTGATTGGGCCTGCGCCTGGAGTTGCGCCGCTGCTCGCCACCGTCGGCCCTGACTCTCATTCCTCTCTATTTAAAATTTTAAGAAGGTAATGCTTATCTCTTTTCCTCTTTTAAGTTTTTTTTTTTTTTTTTTTTTAATTTAGTATTTGAATGATTTCAGATTTGTTTCATAACTTTGTAGTTTTTTTTTGTTAGATAGTTTGTTTCTAGCTATTATTCTCTTTAATGTTGAACTTGAAGTCTTGCATGAACTATATCTTATAAAAAAAAAAAACAAAACAAAAAAAAATAAAGAAGTCTTAGATTCTTGAACTATATTTTTCTATGACCAAAAGTGTACATATATATATACATATGTATTTATATATATTTATGTGATATTTATATATATTTATTTTATGTCTATATTAATTTATATAAATAAATATAAATATTAGGTAATTATGACATCACGGTTCGATCCCGGTTCACCCGACGGTTGAACCACTAACCCTTGACCCGGTCATTTTTCCAGTTCGATGAACGGTCTGGTTTTTAAAACATTGGTTGAAACTACCTGGTTGTCACATCTTCTTCAGGAGTTGCACATCCATACCACCGTTCCAGTCACTTTACTTTGTTCTAATCTCAGTAGTACTTACATGGCCTGTAACCCAATGTTTCATGCTCAGACAAAACACATTGGGTTATATTGTCATTTTAATCAAGAACACACTCTTCCTGATCACATCGCGTTCAATTTTTTCCTTCACAAGGTGAGCTTGCCGGCATCTTCACCAGGGGCCTTCACAAGATCCGCTTTCCATTGCTACAATCCAACCTCATCTCCCTAACATCCGAGATTGCGGTTAGGGCTATTAGAAAAAAAACCGACCCCGAAACCGACCGACTAAACCTAGTCCATTCGATCGGTTTTAAAAAATACATTTACAGAAGGAAACCGAACCGACTGACCGAAAGTGAGGGAAAAAAAAAACCCGACCGAACCGAGCCTATTGGTCGGTTTTTTTTTTCCCGTGTGTCAAAACCTACAAAAAACCAACCAAATCGATTGATGAACACCCCTAATTGCGGTGGAGTGTTAAACCAATTGATTTTGCTTGGTTTTAACCCACATGTTTATCATTGACTTTCCTTCTTGATTGTTAGCACACATGTGATTCTGCTTGATTGTATCACACATGTTTAGCAATGATTTTCCTTTTTGATTTTTGTTGCAACTCAAGTATATATACCCCTCATTGGGATGAATACAAATACATAGAATATTAATTTTAACATGGTATCAGCCTAATCTATCGCCTTACCTCCGCTGTCGTCTCTCCTTTTCCGTCAACCTTTCTCTCCTTATGACCAATTTTTCTCTTTCTTCATTATTTTATTTTCTCTGTTCATTTAAATTTGACATGGTATTAGAGCAGGTTCTCTAAATCCTCTTCTTCATCATATATTTTGCTGCTCTCTCCAGCGAACTCTATGTGGCGTCGCGACATTTCGCGAACTCTATCAGCCCTCGTTGCACTACTAGCCCTTGCCGAACTCTCAGGTTCTTGGCTCTCTCGCCATCTTGTGGCTCTCTCGACTCGGAAGATCTGGTAGCCACACTTCTGTTTTCAAGTTGGACACTCCAACAAGTTTTCGTGTACCAACTTGAGGGGGGAGTGTTGGAAGATATAGAAAGAATCCCAAAATTTATTACAATCCTATTAATTATTGCATGATTTTATTTTATATGATTGGGATGTGAATCCCATGATTTATGGGATAGATATGATGTGATATGATTTGATTTGATGTTATCTCCATCTCCACCCTATATATATATATGGGTGTGAGTCTTGTAATCAAAAGAATCAATGATAAACATGTTTGCTAAATCAAGCAGAATCACTTGGTTTAACAAGTTACAGGTCTATTCCCGTCTCAACAGTTTTTAACCTGCATATAGAGGTAGGGACATACAAGTAATTTACGCCACTTCCTAATCTTCAATCTACATCAGTTTTCGTCTCTTCTTAAGTGACAACTACCTGTTTTGTACACCCCCTTTTTTGCTGCTTAACAAGGACATAAATCGATGTTGACAACAAATTCAAACACGAATAACTATGAACCAGAATGGAAATAATAAGGGAGGACTTGTGTCTATTGTAGAAAGTGAGATTATAGAGACAAAAGAGAAGGACCGGGCAGGTGCAACAAAGGTCTTTTGGCAGTCATTAATCTGACTGTCGACATGTTGGGAATGTGCTTAGATAGGGAGATCATGTTTTGTGTCAATTTTGTATATGATGAACTGTGTTTTTGCAATTCTCCGAAGAAGGTCACGGGTTATTGATTTTAGTGGCTAATAGATGGGTTGCAATGATTGGTTTGGTAGAAAGGGAGAAGGCAACAGACATGGCAGTTGTACCATCCTCAATTCTGCAAGTCTCATATATATCACTGCTTACGCATATGATTGCACAGAACAATACATAGATTTTGGAGACCACATATCGAAATTAGAATGAATCAACTGCCAAAGAGTTTTATGATCACCATCCAAGTATGTAAAACTTTGGTGGTTGTTGGAAGCATAAAGTTCGTGAAATTTGAAGTTATAAGGTTCGTCCACATCGGAATGACTGAACTAACAATAACTCTCTAAAGAATCTAAACCAATGTTTCATGAATGATTCAAAATGGCTCTGTATACTAGCTTTATTACTTGTAAGGTGGAATAGGTGATCATTTTAGTTTCTTATTTGATGCCAATTTCTTTTATAACAGATATATGTTGCAACTTGTTCACCTGCTCGAGCAGATGGTGCTGGTTACGTGGCTTGGGGCCACTCCACACTTGTTGGTCCTGTAAGTATACACACCTCTTTACGTTATATGTTTTTTTAGGGGTGAAAATGTTTGAAAGCCGTACCATTTGTGTTAGAAAATCACCTTCTCTCTCTCTCTCTAAATGAGAAAAGAGAAGATTGCGAGAGAAATGTATGTGGCATTTACGTAGTGAAATGTATGTGGCAGTTCGGAGAAGTATTGGCTACTACAGAACACGAGGAGGCAATAATCATATCAGAGATTGATTATTCACAAATGGAGCTGAGGAGGTCACCCACCTTCCTCTTTTTTCTTCTGAGATTAGCTTCTCTTTTCTTTTTCTCTCTTTTTTTTTTTTTTGGGTTAATTTTGCTAATGATATTATTATTATTATTATTTTTTTGAATTTATTATTTACTCGTGTTCAATATTTGTGTCCAGGACGAACCTTCCACTAGAGAAGCAACGACGAGGTGACCTTTACCAGCTGGTAGATGTTCAGAGGTTGAATTCTCAGTGAATCGAGTGTACAACACTATAAGCCTGTTGACTGAAATGATGCAATGCAAGGAAGGCCATCAATCTTGCATACCATTATTTGTTAACTCTATATTTCTACGTACATGCTGATATCTAAATATGTGAGATGATTTTCTCCATTCATCAAGTGTAATTTTCAAAATCTTTTCGGAGTAAGGCTCGAGATTGATTTTTTAGGTTCATGATAAGGCTCTGTTTGGTCCTTGGATAATTTGATTTAGTGGGGGGAGAGAAAATGGAGCAGTGAGAAAAATTGAAATGAAAAAACTAGGGTGGGGTGAGAATTAAACTGTAACTTTGAATATTATGAAATTCGTCTTTTCTTGAATTCCTAAAATATGTTGCAACTAAAAGTTTTAATGTTTTTCAATGTGGAGGAAAACATCGGAAAAGTTACCCTGTTCTCATTCTGAGAACCAATTCTCGTTTTGTTGTTCCACACTAAGGTCTGTTTGGTAATGCTTAGTGCGAGCGCAGGTTTCCAAAGGGATGGGAACCATAATTGGAATCCTATCGAGAGATTGGGCTTTTAATTCCCGTTTCCGAATGGGGTCTAGGTATTTTATTTTATTTTTTTGGAGGTTCGGAGGGAATTTTGGTTATAGACGACTTAAGGATACAAATTTCACTCTTAGGGCAGGGGTGAGAGTCCGTGAGACTAAGATAAATAAAAAGTAAGGTGAACCCATTTTGTCAAAGAACTAGATAGGATAATTAATACAAAAGCTATATTGCAGATTTTTTTTTTTTTTTTTTTTTTTTTTTTTTGTACTTCCAGAAGATATTTAAATAAATTTTTTCTTCACCATCTTAGGTGAGAGATGGGAGAAAAAAAATGAAGGGCATGGGGTTGCAAGGGATAAAGCAACATGCAAAATCACTGGAGTTTGCATGTCATACACATCACTCAGAGGCCGAAACCAAATTATGTGACTCACATTTGTATGACACTCTCTATAATAATATTATATGAGTATTTTGTGAGTTTCACATGAGTTTTAGAATAATATTCCAAACACAACAGCACCTCACACCGTATACGGATCACATAAGAGAGTTTCTTCACTTGAAGAGAGAATAACAAAATGTTTATGAAGAAAGTGTCCTGGTTTTATGTGAGGTGGCACTCCAGTATCTAAATGCCATATGAAAAAGATAGGATTAGGTGCATTTACTTCTATACATCAAATTTTTTTATTTTTGGGTCAAAATTCTATAGAGCATTTTTGCTCACCCAAAAAATGATTGGTGTATGCTCACCTAAGCATTCCATTGGCCAATGCAGTGGGACCTAGGATTAAACATTTAATCCCGAGTCCTACTGCATTAGCCAATGAGATACTTGGGTGAACATACACCAGGGTGAGCAAATGTGTTCTCAAAATTCTATCCATCTATTTGATATATCTAAATTTCAAGCTACATTCTAACTAGTTTGTACAAATATATTGAAACAAATCATATATGATTTATATGCTGTATTCAGGTTTGGTATTATTATTTTTTTTATTATTATTATTATTATTACTACTTTTGTTCTTGGTTTTTACATCATACTTGTGCTGTGCTCTGCCCTATCTTTCAATTTTTAGATTTCGATGTACCCAATTTCGGAATCCAATTTGATTTTAACTTCCGATAATTTATTGCATGTTTGCACCTTCTATGAATTTGTACGCTCATTCATAATCACATCTCTTGTGGTCGGATGTCAAAGCCTCTGAGTGTTATACCCAGCGGTCTCAAGTTCGAATCTCAAGGGATGGCCACAGGCCCCATAGGTGATTCACCCGGACGTCCTGACCTCGTTGGATTAGTCGAGGTGCTCGAAAGCTAGCAAAGACACCCACGGTTACCAAAAAAAAAAAAAAAATTCATAGTTTATAAAACACTAGAAATTGGTCGTGCTTGTGGGCATTACCAAAAAAAAGTTTATTTAAACATAAATTAATCGTATTTATATAAAAATAACTTTTATAATATTAATATTTAGATAACAGTAATCCGGAGAAAGGAGAGTTTTGAGGGAAATAATGTGTAGAGGGGGTTGTGTGGATGCAAAAGGTATATAAAGTAGAGGAGAGTTTCAAAATTTTCACAACTTAAACTTCGAAAAGTGGTGAAGAGTGAAAAAAATTTTGGACCGGCAGAAGCTGACACATATCGTGGGGGGTATGATGGGGACCTTCTTCGAACCAGAATCAAGGGGGAAAAAAAGTCTTCAATCAAGTCAAAGTGTCCTAGTCAGAAAAACCATTCTCCTATATCATATGGATTTCAATATACAAATTTATCATTTTGAATTAAGACATTTAGAAAAATGGTAATTATGTAAAAACTAATGCTTAAACTCATCAATTATATCATCGTTTTAAAAGAACCTAAGAATGGACACATCAAGAAACATAGATTAAATTTTCAAATTTTACAATGAAGAAATTCAAGGGATCAGCTTCTATATTAAAATACTCCCTCTGTCCCTTTTTTTAAGTCCATATTTGGGAACTCAACTTATTAAGGGACAAAAAGAATCTACACCTACTTTCCACAATTGCCCCTAGTCATTGCAATAACTTTTTTAGTTTTGTCTTGGTGTAGATTTCAAGAAAGGGTAGTTTTGGTAAGTAAGTAAAAATTGTATGCCAATTTAGGAAAGTGGACACTAATTTTGGGACATCCCAAAATGGAATATAGGACTCAAAAAAGGGGACGGAGGGAGTACTTTATAAACTATGAATTTTTCTTTTCAAATTCATGGACGAAATGACAGACTCTTAGTTAGTTTCGATCTGGATTACCCAACTCATAGAGAAGTTTTTGGGTATGTACTATGTAATCAATAAAAGTGAGTCTTTTGAATATGACTCAAACTCTCCCATAGGGGTCCCACTTTTGGATATGTGTTCTATACAAAAGTGTCTACTCTCATTAGTTGCAGGCTTGCAGCGTACCACTTGGCGGGCGGGCTCCCAGTGGTGGAGAGCGGGGGCAGCTGCCCCCACTGAACTTTCGGAAAAAAAAAAAAAAACAGGTTATATATGATAGTTGTAAAAAGTAATAATATGTTTCCCAATTTCTATCCCAAAAGTGCTTCTAAAATGATATGACAGTGGGACCAGGTCAAATACAGTGAGATCGGTTGACTTTTGATTGGAAGTTGTTTACCTCACTCCCTATTAGGCCATTTGGGAAGCACTTTTGAAATAGAGATTTGAGAAGCATAGCATTTTACTCATTTGTAAATTTTAGGACTCACAGAACTTTGACACGGCTTTAATTGACAACTTATTTCCACTCTTAATTTTAGGGAATTGTTATTGCCACTCCATCATTGAACTAAGCCACTCCATGGTATCACTCTCAGAGCATATGGTACCATGTATATAATGCATGGCATGCATAGTACCACATGCTTTAAAAGTTGTACCATGGAGTGCCTTGGTTCAATGATGGAGTGGCAATAGCATCACCCTAATTTTATAGTATTATATATTGTGTGTGTGTATATATATATGTATATGTTACTATATAAATTAAACCATCATCCTTTCACTACCTCAATTACCCATGGGCCATTAACTTTTTTCCTTCCTTGGACATCAAAGGGACAATCTGTTAGCCGAGATGTAGTTTGCTCTTTTAATTTTCTACAGTGAGACCACGATGGTTCGATAACTACCGCCTCTATCACAACCAATAACCACATATTTGTCTTTTTGCGATCTTTTATAGAAATTGCATAGCCTTAGATGAGCAGTAATGGAAACTAGAGACCTAGTAAGTCCTAATTGGATGTAAGAGGTATTTTTAGTAAATTTACATAATTTGACTTTTTAGAAATTGTGTCAGCATTGATTTAAAAAAAAAAAAATCATAAAGTAAAGATAGTGTGTTGTACCTAGCATATATAGTGGTGTACATAGTCCCACACAATAAAAAGAGGCCAAAAAGCAAAATAAAGACCACCTAGAGTACCCTAGTGTCCCGCAAGACATTTAAAATAAAATAAAAATAAAGCATATGAAGTTTGAAGTTTCGCAAAAGCTCTCGAAAGACTCAAAGATCCCCATATCCACCATTAACCTCCTCTTGTTCCTATTTACTATTTAGCGAGAAAAAAAAAATCCTCTTCTTGCTATTTTTCTGTGAGATACACAAAAAAAATACACAAAATTTCCAACCCCTTATATATATACACGAAACTTATGAAAAAAAAATCACGTAAAATTATACTATTTTTACAAAAAAAAAAAAAAAATTTAGTCAAGGGCGTTGCCTCCAAATCCCCCTAAAAATTTCACCCCCACTAAATTAAAGTTCAGAGTCCGCCATTGCCACTTGGTACCCAAAATATACAAAAGATTTCTCCTAGTCAAAGACCATGTTTTTAAAATGGACTACAAAGTGGTCTGGTTATGTACATGATCAGGTGGGTGTATCATGTGCTATAGTGCTTATAGTGTTTTTACCTCATGCCTTCTCACGTGACTCACAACATTGTGGGTCCGTAGACGGTCGTCTTCTTCGAGAAGTTATTCAGTGAGTCCGTTATGTCACGTTACTATATTAATATAGTGTGATCAATTAATCTTAATTATTTATTTATTTATTTATTTTTTTTTTCCTTTTTTAGGAGATCATGACAAATGGTTAGTGGAATTTCAAATGTTAAATTTGATAACCACTTATCATGATCCCCTAAAAAGAGGAGACAAGTGGTTAATTGTGATTAATTAATCACATCACATCACATCAATATACTGACGTGACATGAACTGACGGGCTCACTGAATAATTTCTCGTCTTCTTCACCTTGTAATTGGGGTGCACGAGACGATAATTGCACTCTCTCTAATAACATTGTCACAACTTCAATCTCAATCATACGACGACGTTGAACACTACCAAGGAAAAGCATAGTGTTCCCGGCTTTTGGTCTCAGAAACACGTGTTCAAATCTAATTCGTGAGTGTGTTTCCAAATGAAGAGGCAATATATGCGTAAGCATGAGGTAAGCGTAGAAGTAAAGCGAACATGTGAACAAGAGTCCAAATGAGGGCACGTGTCAGAGCTCCATTATTTCACGTGCCAATGGTGGTCAGCGGGCCCCACGGATGCGCGTGATGTAATGGCAGCCGCTTATAATTGGCGGGCCCGTGCTCACACAAAATACAGCACAGAACTTCGACACGATAATAACGGGTATGGGTAATGCTACATGCACATAAAATGTGCACATAAAGTGTGCACATAAAGATTCGAGCCATTCATTTTGGTGGGGTCCATCTCTGCACACATAGGACCCACCAAAATGAATGGCCTAGATCTTTATGTGCACACTTTATGTGCACATTTTATGTGCACGAATCATTACTCTAACGGGTATAACTCAATCTTATACGGAGTAATTCGTTTATAATCATTTTTATCTCCGTCAAGTTGTATTAGGGTCCATTAAAATTTAATCGGATTCTACAGTGTCACTTAAAAGAGAAATAATGATGATTATAAATAGGGTAAATTACACAAACCTCTCCTGAGATTTGCCTTAATTACACGGACCTCCCCTCTTGTTTCAAAAATTACACAGACCTCCCTCGAGGTTTGTAATTAGGTAACAAAACGCCCCCTCCCCTAATGGTCTGTTAATTTTTTTTACATTAGCCTCCCTTGAAAATTACAAATAGCGCCCCCTAATATTATAAAATTGTCATACTAAAGCCCCATTTTCTCTTATATTTTTGTGCTAATTATAAAATCCTTCCTCCATCCTATGTTTTTGGATTAATTTTTTTAGCATTAATTTATATCATCTACACAAAATATACACAACATATATAAATAGGTCCAAATTTTTTTTTTCCCCCAAACAAACCTCTATCAAGCCCCCCTGTATTAATTTTCTAGATCTGCCCCTATCCCTATGCTTCAAAAGTGGACACTTAACCCCCTGTGATTGTGAACTAAAATAGAACTGTTATGATTTCACTCAAAGAGCGTTAATCCCAAAATTAACATCACAAAATAGGTTAAGTGTTTATATTTTTAACCAATTTTAGAATTTTTGTCAGTTTTGAGTGAAATCATAACAATTCCATTTTAGTCCACAATCACAGGGGATTAAGTGTCCACTTTTGAAGCATAGGGACAGGGGCGGATCTAGAAAATTAATACATAGGGGGCTTGATAGAGGTTTGTTTGGGGGAAAATTTTTTTTTGGACCTATTTATATGTATTTTGTGTAGATATAAATTAATGCTAAGAAAATTAACCCAAAAACATAGGAGAGAGGAGGGATTTTACAATTAGAACAAAAATATAAGAGAAAGGGGGCTTAGTATGACAATTTTATAATATTAGGGGGGCTAATTGTAATTTTTAGGGGAGGCTAATGTAAAAAAAACTAACGAACCGTTAGGGGAGGGGGCGTTTTGTTACCTAATTACAAATCTCGAGGGAGGTTTGTGTAATTTTTGAAACAAGAGGGGAGATCCGTGTAATTAAGGCAAACCTCAGGGGAGGTTTGTGTAATTTACCCTTATAAATAAGTTGTAAGAATAAGTTATGCTCCTAGCATTACTCTCATCGACAACAATAATTAGTGGGTTTAATCAGGGGCGGAGCCAGGAGTTTTGATCAGGGTGGCCTAGGCTATACGCAGCGTCTTTGAGGTAATTTTTTGGGGTCTATTTATACATAATTGATGATTTTTTTATTCAGGATCTACTTGTATATAATTGCGTTTTTTTTGGAATATACTTATAATATGAGTCTATTTGGTGACACGTAAATATTGTACAATGTCTTTCAAAATTTGAAGAGGGCCTATTTCTAAAATGTATAAAATTAAAAGTGTAATTTTTAAAATTCTAGTCGCCTTTCATTTTGAGTTGTATATATATGTATATCAATATATATGTAGTTAATGACGCTAAATTGGGCATTGGACCCCTTTGGAAGGCCTAAACATGAGTTGAGGGGGGCATAAACATAAGTTGAAGGGGGACCTAAATGTAAAATACTAAAAAAAATTTGGGATAAAATTTTAATTCTCAAAATCTCAGGCCTCCCCTCGTCCCTTACTGCCTCCAACCATGGGTGTAATGGAACAGATTAGACCGATCGAATCGATCATTGCGGTAGCTCTATTGAATTTCAAAATTTTTCTCTAGTGAAAAAATTGAATAGAACTGAACACTTTGCAGTACTCCTAACACCAATGGTGTTGGTGCTACAGAGATGGCAACACTCAAAGCTGCTGTCGAGGATCCTTAGCCTTGCACACATTCTCATAGGAAAATGTCTGCTTTGGAGAATTTTTTTAAAATTTTCACAACACAAATAACGTTTTCAATGTCATTCTGAATTTTTAGAATTTTCGTATTCCGGTTCCATTCCTAATTTTCAAACATTTCAGAATTTTTAGACTTTTTTTTTTTGAAAAATTTGAAGTTCTCGGAAAAAAAAAAAAGAAAGTAAAAAATCAACGTACATTGTTCCAAAATTTGAGTAGTAGATTTATTATTATGATTTATTTATTTATTTTTATATAAACTTGATTTTAGTACAAAAGCTTTTAAAATTACATTGAGAACTACTTTTGTAATACCTGTACTTGAAAAAAAGGTAGTAATTTTTATTTCTCATGTATTAATTGGAATAATTAATTGCATGTGATGATTTGGGTAAGTTCCACTTACCCTGAGGTGATAAGTGCTTGATAAAGGGCACAATTGTTTAATTGTTTCAATATTTTTATTGTTAGTTGTGGCTTTTTATGGTACCAGTTTGGGTACCTTAGTAAGAGTTCATAACCAGTAAGTTAATTAACAACTTTATAAAATATTTGGAGACCATATTTAGGAACAATACGTGATATAGACATATACCCATTTAAGTATTTGGTAGTTAAAATAGTTAGCAAAGGGTGTTATAATATACAATAGAACTTGAGGGGAGATAATCATAAATATGATCAAGCTTCATTTGGAAGCTTTGGATTTAGTTAGTAAGTACATACATATCGATGTATATGTCGGCTAGACATATTTCAACATAACAGTGAGAGAGCCGAGAGTGGTAACGAGGATGAGGTGAGTTCTGTCGCACTTTGCGACATCGATCCCCCATTAGATGTCCGTTCTCAAAACATAAGTTATATTTGGAGTTATGGGGGTAAGTTTAATCTTATGGTGTAATTTAATTTAAGTTTAATCGATAGATTTTTCATAGTCCAAATGGGTTGTGGTAACCCATAGTTTACTGAAATACGTGTAGAGTACTATTGGAGTAATAATTAAGATGAGCGTTGCTAAGATTCAACTTTTAGACTGTTAATCTTGCCATTAATCGTTGAGGTGAGTGTCCTAATTCCAAAATTAGATATTCAATGTTGTTGATTTGCTATTAAATGCTTAAAATGCTTAATATGTGATTAAAGTAGAAGGCATGTGAATATTTATTGTTTAACATGTCTAAAATGTTGAAATTGCCATGTTGACATGTTGAGTTGCTTATATGCTTATTTGGGTCAATGGGTCTCAAGTGATAATTACCATTATTTAGCCCGTATACAAGGGACGTTGAATTCCTCAAAGAAAGTGGGATGGTGGTGATGACCACAACGAATTGATTTCGGTCACGTGAGAGTGTGTGATATCGCTTTCAAAGTGACGATAAAGTGAGAAAGGCCCGGAATCAGGGGTTCAAAACGATGGTGATTGATTACTTAACACGCCAGCGACCATTGATTGTTGTGAATGTATATTTGATGTTTATGATTCATTAAATATTCCAATTGCATGATTAGTATTACACCCACTGAGTGAAAACTTAGCCGATTTTGTGGCTAATGATTAGATGAACATCACAGTGAGAAGAGTTGAACAATGGGGTTTTGGACAACTTGGGAGTATGTGTTTGTTGTATATGTGAATACTTTGTCTGTGGGTGTACTCAGTTGGGTTGGGAGTTGGTTGTAAAATTTGTAATTAGAAACTCATGTTGTATGTTTTGAAAATTGAGACTAGTTAGTGTAACGATTTGTAATAGACAAGTTTAATATCTTCTTAGTTTCAAGGTGTCATGGACATGTTAGTGGATCAGTTGGTAACAAGTGAGAATGAGTTTTTATGTGTAATTTGGTTTTGGTTATATTTTTAACTCTTAAAATAGGGAAACTGGTGTAGAAATTTGATCTGCAGAATCTGCAGGTTTATTTTTTGGCCTGTCCACTTTTACGGAAACGGATATAACTTTTTCTATAAAATTCGGATTCATGCGCCATTTTATTTGCGTTGGAATCGAGACTCTAAGGGCTATCTTTTGATACAAAATTTGGGCATATTTTGTTACTGACCATTTTACCCTTGGGCTGATTTAAGCTAGCGAATTACTTTAATTATGTTTAACTCTTGTTTTAGTGCTACTAAGAGGTGTTTTGTTTTGGGTATTTCTTTGTTACACGGTCCTAATACATGTGTGGAGGGTTGGGGTGTGATAATTTTTGGTATCAAAGCAATAGGCTAGAGCCTTGGGAACGAGTGACGATGCTTGAGTGTTCACATTACAACATGTAGTTGCACGATCATGCATACACATTTATTTTAGCGTGCTTAAAATATTGTTTAGCATGCTTATGATGTTCATAATATAGTATGCATGATAAGCATTAAGATTATTGGTTGCCAGTCTTAATTATCTGGTAGCAATGAATTCAGAGAAGTGGAAAATATCATCAACGATGTTGGATCGAATGAAAAGGGTTGTAGGAATCAGTACCTTATCAGAGGAAGGGGCACATGAAAATCGAAACCCAGAGGTAAGTACAGAATCATTAACCACAGAAGAGTTTCTGAGAAAGTCCAGTCAACATAAAAAAGGTAAGAGACTACGAGGTAGTCCAAGGGAAAGTTAAGGTAAGTTAAAAAGAGTAAATGAGGGTAGTTCATCGACAAGTACTAGTATTTCTTGAGAAAAGAAGTTGTGTTGTCCAATTTGTCATAAATGACATTAGGATGTATGTTGTGAGACTTCTGTAATTTGTTATGTTTGTTGGCAACCAGGGTACATCGCAAGAAATTGTCGAACCAGAGATTCGGTTCAGGGGTAATCATTTTAGATATGGTTAGTAGGGTCACTGAATGCGAGATTGTCTTACTAAATGATAAGGGAATCCGAATGCTTCGACATCTAACACTACTTCAAGATTTGCTCAATCGCCAAAAGGGAAAGAACAACAATAACTTATTCTTGGGATGCTACAGACATCAAGTAAAGGTAAACAAATTATTTCATTTTTTACTTATTCATTTATTTACTAAATTATGTTCTCGTAAGTATTTCTGATTCCGAAAAGAATTGTGTATCAATTGCGTTGTGAAATCCGTTGTCTAGTGAGGTGTATTCATAGGGATCTTAGTTAGCAATAACCTATCAGGGGTTATCGTGTTTGATTTAGATATATCAATAGTAGGTGATTTGAGAGTAGTACAAGAATACTAATAAATGGTAAGGTATTTTGATTTTGATATATTATAGGGTATGAGCAGGCTGCCAGTTGAGTATGTTTTAGTTGATGTGTAACGATCAGAAACCAAACCAAATGGGGTTCTATCTTCAAGATAGTTAATGAGGTGCTATCAGTTAGCATAGTGACAGTTGCGAAGTTCGCCAGTTAATGAAAAAGAATTGTCAAGAATTGGGTTTATTTAAATAATCTGATGATTTGATGAATAACTTGACTGGAATGAAATAATAGAACCACTCTCAATAATATATTAGAAATATAACTGATATTTGGGGTATAGTATCTAATGGAGTTATAGAGTTAGGAATGAAGAAGATGTAGAATGTAAAATTTATTTGATAAGGGATTTGTTCATCCAAGCATAATGTTGTGGAGATTAAAGATGTTATTACAAAAAGAAAGATAGAGTAATCAGAATCAGTTGAAGTTGATTGAAATTATAGTTAAGAGCCAGTATATGAGGAATGAGTAAATGAATTATCAGTTAGTCTCAATGGTATGTACATGTATTTCCTGATATGAACTTGAGATTTGGGTACGAGTAATAGAAGAATATAATGAAGGCATTATTAAGATTTGTTAAAGACCTAGTATAGATAATGTGAGTATTTGTGAAGATAATTGGGATAACCACAACACCATATGAAATTTATAAAATTATGAATACGTGACGACACTAGTGATGATGTTATTATTCAGTGTTAGTGTATATATAGTTTGGAAGGACACGAGATATGAAGAAAGTTTGTGAGGACTATGTTGAAGACCCAAATTGTAATGATACTATATGAACTGTTCTGCTAGTATTGAGAATCTGTTATAAATAGTAAACAAAAATAAATAAATATATAATGTTGAAGATTGGAGATGAATGAAGAAGTTTTCTACAACGGTTGAAGCCCTATGGTAAGAGATGATCTAACAGAAGATCTAGGAATGATAACCATTATAACTGCACCATAGATTTGGTTATTTATACAGAAACACTTGTGGATTTATATTGATCACATAAAAAAATTCTGAGGAACTAAAGAATTGATTTGTGAAGACATGGAATTGATTAGTTGTTCTATACCTGAACATTTGTTGATTCACATGAAACTTTGAATTGAGATTGAGTTGTATGTTGATACGATAACTGCTTGTATTTTACGGAGAATTGAAACTTTATGAGACAAATCATCAGACACAAGATTTGAAATCTAAGAGATTACTTCCGTATTGAATATTTAGCAGTGTTAGTTAACAAGGATGAAGCTTATATGAATTGTAGAGATTTGAAATACTTGATTACATGACAGGAATTGAGTATATTGTAAAGAAGATAGTTGAAACTCATGGTGAGCTACAGTTTGACAATCAACGTTAATCAGGTAAAGCGAAAAAGATTATTAGAGTTTTGAGTTAGAGAATGACAGAATAATTTTGCATGTGTATTGATTATCTGAAAATGATTGCGTTGAAATAGAGACTCGATAGAAATTGAAATTTTATGAGACAACTAGACAAAGAAATGATAATAGCAGAAATCTAGGTAGAAGTGACATTATTGCATTAGATTAGAGGGAATTGACTCAGGGATCCATTTGCTTTTGTGCTTTTTGGAGAAATAAAATTTACGATGAAATTACTGAAAAGGGGAATGATTAGATTTTTGTTTTACAGTGAATTAAGTAGATATTTTGAATGAAGTTGATTCAGGGAAAAGATTGTAATTCTATTCTGTTTTATATAATGATATGATAATCAGCTGCAGGGATATAGGTTTGTTGATATTTAGTTTGAAGTATGGATATTACCAGTAGAAGTTAAAGCTCAAAATATTGAGAAGCTTATCTACAGATGATAAATTGTTCCTTACATTCTTTAATGTGGAGTTAGTCAAGTATAGAGACAGAATATCAAAGAATCGCTGAGCTCGTGCGACTATTGTCAGTATTTTGGCAAGTATGAGTAAGTAAGGAGTAATTTGAGTCAACCAATGCTATTGTATCATAGGGAGGAAGTTGAGTTAAAGATATGTTTGGGTTTTTGCTTTTCTTATTAAAAAAAGAGAGAAGAGAAGTTACTTATAGAATACTAGAAGGGAAGCGATACAGTATCACTCTATAGTAAGATGAGTTGAAATTTAGAAGCCTATTATATATTTTGAGTGTAGATAGCTTGAAACTCATAACAGGATTGTGGAATAATATGTTAATAGGTAGTTATGAGACAATGCTACTTGTATTTTATTATGCAGGATGACTCGTTAATCAATTACAGGGATAAAAGCTTTTGAGGATAAATTCAAAATTCGGGTATCACCAGTTAGCAGTTCAAGCTAAGATGTTGAGAAGATTATCTTCAAATGAGAATTGTAAAACATACTAGAGATTTATGGTTTAACATAAATAAAGGCAGAAATACCTAAAAGTCGCGGGTTTACTGTCAATGATGTTAATAATCAAGTTGAAATGAATATCTGTCATGATAAACTTCGTGACTGAACAGTCAAAGTCAACAGAGATTAGATATTGATGATTGAATGATTGTAGACAAGTGATCGAATTTGACTGTGTTGATGATTGAAAATACAAATTTACTGGGATTATCGATTTATATGTTGAAAAGAATTATGACATTATATGAGTACTGATGTTTACTATCATAAGAGTGAAATATTTGACTTATGCTAGTGTTTTGGGAGTTCGCACGAAGCTACGGTAAAGAAATTGAATTTTGGAAGAGTGCCTTGACAAGTTGATAATTGGTTAAGAATACATTACAGGTAAGTGAGTCTTGTATTCAGGGAGTTGATAGAAATGTAGAAATGTCTACTCCGGGGACAAAAATATTCTAAATATTTTATCATTAGAGAATAGTATGGTTTGAAGAACTAAGTGATTCAGTGGTATCATTTGAAATATCAAAGAAAAATAGGATTTAGTAGACTACCAATTGAGATTGTAGTCATTATTGACCAGTGGGTGTAATGCATTTTATATTGCGTGCTGCAATGTTGAAAATTTGAATTGAACCATGAGTTGCGTATGGACCATTGAAGGTTCAAGGGAAAAATATTTATATGTAATCTGTGCTTGAGACAAGGAAAGTTTGGGGACAAACTTTCTAAAAGTGAGGGAGAGATGTAATACCCGTACCTGGAAAAAAGGCAGTAATATTTATTTTTCATGCATTAATTGGAATAATTAATTGCATGTGATGATTTGGATAAGTTTCAGTTACCCCGAGGTGATAAGTGCTTGATAAATGCCACAGTTGGACATATGTGAAGTGGGACCCACGGGAGGTCTAGATAGGATAAATTGCATTTAGTTGCATTTATGTGATTAAATTAATATTTGTTTAATTGTTTTAAGAAATTGCTATGTACACCGGTGTATTTGCTATGTACACCCAAATTCCTTTATTCTAATCAATTTTCTTCTAAAAATTCTTACTTTTATAAAGTTGAGCGGTGTACATAGCAAAATTAGCGGTGTACATAGCGATTCCTTGTTTTAATATTTTTATTATTAGTTGTGGCCTTTTATGGTACCAATTTGGGTACTCCAGTGAGAGCGAATAGGAACATGATTCATAACCAGTAAGTTAATTAACAACTTCATAAAATATTTGAGATCACATTTGGGACCCATACGTGACATAGACATATACCCATTAAGGTATTTGGTAGTTAAAATAGTTAGCCATGGTGCTACAATAAATAATAGAACTTGAGGGGAGATAATCATAAATTTGACAAAACTTTCTTTGGAAGCTTTGGATTTAGTTAGTAAGTATATACATATCCATGTATATGTCGGCTAGACATATTTCAACATAACAGTGAGAGAGCCGAGAGTGGCAACAAGGATGAGGTGGGTTCTGTCGCTCTTCGCGACGTCGTTGTTCCTCCATTAGATGTCCGTTCTCAAAACGGAAGTTATATTTGGACTCATGGGGGTAAACCTAACCTTATGGTGTAATTTAATTTGAGTTTAATCGATAGATTTTTCGTGGCCCAAATGGATTGGTAACCTATAGTTTACTGAAATATGTGTAGGAGTACTATTGGAGTAATAATTGAGATGGGTGTTGCTAAGATTCAACTTCTAAGCTATTAATCTTGCTAGTAATCGCTAAGGTGAGTGTCCTAATCTTAAAATTGGATATTTAATGTTGATTTGCTACTAAATGCTTAATTTATGATTAAGTAGAAAGTATGTGAATATTTATTGTTTAACATGTCCAAAATGATGAAATTGTCATGTTAACATGTTGAGTTGCTTATATGCTTATTTGGGTAAAAGGATCTCAAGTGACAATCTCCATTATTTAGCCCATATATAAGGGATGTTGAATTCCTCAGAGAAAAGGGGACGGTGGGGACGACCATAACGAATTGACTTCGATCACGTGAGAGTGTGTGATATCACTTTTAAAGAGATGATAAAGTGAGAAAGGCCCATAATCAAGGGTCTAGAACGATGGTGATTAATTACTTGACATGTCGGCGACCATTTATTATTATGAATGTATATTCGATGTTTATGATTCATTAAATATTCCAATTCCATGATTAGTATTACACCCACTGAACGAAAACTTAGTTGATTTTGTGGCTAATGACCACACATGATCGGATGAACATCATAGTGAGAAGCGTCGAACCACGGAGTTCTGGACAACTTGGGAGTATGTTGTTTGTTTTATATGTTAAATATGTTATTTGTGAGCATGCTCAGTTGGGTTGAGAGTTGGTTGTAAAATTTGTAATTAGAAACTCATGTTGTATGCTTTGGAAATTGAGACTAGTTAATGTAAGAATTTTGTTATAGACTAGTTTAATCTCTTCTTAGTTTCAAGGTGTAAAATGCAATCACACATGCATAGATGTTGAATATAGGTTCATTACCTAGCGGAATAACTCAACTCGGATCGGAATCGTCTTTGTTACGAACCCCCTAACGAGAACCACGAACTGCTGCCTCCGTGCACTTCTTTACGCTCCGTATCAGTCGTGAAGAAGGTTACAAGAACATTCTTCAATGATGCCACGATCTAAATCCCTAGCCCTTTGGTGATATGCTATAAGGAGAGAACCGTGAGAGAGAGAGAGAGAGAGAGAGAGAGAGAGAGAGAGAGAGAGAGCCTGCTATCCTTGTGTGTGTATTTGAGGGTTTGTGTGATATATATATATATATATAGGCATACACAAAACCCTACTTACTTAGGGCTACAAATGCCTCTTTGGACCCAGTCAAATATTATGTGGGTGCATGTATGGCCCGGCCACATTATTCCCTACATCTCACACTCACCCACATAGGGTTAGTACTAAAACTAATCTCTCAAAACAATGAAAACCTCAACTCTTCATACTTAAAATAGAACGTGTGACCTTACGAAAAGAAAGTACAGCGACAGGAGTGTATTGCCAAATCATCACAATAACCAGCTAGACACATCACTCGGAAGCTTCTCGCGTATGCCTTAGATGGTTCAACCACACCGGACACAACATTCTCAATCCCTCGGTGAAAAGAAGTGCTGCACCACCTTAATGTAGTGTACTCATGACATATCAGTAACAAAATATGATTTTCGCAGGCCTGCTAATGAGTCACAAAACATGATGTGTTATTGAATGGTCTTCCATAAGCCCACATGTCAATCTGACTAACTTGACCGCTTGCCCAGACACGTCCCATAGAATGGAATTATCTCTTCGTCCTAGAATAGCATGCTAAATCAACTGTCATCAAGCGTCCTCTTCATGGCATAGTCTCAAGTCGTGAAGGCAACCCGTTTGTAGGATAACCAATGTCTTAGATATGCTATATGGCTCACACAGCAATGAAGAGGAATCCATTCACTTCTCCACAGCTGATCGCGAAAGCACATACAGTATGATATGTATGCTATGGAGTTTTTCCATAAAAATGGGCATGTCACTCTGTGTTTGAAAAAATAGGTAATGCCATACGAATCTTAGTCTAGATGTTACACAAAACGTCTAACCTGAGTTTTCCAGCACAGTCGCTCCTCTTAGCGCTCGTCTAAAAACTCACATTCGGCTATAAACAGGCTACATAGAGTCGTGGGATGTCTCTATGTTTGACCAAATATAAAGGTTTCATCTTAGATCCATTTGAGGTGACATATAGAAATAATAAGGGTTTATATCTAGCTCGTTGTTCTTATATTGCGTAGATATAAGTGTTCAAGCTCGCTTTCTAAGTGTTATGGACATACATGTCCTAGCTAGCTATCTAAGCGTCATGAACACAAATGTCTCATCTTGCTCGCCATCTAAACGCCACGGACACACATGTCGTAGTTTGCTATCTCGATGTCAAGGTGAATCACCCGTGTGAGTAGGTCGATTCAAGCCCGGTGACATATTAGAAATGTGCAGTCTTCCCATTCATATAACAGTTATATATATGGAAATCAACAAGTTTATTATTAACTGGATAATAATAAGAATAATAATGTCAAATTCAAAAACATGTGTCTAAGCATATCAAATCCTACGAAGTCCCATGCTACTAATGTGGGATAGAAAAACATCTTTGGCAATGGGCTTAGTCAATGGATCATCCACCATGCTACTAGTGGAGATATGCCTCAAGACAACTTCCCCTTGCGCAACCATATCTCGAATGTAGTGATGACGGATGTCTATGTTCTTTGACTTCCCATGGTACTTGGGGTCTTTTGCATAGGCCAAGGCTGATGTGCTATCGCTGTAAATGAGCACTGCTTCATCCCCATGAGATGAAGAGCCTAGGTGTCACAAAAACCTCCTCAACCAGACAGCTTCCTAAACAGCTGCCGAATAAGCTACATACTCTGCCTCCATCGGGAATAGTGCGATGCATGACTGCTTCTTGCTGTACCAAGAAATTGCTCCACCACCAAGTGTGAATGCGTAGCTAGAAGTGGACTTGCGTTCATCTTTATCGCTAGCCCAATCAACATCACTATATCCTCTCAGCTTCAAGTCTCCTCTATGATAACAAAGGGCAAGGTCCATAGTCCCGTGAATGTATCGCAGGGTTTGCTTCATTGCTCTCCAGTGATATGGACCAGGGTTACTCTGGTAATGACTAACTAGACCCACAGCATAGCAAATGTCTAGACGGGTACACAACATAGCGTACATCAGACTCCCTATTGTAGATGCATATGACACATTGTACATTTGTTGCTTTTCCTCTTTATCTTAGGACACTGATCTAAAGTTAAGTGGAATGCCTTATTAATTGGAGTGTCGATGGGTTTTGAGTTATTCATGCGAAAACGCTCAAGAACCTTCTTTACGTAAGTCTTTTAAGACAAACATAGAAGTTTCTTTGACCAATCTCTCACTATCTTAACTCCCAACACATAGCTGGCCTCACCCATGTCCTTTATCTCAAACTAAGAGGACAACCACTCTTTAGTGGCGACAATGGCACTTATGTCATATCCAGCTAAAAGGACGTCATCGACATACAATGATAGAATCAGAATACTCTTCTTGGACTGTCTAATGTACACACAGTGGTCCTCCTTAATCATCTCAAAACCAAAGGAGGTGATTGAATCATGGAACCTCAAGTACCATTGCCTCGACGATTGATTGAGTTCATAAATGGATCGTCTGAGATGGCACACTTTGCGCTTACTTTGGTTATAAAACCAATAGGTTGAGCCATATAGATCTCTTCGTCTAGTTCTCCATTGAGAAACGTAGTCTTGACATCCGTTTAGAAGAGTTCTAAGACTAAATGTGTAACGATCGCCAGGATAAGCCGTATGGAGGCAAATCTCACCACAGGAGAGAACATGTCTCCATAGTTTATACCCTCTCGTTGGGTATAACCTTTCGCCACGAGGCGCAACTTATACTTGTCAATTGATCCATCTGCCTTACGCTTGACCTTAAAAATCCACTTATTTTCAATGGTCTTACGTTCAGGCAGAATATCAACTAACTCCAGGACTTTATTCTTGTCCATAGAGCTCATCTCCTCTTGCATAGCAACCATCAACTAAGATTTGGCAGCAGAAGAAAGCGCTTCCTTATAGGAAGCAGGCTCATCATTATCTACTGTACACATGAGAACTTCTTCCTCAATTTCAAAATACCAACGTGGAAGTTTTCCTCGTTTGCTTCTGCGGTGTACTACTTGGGGATCTTGAGTCTCCGGTGGTGTACTCCTACTGTTTGGTACACTCCCACTAGTGTCTAGCAGTGTACTCCTACTCGGCGTACTCTTACTCAGCGGACTCCCACTCAGCTGAAGACTAGTACCATTTTTAGAGATTACTGGGTATGGAATGTCAATCTCTCCATCCTCGCTTAAAGATGGTATGTTGTCTTCAACACCTTCTATCTCATAGAGGTCAAGATCTCTCTTAGCATCACCAATATTGGGGAACTCAGTCTCAATGAAATCAATATCACGTGACTCAATTTCTATCATTCCTTCATCTGAATGCTCACAATACATAACATAGTCTTTTGAGCTGTCAGAATATCTTATGAAGATATGCTTTCTAACTCTTGGGCCTAGTTTTCCATAATTATGGGAAGTCCTGTGAACATATCCTAATGAGCCCCACGTGCACAAATGCTCCAAATTGGGCTTTTTGCCTTTCTATAGCTCATAGGGAGGTGGAAGGAACTGACTGTGAAGGCACTCTATTGAGTATGCAGGCAACAGTTAAGAGTGCATCACCCCAGAATGATATTGGGAGGTTACCTTGCGCCATCATAGATCTAGTCATATCTAGAAGTGTTCTATTCTTTCTTTCTACAACACCATTTTGTTGCGGAGTTCCAGGAATAGTGAGCTGTCAGCGTATCCCATTTTCTTTACATAGTTCCTTGAACTGATCAGATAAGTACTCACATCCTCTGTCTATTCGAAAAGTCTTTAGGGACTTTCTTGCTGATTCTCAACCTCTGCTATAAAGTATTTGAAGCAATCTAAAGCCTCATAGCGATGAGAGATCAGATAGACATATCCATATCGCGTGTAGTCATCGATAAAAGTAAGGAAGTAAGAGATGCCATGACGTACCTTTACATTCATTGGTCCACATATATTTCTATTTCTTGGGTAGCTCTTTTAGCCTTACCAAAGGGCTTACGGCAAGCTTTACCTGCTTGGCAAGCTTTACCTGCTTGGCAAGACTCACACGTAGGTAGGTCAACCTTAGCGAGTGGGCCTAGTAGGCCTTCTCGAGCTAATCTAGTCATCCTATCACGTCCTATGTGTCCAAGTCTAGTATGCCATGTCACAGAGTCAATATTTCTATTTGAATCAACAACTAAAGAAGTAGAGGAAATGGAATCAAACAAATCGATTTTAAATAGATTATTTCATAAAAAGCCATGTCCAAAAGTAATACCATCCAAAATAATATCCAACTTCTCTTGTATAAACTAAAAAACAAAACCTAAATCAAGAAGTGCTAAGACCGAGAGTAGATTATATTGGATTCCAGGTACGTAGAGCACATCATGAAGAAGTAATGTGCACCCTATGCTCAAATAAAGTTGGTATGAACCTGTTCTCGATGCTTCTTCATAAGTTCCGTTCCCCATGTATACCCTATAGGTGCCACTTGGAATCTTATAATAATCTACGTACCCCCCTCGATCTCTGGTCATTGTTGCTCCTGTATCTACATTCTAATCATGGAGCAAATGAGCAATTAGGACATGAGAGCTCACAAAAACATAAAGAGAGTTGGGTGCTTGGCTCAGTGCATTCACGAGCGAAGTGTCCCAATCCTCCACAGTTGAAGCATTTTGATTTAGAAGCATTTTTCTTACCAGTACGCTTACCTCTGCGCTTCTTTGGTTTATCAGGCTTTGGATCTAACTTATTAGCCCCACACTTTCTTTGAGCCCTTTTACTCTTGGCATTGCGCTTGGGTCCATTAGCCCCGCGCTCACCTCCACCTATGGAAGTTCTCTCCATGAGTGTAGTAATGTGGTTCGCCTCTTGGTGCTCCGCCTCCAGCTCCACATGTTTAGATATATCAGCAAAATTCTTGATATTTTCATTATGTGTCAAAATTTGCTTCATATGGACCCAAGTTTCAGGCAGTGATCAAATCATGGCATGAATATGTTGTTCATCAGTGAGGATGTTTCTAGCAGTACTAAGATCTCGAATCATACCAGACATCATCCTAAGATGTTCAATCATCGATTGCTTGGGATCTTTCCGATACACCTCGAACTTCAACACCATGCTCCTGAGCATAGTAGTTGATGTCCCACCGAGAGTAAATTTTAGCTGGTCCAATAATTCTTTGGCACTGGAGTATTGCAAATACTTACCAAAGAAGGTCATCATTCATGCTGCTTAATAATATATATTGCGCATGCTATGATCCTTCTTGACACATTCATTATAGGTGTCAAGGTCTCGGCAATATTGGGCCATGGGCCCATTTTCTGGCACAACGGGTTGGACCATTGACTGGGTTAGATGCCGAATCAGCTCTTCCTCAGTGAACATGAGGGTTACTCTTCGTTGCCATACATCATAGTTTTTCCCATCAAATTTGTTATCTTTGTTCAAATCAGCGACAATTTGTTTTGAAACCATTTCTACATTAAAAAAAAAAACATGCACAAGGGTTTTGACATTATTATTTGCACATTTCATAGAAGTTTGTTTTAAAATCCAATTACAAATGATCTTTCCCCTTTTTATAATTTAAGACCAAAAAACTTGCTATTTCTCATTAATCAAATCCTAAATTTTGTAAATCAAGGAAAAACTTTTATAATTGATTCTTTTAAAACAAACATCAATTAGATGGTTCTTTAACCTATCTAAGATCATCCACAATATAGTAAGTGCGCCATACAACAAAAATTGCGTAGGGATCCCACGTGCGTCCAAATTGACAACTTAGAGCTCATGTAAGGCAATTAATGTTTATGGTATCTAAACAAAGAAAACCATCCCTTTACAAATAGGCTTTTCCATAAATAAAACACTCGTCCTCACATTACATTTATAGCCAAAAAAAAAATAGGGATGCTTTGCTTGTAAACATATACAAGAACAACCTTAAACATACATCGTGAGGACGCAAGCTCTATAAATTGTCAATTATTGTCCATTCATTTAAGTCATATTAAAATATATTAATCACATACATCAAACACTCATGTGGTCATTTTATAAAATGAATGGACTTATTCATCACTCCACTTAAGGAGGAGGAATTAGAGGTCTCGGGGTCAATCAATCACAAACAGCTGTAATTAAACGTGACCAATATTGCAACGAGCCTCTAAAAGTTGCAATTTAATAAAATTTGCATACCCCGGATAGCTCTAGCTCATAAGCCAAGGAAAAATAATGGAAAATCCTATATTTTTCATCAATTTTAAAGCAATTTCAGGTCTTAAAACCAATTTAAAACTAATTTAATTAAGGCTCTTAAATTAACAAAATAATTTAGAGCCACATGGAAATTTTAAATAACTGAAAAAAAACACTTATTTTTCATTATTAACAAAAATTTCTAGAATTTATGGGAGTGTGAAATCGAATTTTAATCAATTTATCAAGTCAAATTGATTTTGTTAAAACTACTTAACAATGATGTGTTAACTTCCTTAAAATTACAATATTTAAAGGAATGAATCTTTCTCAGTAGTCTCACATGGCCCAAAACAGTGTCCCAACCATATAATATTATTTTCAATAATTAATAAACATTCTTGGATATTTTAAACAATTAAAATAATACCCCAAAACACGATTTAATGCACTAAAAAAATCACCAACATTGGAGATAGGTATGAAACACTTCCTCAACACCCCCAGCAGTGTACAGAATACTACATATCAATTTCAAGAATTAATATTTTGCTTTAGATATTTTAAGCAATTTAAAATGCGTACAATAACACATTTTTATGCTCTAAAATACCAAAAAATAATGAAGTAATTTCCTCAGAAATTATTCTGGGTCCCACTCTGTGTCCATAAGATAGGAAAAATTCAATTTTTTACAATTTTCTAGAATTTAATAGCAATTAAAACAGTTTAAAAATAAAAAATATGTTTTTAATTAATAGAAACTGTTTTAAATACAAAATAATTAAAATTATTCTGGAATATTTTAATAAAAAATGTATTAATAAACTATGGCCCAAATGGGAGCCACACTCGCCGGAAAGAGGGGTTGCCGGTCACCAGCGCTGCCGCAGGTGCCAAACGCGCTGGCGGTGCGCGTGGGGTTGGCTGCGGGGCACCTTCTTCTTCCTAAAAAAACCCTAATCTGCAGAGGAAAAAGCTGTGTGACCCCTTGCCTTCTCATGCCTATATCTCCCTTGTTTGTGTTCCGTTTTCTACAAACTTTATATGGTTGGAAAGATCTCATGAAGGACTTGAAGTTTGAACCAAAAACCAGACTGATTGCACGATCCAATCTTCCATAAAAGTGGATCAAATTTGAGAAAAAAACTCGGTTTTAAATTTTTTCGAAAATAGGATTTTCGTTTTTTCCTTCTACAAAGATAATTGGGCCATGAGACTTCATGGGTAGACTCAATGGTCATATAAGGCATATCCCAATCAAAAAATTTTGAAAAATATTAGGGTTTACACGTAGACCCACATAGAATAACATTTTAAAGCTTTTATCCACAAAAACATGGTCTAACAATGGTGGATCTGTTTTGGGTGCTTATTTGGGAAAAAAAACGCCCTATAGGCTCTGATACCAATCTAAAATGCAATCACACATGCATATATGTTGAGTATAGGTTCGTTACCTAGCGGAATAACTCAACTCGGATCGGAATCAGCTTTGTTACGAACCCCCAAATGAGAACCACGAACTTGCTGCCTCCGTGCACTGTCTTACGCTCCGTATCAGTCGTGAAGAATGTTACAAGAACGTTCTTCAATGATGCCACGATCTAAATCCCTAGCCCTTTGTTGATATGCTATAGAGAGAGAGAATCGTGAGGAGAGAGAGAAAGTATGGCTGCCGTAGGGAGAGAGAGAGAGATGCTACTTTCCTTGTGTGTGTATGTGAGGGTTTATGTGATATATATAGGCATACACAAAACCCTACTTACTTAGGGCTACAAAACCCATGCCTCTTTGGACCCGGTCCAATATTATGTGGGTGGTCGTATGGCCAGGCCACATTATTTCCTACATAAGGTGTCATGGACATGTTAGTGGATCAATTGGCAATCAATGAGAATGAGTTTGTATGTGTAATTTGGTTTTGGTTATGTTTTTAACTCTTAAAACAGGGAAACTGGTGTAGAAACTTGATCTGCAGGATCCGCAGGTTTATTTTTTGGCCTGTCGACTTTTACAGAAACAGACATAAGTCTTTCTAGAAAATTCGGATTCACGCGCTGTTTTTTTGCATTGGAATCGAGACTCGAAGGGCTATCTTTTGATACAAAATTTGGGTATATTTTCTTACTAACCGTTTTACCCTTAGGCTGGTTTAAGCTAACGAATTCCTTTTATTATGTTTAACTCTTGTTTTACTGCTACTAAGAGGTGTTTTGTTTTGGGTATTTCTTTGTTACACGGTCCTAATCTGTGTGGGGAGGGTTGGGGTGTGACAACTTTTGATATACGATACGGCCTCGTTTGCTTACCGGATAGGATAAAGGGGTATTGTATTAAGTGTAGGTGCCACAGGATAAAAACAGTGCAGTACTATTTTTATATTGTGTTTGGTTTGTGCCAAATTATACTGGGAATAAAATTCAATTAGTCCAATACTGTGTTTGGATGACAATGGTGAAAATGCCCTTTTTGTGAAATTTTTTTTGCCAAAAATCCCTTCATACCAAGTATTTTTCTACAACAACTATAAAAATTTATCAAATATCGCCATGAAAGAGTTAAATTCTAACATAAACAAAGTTTAATAATATAGAATCAACAATAATTAATTACAACAAATAAGTTTATCAAGGTACAACAAATGTCAATAAATTACAACCACCAAGTTAAATAAAATACAACTATTCAAAAAATCTCATAGAACAAGTATATATCACCAATCGCAATGTTAATAGCAGCATATATCAAATGCTACAGTGTTAACTTTGGAAAATCAAAACAAGAATGCTTCAATGAGCTGTTATATCACCACCACTTAGCCTGACCAACAAATGCACTCATATCCAATCACGTTCAATAATACAACCACTAAGTTCAATGTGCTTCTCCTTTGTTTCTCATCTTTGATCATTTAATTAGCAAAATCTCTTTGCATATACAAGAAACAACACATTACAGCCAATGCAACATTTACGTGGGAGAGAGATAATTAGCTCCCAATCAGATTCTTGAGATAATTAGCTTCATGATACCAAAAAGGGTACAAATCATTGATGATAATGAGCATCTTACATGAAGAAACAACATAATATTATGCTTTGTGATTTAGCTGTGAGGCTAATTTTACTCACAAAATATGAACTATAAATATTTTACTCACAAATGCTTGGTATTCACTATTCAATCAATATTCCTTGTAAAGAGACATAAGCATATGCTTCCAAGTGTTCTGTTTTGGATGTAAATTACTTACAATTTTACAAAAAAGTGTAAATATAAAGTTAGGTTAAGGTCATGGCCCCATTAGACAACGTGCATAGAATTTCAACCACCATTAATCATATTCAACCAAACTTCATAAACATCCATCCAACAAGCTTGGTGCCTGTGAATGGATTTTAGATTGTATTGTAGAAAACAAACAACCACTTGATGAGAAGACATCTGTTATACCTGTATTTTTGTTATATTTTATTTATATAATTTCCAGTCCTAAACTATATTTATAATATTTTTACAGTAATTAGTATCATTTTTGAACTTGTTATTATACCTGTGTTGACTAACCTTGCTTGTACCCTAAACCAACCCCCCAAACAACCCATAGCAATTCATGTGTTTGTGTGTGTGTGTGCTGACCTAAGGGAGAGAGAGAGAGAGTGATGACTTGTGTGCCATGTGTTTGTGTGAGGTGTGTGTAGAGTGGTGATGTGTATGGTAGTGTGCTTGAGTGTATATGGTGTATAGTGGTGTGTCATGTGTCTTGTGTGGTGTGGTGTGTGTGTAGTGTCATGTATTTGTGTGTGCTGTGTGTGGCGTGTGGCAGTGTGTGTAGTGATGCATGTTTGTGTGTTTGGTTGTGTGTCATATATATGTATGTATATAATATTCTATGTATTAATCCCCACCCCTATAAATAGTGACCCATTTGGGTTTAGAAAATAGAGAGAGAGAGAGAGAGAGAGAGAGAGAGAGAGAGAGAGAGATAGCCATGAGAGAAAAGGAAAGGAAGAAAAAGAAAGTTTACCCCCTGTGCCACACCGCGACCTCGAAGCCACTGTGAGTTTCTAACTCACTTGGTATATCAGATTTATGTTTGTGTTATTATTTTCTAATTATTATTATTAGTATTATTATTCTAGAAAATCTTGTGCTTAACATGTGGTGCCCCTAATCTTGTTTCGTATTATAATTGCTATATTATAATTATTATTGTTATTATTATTATGATTATTATTTTTATTATGGTCTAATTAACCTCATGATTAACATATGTACCATGAACATATTAACGTCCATCTTATTATTCCGTTAATAATAATGATATTATTATATTTATTATTATTGTTATTATTATGGATTAAACTTCAAAGCTCCAATATGTTGTACCCCAAATATATTATTCCGCTACTATTGTTAATATCAATATTAATATTAATAATATTATTGTTATCACTTTCCGGTTAACCTCATATTAATATGTTGTACCCTGAACATATTATCTCCGTTATTATTATTGTTATTATGCTTGTTCGTTATTATTATTAGTCCGGTTAACCTCATGCTTTAACATGTGGTACTACGATGAGCTTAGGGCCCGTACTATAGTTCAAGAATAACTAATAACTGTTTAATTAACTCGTACCTCGTGCATAACATATGATACACCACACGTAGGAGTCGGCGTCGTAACGTTAAGTCGACGTGTACGAGTATAGAATCGAACGGTCGCGGAGACCAAGTTCGTATGCATTTGGAAATACATGTAGTCGATCGCAGAGGTCCGAAAGTTGATATGTAGTGAGTTGGTACTATCAAATGGAATTACATGATCGCATGCCGGCGATGATTGCTACTATGGCCACGGAGAGGCAAACACGATAGCAAAGTAACCATGTTGATAAGAATACATCGAGAAATGAATAAACACGGTTAGCCTATAAGGCAAGATTACTACTGCGGTCGCGACGACCAATGATAGTAAAGTAGCCGTTTCACAAATCGGCGACGATATTCATAAGGCAAGGTCCCGAGGACCTAGAGTACATGGTTAGCTTGTAAAGCGAGATTACTACTATGGCCACCGAGGGGCAGACAACGATAGTAAAGTAACCATAGCTCGACCCACTGGGCGAGTCACTCTAAGCCAACGGCGTTACACTGGTAATGTAACAAAGTCAAGTAAGTCGGATATTAAGTTGAGTGAAGTCGAATATATCGATGATGCATAGTTCACGCATGGTCTCATTATAATTTGCTCAACCGACGTAACTAGTCGTTGTGTACTTTCGGATACATATTTTATATTAGAAGTGTTCGGTTAGAATGCTCACAACTTTTATTATAGCTAACGGCATACTACGCCCTGGACATTCCCATGTCTAGACTATATAGGATATGATTGTCCAGAGGAGGACTATCAGGAAGGAGCCTTCGAAGGGGAAGCCTCCTATGCTGAAGGTCACGGCTATACCAGTTAGAGCCGTGGCTTCAAGAAAAAAGACTTAGTTGTTTTTTATAGACTTTGGTCCTTTCGTGTTAAGTTGTAAACGCCGTCTAACGCCTTAAGCTCTTTTGTTCTTTATCTTTTGATAACTACAAACTCTGATATAATAGCTAGTAATCGATTGATGTATATATTCAGTTTGTGCTTCCATTAAGTTACTCTTTTATTTATCTAGTGTGTTTGTGGACAATCAGTTAATGTAACTAGTCATAGCTTATAGACCCAAAAAGGAAAATTTTATTTCCTGCTAATTTCTGCTACTCTGGGGCGTGACAGAATTTTTGGTATCAGAGTACTAGGTTTTGCTTAGACGTGCTCGCTAATTGTCCCCCACCATCTATTTCTAGTATTTGAGATTCCTGAGATATGAGTATTAAGATAAGTTCGTCATTCTGACGTTAGATAGTTTCCTTGCAGGTTAGCATGGATCCAAGCTTTCATAAGTTTGTGGATGATCCCTATGGAGGCCACGTGATTTATGGGGACACTGTGGAGCCGGCTGATCCAGAGTTTTGTTACGAGCGCATACGCCGTACAACCAGCCAGTACCTAGAGGAGGATGTATGGAGAGCCCTGTATGTTATTGGACAGCCTCACCCTACTGAGATTCGTATTGACGCATACCATTACACGAGGACTCAGGAGGCTATTTATCACGAGATGGCTCATTTGGTCCAGAGCAAGCCAGAGATGGACATTATTGAGTTACAAGCTATCTTAGCGAGGCCTGATCCCCTACCCGTACCTATGGCTGCACCAGCTCAGGTAGTACCACTAGCACCTCCAGTACCAGTACCAGTACCAGCACCACCAGTACTAGTACCACCAGCACCGGTACCAGTAGCACTAGTGCTAGAGCCAGCGGAGTCCGAGCCAATAGGGGACGACGCGGATCCTGTTGAGGACATAGAGCCTGGTGATGAGGATGTGGACGGGGTCGGAGAAGAAGAGGCCGTAGACGACGATGATGAGCCGGAGGATGACCCAGGGGAGGATCCCGAGGACCCAGAGCCCGCGGATATGGATGTTATATCCAGAGGGGACATTGTACTAGAGGTAGATGACGATGCTGAGGATGAGGAACCTGAGGAGGTAGTTATACCTGAGTTACTAGCAGGGCCTATATTTCAGATGGAAACTATTGTCAATAGGGCAGCAGAGTTGGTAGTAGGGATAGATGTACAACCAGAGGAATTCATCATAGGAGAGGTCGAGCTAGTAGAGGCTATTGCTATAGCCAAGGGAATTGCCGCTGCAGCTGCTGATGCTGCTGAGCCAGCAGTAGACGCTATGGATGAAGATGACGAGGAAGATAATGAGGAGGTGATGGTCAAGAAGTGGGATTTTTCCTTCGTGGATGAAGCTCTCATATATGGATCAGACGTGGATGACTACTGAGTCAGGACTTTTGGGGGCTTAGATTTTCTAGTTATATATGACAGGACATGTTGTCTACTTTATTTTGAGGATTTCAGGGATAGCTATTTGACCATAGCTCTTTTGTATAGTTAGCAGCCACTTTTAGTAGCATTGTAAATAGTTGACTCGAGCGTTGTTTTGGCTTATGTCCCACGTGGTACACAGTTTGATGAGTGTGTACTTCGCGGTACATTATATATATACGAGTATTATCTTTTTGTATATACTGTGGCCCAATAATCTTGATTTTTTTTTTATTTTTTTACTACTGTTACTACCTTGTTAAATTTCATATCTCGACGTATATATTTCGGTGATAACTTGTCGATGTGTGTAGTAACCAATAGATGTCTATACCAGCACATGAATCACTATGGCAGGGAGAAATAGAAATACCCGTAACAATCCCATTGAGCAGATTGAGGCTGCACCCCAAGCACCTGTAGCTACTAATCCTATTGGTCTATTTGAGGCCTTTGTGCGGAGACTAGAACGCATCAACAACAACGATAACAATAACGCGAATAATAGGAACAACCCCGTACCACCTTCGAGACCTGTAGAGGATAGAGTAGTAGAGCGTTTCCGTCATTTTCGTCTTGAGAAGTTAGATAGAGATGCCGAGCCATGGTGTGCAGAACAGTGGCTCCGAGAAATAAAGTTGATCTTCGACACACTGGGATGTACGGAGATCGAGAAGCATCAAATGGCGACATTCCAATTAATATACACGATAACCGATTGGTGGGAATCGGAGAAAGCAACGGTTGGAGAAGCGGCAGTAAGAAGAATGCCCTGGGATACATTCAAAGAGTTGTTCCTGGAAAATTACTTTCCACAGACAGAGAGGAATAAGAAAGAGAGGGAGTTCATTGATCTGACACAAGGAAATCGGATTGTGAGGGAATACATAGCACAGTTCAAACGATTGTCTCGCTTTGCTTGCCACATGATTAATGCCCTAGAGAAGAAAAATCGACAGTACCACCAAGGCCTATCGCTACCACGTTCAACGCATGACTCTCAATAATCAAGGCCTGACCTTCAAAGCCATGGTAAGCATGGCAATCGACCACAAGGAAATCAATAGTCGAGAATGACGACATTTTGGAAATCGACCACTGTTCAGAAACAACCAAGGTAACCAACGACTGAGACCCCCAATGAGATTCCAAGGAAATAAGCGTAATTAGACTGGCGAAAGGAAGCCACAGCTCACATTCCCTCAGAACCGACCAGCTGCACCCCAAGCACAATCCCCAAGAGGAACACCTGCTATCACTAAAGCCAATAATGATGGATGCCTTAATTGTGGAAAACCGGACACAGGTCCAAGGACTGTCGAGCCCCAAGGAGAAGCTGAGAAGACACCATCTGCTACAACTATGGCAAAAAAGGTCACTTATCCAAGCATTATCGACCACCTCAAGGCGGATACTATGGAGCATCTACTCAGGGTCAACCCAAGCAAGCCCGCCTAAATGCCATTATCCCAGAGGAAGCCGGATTCGATGAAGGAGAATAGCAGAATATGGAAGGTACCCTCACATTATTTAACAGTCAAGTTAAAGCTTTATTCGATACTGGTGCTTCCAACTCCTTTATTGCTATTACGATTGTACAATGGTTGGGTTTAGTACCCCAGACGCTTGATGTAGCTTTGAATGTTATGTCTCCCTTAGGAATGAAAATTAAGTTGGAAAAAGTGTGTAAGGATTGCACTTTAAACTTGGAAGATCAGAACCTCCCCGCTGATCTAATAGTTCTGTCGATGAAGGAATTCGACTTAATCTTAGGAATTGATTGGCTCATGAAATATCATGCCAAATTAGACTATGTTAGCAAGTCTATTACTTTTTCGATACCTGGAAGCCAACCATTTAAATTCCAATGCGATCCCTTGTGTGACGCCTTCCTCACAAGATGTCTAGCTACCTTTGGAAGTGTAAGTTCAGAAATTCTGATTACACAAATCCTTGTGGTTCAAGACTTTGATGACGTATTTCAGGAAATCTTAGGGCTACCACCCAAGAAGGACATCGATTTTTGTATTGAACTGGTACTCGGTACCCTATCGATATTTAAGAGCCCATATCGGATGGCCCCGACAGAAATGCAAGAATTAAAGAAGCAAGTCTAGGAACTTGAAGATCTCAAATTTGTTCGACCGAGCACGTCGCCTTGGGGAGCGTCAGTGCTATTTGTTAAGAAGAAGGATGGGACACTTTGACTCTGTATCGACTACAAAGAGTTAAACAAGGTCACAATCAAGAACCGATACCTACTTCCCACAATCGATGACCTATTCGATCAATTTTATACCCACTACCATGCATACTCATTAATGTTCTATGGAGTACATCCCTTTTCAGTATTCCGTATTTTTCTAAAGATAAAGAATCAATAGCCCTTTCATGACTGGGACTACATCATCACAAGTGATTTAAAATACTTGAAAGACGGTTTAAAACAATGGTTATCACTTGCACTCTGAATGGTGTTAGCATTCAAAGTGGTTTTCAAAAGTCATTGAAGAAAAGGCCTTAAGGCTTTAAGTTCTAAAAACTGTTGTGACAAACTGAGCTTATTGGGATAATTTGATGACAGATTTCTAAAACAGAAAGTCATGGAATACTTAAAAGAATCATCTCAGGAATCAATATGTTCGATCGATCTAAGCGCTCTCGATCGATCGGACTGCATCATCCTTCAATCGATCGAAATGCCTTCGATCGCTTGACTATGGCCCTGGTTCGATCGATCGAAATACCTTCGATCGATCGAGCCCAGGTTTTCTAAAGATTGCATGGCAGAGGTTGGGAATCAATGTTTCAACACATATTCCCAACGTCTAAACTATGAAAACATGATTAAACTAATACAGAAAGAATAAAACCAAACAATCATAACAACTAGAGTCATAAACAATCGAATAAGATAAAGGAAAGGAAAAACCTGGAATAAATCTAAAAATAACTTGTAATAAACATAAACCCAACTTGAATCTTCAATAATCTTGAGTATAACAATGGAAAAGTGGAAGAAAAACAAGAATCTAACCTAATCTACTCCTAATCTAACCCTAAAACTACCCTAAAACTACTGTTTTCTGCGTTCTGGAGCGTCCCCCTTCGTCTGGCGTCAAAACGGCTTATACATAGGGTTCCCACAGAGTTCACGCAACTTTTGGGTGAATATAAAGTTTGATCGATCGAACTAAGGTTCGATCGATTGAACTCTTCTTCAATCGCTTGAACTCTATGATTTTGACAGCTCTGCGCACTGATGGGAGAATGGCCATAACTTTTCACTCGGACCTCGGATTGACCTCCCGTTTGCGGCCACGCGACCGTAACTCAAAGATCTACATTTTATATCTCTGGGAAAATCTTCAAAATTTGAAGTCTTCATTGTCAAAATTGGCATTTTCTCAGCTGCTTCAGTTGTTCTATCCACCAGAATCACTTTTCTTTAGCTCCACTTCATTGATTTGCATTCTAATACCTATAAAATAATACAAAAACATATATTTAAGCATTAACACAATAAAAAGAACATTGTTATTAGAATGCACCTAAATGTAAGGACTTTGGGGATAAAAGTATGCATAAAGAACCATGAAATACGCTATAAACATGCACTTTTCACCTCGAATCAACGACATCCTAATCTACTCAAAGACCATGGAGGAATACAAAGAACATGTGAGGATCATACTATAGATGCTTAGAGACAACCACTTGTATGTGAAGTTCAACAAGTGTGAATTTTGGCTAAAAGAAGTCAAATTCTTGGGTTACACTGTCTCATAGGACGGGATAGCGGTGGATTTAACCAAGACAGACGCTGTGTTGGATTGGAATAGACCAAACACTGCAACCGAAGTTAGGAGTTTCCTTGGTTTAGCTGGATACTACCGTTCATTGAAGGATTCTCTAAGATAACATCCTCTTTAACCAATTTTACAAGGAAAGACATGAAGTATGAATGAAAAGACAAGCATAAACGTATGTTTCAAGAGCTGAAGGAAAGATTAACCTCGGCGCCAGTGCTTGCAATACCAAAGAGCGGTGATCAGTTCACCATTTATAGCGATGCATCACACCAAGGACTTGGATGCGTGCTCATGCAGGATGGAAGAGTGATAGCGTATGGATCACGATAACTAAAACCACATGAGATGAACTACCCTACGCACGATCTCGAATTAATTGCAATTGTTTTTGCTCTCAAGATTTGGAGACATTACCTTTATGGAGAAAAGTTTGACCTATTTTTAGATCATAAGAGCTTGAGATACTTGTTCTCTCAGAAGGAGCTGAACATGAGACAGTGACATTGGATGGAATTGTTGAAGGATTAAAATTTTACCATGTAATACCACCCTGGTAAAGCGAACGTAGTTGCCGATGCACTAAGCCGAAAACCTCGCAAATTGTTCATATCCTCTCTTATGGTCAAAGAGTGGAGAACGTTGGAAACACTAGCTGAATTCGACTTTCAGAACGCCGAATCTAGTGAAGGATGAATTTTTGGATGTCTGGTAGTAAGCCGACGCTCATAAATTGCATCCTTGAAGCTCAATGAAAGGATGAATGACTTCGTCAAGGGTGTGAGAAAGCATCAACAAAGGACCCAGCATAATGGAATATTGAGGCAGACAGAGGATTTAGATGTCGCAATAGACTTTATGTGCCTAACGAGGATAACCTAAGGAAGGACATAGTGAATGAAGCACACAAATCAAGAATGACGGTCCACCCTGGAGGAACCAAGATGTACAAGGACTTGAATGGTGAGAAGGAATGAAAAGAGAGGTAGCAGATCACGTATCCAAATGTTTAATATACAAACAAGTCAAAGCAGAACACCAGAGGCCAGCAAGGTTATTACAACCACTGCTAGTTCTTGGATGGAAATGGGAACACATTACTATAGATTTTGTTGTAGGAATGCCTAGATCGCAACAGAATTATGAAGCTATTTGGGTGATCGTGGACCGACTCACCAAATCATCTCATTTCATCGCCTACAACATGACGTACCCGGTTAAAAAGATGAGCATAATGTACTTACAGCAATTCGTACGACTACACGAAGTGCTTGTATCGATCGTATCAGATTGTGACTCGCATTTTACATCAGGATTTTGGGAAAGCTTACAAGCAGCAATGCAAACTTCATTGAAGTTGAGTTTAGCATTTCATCCCCAAACCGACGGACAAACAGAATGAGTCAACCAAGTAATGGAAGACATGCTCCGAGGTTATACCATAGACTTTGAGAGTTCTTGGGAGACACACCTGCCATTGGTAGAGTTCACGTACAACAACATCTATCATTCGAGCATCGGAATGGCACCATTCGAGGCACTATATATGTCACGCCCCGGAGCAGCATAAATAGAGAAAAATAAATTTCCTTTATGGGTCCATAGGGAATGACGGGTGAATAACCGCGTTGTCATCTACTCAAACCAATAAACACCACGATAGGGAGGATGCTATTCATATCTTATTAACATAATCAGAGGCTACAGCGGAAACTATAAAAGGTATGGAAGCAACAGATGCCCAAGTACCAATTATAAAAGTCTACTAAAACTATTACAACAGCTGGCTTAGAGTCTGAAGCCTATAGCAATAACAACAACAGATATAAACTAACTATTACAAGCAGCACGTCTTCGTCTTCCAGCCTTCAGCTCCAAGTCTGGCAGAACTATCAGTCTTCAGTCCTCAAGACCTACAAATCCCTAGACATTGGAATGTCCAGGGCATTAACGCCATCAGCTTTGGATACAAAGCTGAGTGAGTACATTAAACAACACTCCTCGCCGTTATTGTTCAGCATCTTAAAATGCGGTTAATCTCTTAACAATGACGTCTCTCACGGACATAGCAAAGGTCTCATTAAACTATGCATTAATCAAAGGTAACAGGAATAACAGGAAGCATAGTAATGACAAAGACAAGGATCATGGTATAATATCTTATCACATATTCATCAAATCCATGCATGTAACCCATGCATCCATCCTATGCATATACCTTTACGTCGGGACGCTGAATCCACGACTGAACAATCTTCTTACTAACCATTCTCATATTCATATCCATACTCATATTCATATCCATATCCATTTCTGTATCTGTACGTTGATAACATAATCCCAATCCGTATCCATACATAGATACCATAGTACCAATCGGAATCACCCGACTAGGCAGTAGGTCCTACAATCCCTTGATAGGGTTACCGGTCGTCTACACGGTACCACCTATCTGTAAACGATGGAAGCGGCACGACGGACGTCTTCTACGCTGTGTATATTCTCACTGGTCGTCTACACGGTGAAAATACATTAGGGCACTAGCCGGACGTAATCGTCAACGGTACACTGGACGTCTTCAACAGTGCATACGCATTACTGGACGTCTTCAACAGCAAGAGGCGTACTAGGAACTCTAACCGTCCCACGTCCACCCGACTCGTCAGCCGTTGATCCCATGGATCCAAAGTACACATATCTCATATTCCACATAAGCCACATATCCCATTTCTCATCAGCTTCTCTTGCCTCTTCACATCACTATCCCATGCATGCTGACACATGTTGTGAAATGCTTGTATACTAAGTACAAGAAATACCACATGCTCTGTATTAATCATATCTACTGCTTATTGATTATTAACATGCAGTTGTATTCCGTTCTACTATTCAGTAACATATGACAGTTAAACAATTCATCTCATATCGACAGTAAATAATAAACAGTTCATCTTGTAACATTAACATAAACATCATATAAGGCTTACGTAGTATCATGTTGACTAAGCACATATCCAATATCACATATGGTACAGCCATTAACAGCTTGGGTACATTACAATTAGATCATAACATATAATAATAGATAAACAACATTCTGCTCTTACTCAATCGATTGGACTAATGTCAATCGATTGGACTAATGTCAATCGATTGAACTGATGTCAATCGATTGAACTAATGTCAATCGATTGGACTAATGTCAATCGATTGAACTGATGTCAATCGATTGAACTAATGTCAATCGATTGGACTAATGTCAATCGATTGAACTGATGTCAATCGATTGAACTAATGTCAATCGATTGGACTAATGTCAATCGATTGAACTCTGTCTTCTTCCTCAAAACTGTTGGGTTTTATTATTAAAACGTTGGGGTCCTCTTTCCTCCTCATGCACGTTATTATACACACATAAACATCACAAAACAAACCTCTTTGAGTGAGTTAATAAACTCACCTCTCCCGGCATTCCGTTGACGGCGTCCCGAGCTCCGCGGCGGTGGCTATGGTGGTTAATCTCTCTCCTCTCCTTCTCGGTCTCTCTGTCTATCTCTTCTTTCTCTCTCTGGTCTCCGCCTCCTCCTCTTCCTCTTCTTCTTCTTATTCTTCTTCTTCTTCTTCTCTAACCCGAGAGTATGGGTGTGTGTAATATATATATACAATATATATGTATGTGTATATATATGAGAGTATATATATATCTCTCTCTCTCCCAAACACACACACAAGCAAACATATATATGTATAAGGGGAGGGGTATATATAGGGAGGGAAAAATAATCACAACCACACAAAACCAACGAGGTGGCCAACTCCAGCTACTTCCAATCGATTGATACCAGGTGCCAATCGATTGGGGTTAGGTCGGCAGGATACCAATCGATTGGTAAAACATCCAATCGATTGACATGTCAATCGATTGAGATAAGGTCAATCGATTGAACACACAATCTCACCAAAGGCTAAGAAAGGTACTAGGGATCTATATATATCTGAAATACAGGGTATTACATCATCCACCACTTATCAAAAGATTTCGTCCTCGAAATCCGAAGCAACGACCCCTACTACTAAAAAGAAAAACCACCTAAATGCTCAATACCTCGTTTTACATAAACGATTACATCAGCGGCCAACGGGTTAAAGTTCTAGACACGCGATACGAAAATATCAAAGATCCACGAGTACTAGGGTGACAACTACCAAATCTTCAGGATTAGATACATAAAATTCGTAAGTCGAACTTCGGGAAAAGGTTCTAGGTAACAAAATCTAATCATCTCACAAATCTGAAACGGCTAGTCCCCAAACATACAAGGTTCCTCCCTCAGGTCAAACTCTACGGTGTAAGGGTTCTATTGATCAAGTGTTCTAATCTCATCTAAGTCGTAGAAGAGCGTTGCCGTCTACTCTGGTTTCGAAGATGCTTCACACTGTGCTGACGATGTCTCTACTGCGTCATTAGTTGACTGTCTTCTTATCTCTTGACTTCTCGTTACGATCGTCAACGTTATTAGTCAGCCTCGTGTTGCACATGACGTCCTTGTTAACTTCCGTGTTGTTGTCGTCCTTCATCCTCCAATATGTTGACTTGAAAGTATTGTGACTCTAGCATCGTCATTTGATAACTCAAATTTCCTCATGGCTCTCCAAATTCCCACGTACTATTGATATAATCATCTCTTTGAGGTCGTTCAATCCATTGAATACTCGTTCTGCTTCCATGTACTAATCAAATAGGTTAGGCAGGACTACGTACTGATTTTCGTGAGTCGTTCTATTATATAATCTCGACTGGGTGAAAGAAACATGCAATCGGTGTTGAAAACATTCTTCTGCGATACTCTTTTGAAAGTTCTGGTGTTGTCTCTGCGTTACTCGTATCTCTTCCCGTATACTCGCAATCTTCTAATTTGTCCTCTCTTGTCAAAGCTACACCTAAAGCAAATTTAGATTCCTCATCTATAGTCTCTGTCTAATATACCAACGGTTGGCCTAGTCTTTCGATAGGGAGGCAATTGACGTCATATAAGGATGCAAAAGAAGTCATATGGGGATGCAATTGATGTTATACATGGATGCAAATGATGTTATATCCATACTTGAACTATTGTCGATCAGTGTCAAACGAATTGTTCCGGTAACTACAATTTACGGTGTAGGCTAATCCTCTTACAATCAAATCAAACAAATACCAAATTTCCTGCAATATCAGGATTGTATGTAATACATGATGTAGGTGCTGAGTATTGTACCTTCTGTCTATCGTCCTTGTCTAAGTTGAGACCAATTATTTGTTCGATAGGTTCGTCCTCTTGGTACTTGTTGCGACGGAACATTGTATTGCATCTCTAGTGCTGGACAAAACTTACGGACATGACCAAATTTACCACAGTTGAAACATCGTATTCCCCGTCCATTAGATTTCCTTAACGCTCTGCATTCTTGGGAATGGTGTCCTGGTACTCCACAATTGTAGCAGATATCTCGTTCTCTGTGCTGCGTCGGAGTCGCCACTAGTTTTGATTCTTTCTTGTCGGTCTCAAATCTCTTGCGCTTCTGGAGGTTGCCCATGTAACTTCTCTCTGTTTTTCCTTGTTGAACTTGGTTAGCAGCCAACACAATCTGACTGTCCCTTCCTCTCTGATCCGTTAGGAGAAACTGATCGTACTCTGGAAATGTTTTATCAAAGTGTTGTCCTTCACTAATCTGAGTGTCGTCTTCCAGTTTCGTTGCCATTTCTACCAAAGCTTCAAAAGATTGATCTAAATGTCCTATAGTCATATGACGAATATGCGGAACTAGTCCTTGATGATATCTTTTGATCTTCCTTCTTGGTGTATCGATCATATGCGGTGCAAATCGTGACAGCCTCTCGAATTGAGTTGTATATTCTGGCACTGTAAAACTACCTTGGACTAATCGTATGAACTCCATCTCCATTTTGTTCTTCTCGGATTCTGGAAAGTACTTCTCTAGAAATCGAGTCTTGAATGATTCCCAAGTCATCCTTCCTACAGCTTCTTCACCTATCGTAGCTTTCACTGCGTCCCACCAATCTGCTGCTGAGAACGTCAGTTGAAATACGGCCAATGTCTTTTCTCAATGTCAGTACATTCAAGTACTTCAAAAATTAATTCTATCTGGCGAATCCATTGCTCAGCTTGCCATGCTCCTGTTAATCCGGTAAAGGTTCCTGGTTGAAGAGCACGAAATTCCTTTAGCAACATAACTCTCGTTTGTCGTACTGGTGCTCCATTGCCGATGATACGATCTGCATGATTGATAACTTGTTCCATGCGACGGATGAAAACTCCAATCATTCCTGTTGGATCTATCTCAGGAGGTACTATATCAGATACTCCATTCAGCTGGCCCGGGTTTCCTCGAGTCGTCCTAACCATAACGAGTATTGGTAGTGTTCGATGTTGCTACCTATAATGAAAAATCTATTCGGTCAAACACATTCTATCTTACAGCTCAAGCAAGAACAAAACATGTGGTAACCAATATATAGTACCACTATATAATACGATCACATTAAGCAATACGGATACCTCACATAAATAATAATAACCACAAGGTCAGTCTATCTACCAAGTGTACTCCAATATATCTATGCTCAAAACACGGGTTACGAAACTATAGGTTCTACACGTAACGTCAAATCTAAACATTCTATTTCCATTCTCAGGTTCCAGACTACGAGTATTGTTCAACTAAAATGTGAGAACACTCAACTAACATGTGGCTCAAGGTAACAGGATAATCTTATCCTAAACCTCTTTCTATTTCTAGGACATATGAACTGTTCCGACATCGCTCAGGAATTCATCAGCGTCTAACATACAACGGTTCTATATTTAGGTTCTCCACCACCACAACTAACTCTCAATGCCTGTTCTCCGCTAACTCAGCTATCCACATCCTTATTGGTTCCAACAATTACTATCTTCCAAAGAAACATCCTCAGACAGATTCTTCCAACCTCTTATATGTGTGACAAGATAACAGTTCTATCTCATCTCAGCTAATCCTCATGCTACCGATATTAACTTAGAATTCAGGTTCGAACACCAAAGACAAGCGGTTAACAACTAAAACCTAGGCTCTGATACCAAAAATCCTGTCACGCCCCGGAGCAGCATAAATAGAGAAAAATAAATTTCCTTTATGGGTCCATAGGGAATGACGGGTGAATAACCGCGTTGTCATCTACTCAAACCAATAAACACCACGATAGGGAGGATGCTATTCATATCTTATTAACATAATCAGAGGCTACAACGGAAACTATAAAAGGTATGGAAGCAACAGATGCCCAAGTACCAATTATAAAAGTCTACTAAAACTATTACAACAGCTGGCTTAGAGTCTGAAGCCTATAGCAATAACAACAACAGATATAAACTAACTATTACAAGCAGCACGTCTTCGTCTTCCAGCCTTCAGCTCCAAGTCTGGCAGAACTATCAGTCTTCAGTCCTCAAGACCTACAAATCCCTAGACATTGGAATGTCCAGGGCATTAACGCCATCAGCTTTGGATACAAAGCTGAGTGAGTACATTAAACAACACTCCTCGCCGTTATTGTTCAGCATCTTAAAATGCGGTAAATCTCTTAACAATGACGTCTCTCACGGACATAGCAAAGGTCTCATTAAACTATGCATTAATCAAAGGTAACAGGAATAACAGGAAGCATAGTAATGACAAAGACAAGGATCATGGTATAATATCTTATCACATATTCATCAAATCCATGCATGTAACCCATGCATCCATCCTATGTATATACTTTTACGTCGGGACGCTGAATCCACGACTGAACAATCTTCTTACTAACCATTCTCATATTCATATCCATATTCATATTCATATCCATATCCATTTCTGTATCCGTACGTTGATAACATAATCCCAATCCGTATCCATACATAGATACCATAGTACCAATCGGAATCACCCGACTAGGCAGTAGGTCCTACAATCCCTTGATAGGGTTACCGGTCGTCTACACAGTACCACCTATCTGTAAACGATGGAAGCGGCACAACGGACGTCTTCTACGCTGTGTATATTCTCACTGGTCGTCTACACGGTGAAAATACATTAGGGCACTAGCCGGACGTAATCGTCAACGGTACACTGGACGTCTTCAACAGTGCATACGCATTACTGGACGTCTTCAACAGCAAGAGGCGTACTAGGAACTCTAACCGTCCCACGTCCACCCGACTCGTCAGCCGTTGATCCCATGGATCCAAAGTACACATATCTCATATTCCACATAAGCCACATATCCCATTTCTCATCAGCTTCTCTTGCCTCTTCACATCACTATCCCATGCATGCTGACACATGTTGTGAAATGCTTGTATACTAAGTACAGGAAATACCACATGCTCTGTATTAATCATATCTACTGCTTATTGATTATTAACATGCAGTTGTATTCCGTTCTACTATTCAGTAACATATGACAGTTAAACAATTCATCTCATATCGACAGTAAATAATAAACAGTTCATCTTGTAACATTAACATAAACATCATATAAGGCTTACGTAGTATCATGTTGACTAAGCACATATCCAATGTCACATATGGTATAACCATTAACAGCTTGGGTACATTACAATCAGCTCATAACATATAATAAGAGATAAACAACATTCTGCTCTTACTCAATCGATTGGACTAATGTCAATCGATTGGACTAATGTCAATCAATTGAACTGATGTCAATCGATTGAACTAATGTCAATCGATTGGACTAATGTCAATCGATTGAACTGATGTCAATCGATTGAACTAATATCAATCGATTGGACTAATGTCAATCGATTGGACTGATGTCAATCGATTGAACTAATGTCAATCGATTGGACTAATGTCAATCGATTGAACTCTGTCTTCTTCCTCAAAACTGCTGGGTTTTATTATAAAAACATTGGGGTCCTCTTTCCTCCTCATGCACGTTATTATACACACATAAACATCACAAAACAAACCTCTTTGAGTGAGTTAATAAACTCACCTCTCCCGGCGTTCCGTTGACGGCGTCCCGAGCTCCGCGGCGGCGGCTATGGTGGTTGATCTCTCTCCTCTCCCTCTCGGTCTCTCTGTCTATCTCTTCTTTCTCTCTCTGGTCTCCGCCTCCTCCTCTTCCTCTTCTTCTTCTTATTCTTCTTCTTCTTCTTCTCTAACCCGAGAGTGTGGGTGTGTGTAATATATATATACAATATATATGTATGTGTATATATATATGAGAGTATATATATATATCTCTCTCTCCCAAACACACACACAAGCAAATATATATATGTATAAGGGGAGGGGTATATATAGGGAGGGGAAAATAATCACAACCACACAAAACCAACGAGGTGGCCAACTCCAGCTACTTCCAATCGATTGATACCAGGTGCCAATCGATTGGGGTTAGGTCGGCAGGATACCAATCGATTGGTAAAACATCCAATCGATTGACATGTCAATCGATTGAGATAAGGTCAATCGATTGAGCACACAATCTCACCAAAGGCTAAGAAAGGTACTAGGGATCTATATATATCTGAAATACAGGGTATTACAATATAGAAGATCGTGCCGATCACCTGTGCTGGGCAGAAGTTGGAGACAATAAACTTCTAGGACCAAAAATGGTTTGAGAGACGAATGAAAAGATTAACATCGTGAAAGAAAGATGAAGGTAGCACAGAGTAGGCAGAAGAGCTATGCAGACAAGCACCGCAAGGAATTAGAGTGTTGGAGATCATGTACTTCTCAAGGTATCTCTGATATGAGGCGTTGTCAGATTCGGACAGAAACGAGGAAAGTTGTCACCGCGCTACATTGGACCGTTTGAAATTTTAGAGTGTGTGGGAAAAGTAACCTACCGACTTGCACTGCCACCTAAGATGTCAGGAGTACATAATGTATTTCACATCAGCATGCTTAGAAAGGTTGTACATGATCTGTCACATGAGATTGACTTCACAGACATCGAGGTAAACAACAACGTGACTTATACTGAAGGACCAATCCGAATTTTGGATCGAGGAGTCAGGAAGCTGAGGAATAAGAAAATTCCTTTGGTGAAAGTTCAGTGGAGACACCATGACGAACACGAAGCTTCTTGGGAGTTGGAATCAGAAATGCGTGAAAAGTTTTCAATTTTGTTTAGTGACTAGCTAGCTTAGATTTCAGGAACGAAATCTTTGATATGAGGTGGATATTGTAATACCCGTATTTTTGTTATAATTTATTTATATAATTTCCAGTCCCAAACTATATTTAAAATATTTTTATAGTAATTAAGATCATTTTTGAACTTGTAATTATACCTGTGTTGACCAACCTTGCTTGTACCCTAAACCAACCCCCCATGTGTGCTAACCTAAGGGACATAGAGAGTGATGAGTTGTGTGCCATGTGTTTGTGTGAGGTGTGTGTAGAGTGGTGATGTGTGTGGTAGTATGCTTGAGTCTATAGGGTGTAGAGTGGTGTGTCATGTGTCTTGTGTGGTGTGTGTGTAATGTCATGTGTTTGTGTGTACAGTGTGTGGCGTGTGGCAATGTGTGATGATGCATGTTTGTGTGTTTGGTTGTGTTATATATATATATATATAATATTCTATATGTATTAATCCCCACCCCTATAAATAGTGACCCATTTGGGTTTAGAAAATAAAGATAGAGAGATAGCCTAGAGAGAAAAGGAAGGAAGAAAAAGAAAGTTTACCCCCTGTGCCACACCACGACCTCGAACCCACTGTGAGTTCCTAACTCACTTGGTATATCAGATTTATGTTCGTGTCATTATTTTCTAATTATTATTATTAGTATTATTATTCTAGAAAATCTTGTGCCTAACATGTGGTGCTCCTAATCTAGTTCCGTATTATAATTGCTATATTATAATTATTATTGTTATTATTATTATGATTATTATTTTTTGTTTATTATTATTATTATTATTATTATTATTATTATTAGTATTATTATTATTATTATTATGGTTTAATTAACCTCATGATTAACATATGTACCATGAACGTATTAACGCCCGTCTTATTATTCAGTTTATAATAATGATATTATTATATTTATTATTATTGTTATTATTATGGATTAAACTTCAAAGCTCTAATATGTTGTACCCCGAACATATTATTCCGCTACTATTATTAATATTATTATTAATATTAATAATATTATTGTTATCACTTTCCGGTTAACTGTGACAATCCTAATTTTCTAAGTGCTTTTAGAAATTATTTATCTTATTATTTTCAAGTATTAGATATTAACTGTGTATGTATCTTAGTGACACTTAATAAAAAATTATTTGTAGTAGCGTGTACGGGTCGTTAGTATGTTAAGTAGTGTGCTTAACATAGAAAGTTAGTGCCCGGGGTCATGGGTATCCTTTGGGCTAATCATTTGTCACTTTAGAATGCATTTTTGGGCCCATATAAAGCCTTTTTGTCAGGCCCTTAGACAAAAAAACGGGATTTGTATATTTGTGTGTATTTTATTGACATGTGTTGTGTGTGTAGTATACATATACATATGTTGAAACCCTAGCCCCCATATTAACAAAAAAAAGGGGGGGGGGGGGAAGAGGAGAAAAGAGAGAAGAAGAGAGAACAGACGTTTATGTGTGTGTGTGTGTGTGTGTGTGAGAGAGAGAGAGAGAGAGAGAGAGAGAGAGAGAGAGAGAGAGAGAGAGAGAGAAGAAGAAGAAGAAGAAGAAGAAGAAGAAGAAGAAGAGAGTAAGAGAAGAAAAGAGGAACTTCAACTTTTAGTTTGTATAATCATTATCAATATTGAAGCCCTAAATTGGTAAGTTAACTTGTTATTTTCTTTCAATCTCGTTTGATTGAAAATTTAAATGTATAGATTATTAAATTAGTATGGTTATTGATTATGAGATTTAAGTTTTTATTTACAATGATTGAAGTTATGATTTGAGATTTATAGATGAGCCTTGAATATACATTTGAGCAATTATTCAATTTTCGGATTTGGGGTTTTCACAGATCAGATTTTAGTAGAAAATTCATAATAAATCATACGTTACAGTTTTCGTGATTCTGTTCACATAGGCTTGTAGGAAACACAATACTGGACAACTTTCGTCTAATGGTGTTTTTCCCAATTCTGCACCGTTTGGGCAGAAAACGCATATTACAGTAGCAGTTTATGAGAGTTAAAATAAGCGTATTTGCTACATCATATTTTTGTGTGATTTCGTGCTCGTTAATATGAATTAATTTGTTTGTACTTAGAGTGATATGAGTTCTCATGTATAGTTGAGCTTTGTGACATTGTGACTGTGTGATTTTATGTGGGTTATGAATCTGTGTGAACATGTAGCTGTTAATATGATTTTAACGGATATTTGGTTTGAGATACATGAATCTCTTACAAAATTGAGTTTTGTTAAAAAAAAACGTGGATGTATGAATATTAGAAAAGTCCCTAGAGTTCACCACTGCTCCTTATGATTTTAGGCAGCGACTTCGTGGATGACCCGTCCTTGTGTGATTAGACGGCGACTACGTGGATGACCCGTCTCTTCATTTTTAAGCTTTATGCTCGGCTTCTTGGTCTATTTCATGTGTATTTAGATATTGTTTATTGACGTCAAGAACGTAAGGACTAGCCTTTTGGTGTATACTCAAATCCCAGTGATACCCCATGAGAGTTGGGACCGGAGTGGGAGTTAGTATTACGTTAGGAGACACATGGGATATATGTGTAGGTTGGACCATGGATAGGTGGCCGAGGTGGTGAACATAAGGTGTAATAAAAGAAAATAATTTGTGTTGTTTTATTCTTGCGTTTAGAAGTTTGAATAATTAATTACCTCTTGCTGTAGTAGTATCGTAGAAAGTTGTGGATACTTAGCAATCGACTTTTCTAATAATTTTTCGTGTTGTAATCGTTGTGTGTGAGCGTGAATGTGATAACAATAGACTGTGTGTTAAGTTTTGGATTATGTTTGGAGTATTTTGATGCGAGTATTTTATGAATTTATTCTGTTATTGAACTATGGGTTTGATGGTAGTATGACTGACTCTTGAATTGTAATGGACATTAATTTATAAAGTAATTATGGGTATAATTAGAACTGTGATAATTATATTTTACAGGATGGTGGGCCCACCAACTTTTATGCAGGGCTGGTTCACCATAGATATTCGATGGGTAAGTATTCAATTGGTATTATTCGGGTTGGGAACCACTGCCACCACATTGAAGGAAACTACCGTTCTGTCCTGAATGTGCGTGGAACTACTGTTCTAACCCGACATGAATTATGTGTGATGACATTGTTTATTTTCTGTGCAACGATATTGTATGATATGAGGTGGTTATGTTTTTCTTTGTGAGTACTTTTGGGAGTCTATGGGACATCGTTGTTCCCCAAGACTCGTTTTATATTTTTTTTGTTAACTCATACCAGTATTTTATATACTGACCCGGATGCGTAATGCATTCGGGGCGTTTTTATATGAAACGTAGTCAATTGTATGTGCAAGTTTAGCATTTAGAGATTTTATTTGGAGCTTCTGTTTGGGTGAAGAGACTGTCCCAGTGTTGTTTATTATTAGAGTTGTATTTTTTTTTGTACTTTATTTCATTTCTGGCAGTGTGGGTGTAATACCCCGTATTTTAGGTATAGATCCCTAGTACCTTTCTTAGCCTTTGAAGAGGTTGTGTGTTCAATCGATTGAGCTTATCTCAATCGATTGATATGTCAATCGATTGGATGTTTTACCAATCGATTGGTATCCTGCCGACCTAACCCCAATCGATTGACACCTGGTATCAATCGATTGAGAGTAGCTGGAGTTGGCCACCTCGTTGGTTTTGTGTGGTTGTGATTATTTTCTCTCCCCTATATATACCCCTCCCCTTATACATATATATGTTTGCTTGTGTGTGTGTTTGGGAGAGAGAGAGATATATATATACTCTTATATATACACACACATATATATATATATATTATATATATATACACACACACTCTCGGGTTAGAGAGGAGAAGGAGAAGAAGAATAAGAAGAAGAAGAAGAGGAGGACAGAGAGAGAACAGAGACGGAGAGAGGAAGAGAGAGAGCAGAGAAGAGAGAGAGAGGAAAGAGAACCACCATGGCCGCCGCCGCGGAGCTCGGGACGCCGTCAACGGACCACCGGGAGAGGTGAGTTTATTAACTCACTCAAAGAGGTTTGTTTTGTGATGTTTGTGTGTATAACAACGTGCATGAGGAGGAAATAAGACCCCAACGTTTTTATAATAAAACCAGCAGTTTTGAGGAAGAAGACAGAGTCCAATCGATTGACATTAGTCCAATCGATTGACATTATTTCTAATCGATTGAGTAAGAGCAGAATGTTGTTTATCTATTATTATATGTTATGAGCTGATTGTAATGTACCCAAGCTGTTAATGGTTGTACCATACGTGATATTGGATATGTGCTTAGTCAACATGATACTACGCTAGCCTTATATGATGTTTATGTTAATGTTACAAGATGAACTGTTTATTGTTAACTGTCGATATGAGATGAATTGTTTAACTGTCATATGTTACTGAATAGTAGAACGGAATACAACTGCATGTTAATAATCAATAAGCAGTAGATATGATTAATACAGAGCATGTGGTATTTCCTGTACTTAGTATACAAGCATTTCACAACATGTGTCAGCATGCATGGGATAGTGATGTGAAGAGGCAAGAGAAGCTGATGAGAAATGGGATATGTGACTTATGTGGAATATGAGATATGTGTACTTTGGATCCATGGGATCAACGGCTGATGAGTCGGGTGGACGTGGGACGGTTAGAGTTCTTAGTACGCCTCTCGCTGTTGAAGACGTCCAGTGATGCGTATGCACTGTTGAAGACGTCCAGTGTACCGTTGACGATTACGTCCGGCTAGTGCCCTAATGTATTTTCACCGTGTAGACGACCAGTGAGAATATACACAGCGTAGAAGACGTCCGTTGTGCCGCTTCCATTACAGATAGGTGGTACCGTGTAGACGACCGGTAACCCTATCAAGGGATTGTAGGACCTACTGCCTAGTCGGGTGATTCCGATTGGTACTATGGTATCTATGTATGGATACGGATTGGGATTATGTTATCAACGTACGGATACAGAAATGGATATGGATATGAATATGAGTATGGATATGAATATGAGAATGGTTAGTAAGAAGATTGTTCATTCGTGGATTCAGCGTCCCGACGTAAAGGTATATGCATGGGATGGATGCATGGGTTACATGCATGGATTTGATGAATATGTGATAAGATATTATACCATTATCCTTGTCTTTGTCATTACCATGCTTCCTGTTATTCCTGTTACCTTTGATTAATGCATAGTTTAATGAGACCTTTGCTGTGTCCGTGAGAGACGTCATTGTTAAGAGATTAACTGCATTTTAAGATGCTGAACAATATCGGTGAGGAGTGTTGTTTAATGTACTCACTCAGCTTTGTATCCAAAGCTGATGGCGTTTGTGCCCTGGACATTCCAATGTCTAGAGCTTCGCAGGACTTGAGGACGAGAGACTGATAGTTCTGCCAGACTTGGAGCTGAAGGCTGGAAGACGAAGATGTGCTGCTTTATATAGTTAGTTTGTATATCTGTTGTTGTTGTTATAGGCCTGAGATTGTAAGCCAGCTGTTGTAATAGTTTTAGTAGACTTTTATAATTGGTACTTGGGCATCTGTTGCTTCCATACCTTTTATAGTTTCCGCTGTAGCCTCTGATTATGTTAATAAGATATGTTCTATGAATAGCATTCCTCCCTATCGTGGTGTTGTTGGTTTGATTAGATGACAATGCGGTTATTCACCCGTCATTCCCTATGGACCCATAAAGGAAATTTATTTTTCTCTATTTATGCTGCTCCGGGGCGTGACAGTGGGCCACATGTGTATAATTGTAATAAGGATTATATATTGGGTATTAGGAACATTGTAGTTGCTCTGACCAATGAAGGTATAGATTTTATGCTTATTTATTTTCTTTCCGCTGAATTCTGTAAAGAGGGTTTTATTGAATGAATATAATATTTCTTTTGTAAATCGAAAGGATATAATATGTGGAATGGAGTTTAATTCTTTTATAATGAAAATGAATGTTTGGGAATTCAAGTTTAATAATAAAGAGTTTTTTTTTTTTTTTTAAACACAAAATCACATGTACTTATTTAATGAGTATAAAATACTATTTTCAAAATACTGTTTTCAATAATTATCTATTAGTCTATGTGAGGGTGTCACTCTTGGGGTTTTGGAAATTGAATATTAGCCTAGATACATGCTCTGGATTAAATATTTGGTTGTCAAAAAATCGGGGTGTGACATTAACCTCATATTAATATGTTGTACCCCGAACATATTATCTCTGTTGTTATTATTGTTATTATGGTTGTTCGTTATTATTATCAGTCCGGCTAACCTCATGCTTCAATATGTGGTACTACGATGAGCTTAGGGCCCGTACTACGATGATTGCTACTATGGCCACGGAGAGGTAAACACGATAGCAAAGTAACCATGTTGATAAGAATACATCGAGAAATGAATAAACACGGTTAGCCTGTAAGGCGAGATTACTACTGCGGTCGTGACGACCAACTATAGTAAAGTAACCGTTTCGCAAATCGGCGACGATATTCATAAGGCAAGGTCCCGAGGACCTAGAGTACATGGTTAGCTTGTAAAGCGAGATTACTACAATGGCCACGGAGGGGCAGGCAACGATAGTAAAGTAACCATAGCTCGACCCACTGGGCGAGTCACTCTAAGCCAACGGCGTTACACTGCTAATGTAACAAAGTCAAGTAAGTCGGATATTAAGTCGAGTGAAGTCGAATATATCGATGATGCATAGTTCACACACAGTCTCATTATAATTCACTCAATCGACGTAATTAGTCACTGTGTACTTTCGGATTCATATTTTATATTAGGTGTGTTCGGATAGAATGCTCACTTAGCTTTTATTATAGCTAACGGCATACTATGCCCTGGACATTCCCATGTCTAGACTATACAGGATATGATTGTCTAGAGGAGGACTATCAGGAAGGAGCCTTCGAAGGGGAAGCCTACTATGCTGAAGGTCACGGCTACGCCAGTTAGAGATGCAGCTTCAAAAAAGAAGACTTAGTTGTTCTTTATAGACTTTTGTCCTTTCTTGCTAAGTTGTAAACGGCATCTAATGCCTTAAGCTCTTTTGTTCTTTATCTTTTGATAACTACAAACTCTGATGTAATAGCTAGTAATTTGTTGATGTATATATTCATTTTGCGCTTCCATTAAGTTACTCTTTTATTTATCTAGTGTGTTTGTGGACAATCAGTTAATGTAACTAGTCATGGCCTACGGACCCAGAAAAGAAAATTTTATTTCTTGCTAATTTTTGTTGCTCCGGAGCATGACAACATCAGAACATAAAGTTAATATATGAAAAATGACTGTGAACATACTATCTGTCCACATAATTGGATTAATGATACAGAATTTACCTTTTTTGTTGGGCTAGATTATGAACTCTATCTAATAATTGGGTCTTGGGAGAAGAGTGGCTGGCCGGGTTTATAAATGTATAGAGTAGGATTGCCCAAACCAAGCAACACAATTGAATACATGTACATATATAAGAATTTAACACAAGGTATCAATCATTCAGCTTAATCAACTCCAGAAATAAGTCAAAACTCTTGAGTTCACCCAGAAAAAATAGACCAGCCCAGAATTGTAGCTGTGTCATGTGCACAAAATTGTCCACACTCATGCCTTTGAACAAAATTAAGCACTCTCACCCACTCCCCAAAGGCACAAGAACACAAGATTTGGAGAGTACACATTTGGTTCAAACCCATTAACATGTTTTCTACGTATTCTTCTTACTAAAGTGTAAAGACAACAAATAGAATATGAAATCCTGGTTTGTTCACCCCCTTCATTCAAGCAAGAACAAACATAAGAAAAATGAAGAAAAAGAAAAACAAACCAAAACTACAATAAATTCCAACAATTGTACATTTGCACCAGAGACAAACTTGTTAAATAACCAAAAGACACACATCTACGTACACACATACACACACACACACACATATATACACACACACACACATAAAGTCAAATTTGTTGACAAAGCCACAATTAAATTTGTTGACAAAGCCTTATAAATCAATGAATTTCAAAGTAGCTCTATTACACATTTTTGCAAACAAGTTAAAAGTAAAAATTCAAAACGGGTCCCAAGCATCATCTTTCACCAACCCCAAACTGAGAAAAAAAAACCAATCATGACCAATAAAATGCAGGAAATCATGAATAATAGGAAATGGGTCAAGAGAACAGATTCTTGTTTGGAACTTAAGTTTAGGTTCATGTAGCCGCAGTGTGACGCCCCGCCCCGCCATGCCACGCCACGGTTCCCGACGACGGGGTGTCAACCGGCGGAAATACAACAATAACTGTAATAACAGTAGGCTTTGATACCAATCGGTAACTCCCCGAGTCCAAGACTCCGAGGGTTACTTATATTAAACGTTCATCATTTGGAGACATTTATAAAACAGAAGTCTGGTTTTCATTTGAAACATTCTTTCTTGAAACAAAATATTTTCAATATAAGCAGCGGAAAAATCAGAATTAAGTTATCCTTTTATTTAAAAGCGGGTGGACTAACATTTGTCCAGTTAAAGCATAACATGTTCTTTGAAACCAAATTTTATTACATTAATAAATGATAATCCCCACACACGGGGTCTTCAAACTATAGCGGAAGCATTGTCGAGTCTCGGGGTTTGCCCTTATCTATATCACCTGAAAGAGAGGTTTAATAGTCCATAAGCCAAAAGGCTCGTATAGTCATATAGCCGCACAATAACATCTGTTATATAACATGCATGAGTGCAATGAATGCCAATGTCAATGCATGAAAACTATTTTCATGCCTTTTCAAACACTCACCCTCAATCGTCATTATCATTACCCGGACCATGGGCTTCCCGTCCACGTAGGCCTAGCCTCAAACGTGCGGGACTTTGGGCCTTACGAATTACACGGAGGCCTAGCCTTTACCGTTACGGGGGTTTCTTGCAGCACATCCCGCAATTCGAGTTCCTAGTGGTACCCATCTCACATGCCTACCCACAAATCCGGGATTTCTAACCTTTTAAAACAAAATCCCTCCTAGAGGGTTTTATGCATGGAAGCCTCTAAGGTCTTCCCTTTTTAAAACCTGGAAGCCTCTAAGGTCTTCCCTTTTCAAAAATTGAAAGCCTCTAAGGTCTTTCATCCCAAAATCATTTTAGTGATTTTCGTGTTCATGCTTATGCTTATGAAATGATATGACATATGCGAGCTCTAAGCATCCAGACATATTCAATGTTTCATAAGGCAAATTATTAAGGCATGCTATCAATTCAAAGCAACACAATAGACATGCTGAAATTATCCAGGTAAACACATAAGGCATATCAACTCAAGTAACCACTTAAGGCATAGCAGCTCAATTAAACATGTAAGTACACTATTAACATGTTATAAAACTTTATTGAGGGTCATACGGAATTACCGTTCACCGAGGATAGATTGAATACTTAATCAGAATAGAAACCGGAACTGCTCAATCTGTTATAAATCTCAATATACAGTAATGCGCGTATATTAGTGAGGTACAACACCTCAAAGCATGAGTACAACTATTGTTAAAGTAAAGTACAACTCTTAAAGCTTAGGGTACAAAGTCCCTTAGCTTATAACAGACTTAAATACAATAAAACTGAAGATTCTATTAAACTGCCCGAGGTCGCGCGCACGGGCCGCTCGCGCGGGACCTCGCTCGCGCAGGCCGCTCGTGCGAGGCCTCGCTCGCGCGGTTCGCTCGTGCGAAGTGTGTTCAGAAGGGTCACGTGTTTATTTAAAAAATAGTTTTAAAAAAATAGCCTGGTCACGAGCGCGGGCCGCTCGCGCGACCCCTCGCTCGCGCGGGTTGCGCGCGCGAGTTGTCACAGTGTCGTCTTCTTCTTCCTTTTTCCCCTGTTTTGAAATCAAAGGTTGATTTTTACCCATTTTGAAAACTTAATCCAAACAGGACTTTCAATATATGAAATTATTTGTTTTTCCACATAGATTTCAAATATGAAATCAGATTTTCATGAATTAAAACATAGCTCTCGATTTTATCAAAAATCCGAAAGGCGACAAAACTTTAATTCACCCGTTCGTCGCAACCGTTGCGAAGTAGCTTTTGAAATTCGAAGTGGAGTCTCGTGGGATCGAGACCTTTCATTTGATATAAAGAAATCAAGATTCTGTGACTGTTTTTCTGCTTGCTATTTTTGGACCCTTAACGATATATATGAGTTATATATATGTATCTATATATATGTACATATCTACACTAACAGTTTAAAAATAAACTGAATTTACAAATACAATAGTAAGCTTACCCAATTCCCAATCCAAAGCTTGGATTGAAACTCCTGAATCAATATAAGTTGTGTGTGTATGTGTGTGTAATAATCTGTGTGTGTGTCTCCACGAGATGAAGAGACAGTGGAGAGATAGAGAGACTGTTGAGAGAGTTGTAAGATTAGAGGACCTTAGGTGTGTATATATAGACTTGCAAGTCTTGGTCCCCAAGAATAGTGAAGTACAAGCTTCACCAAAACACAATTTGCTTACACACGCACACACAGTGCACTAAAATAAAATTGGGCTCCAAGTTTTATAGAGATACTCTTGTGTGTGTTGAGCTCACGCTATGATACACATACACAGGTAAAAATTACACTGTCAAAGAACCCAAAACTGGTATTATTCCGATTAAAGTGTGGAAATAAAATACGGGGTATTACATCCTACCCACCTTAAAAGGAATTTCGTCTGCGAAATTCGCACACAGATAATCATTAGCACAGAAAACAAATAACTCAAGAAGCAAATAATTACGGATATCGATCGCGCATCTCCTTCTCATTCTCCCAAGTAGTCTCCTCAGTACCATGGTGACGCCACAGTACTCGAACCAAACGAATAGTTCTACCACGAAGCACATGCTCCTTAGATTCCAGAATTTGTACTGGTTGTTCCTCATAGGACGCATCTTGCTCTAACGGTAAATCAGTCCAATCTAAAACATGAGACAGATCAGGTTCATACTTCCGAAGCATTGAGATATGAAATACATTATGAACTTTTGCCAACTGCGGAGGCAGAGCCAACCGATAGGCAACTTCATCCACACGTTCCAAAATCTGGAAAGGTCCAATGAAACGAGGTGAAAGCTTCTTGTCCTGCCCAAAACGAAGCACACCACGACGAGGTGAAACTTTAAGAAACACATGATCTCCAACTTCAAAAGACAACGGTCTCCTCTTCTTATCAGCATAACTTTTCTATCGGCTCTGAGCCGTAAGTATCCTCGCCTGAATTAGTTTTATCTTTTCAGTAGTTTTTCTTACTAGATCTGGTCCCAACAGAGACGCTTCTCCAACTTCTGTCCAATATATGGGAAAACGACACGGTCGTCCATAAAGGGCCTCAAACGGTGCCATCTGAATGCTTGCTTGATAACTATTGTTATACGCAAACTCGATCAATGGTAGGTGGTCTTCCCAACTACCTTTGAAGTCCATAACACAAGCTCGTAACATATCTTCCAATGTCTATATAGTACGTTCTGACTGACCATCCGTCTGAGGATGAAAAGCCGTACTCAATCTCAATTCTGCCCCCAAAGCTTTCTGGAGGCCCTCCCAAAACAATGAAGTAAACCGCGGATCTCGATCTGACACAATCGAACTAGGGACTCCATGTAATCGAATGATCTCTCGAATATACAAACGAGTAAGGACATCAACCGAATTGGTCAAACACATTCCCAGAAAATGTGCAGATTTTGTCAAACGATCCATAATGACCCAAACGACATCATGACCACGTGGTGACCTAGGAAGTGCTGTCACAAAATCCATTATCACGTGCTCCCACTTCTACTCTGAAACTGGTAATGGTTGCAATAACCCTGCAGGTCTCTGATGTTCGACTTTTACTTGTTGACAAGTCAAACAACGAGATACAAACCTAGCGACATCGCGCTTCATGCCCTTCCACCAAAACTGACGTCGTAGATTATGGTACATCTTGTTACCTCCGAATGCACCGCTAATCGTGAATGATGGAATTCCCTCATCACTTGTTCACGAACTGCCAAAGGCACAAACAAACGGTCTTTGAACTTCAACCCACGCTCGGAGTTAAAAGTCCAACCTTCTATAACATCACCTCGAAGAATTCGTATACGAAAAGTAGATGCTACAGGATCAGATTGTTGCTCATCTTTCACTTGTTGAATGATCGACGGTTGAGCCATAACAGAATACAATGAAGCACGATTCTCAGAATCGTTGAGCTCAACCTCAAACTCCCCAATCTGATCGAACATATTCCATTCCTGAATGGCCAGACTAGCCAATGAACCTCGTGACTTGCGACTCAGCGCATCGGCCACTACATTTGCCTTCCCTGGATGATACTGTAGTTCGAAGTTATAATCTTCTAAGTACTGCATCCATCGATGTTGTCGAAGATTCAAATCGCGTTGAATAAAGATATACTTTAAGCTCTTGTGGTCTGAAAATACATCAAATCGTTCCCCATACAAGTAATGACGCCATTACTTTAGGGCAAACACAACGGCGGCAAGCTCTAAATCATGAGTTGGATAATTCTGCTCATGAGGCTTCAACTGGCGAGAACCATAGGCAACAACTTTGCCTTCTTGCATAAGCACACACCCCAAACCAAGAAGTGAAGCATCACAATAAATTGCATAGTCAACACCACGCTCTGGAATAATCAAAACCGGTGCAGAAGTCAATCGAGTCTTTAAAAGCTGAAAAGCTTTCTCACACTCTTCAGTCCAAATGAATTTCACCCCTTTACGCGTAAGTTTAGTCAAAGGTGAAGCAATACGAGAAAAGTCCTTCACAAAGCGACGGTAATAGCCTGCTAAACCCAAGAAACTACGTACCTCAAATACGTTCTTAGGTGGCTGCCAATCCATAACAGCTTCAATCTTTGATGAATCAACTGACACTCCATCTCTAGAGACAACGTGTCCCAAAAATTTTACTTCTGTCAACCAAAAATCACATTTAGATAATTTACCGAACAACTGGTGAGTATGCAATACTTGTAGGACAATCCTCAAGTGTTCCTCATGAAGTTCCTTAGAGGAAGAATAGATGAGAATATCATCAATAAATACAATCACAAACTTATCCAAATAATCGTGAAATACTCGTTGCATAAGATCCATAAATGCTGCTGGAGCATTGGTCAATCCGAATGGCATAACCACAAACTCAAAATGTCCATATCGGGACCTAAAAGCTGTCTTCAAGATGTCTGACTCTCGAATACGGAGTTGATGATAACCCGACCTCAAATCAATCTTGGAGAAACAAGTGGAACCTTTGAGTTGGTCAAACAAATCATCGATTCTAGGAAGTGGATACTTATTCTTGATCGTCACATGATTGAGTTTTCGATAATTGATACACAATCTCAACGTTCCATCCTTCTTCTTAACAAAAAGAACAGGAGCTCCCCACGGGGATACACTCGGGCGAATAAAACCCTTACTCTGGAGATCTTATAACTGAATTTTCAACTCCTTCAATTCTGCTGGTGCCATACGATATGGCGGAATAGAAATAGGCGAAGTGCCTGGCACAAGATCGATTGTAAAATCGATAGCACGGACAGGTGGTAATTCTGATAAGTCTTCGGGAAAGACATCAGAAAATTCACAAACAACGGGTGGCAATTCCACAAGAGGAGTGCCCCTCTCCATGGCCAATAAACTAGCCAAAGTTCCAAGAGAAGAGTATAAACTACTCCATGAAAACAACGAGGGTAGCGATAAATCTAGCTGATCGCCCTCGAATCTACAACTGTCTCCCTCAGGAGTGAAAAGAGTAACCCAACGCTTAAAACAATCTATAAAAGCTCGATACTCAACCAACCAGTCCATCCCAAGGATGACATCGAATCCTAGATTCGGCATGATAATCAAATCAACACTCAATTGTCGGTCTGCTATCAAAAGCATATAACCATGGCAGACCTGATTCAAATGAATAACACCTCCAACTGGAGTATCAACAGATAAGACATGCTCCAAGTATTCTATCTCTAACCCTAATACTGATGCGAATGCTGATGAGATGAATGAGTGTGATGCACCAGTGTCAAACAATATAGATGCCCAAGAGTTAAACAATGGGACGATACCTCGGATCACAGATGGTCCGGCATTTCCAGAAACATGATAAGCAGATGACGAAGGCAAAGCGAAATTCCTTCCTTTGGGTTCTTGGTGTTGTTGTGGCTGAAAACTATCACGGTTTTCTGTCCTATGATAATTATCCTAATTTTCTCTATTCTGGTAAGGTTTTACGCTCTCAGTGGATACTGCCTGAGATGGTGGATAATACGGTGTTGAACCAATCGACTGAGATTTCTTGGGTGGTGGTTGAGGACAAAACTTGATGAAATGATTCGGATCACCACATCGGAGACAAACTTTCTCTCCACGCTGTAACCCCGATTGTTGAGAACTTCGATAAGAAGATCTCTGTTGTGAATAGGATCGTTGTTGTTGCTGTTGAGGAGGTTGGGACTGAAATTGAGACCTAGTCTCTGTCTTAGCTTTCTTAGACAGACCAGTGCTCTTGGCTGGAGTAATGATCTCCCTGGCCCTTTTCAGATCCCAATCTACACTTTCAACACCCAACGCCCTTGTCAAAGTATCAGCATAAGTGGTGATAGACGTGCTAGCCAAACTTTTCCGAATGTAGGGTCGAAGACCAGAGGCAAAACGTGTAGCCTTGAAATGATCACTGACCAACTGCTCTTGTGCAAAACGAGCTAAGGTAGAAAACATTGTAGCATATTCTGTCACTGACATGTCCCCTTGTTGAAGGGTAAAGAACTCAGCCCTCTTTGCGTCCCTCTGTACTTCTGGGAAGTAGTTATCGAGGAAAAGACTTTTAAATGACTTCCAAGTCATGCCAGGAAGTGGATGAACACTCATGGTGCAATCCCACCAATGGGTAGCTTCTCCAGAAAATAAGTACGTAGCCAACTTGATGCGGAGAGCATCCTCATGAAGATCAATGAATTCGAATATCTTCGAGATATGTTGAAGCCAATCCTCTACAGCCATCGGGTCAGAGCTACCAGAGAACTGTGGCGGCTTCCTAGCATCGAAATCTTTGGTAATCAGCCGCTCCCGAGCTCTAGCAGGATTTGTCTCACCTCTCGGAGCACGAGGGGGAGGAGGCGGCATAGCATCTCTGACTGCCCTTACAATTACATCGGCAACATTCTGTAACCCTTGCGGTCCATCAGGAATATTAACCGGTCCTGTGGAAGCTTCAGACTCAAATGCAACATCATGCGCGTGACCTCGACCACGACCTCGACCACCGCCTTGACCTTGACCACGGACCCTCCCTGGACCACGGCCTCGAGCACGACCTCGACCTCAGCCTCTAACTGGTACCGACGCAGCCGATATTTGCTCGTCAGCCTCAAGCTCAAAACTGCGACTCTCACGACTCGGCAGCATAGCTATAATAAGTTCAAATCGAGTAAACGAATCACATAACATGATCTAATCATGAGGTGCAATCGACAAAACACGTATATGTCAAGTAAGTAGTTAACATCTCAAGTTACCAAGTAACAAGTTAACACATATCAATTATATGTCATTTATCAACTAATCATGTCTAACATGTCAACAAAACTAAACATACGAGCACATAACCCGGCGTCCAAAGTATTCGACCCGGATACGCTCGGATACCATTCTGTGACCCCCCGCCCTGCCACGCCACGCCACGCCACGCCACGGTTCCCGGCGACAGGGTGTCAACCGGCGGAAGTACAACAATAACCGTAATAACAGTAGGCTTTGATACCAATCGGTAACTCCCCGAGTCCAAGACTCCGAGGGTTACTTATATTAAACGTTCATCATTTGGAGACATTTATAAAATAGAAGTCTGGTTTTCATTTGAAACATTCTTTCTTGAAACAAAATATTTTCAATATAAGCAGCGGAAAAATCAGAATTAAGCTATCCTTTTATTTAAAAGCGGGTGGACTAACATTTGTCCAGTTGAAGCATAACATGTTCTTTGAAACCAAATTTTATTACATTAATAAATGATAATCCCCACACACGGGGTCTTCAAACTATAGCGGAAGCATTGTCGAGTCTCGGGGCCTTGCCCTTATCTATATCACCTGAAAGAGAGGTTTAATAGTCCATAAGCCAAAAGGCTAGTATAGTCATATAACCGCACAATAACATCTGTTATATAACATGCATAAGTGCAATGAATGTCAATGTCAATGCATGAAAACTATTTTCATGCCTTTTCAAACACTCACCCTCAATCGTCATTATCATTACCCGGACCATGGGCTTCCCGTCCACGTAGGCCTAGCCTCAAACGTGCGGGACTTTGGGCCTTACGAATTACACGGAGGCCTAGCCTTTACCGTTACGGGGGTTTCTTGCAGCACATCCCGCAATTCGAGTTCCTAGTGGTACCCATCTCACATGCCTACCCACAAATCCGGGATTTCTAACCTTTTAAAACAAAATCCCTCCTAGAGGGTTTTATGCATGGAAGCCTCTAAGGTCTTCCCTTTTTAAAACCTGGAAGCCTCTAAGGTCTTCCCTTTTCAAAAATTGAAAGCCTCTAAGGTCTTTCATCCCAAAATCATTTTCGTGATTTTCGTGTTCATGCTTATGCTTATGAAATGATATGACATATGCGAGCTCTAAGCATCCAGACATATTCAATGTTTCATAAGGCAGATTATTAAGGCATGCTATCAATTCAAAGCAACACAATAGACATGCTGAAATTATCCAGGTAAACACATAAGGCATATCAACTCAAGTAACCACTTAAGGCATAGCAGCTCAATTAAACATGTAAGTACACTATTAACATGTTATACAACTTTATTGAGGGTCATACGGAACTACCGTTCACCGAGGATAGATTGAATACTTAATCAGAATAGAAACCGGAACTGCTCAATCTGTTACAAATCTCAATATACAATAATGCGCGTATATTAGTGAGGTACAACACCTCAAAGCATGAGTACAACTACTATTAAAGTAAAGTACAACTCTTAAAGCTTAGGGTACAAAGTCCCTTAGCTTATAACAGACTTAAATACAATAAAACTGAAGATTCTATTAAACTGCCCGAGGTCGCGCGCGCGGTTCGCTCGTGCGGAGTGTGTTCAGAAGGGTCACGTGTTTATTTAAAAAATAGTTTTCAAAAAATAGCCTGGTCGCGCGCGCGGGCCGCTCGCGCGACCCCTCGCTCGCGCGGGTCGCGCGCGCGAGTTGTCATAGTGTCGTCTTCTTCTTCCTTTTTCCCCTGTTTTGAAATCAAAGGTTGATTTTTACCCATTTTGAAAACTTAATCCAAACAGGACTTTCAATATATGAAATTCTTTGTTTTTTCGCATAGATTTCAAATATGAAATCAGATTTTCATGAATTAAAAATAGCTCTCGATTTTATCAAAAATCCAAAAGGCGACAAAACTTTAATTCACCCGTTCGTCGCAACTGTTGCGAATTAGCTTTTGAAATTCGAAATGGAGCCTCGTGGGATCGAGACCTTTCATTTGATATAAAGAAATCAAGATTCTGTGACTGTGTTTCTGCTCGCTATTTTTGGACCCTTAACGATATATATGAGTTATATATATATATATGTATCTATATATATGTACATATCTACACTAACAGTTTAAAAATAAACTGAATTTACAAATACAATAGTAAGCTTACCCAATTCCCAATCTAAAGCTTGGATTGAAACTCCTGAATCAATATAAGTTGTGTGTTTATGTGTGTGTAATAATATGTGTGTGTGTATCCACGAGATGAAGAGACAGTGGAGAGATAGAGAGACTGTTGAGAGAGTTGTGAGATTAGAGGACCTTAGGTGTGTATATATAGACTTGCAAGTCTTGGTCCCCAAGAATAGTGAAGTACAAGCTTCACCAAAACACAATTTTCTTACACACGCACACACAGTGCACTAAAATAAAATTGGGCTCCAAGTTTTATAGAGATACTCTTGTGTGTGTTGAGCTCACGCTATGATACACACACAGGTAAAAATTACACTGTCAAAGAACCCAAAACTGGTATTATTCCGATTAAAGTGTGGAAATAAAATACGGGGTATTACACGCAGATATTATAAAAAAAAAAAAATTTTAGATCTAAGGAGAACATCTAAGATGTTACTAAAAGTTCGTAGATCTAAGGAGAAGAACTCGAAAACACTTTAGATCTAACCCCTTTTTTTTTTTTTTTTTTTTTTTGCGATTTAAAGAAATCCTAATTAACCATCTATATTACGAAAAAAGAAAGAAAGAGAAAAGTCATGCTCACAAACCTCGGATCTAGTGACCGGAGTCAGAGATGAAGCTCGGATAATCCCTCTTTGTCTGAGTTGTCTTCTTCTATCTTCGTCTTCCTTGGATACACTCATCTCTCTCATTTCCTCTGAGGCGCCTAGGCACTTCTCTCTCTCTCTCTCTCTCTCTCTCTCTCTCTCTCTCTCATCTCCGAATTTTGTGAAGAAACAAGTGAAATGAGAAGGGTTGGTTAGATATGAAAGAAAGGGTAAATTAGTCTTTTAAGTGCACAATCCCACTAATGTCTATTGCCGGTGTTTTTTATACCACCCCCCCCCCCCCCCCCCCCCCCCCCCCCCCCCCCCCACCCCCCCAAAGTATTGTTTTATCCTCTCTAGTCAGCACTAATTTTAACCCCACTTTATAATACCTTGAGTTAACTTATATACTGAAAAGAGCCAAACAAACATGATATTGATCAGGATTGTACTATTTTAATCCAATCCCCCTTAGTTATCTGGCAAAAAAAGAACCCTACATGTATAATTATAAATACCATAATAGTCAGATTTTTTGCTAAAATTATGGGAAATTAGGAATTGGAAAATACTCAGAATTTTTTAAACTTCTAGATTCATTCCAATTCCAATTTTTATTTTTATTTTTTTATTATGTCCGACTTCTGGAAGAGGAGGAGGTCACTGAGGAGGCCCTTGCTGAGGCTCCTAGAGGAGAGGCTGATGCCTCCGGAGGAGAGGTCGATAATAACTTGAGTTAACTTATACTGAAAAGAGCCAAACAAACATGATATTGATCAGGATTGGACTATTTTAATCCGATCAACCTTAGTTATCCGGAAAAAAAAGAGCCCTATGTGTATAATTATAAATACCATAAAAGCAAGATGTTTTACTAAAATTATTGGAAATTAGGAATTGGAAAATACTCCAAATTTTCAGAACTTCCAGATTCATTCTAATTTCAATTTTTATTTATTATTTTTAGTTTTATTTTTATTTTTTGGAATCTTCGAATATTGGAATTTTGAAAATTAAAATTACTTTTATGTTGCCAAAATTGAAAATTTTGAGATAGGAATCAAAATTTCTGTTCTAACTTGCATCCCTACGGCGATGCTTTAGTACATTCCCTTTATATTTTCCTCCAGTTCTACATATTGGTGATCATATTTTAGGGATGCACCAAAATTCTTACACTCAATATGTGTCACGCCCCGGAGCAGCATAAATAGAGAAAAATAAATTTCCTTTATGGGTCCATAAGGAATGACAGGTGAAAGTCACTAATAATCCACACCACGCAGTACTAGTCCAAAAAGACAACAGTAAACAACTGAGAATAACACACAGTGCTAACTATTACAAAATATCAGAGTATGGTCCACAGGATCACAACAGGTCTGAAGACAACAAATGCCCAAGCACCCGCTTACAAAAGGTTTAACAGAATAACCGAAAAGAAATCTAATTATAACATCTTCAGTCTTCAACTGGCATAAGGATAATTCTCCCTGGCGTAACCGTCATCGGTGGGGCCCTCCTCTGGATAACACTCATCAGTGTACTGGTCATTACCTGCAAAATAAGGGGCAGGATGTTCTAGACGGGGAATGTCCAGGCAATAAAAGGCCGTCAGCTTACTGAGAGCTGAGTGAGCATAAACTAAGAGGGTACCAGTTATCTGAAGTAAACACAAGCTTATGAAACACGAGTTATCATCTTATTATAAGGATAACATTATCTTGTTCCTCTATTCCTTCTTGTAAACCGACCCTTATCGTCTTGTTACTCAAATACTGAACTCAACAGATTCTGATTTCCATGAACAGACTCAATCGTTTAACTCTAGGGATACACCCTTATTCTGTCCATCGCTTTTAAGAGCAATGGTCCTGCTCACCGCATGTCATGGACTCCATGTCAGTCTGTCCCCAACTTTTAAGAACAATGGTCCTGTTCACCGCATTTCAGGGATATAACGTTTCGAACAAGGCATATCAATCTATTGCCACGACTCAACGTCATCTACTAATGATCCCAGCTCACCGCTTTTAAGAACCATGGTCCGGTTCACCGCTTTTAAGAGCATATCACAGATCATCCAGTCTATCTTAAGACTTCTTGGTCCAGCTCACCGCTTTTAAGAACCATGGTCCGGTTCACCGCTTTTAAGAGCATATCATGACCAATCGTCCATCCACGTACCATTCCCGGAACTTACCAAACCTACTTACGTTCCATTCTACATCGACACATGACAAACTCCCAATGTGGCCTGACTACTCGGATTAAAAGAAATCGGATATCAAACTCATATCAGAATCAACACGTCACCCATGTCTTCATATTCTTTTTATTCATTATCCAATAATCTTTGGTGTCACATTACTCCCGTCTACCCCATAGTCGCATAATGAAATTCCAATCAGGAATCGAACAACTAAACCTCTTATATGATAAATAGGCAAAGGAAACCATGTTCTGATCATGTCAATCGATTGGAACTAAGTTCAATCGATTGTTCAATCGATTGGTATCAAAATCATGTCAATCGATTGAGATCATGTCAATCGATTGGTATCAAAAAAGTGTCAATCGATTGAAATTCTATTCAATCGATTGGGATAATGTCAATCGATTGAAAATCCTATTCAATCGATTGGGATGCAACTGATGTCAATCGATTGAGATCATGTCAATCGATTGGTACTACGTCTTCTCCAGCAGATTGTAAAAACAACATATATAAACGTACACAACATGCATGTAACCCATCTAAACATCATAATAGCTTATATAAACTTCATATAAAGGGACCAAGTGAGTTAGAAACTCACCTAGGGTGCGTTTGGGTGTGTTAAGCTTGAAACCTCCAAGCTTTTCCTCTCTCTCTTCCTTCTCTTTCTCTGTCCAGCCTTCTCTCTCTCTGTCTCTTCCTTTCTTCTTCTTTCTGATTCTCCTTCTCTTCCTTTCCCAACTGCTAAGGCAGTGAGTGTGTGTATATGTATATAGATATGTGTAGATATAGATATATGTATGTATATATCTCACAAGAGGTATATCTCTCTCTCTCAAGCTGTCAAAGTGACCCAAGGCCACAAATGGACGAGTATATATATGGATATGGGAGTGCCACGCGTTTAAAGCTGAAGGAAAGAAGAAAACATTTCTCAGGTTATGTCAATCGATTGAGACACCAGTCAATCGATTGGTAACAGATATTTGTAGTCAATTGATTGGAAACAATGTCAATCGATTGGGATGAATGGCAATCGATTGGAAATGTTGACACGTAATCACTTTTAGTCGGTAGAATGTCATTCGATTGGGAACATGTCAATCGATTGGTATCTGAAAAGTGTCAATCGATTGAGAAACTTATCAATCGATTGGTATCAAAAATTCACCAAAAGGAAGTGAAAGTTTATACGAGTATAGAAATGAAATACCAGGTCTTATTAATATACCGAAATACAGGGTATTACAATATGTACTCTGCTGTCTTAAAGAATTTGATATATAAAATTTGATGTACGAAACGTTAGCACTCTTGCTAGATACATCAAATATTGAGCATTCTATTGTAATTGATATTTTACTCCCCCTCTTTCTTTTTTCTTTCTTTTTTTGTTTTCCTTCTTTTTTCTTTCTTTCTTTTTTTGTTTTCCTTCTTCTTCTTTCTTGTCGTAAATATCCTCCATACAAATAAATTAAAAAAAAAAAAAAAAAATTTGCGACTTAAACCAATTTTCTACATTTAATTGCTGCAAAAATTTGAATTGCCAAGTTGATGCCTTCCTTGGAGCCCTCTTTTATGATATGACAACTACTTTGGTTTAAAATCACTGTTGTGTTTCCTGAGAGGTCTTTAGTGACTTAGTCCACTTGTGTATCATGTGGATAAATTTGAGTATGCGAAAGAATATCACTTTAAAATAATATTTTCTCCGTCCCAAAATAAGTATTCATATTTCTTTGTTTGGATGTCCCAAAATAAGTATCCGCTTTTGAACGTCAACTGCAAAATTTAATAAACTTCCTAAAATACCCTTACAATAAAAACAAAGAAGCATTTATGTGTGGTTAAAAAAGAAGTAGGAAAGTCAAACACACATCACATGTAAGGGTAAAATAGGAAAATGACTATGTAATGGACCAAAATTTTAATGTAATAGATATTTCTTAAATAATATGCATAATTGAAGTGGACACTTATTTTAGGACGGAGAGAGTAGTAAAAAATTATCTAAATTCTTGCTTAATTGCCATATCTTTATCTTCAAAATGAATAATGTAGTGTTCTCGTATTGTATTGCATATTTATTTTCCAAAAAAAAAAAAAAAGAGAGAAAAAAGAAAAAGAAAAAAGAAAACTCTATATTTTAGTAGTATTTAACTTTTTGTTTTAAATTTGATAACATTAACTTATTCTACTATTTAGGCAAAAATGCATATAAATAAATCCAAAAAAAACGTCTCACCAACGCGAGCCCCGACCTCTCATACGCAATAGTACCCCCATGTGTGTTCTGCCAATGCCAAGGCACCCAACTTTGAATTTCTGCATTTGCACCCTAGGTGACAATGAGACCCATTGAATAATAGTGGTTCCACTTGATTTATATTAGAAGCTGTTTCTCAAGTGATCTCACTGTCCCATGTGCAGGGAAACAATAATAAGATTCAATTTTGAGAAATATAGCAATAAGCATGCTTAAGAGCAACTCCAGGGGTAGTAATCAAATTTGGGTATCCAAAATGCTATTTGGTTACTTGAATAGTATTTTACATACCAAATAAATCTCATGCACTCCAACCATTATGAACCATAACACTCAAAACCAGTAGCCATTTTATTGTTTAATATATTTTGATATGTCTCAACCATAAATACACTAAAAATATTATTTTAATAACAAACTAATGGTTAGGATATTCCCACCAAAAGCTGTAAGTTTGGAAACCCAAACCATGAGTTTCTATATATAATAGATCCTCCGTTAGATTGCAATTTTTAGGATGAAAGAGATCTATATTGGTATCTTTTGATTTTGAATACCATTGGAGTTATCTAAGGGAGATTTTACAAGACAAATCGTTGATTGTTATTAACAAATGACACACATGTTTAATGGCACCTCTGACCGAACCATTGCCAATTAGCATTTGTTAAAAGAAAGGTAAAAAAAAAAAATCAAAAAATGCCGTTATTTTGTATTAATAGGTACAGTGGTACCTGTCAATTATCAATTATTTGAAATTGTCTAAGTAATAATCAACTAGTTAACGTGAATTACTGTCGCATGTGTTTGGATCCTAATTTAGGAGGAAGATTGAGAATCATGTATAATGTTATTTCTACGATATGTATATTAAATGGAAAAAAAAAAACAACGAATGACCTTATCTATTAATTAAAATAATGATATTAGAGTAATAACACTAAAAAAAAGGTTACATATAATATTTTAGCCTCTCATCGTAAATTATCTTAGTATTCTTAGCTATTTCAATGAAGTTTCAACAACTTTCCTTGCTCATTTAGATAATGCTGTTATGATTCTTAAATTTGCACCTAAAATCTATTTTCTAAATATTTTGATTGTTTTACCACATACTATACAGTAATCGTAACATTAATATTCTTTAAAATTGTACCCAATGCTCTCTTTCATAACTGCACGTAGAAGACTAGCAAGTCAAATTAAAGTATATATACACACATATATGCACATCAATTTAATGTTCTATGATCAGAGGAAAAAAAAAAAAAAAACACACACACATACACATATGCATGTGGATGTATATTTATGTACGTACAATGTACATGATCGAGCTGTTGATAGTGTGCACGCACGTGGGGGTCCAACCTAAGAAGAAGACAGTCCGTACCCTCTGCGGCAATACAGTGAACGCAGACATCTAAAAAGAGCTAGCTAGCGCTATCTATCTATATATATATATATATATATATATGTAAGTGTAGCTGAGGGGGGGTTTGCTTTTCTTTAAGGTGCATTTTGCCGACTAGTTAAGGTGGTCCATGAAACATTATGGTCCACTTAGGCCTAAGATTATGGTGCCCCATCTCTACAGCACTAGAGTTTTCCATATTGTCTTATGTTTTGGGTCAAAGGTGGCTTGCCCTTCAAATCGTTTTCCATTTCAGACAAATCATTTTGGGCTGTGATCTTCGTCCGCACGGTTGGGATAGCAGCACCTTAGTGTTATTGACAGCGAACGGACATCTTGAAATTTTTTTTTGGGGGTCAATTTTTATGAAGGAGAAAAAAATCCAATATGTTGTGCCGTCAAAAGCACAAAGGTACTGTCACGCGCACGCCACTTGGGCGGCTGAGGATTCGTAGTCATCATTTTGTCCATATGCATGTACTAACAATTAAATGTCACAATTATTAGATATGCATCGCAAACTAATCCCAATCGACGTGGTATATTGGGATCTTATTATTTGATTATTGTATTTCATTTACAATTTTATTTTAGTTGATCCTACCTACTACCGCATCAATTGAATTCCAACTTCGATTACATTTGTAACTCACAAACATATTTTTAGCCTTTTAGGTGAGATTGGATAGACTTAAATGAGCGGCTAAAATTCAGCAGTCTTAGTTAGAGTCTATTTGAGAATGACTAAAACATGACTAGTTTTAGTCATGTTCTCGTTTCTTATTTGGATTAAAAAAAAAAAAAAACCCGAATATCATGTTGGTTTGTCAAAGAACCAGTTGTAAGAGTCATACTGGAGCCCACATGAACTCATGTTTGCAATTAAATTCTCCATACCAACATTTGACAAAAATAGAACCAGATCGCTTCTAAACCATAGAACCTGTTCTAACAATTCCCTAACTGACCCTTAGATTTGTTTGGAACCCATAAACAGACCAGATTAATGAGCTTTCTGAACCACTCTTCTTTTGCATACAATGTAAGGGCACAAAGAAGGTGATGGATGCTATGTGCATTATAATTCATGTCCTAAGAATGATAAACATGAGCAAAACCAAATGAGGAAAGCATGTGATCTTGGCAAGTATAATGGAGGCATGTATCTGGCAAACCATGCTTCCAAGATGCATACTCGTGGGGGTCTTCAAATTTAGAATTTCTAATGTAAATATATATATGTGTGTGTGTATATATATATATATATATATATAAAAATGTTTGTGTGTGTGAGTGTGCATTTATATATCCCTATTCCAAGACATCCTTTTCATGTTTTTGGTTTATATATGCCAGAGAAGCAACTTCATTTATCAACTAGATTACAAATATAGGACTGATATCTCTCATGGAATCAATCAATCGAGCTGTTAAACACACTAGCTTGTAATTTTAGGAAAAGCAGTTACATATATGGTTTAATTAATGACTAGAAATTATATATAGAAATATAGTATTTAGTCGCCAAAAAATGCTAGAATGTAGGGGAGTGCATCGTAGGCATGCCAAAAAATGGTTGTGGTGTATTTTCGTCCTAAAAAATGGCGAGGGACTAAATTCTAAATTAACTTGTGCGATTGTCCTATTTTTAGAAAAATATAGCATATTGGACTAAATACTAGTTTACCCCAGAAATTATTTGTGGGGCACGTACCATAAAAAAAGAAAAAGAAAAAATTGTTTAAACCTAAATCAATTATGTTTTTTTTTTTTTTATTAAAAAAAGTTTAACATAGAGAGAGTGTTGAGAGAAGATGAATAATGTATAGACAGGGAGTAGAGGGCGGAAAATGCAAAAATGGTGTAAAAAATGTGGAAAAAGTTTCAAAATTTACAATAAAAACAGCTACCCAATATTCAGGGGATCCTTTCCCCAAACCCATACGTGTTTCTGTGGGTCTTTTAAATTTAAGAAAGTGATGAAGGGTGTGAACAATTTTAAAGCCTTAGATGATGACACACATCAAAGTTCCAATGTGTCCTTATCACCCAAACCATTCCTCCTACATTATTGGGTCTCTAGTAGGCCTTGTCTACAATATAGTAGTTTTTATAAAAAATATTTGTTTCGGGTAAGAAACATTTGTTACATGATAAACCTATTTGTTCTAAATATTTTTATCACGTAACAAATGTTTGTTACCCAAAACCTCCAAGTTATAGGTACATCCAAACTACTAGGTGAAATGAAGAATTCTCCCCTTATTTGATATGCATTACTTCCATGGCCGACAGTCCTTTTTCCAATTTATGAAAATTTGCATTTATATAGAAATATAGATCATAGGATGAAATCAAAATCTTTTTGTGGACTTTATATAGACGTTGAATTAAACTAAAATCCAAATTCAAAAAGCAAGGGATGTAGGTAGAAATATTGTCAACGACAATACTACATTTAACATAAGGGTGTTGTCCATAGATCAAATTATTTCGTGAAGAGTAATTAATGTTATGTGCATATAAAATGTGTACATAAAGATTTGGGATATTTATTTTTATGGGGTTCACGTCTGGATACATGGAATCCACCGAAATTAATGATCCAAATCTTTATGTGTACAGTTTGTGTGTACAAATCATTACTGTTTCGTGAATCGCATTTTGAAGGAATGTTCCTAAAAGACCGTATACTCGTATCATGATTTAGACTTGAAAATCATGAGCATTAGGAACTCAACCTTAATTTGGACCCATATAGAAATATTTACTATTTTATTTCTCGTTTCAATGTGAAACAAAGGTTATGCCTTGAAGTCCAATATACAAACTTTTTGTTGGCATCTATACGCATATATTCATTGTGAAATATGGCCCTTGTGGAAGGATACGAATTAATAACCTTGTGTTTAAAGGGAATACCAACCAATTAGGAAAAAAGCTTTTAAAAGGAAAGTTAATATGGATAAAACTTACAATGATGTGCTTATTAGATGGTATCCTCCTATTACAGGTTACCAAAGCTCAATACGGATGCTCAATACGGATGGGAGTAGCAAAGATAATCCAGGATGAGGTGGAATTGGAGGTCTCATGAGAGACAATTGGGGCAAATGGAGAGCTAGATAATATGGCCACTTTAACAATTGCATAAATCGTCGCGGAACTTGAAAGCATCAGAAAGGGTCTGTCATACTCCAACCCGCCCTTGGTAGACTAGGACACATGTAACAAGACTATACGCACGTAAAATACACTAATAAGTAAGAACCCATCTTAGTTATTAAGAAAAATGTGATTTGAAGCAACATAAAAAGAACTTACTGTGACAAAATAGTCTCAAGGGTAAAATGGTCATAAATAAAGTATATCAAATTTATACTAAATGATAGGTCTTTGAGTCTCGGTTCCAACGCAAAAAACGACGCGCAAATTCGAATTTTCTAGAAAGAGTTCTGTACGTTTCTGTAAAAATGGACGTGCTGTGAAATTCATAGGTGAATCGATCCGCCCTTTATACTCGGATGAATCCGTCTTGCTATTTTTCAGCAGAATGTCCCCCCAAAAAGCCCGGATCGATCCGCCCTTTAACTCGGATTGATCCTGGTTCTGTAGAACAAATTTCTGCTGCTAAAAACCTTGTTGAAACATGTCCAATTCATACCCAAACCAAACCGAAATCCAAGTAACTTTGGAAAACCTTTCCTAACACATTCTCAAACATCTTCAAACTTTAATCAAGTATGTAGAACACAAACACAACTACAATTGAATCAAAACAACCCATGCACACCTCCTTTTGAATCAAAGCAAGTTTTAGCAAAACTCAACACTTATCAAAACTAGTATTTTACAAGAACAAGATGGAATTGAACCCAAACTACAACTAACATCATATACACACATGGAACTTGTCCAAAACACTTGCAACACAATTCGGACTTGCCAGAATAGTTCAACCTAACAACTTCCGCATATTCAACCAAAACATAGGAATTTATACAAGTTTTTCCAAGTTCAACTCCAAAACCACCAAATTACAAGTTAAAGGGTACAAGCTTCATGGATACAACATAAGTACTAACGTTATTATTAAAGAAACTACAATTTACAACATTTTACAAGTTTTAAGAGAGTTCATTTGCTTCTCTAAAAAAAGAAAAAGAGAGTTCATTTGCACAAGTCCCAAATCTCTTCCATCTCTCCCAACGCACATCATTTCCTCTCCGGGTAGTGCTCCGAACCTGCGGTGGTTGTTATTTGCCACAACAGAAAAGGAAAACCATTTGTTTAAGCGTTATACTTAGTGAATAAACTAACGTGCTCTAGATGTTGTGAACATGTATAATGCAACAATTTAGGCACATAAGCATGCGTATCGCAGAATTCATGGGTTAATGGTTCATTCAGATCGAAAGACCACTTCCTTGGCCGCGCGGTCACTTCTATTCCTTGGACTTCCGTATTTATCGGATTCTACCTCTTCTCCTTCCTTATTACTCCCAACATTGAACCATTACTCTCAATCATTCATTGACCACTTAACATATAAACACATAGCCACATAAACATGAAAAGTTCATACCAAATCAACATAAAAGTCTAGTATTTAGTATGAATTCAACCATAATCTCAAGAATTGTCATTTCCTAACTACCAATTAAAGCACAAGACATGTACCACATCAAAGCTTTAAGTTAGAAAACTCACCTTACTTAGGTTATACCCAAATTAAGCTAGCAAATACAGAATTGCACCAAATCCAAGCTCAATTTCTACTCCAAAGTAAATCCTACATGAACTCGGTGAACCACGGATCACCGATTAGTACAAGCTACCAAGATTGCGACGATTAAAACGTAAATTAAAGGTATAGAAACGATCGTCTCACCTCCACGAGTTCGAATACGGCTTCAGTTCGCGAATGGACGTCGAACGACGACGAAACGGCGATTCTACAGCGTCGGCGTCTCGTATTCTCATTAATCTCCAGCGCGCTCTCTCTCTCTCTCTCTCTCCCTCTTTTGCTTAATTTCTGCGAATTAGGAGAGTTCTCTCCCTTACATGACACATAGCCAACACATGCAATGTGTTGGCACCAATTTTTCATCTCTTCCATTTACACCCCCATTAGTTTCTAAGGTTTCATTAAATCCCTCAATCATTTCATTAACTACCAAATTATCTAAATGTGTGTTTGTCTAAGTCCCGTATGGGTCCCAAATGTGGTCCCAATTATTATATAAAATTGCTATCGTAGCTACCAATTATGAATTTTTTTTTTCATTTATACCCTTATTTGGGTGTCCAACTCAATACCAACTACTAACACTTGCAGCACTATAATTTGAAAGCATCTTTAAACAAGTATTCATGTAACCATATAAATACATTTAACATATAAAATACAAATTTATTTTTATTTGAATCCTTCACTGGATCCCACTTCATTACCTGTCCCACATCATCGAGGACTTTCCCAATTGTGTTCTTTTTTGAACACCTTTCATACGGGTGAGTTTAAAGCCTCCCCTTAAACCATAATATACACTAATTATACTAATTAATGCACATTAAGATAGTAACCAAACCCTTTTTTCGGCTGCAGGTGTTACATGGTCTTACCCTTAGCCCATAGAGAAGGCATGGAAAACATTTTGGTTGAAATCGACTATTTGATAGCTTACCATTTAATCTTGACGAATGAAGTAAATCACCCTCTAAGGGCGATTATTGAAAATTGTAGGTTTTTGCTTATTATCTGTAAGGGTACTATTTCCCATATTTTGAGAGAAGGAAAACAATGTGCTGACCTTCTTGCTAATGTTGGGACAGATCAACTGAATTCTCTCATTTTTTAGAAGCTCGGGTGCTTTGTAGGTCTCTGATGGCGGATGCTTGTTACTTGTGATACTAGCTTCCCTTGTGGAAGCTAGTCTTCTGTTGTGTTTTGTATTTTCTTTCTTTTAAACAAAAGAAGAAGAAGAAGAAGAAGAAGAAGAAGAAGGAAAGGATATTTGGCATTTTATTCAATATTTTGTATGAAATTTAAAAGTCAGTCTACTACTTTTTTAAAATTAAAAAATTATCAGTAATAATTTAAAAAATTAAAAAGTCATCAACAAAATTAAAAAAAAAAAAACACACCAACTTTTAAATAATTATTTTGTGTTTTAGTCTACATTTTATTTTCAACATTTAAACTAGCACCAAAATGCTATAATGATTGCTCCCAACCTTGTGAAGAGTTACACCCGAGTTTAAAATGTGTTGCTCCTTGCATTCTGAAGTGTTGCTCCCAACGTTTCAAAGAGTTTCTCCATAACATCATATAACTTTGATGATTTTTTAAAAATAAAAAAGTTGATATTTTTTTAGTTTTGAGAAAGTGATAGATTGACTTTTAAATTCTATACAAAGAGTGGACTGAAACTTAATTATCCAAAAAAAAAAAAAGGGTTCGCTGGCCGTAGCTCCCTAATGTGCAATAAAATGCACAATTAGTCCACATGCTTTGTTTTTCATGCCAAAGGTCATTGAGGTTTTTTTGGACCAAAATGACCCTATAATGCTATTAACGCGTCTCTCTTTTTTTTTTTTTTTTTTTTTTTTCTAGCAACTAACCTGCACTTTTTTTTTTCTTTCCTATCTTTAAAATGCCATAACTTTCAAACTACAACTCAATTTTCGATAAAATTTATATATCCATGATCTATAAAACAAGATGCATATTGGCTATAAAACTCTTTAAAAAAAAAACTGGAATTTTACATCTCAAAAACGGAGATTGAAAAAATGATTTTTATTGTGTTTGTGTGTGTGTGTGTGTGTGTAAAATCAACACTTCCATTGCGTAGATCTCGAAAAATTGGCCAAAGAATTTTTTTTTTTTTTGTTTTGGTCCAAAAGGCCAAATAATCGCAAAGTTATGGTTGTTTTAGTATATGATACTGTCTTTATAATGATGCCCAGGTAAAGACAGTGGACATGCTTCAAATTGACAAAATAATCACAACATTATGGCCAATTTACAGATGTTACTTTCTTTACAATACTGCCCAAAGTAAAAATAGCAACATATCAAATAAACAAAGGTTTTTGCAAAGATAGTAACATGTCACTGTCGCAAAAAATTATAAAATTATGGCAATTTTCAGATGTTACTGTCTTTACGTTACTGCTCAAGTAAAAACAGTAACATATCATTAAAATTAGTGACAGTGTATTGCTCAAAAGACATAGCAGCATATCGTCGACGGTAACATTACTTCAAATTGACCAAAAAATCGCAAAATTATAGCCAATTCACAGATGTTACTTCATTTACAATATTGCCCCAAGTAAAGACAGTAACATATAATCAAATAGAAAATATTTTTTTCAAGGAGAGTAAAATGTCACTGTCCCAAAGACAGTGATGTTACGTTATATTGGCTCAACATATTTTTTTTAATTATTTTTTAATAATTTATTTTTTCATAGTCAGTATAGATATTGTTTGATATATATTTTCTTTTAGATTATAGCTATATAAATTTTATTCAAAACGGAGTTGTGATTTGAAAGTTATGATATTTTAAAGTTAAAAAAAAAAAACCAGCATTGAATCACGTGACGAGGGTGTAAAATGCGGATAAATCTGTTAATAACCTTATTTTCAGTGTAAAAGTTGACTTAATGCCAAACAATTCAAAAATTCATGTCCTTATCACTTGAGAAAAAAACGGACTGAGCTATTCTCATATTACAATCCCTATTAGGAACTTTTAATTAATTCTCTCTAAAAGAGAAAAAAACAATTTTAACTTTTTTTTTCTTTCCCTTCTAACTTTCAAGTTTTCACCATTTCCAAATGATAGACAATAAACTCTAAGAGAGGCTCCTTCGTTAAATTTCCCATGATTAAAGAGTATTTTTTCAGGCTCCTTCCATCATTTTACCATGATGAGAGTCCATTATCAATTATATATCAATAATGCTAGGCACACACTCCAAACCACACCTCAAACCACACCCTTGCTTTAAATGCATGTATTATGTGCTGTGTAAGTGGTGCACAGAAAAGTGTGAAAAATTCAAACAGCACAGAGTACATACATTTAAAGCATAGAGTGTGGTTTGAGGTATGGTTTGGGATGTGTGCCTATCACTTCTCATTATATCATTCACACAAATACGTACTTTTCCCTTTCAAAAAAAAAAAAAAAAATATATATATATATATATATTTTTGTCAAAAATTGAACATTTTATTCAATAATGAACAAAGCTCAAAAACACCATTACAACACAGGAAACAAATCTGAGCAAAAAAAAAAACACTCAAGAAGACTAAGACTAGCTCACATTAACTGATCGAAACCAGATAAAGGCCAAGTAAAAAACTCAGCTCAAAACATCAACCCCATTCAGTCATTTGACAAATTCCAACTAAGACAAGCCCTTTTATCCACCCCTTTTAATCCCAAGAGTTTAGAGCGAATATGAGTGTAAATAAGTCTCTGCAAAGCAAAAATATCCAACATTTCCTGCTTGAAAATTCGGTTATTCCTTTCTCTCTAAATGTAATACACAGTAGTAGCAAAGCAAAATTTTCCAATTTGCTTATTTGTACCATTCCTGAAGGGGAATGGTACAAATTTTTTTCTTATTACCCCATGGAAAGAAATGATTTTTTACTATTTCTCGTGATACCTTTGGGGGTACTAAAAAATTAATTTCTCACATTATAGACTACCATTTCCTTGATTTTCCATGATTGACAGTTGCAAAAATTTTTCCATTCCCCTACTTACCATCAATATTTTAGCATGATTAAGGGCCATCTTTAATTTACTTTTATCTTTTTCAATCACCCAAACTAGGTAAAGGAGATTTTACATATTTAAACCACTTATACACCATCAAAGGATACAAACAAGAGATTTTACTTTTTAATTGAAATTTATTTACAAATTCAATTCATTAAATTGAAAACCACGAAAAGGACCAGAACTTGGTTATGGTTTTTCAGTCGTATGTAAACAATCAAATTACAGTACTTGGTATCTAATGCTTAGGACATTCATTTACATTAATTTATAAAGCATGGTGGAAGGATCATATATATTTGAATCTTTAACTTTGTCTGTTAACCTCAACATTGATTTACCAATTTGAAAAGAAAAAAAAAGGAAAAAAATAATTAGTATTTTATATTTCTTTTATGACCTTATAATTTAATTTTGTTACATGCTATTTTAACTATTTTCTATTGATTACAATAAGTAATGACAACTTAGGTTGAGAAGCTAGTTCTTATGGCCTCTTAATTTCCGCGTCACATGAATTTGAATTGTCATGTTTAATTTGTTAATGGATTTAACATAGGAATCAATCTTATTAAACGATGCTATTTGCAAAACTAAAAAAACATCATCATTTTTATCTCTGAGGTAATTCCTAGTTTAGTTTTTATTTTATTTTATGGGGGAATGAATAAATCTATTATCTCAGGTATACACTTACTTTAGAGAATCTTCTTACATATATACATATATATATATATATATATATATAATTTCTTTACATGAATTTGTTCTAGATGGTGAATTTCGGCATAAAAAAAAGCTATGTCAGTACTGAACGTGAATGATGGATTCAATTCAATGGACAACCATACACACGACGTTAGTAATTTTCTTTTCATGCAAATTAATTACTTAATATGTATTTTGACTTTGAAGTTTTAACGCTACTAACTAGTACTCCTACTTTTTATTTACATGGAGTTACATATTTTACCAATATTACTGATCATGTACTCATAGTTTAATTTAAGACTCCTATATATATCTACCATATAATGCTTAGATGATTCTTTTATATTCATATCATAAGATATTAACAGATGGAAGACGGTATAATCAAAAGAAAATGGTCGAAGTAGTTCGCCAGTTGCCAAAACAAGAAAATCTTTCATGGAAAACAAACTAAAGAACATGTATAATCCTAATAATTAATTATCTAGTATTTGTGTCATTTATTTATATATTATTCTTTCTTGTATTAACTACTTCAAGGTTGTTCTATATATTATCTTAGTGTTGGAAAAACTGTATAGATATTCACCGAACTGTTTTTGAATACAATTGGTATAAAACAAAAGTAGTACAAATTTTAATATGATAATACAAATTGAAATTGCTAATTGAAATAAAAAATTACAGTAGTAAAAGAAAGCAGAAAACTGGAAAAATTATCAAACCGAGGCTTGTGATATATTCACACTTTTCTTAAAAACCGATTCGTCGCCTCACCAAAAGTGCTCGAGGATATATCTGGCATCTATCTCTCAGGATACAGCAATAACAAACAGTCAACAAGCACGTGTTTGACTGCTCCGGCGAACCAACTATGTCTGTGACTCTCTCTCTAAAATTAAAAAAAACTAAAACTTGTGGGGTCTAAAAAGAAATACTGTGTGTCGGTCGCACCGCACCCACGACCCGGCTCGGCACGACCGGCTGGCGGCGGCGGCGCGCGCGCGCGCGCGTGTGGAGTAAACCCAAAGGGCCTTAGGTCCTCCCCTTTCACAAAACTGAATACCCCTTGGGATCCAAACCCAAAACATAAAGTAGCTTTATAAATACACTAAAGACTTCTTCTAGTTTTTCTATGTGGAACCAGGCAAATTGTGAACCTTTTCTATTTCAACAACTTCTAGTAAGGAGCAACCTTTATAGTTTTGGACATGTGAGTATCCAAACTTCATCTCCTTATGGAGGAGAACACAAATCCATAAGGACCCCACTCAAATTCTAAGTGGGTCCCACTTTTATTAGGCCTTAAACATGGCCAAAACACATATTTCACATATTTATCCATCAATCTCCCACATGAATTAAATTAATCGAAACAATGTGAGACAACGTAGACTCGATAAGAGAGAGCACAACGGATCACTCCTGCAATAGGACAGGTAGCTGTTGACTTTGAACCTTCCCTTGTGATAATCTATCAAATTTACTGGCTAACCAGTGAACGTGTTGTCTTGATCTGATTGCTGTTAGTGTAAACAACCGACAGACCTCACACATGAGCTTCTCAAACATAGTTTAGTTCTTACACTTGTGTTTATTTTGGCCCTGAACACTCGCCTGGTTCAGTGAATGTTTATCAAAGAATTTTGCTTTCTCAAATTCTTTCAGAAGCGGCCCCACTTCTCATTCACATAGGTGACTTGTTTAGAGTATCCTGCTATACTCTGCTTGGCAATACCAACTCACATAGTCATTAAAAGCTAAGCTTACCGTCACACTATGCATGTATCATTGTTGTATCATAGAAATGGGTAGAAGAACATTTCTCCTCAATGATTCTCCTAAGGTACATGAAATTAGGTTGTCCATTTGAACCTAGATCTTGGGATCTCTAGTCAACTAGGTCGGGTTTCCATTCTGGTACCTTGTAATGTCATAGGCTTTAGTCCCATTCCTTTAAAGAACTTATTAGCTAATTCTTGATTCAAACCTTTGGTTAGCAGATCCGCAATATTGTCCTTTGACTTTACATAGTCAATAGTGACAATCTCACTAGAGAGTAGTTTTTTTTTATGGTATTGTGTCTTCGATGAATATGCCTTGATTTACCAATATACATATTGCTTTGTGTCCTTCTAATAGCAGACTGGCTATCGCAGTGTATGCAAATTGCCGGCATAGGTTTCAACCATCTCGGAATATCTTCTACAAAATGACGAAGCCATTCAGCTTCTTTGACTGCCTTGTCTAGCGCAATGAATTTCGACTCCATTGTCGATCTAGCTATACAAGTTTGTTTTGAAGACTTTCAGGAAATAGCTGCACCACTAAGTGTAAAAACATATCCACTTGTAGACTTTGAATCTTTACTATCTGATATTCAGTTTGCATCACTATATCTTTCCAACACAGCTGGATATCTCATATAGTGCAACCCATGATCACGAGTGTATCGCAAATACCGAAGTATTCTCACTATCCCTTTATAGTGTTCATTTCCTAGATTTCTTGAATATCTACTCAATTTACTAACTGAATAAGCAAAGTCAGGCCTTGTATAACTCATCAAGTACATCAAGCTTCCTATCACACGAGAATATTCTAATTGAGAAACACTCTCACCTGTATTCTTAGATAGGTGTAGACTTAAATCCACAGGCGTCCTGGCTATACTTGTATCAGACTTATTGAACTTCTCTAGAATCTTGTCTATATAATACGAATGTGACAACACAAGGCCAATTGTATTTGTAGAGATCTTGATGCCCAGTATAACATCAGCAAGTTCCATATCTTTCATATCAAATTTGGAAATCAACATTTTCTTGGTTGAGGTAATAATTTATCATTACTTCCAACAATGAGTATGTCATCCACATAAAGACACAAGATGACATAACCATCATTGGTGTCTTTGACATAAACGCATTTGTCACATTCATTGATCTTAAATCCACTAGATATCATAGCTTTGTCAAGTTTCTCTTGCCATTGTTTAGGAGCTTGCTTCAAGGTATACAATGATTTGATAAGTTTGCATACTTTCTTCTCTTGCCCAAGAGCAGAAAACCCTTCGGGTGTTCCATGTAGATTTCTTCATTCAAATCACTATTAAGAAATGCAGTCTTAACATTCATTTGATGTATTTCAAGATTTCGCAGAGCTACGATTGCAATAATCATTCGAATGGACGTTGTTCTCGTAACAGGAAAATACGTGTCAAAGTAGTCTAGACCCTCCTTTTGTCTATACCCTTTAATGACAAGCCTTGCCTTATACTTGTCAATAGTACCATCCGTTTTCATTTTCCTCTTGAAAATCCATTTGTTCCCCAAAGGCTTACACCCAAGAGGCAGGTCAACCAGTTCCCAAGTATGATTTTGTAAGATGGAATCAATTTCACTCTTGATTGCTTCTTTCCATAATGGTCCCTCTGGTGATCTTATAGCTTCATTATAGTTTTGAGGCTCATTTTCTAACAGATAGGTTAGAAAGTCTGGACCAAAGGATTTTGATGTTCTAACCCTTTTCCCACATCTAGGCTCAACATCAACATTCTCTTCTTGGGTTTTACTACTTTTCCCAATAGTCTCAAATGTGCATTTTCTAGAACTATATTCCTCTTTACTAGGAAATATATTCTCAAAGAATGACGCATTTCTAGACTCCATGATCGTGTTCTTGTGTATATCTGGGTTTTCAGATTTGTGTACAAGAAATCGATTCACACTGCTATTATGTGCATAGCCAATAAATAAACAATCAATAGTTTTTGGACCTATCCTTTCTTTCTTAGGAGTAGGTACAAGAACCTTTGCAAGACACCCCCACATTCGTAAGAATTTATAGGAAGGTTTTTGACCATTCCACTGTTCATACGGGGTTTGATCAACTTTCTTTCAAGATACCTTATTTAAAATATAATTTGCAGAGAGACTTGCCTGCCCCCACAAGTTCTGTGGCAATCCAGAACTTATTAACATAACATTCATCATTTCTTTTAAGGTACAATTTTTCCTTTCAGCAACTCCATTTGATGGAGGTGAATAAGGTGCAGTGGTTTGGTGAATTATTCTATGTTGTGCACAATACTCACCATATGGTGCTACATATTCACCACCCCTATCACTTCTTAACACCTTAAGCTTTTTACTTAGTTGATTTTCAACCTCTGTCTTGTATAGAATAAACTTATCCAAAGCTTCACCCTTACTTTTTAGCAGATACACATGATAACATTTAGTGCAATCATCAACAAAAGTAATAAAATACTTATTACCACCTATTGATTGAACTATTTTTAAATCATATACATCAGTGTAGATTAACTCCAATGGTTCGATGTTCTTTCTATTGGTTGAAATGAAGTCTTTGTTAACTTTGCTTCAATACAAGTTTCACATTTATAACTTGTATCAATATGAAAGCTGGGTATGTGGTCTAATTTGATTAAACTTCGTAAAGAATTAAAATTAACATGTCCTACCATGCCATAAATTGGAAGACTCAAGCAAGTAAGCAGAAGATGTACTCATTTTATTGATATTGTTAATTGGCACAATAGTCATTACATTGAGTTTAGACAGCCCATCACTCATGTACCCCTTCTCCACATACATCCCAGCTTTAGTCAGTACCACCTTGTCTGACTCAAAAACCATTCGAAAGCCATTCTTGCTCAGAAGAGAACCAGACACTAGGTTCTTGCGAATTTCAGGCGCATACAGGACATTGTTCAAAGTTAGCTCTTTCCCTGAAGTCATCTTCAGAATTATCTTTCCTTGACCTTCCACATCAGAAGAGCCTGAGTTGCCTATGAACATCTTCTCACCATTATTCATTGGCTCGAAGGAAGTAAACATCGCTTTGTCAGAGCATATGTGGTGAGTGGCACCAGTGTCTATCCACTATTCCTTTGGTTTTGAACCCACTAAGTTCACTTCAGAGACCATAGCTGACAGATTGATTTCTGAAACATCCCTTGAGATATAATCTAATTCAGCCATGTTAACCTATTGATTTTTCTTGACTTTCTTTTATGGCAGACGACACTCAAAAGCACGGTGTCCAGTTTTGCCACAGTTGTAGCACTTTCCTTGAAATTGAAATTTAGGCTTCTTGGAGATACCACATTTTGGCCCCATTTTGTACCCTTTGCGAGGAAAGGATTTCTTCTTCATGCTTGCACTTTGACCATGCTTGATCTTGTCAAAATCAAGATATAAAAGTATGCTTATTTGTGCTTTACTTTCAAAAGATTTGTAGTGTGGAAGTAAAGGTCGAACCCACAGAGATTGAATACTACGCATTTTAATTTTTAAAACCTAAATTTAGTTAATTAAGAAAAACAGATTTTGGATTTAATTTGAATTAAACTAATAACAATAAAAGTAAATCTAAATTATGAAAGCAATTAAATATTTATTTTTATAATAAGTTTAAGGAATCTAGGATTGCAAATCCACCACTAGCTTCATAATAAGGGTATTTACGAATTACTTTAGCTTATTAAGTTGGATGATAATGGGGAACTGTAGCTACATGCCCAATTCCTCCATCAAGAAAATAACTATGGTTCAAGCACCAACATAATCCATCTTCGGTTAGCACGAATTATCCCACACTAAACTAGGGTTGTGGTATAATCCGTCTAATCTAGGCATGGACTATTCGGATACTTGATAGCACAATTCAATTTAAGCACCATTACATGTAAATAATCTAAACAAGCACAGCAAGCATAGATCATTGAGCACAGTACCATCAAAATAGATCTAAGACAAGAGTAAACTTTGAAAGTAATGATTTAATCAATAAAAGCACGATTTATTTATAAAAATCCTCGAAACATGTAATTGTCATCCATACATAATAAAACTAAAATAAAAACATAAAATACACCCTATTACTTGGCTAGGATTTCATTGAAACCCTAGATCTTGAGTTTAGTTGTCCACAGAATTGATGAACAACAAGAGGTTGATGGAGGAGGCCATGGGAATCCTTGGTCTTCTTCTTCTTCTCCTTGCTTTCCTCCCTTCAATGGCTGAAGTTTTTAGTTGTATATTGATGTATCTAATGTTGTGTAATGATGTGTAATCACAAAATTGATTTAGAATAGGATTTATATAGAGTTTGGAAGGATTTACGAAGCTTTCCTAAGCCAAATCGTACTAAAACTGCTGTATTTAGCTTTCCAGATGTAATTAGGTAGTTTCGTTCACGTAGGAGTCTTCAGTACACTGAAATACAAGTATTTGATTTTTACACAGGTCGTGCGAGCGGACCGCGCGAGCGTGATATTGGGATGTCGCGCAAGCGATTTTTGGTCTTCCGCGCGAGTGGGCCGCGCGTGCGAGGTGCCTTTTTCAGCTTCTTTCTTCCTGTTTTTTCTCCCTATTTAACCTGGATTAGTGCTTTCTTCCAAAACCTGCTCTAAAACAGAAAACTAAATAAAAATACATAAAAATATGATAAAATATGCTAACAAATGTGAATTAAGGCATGTAATTAGGATCTGTTCTCTCCTGATCAATGCTCAACCACATTAGCCTTGGCCACAATAGTATTTCCACTTTTCTGTCAGCCCCTTTGTTATCTTCCTCAATTCGAAGTCTAACGATCAGATCTTTGATTTTCATCTCCTTTTGCTTGTGCTTTAGATAGTTCTTGAAATCCTTCCGAGCAGGGGGCAATTTCTCAATAATTGTAGCAACCTGAAAGGTTTCACTCAAAGTCATCTCTTCAACATGAATTTCATGCAAGATCACTTATAGCTCCTGAACTTGACTGATCACAGTCTTTGAGTCCACCATTTTATAGTCGAGAAACCTCCCCACTACAAATTTCTTTGATCCAGCATCCTTAGTTTTCTACTTTCTATCTAAGGACTCCCATAGTTCCTTAGCAGTGGTCTTAACACTATACACATTATAGAGTGTATCATGTAATCCATTCAGCACATAGTTTCAGCATAGAAAGTCCGAGTGCTTCCAAGCATCAATGGTTAGCACAACTTCTCGATCTTGTTCGTTCTCATTAGGAACATGAGCATCTTCCTTCAAGAACCTCGCAAGGTTCAAGGTGGTAAGATAAAATAAGCATCTTTTGCTGCCATTTTTTTAAATCCACACCATTAAATTTTTTGGGTTTCTTCCCGTGGTTCACAGGAATCGTTTGGATTGAGGGAACCTTCACAGGGATTGAACCATTCACCATGGTGTTGGAGCCAGTAGCACTGTCAGTCGCAACAGGGTTCGCAGCAGGGTTCACGGTCTCATTTGCCATTTTCGAAAATATTATAAAAGTAAAAATTAAATCTAAGATAAGAAAAGGATTGAATCCTTTCCTTATAATTACTTTCAGAATTAAAACTGAAAATTAAATCTGTTCAATAATATATATATATAAATATAAATATCTTTTTCTTTTTCTTTTCCTTTTCCCTTTGAAACCAAACTGCTTCTGTTTGAGAGTTTTTAAAAATAACAATTTTTTTATTAATTAAACTGAATCTATTTTAAGATTGTTGGAAAAACTGTATAGATATTCAACAAACTGTTTGAATACAATTGGTATAAATAGGTGCAGTACATATTTTTATCTAATAATACAAATTGAAATTGGTAACATAAATAAAAAAATATAGTAGAAAAAAGAAAGCAGAAAAGTAGAAAAATGATCAAACCGAGGCCAGTGATATATTCATAGTTTCCTTAAAACAGATTTGCCGCCTCACCAGAAGTGCTTGAGGATATTACGGTGTCTATCTCCCAGGATACAACGGTAACAAACAGTCGACAATCACGGTGTTCGACTGCTCCGGTGAACAAACTATGTCTGTGACTCTCTCTCTGAAATTGAAGAACTGGAAGGAGGAAACCTCTCAAGAACAGTATGTGTTAACCTGTGTATAGACTGAGGGAGATATAATGTATATAGGGGATTAATTGGATGAATTTAATCTGTGAAATAAATCACAGAGTCATTCCAATTTCTGTGATCCTTCAAACATACCAAAAGTTTCTGCAATGCGAAACATGCTGGTCGGACGGGCGGACGGACAGTGGCGCGCGTGTGTGCGCGTGTGTGGAGTAAACTCAAAGGGCATTAGGTCCTCCCCCTTCCACAAAACTGGGTACCCCTTGGGGCCCAAACCCAAAACATGAAGTAGCATTACAAATGCATTAAAGACTTCTTCTAGTTTTCCTATATGGGACAAGACAAGTTATGAACCTTTTCCATTTCAACAACTACTTGTAAGGGGCAACCTTTGAGCTTTAAATTTTTATTCACCCATCAATAGTTTTGGACATGTGAGTATCCAAATTTCATCTCCTCATGGAGGATTACACAAATCCACAAAGACCCCACTCAAATTCTAAGTGGGTCCCACTTTTATTAGGCCTTAAACATGGCCAAAGCACATATTTCACATATTTATCCAACACTTAGACTGTAGGTTCTTCCAGCTCAATCGAATTTATGTGTCATAACCTTCCTTCCCTTCCCTTCCCTTCCCTTATCAGTAATACCACTCAAAATGAGATTGATTTCCCAAATACGTTCATATATATATATATATATGATGATGCCGAAAATTGGTAAGAGAGATTAAGAAAAGAGATATGGTGACACAATCAATTGTGTGTGGTTCGGCCCCGTTAATGAGGTGACCTATGTCCACGGATACATCAGTGCGCTTCACTAGCAGATCACCGGCGTGCCTGGTGAGCCAATGGTTGGGCGGCGTTACTAGTAATACCGACCGGGTGTATGCGTATGAAATCAATTTAAGCAGCTATTCTCTAAGTTAAGAATGCGATCCCCTTAATGGGGGTGAGTGGCCCCTTTTATAGGTGCGAGAGACCACCCGTACAAGGAAACTGATTAGATAAGGAAGCTCTATCTAATTACAATTTGATGATCATAAATCATAGGAGGTTTCCTAATTGGCTTAGGAAACTATTTGCACTTTCCATTAGTCTTCTGATTGATTTAGGAAACTGCTAAGCGGCTTGATTGTCAGACTGCACATCGTGGAGAGCTGCTGCGCAGCATGCCCGGGCTGTGCGGGCATCCCGAGCGGTAACAGTCGAAAGACCTCAGGATTGGTGGGCCACAAACTCCCTTTTTGGATAGCCCGGATCCTTCGCTGCTAACATGGCGATTTGACTTTAGCAGAATATTTCTGGATGTATCAGCTGCCCCCCATTTTCGAAGTTGATATGATATCCCATCAGATGAAGTTTGAAAATTAAGACTACTTTCGAGGAACCGTTAAGAGGTCAGGACTCTACCCGGGGTGGGACCGGTCGTAGTGGTCAGTCGGGGTATGGACCGAGCGGTGGCCTTGCAGGCCCGAGTCCTACCTCTGCCATGTGTCAGATTGTGACTGGCCTGGTCAGGATCAAACGATGCCAGCGTGGATGTAACCAGACCATTTACGTGGTAACCAAACCGTCACGTCATACATTTAATGCGCGTGCCTTTTGTGGCAACGCTTCGCGTGCCCGAGGTGATAACTGTCAGCACTTTGGGCGAGAAAGCGTATAAGCCGTTGGATCTGTTTTGATCTGAATCATCCGTTGTTCCTATATAAAGGATACTTGTCCGTTTCTTCAACTCTTTGCTGCAAAACATAGATTACCGAGCGGTGTGAGAGCTAACAAGATCCCGAGCAAGATTCCCGATCCCTTTTCTGCGCTAAATTTTGTAAGTCTTTTCTTCCTAGCTTCAGTTCATCACTCTTTTCCTTCTCTTTCCCCTTTCCTCTTCTTTTCTGAGCGAGGCTGGAGAGAGAAAACCCACTTAGGTTAGAACGAGAGTGGGATTTGTTTTCTCAGGTTTTGTTCTTTCTTCCAATCAGGAGGCACCTTAGGGCAGTTGAACCGAGCGGGTGTTCCCGGGATAATCTTGAGAGAGTGTCACCTTGTGCTAAGGGCCATTTATTCTTTGCCTTTTAGGTTAGTGATCCTGCCCCTTTCGTATATCAGACTCGAAGTTCCTGATCCATACCTTGGTCGTCCTCTTCTTCCCAGCCCAATCGCCGAAACCCCAAAAATGTGTTACTCTGGTTTTGACTCGTCCTCCCGGTCAGAGGATGAACGGTCCAGGTCAGAGGCGCCGGACACAAGTCTGAGTCTGCCATCCATGTCCCCTTCCGATCATCATAGCGAGGGCAGAATCCCGATCCGTCTCTCCGACGATGAGTCGGACCAGGAAGCCCCCGTTGCTTCCGTTTTTCGGGGTTCAGGTGACGAAACATTGGGGGAACCTGACCCCGAGGTAGCCTTCTCCAGCGAATTCATCCCATCCACCCTGCGTACTGAATATCTCGTGCGTATTAGGGATAGGTACGGCCTTCCTGACCACTGCTCCTTGGCCGTGAATGTCGGTGGGGGCCCAAATCTATTGACGGGATTTCACTACCCTATATGAGGACATCCTCATGGCTGGGTTCCACATCCCCCTCCATCCGGTCGCTCGGGACAACCTGATATACCTGGGGATTGCCTCAGGCCAGTTGGACCTGAACGGTTGGAGATTCCTTATGGGGTCCATCTCCCTATGGCCCCAAGTTTTTGGATACGAACTCTCCATCCAGGAGTTCCTCTGGATGCACTGACCGTTCCCCGTACATGGGGAGGTCAGTTTCTTCTCACTTGGGGCCCGGTAGGGGAGAAAAATCTTGGTCAATTGCCCGAGCAACAACAAAGGGTAGAAGAATAGGTTCTTCCAAGTGTCCACCCTTGGGCTCTGCGAGCCAGCCCCTGGGATCCAGATGAGGACTTCATGGGCTGGAGAGTTGAGGGGTAAGCCAGTCCGGTTTCTCTTTTTTCTTTCTTCTTTGTTTTGCTCCAGTTTTTGAGACTAACCACTTTGTACTTTGCTTTGCAGCGGGATCAACTAACCCCCTGAGCATTCCCGACGAGTGCCAGGCCATGATAAAGAGTTTGGCAGACCAGCCAACAAACATCTGTAACGTGTTGACTCGGACTGGCGAATTCCGAGCTACCGACGATCCGGCTCAGCCCACCAAAGCTCCCGTATTCCCTGCAATTCTCCTTGGTAAGTGCTCGGACTCTGCCGTCACCTGCGGTCGTTCTTTCCCATCTCCTTTATTGGTTGTTAACTTTTCAATTTTCTTCTTTTGCAGAGATGGCTCCGAAGAGAAATATGGAGCAAATGAGGGAGAGACAGGCTGTTGCTGCCGCCCGGATGCAGTGGTACAAGGGAAAAGGCCCGCTACCAAGGCCTCGGGTGGAGAGCGCCCACTGAGGCGGCTCCGGCACAGAGTAGCAAACCGTCCGGAGCCCGTGGGGACTTCAACACCCCATATGGTGGTCAATGAAGAGATTGCCCCCCGGGCGGGGGTGCCGGTCGTGGCACCGATGGCTGCCTTAGCCGAGATTAAGGAGTAGGTAAAACCCGGCCTGCTCCCTAGTCAAGTGGAGGCGTGTGAAAATATGTCTCCCGAGGTCTTCCAGAGTTGGCTCTACAGACTCTCTCACATGGTGAATTTTTTCGCCTTCTTCACTTATTTTGTCAACTATGCCTGTTTATCGATCGGTCAGTTTTCAATTCTTGCAGGTCGGATGCATGGCCACTGGGGCGGAGTCCTTCCTACCTTCTTTGGCCAGGAGGGCCGCTACTACTGAAGCTGCTCTGTCTGATGAACGAGTGACCTCAGAGGCCAGGGAGACCGCTCTGGCCTTGGAGAAGGACATGGTAAAAGGTTTGGCCTTGAGCCTTGGCGCTGCTCAAGCCGAGCTGGCTACAGGCCTGGCCGACCTAGAGGCTACTCGGGCCAGCGCAGCGGCGGTAGAGGCACGGGAAAAGGCGCTGGCAGAGGTAACAATGACGGGGGACCTGGGAGGAAGCTTTTGGCGATGACTTCTTCTAGGGCTACGAAGATCTGAAGCGCAGACTATCCCGGGACCACCCTGAGTTAGACATCTTGTCCTACGAGGGATCGATTTGGATTTCTGGGATGTAGGTCCTGTTGCGGGCGAGGGCCCGGCCGCTGATGCTGACCTTGCTGAGGAGGCTGCCCTTGGCGGGGGTTCTGTCCCGGGAAGAGGAGCTGATGCAGAGGAAGAGGCAGGGGCAACAGAGGATGTTGTCGTGGTGGACGACGCTTAGTCCCCGGCCTGTTTTTATTTTTATTGCTGTAGTTGTTTTTTTGGAGAGGCTATTACAACTGCCCCTTAGGCCCTGTACAAATAGTGTTTAATTAATGAAAAGGTCCTTGAGACCAACTTTTCCAACAACTGTTTACTGTTTTTGAACTTGTGTGCCTGTTTGCCGACTCCCGACCGATTTTTTTTTAGTTGATCATTCTTTACCTCCTTACCTTAGCAAATGGTTTAGGATCATAACCGTTAGAACGACTGGTCTTATTGACCCATTTGAAGGTCCCGTCCGGTGTATTATAGGAATTTATCCTGTTTTACTGACCGGACTGTTTTTCTCTGGCCTCTGTAGGTACTTAGGAATGTTAGGATTCCAAACCCTGTTAGTGACCGGTGTGATTTCCTTTTTTAAGTTTGGTGTATCCCCATGCCCCCCAAATATTTTGCTACGGCAGGTGTCTAGGAAGGTAGGGACCATAGGAAACCGACCTGGAACATGGGTGGTTGCAGGGTCATTTGAGGCTTGCCATCATCAGCCACCTAGGGGGTTTGCCCCCGTCGCTGGTTGGGCCTAAGCGAAGCTGTTGCCTCGGGGTTTGGCCCGAGGTCTTTGTGCCTTGGTTTTGAGCCAAGGTCTTTTGCCTCGGGTGTTAGCCTGAGGTCTTTGTGCCTTGGTTTTGAGCCAAGGTCTTTTGCCTCGGGTGTTAGCCGGAGGTCATTGTGTCTTGGTTTTGAGCCAAGGTCTTTTGCCTCGGGTGTTAGCCCGAGGTCATTGTGCCTTGGTTTTGAGCCAAGGTCTTTTGCCTCAGGTGTTAGCCCGAGGTCTTTGTGCACAGAATACTGACAAGAGTTGTAAAGTAGGAACCGTTTTATTGCTTTTTGCAAAATCATAATAACTGCTCGAATGGAGCTACAAGTATCCTAACTAGTGTTAATCCACCCATGACTAACTGTTACTGATGGTGCTTGCGGAGGTGTTGCACATTCCAAGGGTGAGATAGATCACGTCCGTCCAGAGTTTGTAACCAATAGGTTTTCGGGCGGTTTATCCGAGTAACTAGATATGGGCCTTCCTAGTTTGGCCCCAACTTTCCATGGCTCGGGACTCTTGTGGACTGATTGACGGCCTTAAGGTCCAAATCCCCCACTAGGAAACTGCGATGCTTCACCCTGCTATTATAGTATCGGGACACTCTCTGCTTATAGGCTGCGACTTTTAGATACGCCCGGTCTCTTTTCTCCTCTACCAGGTCGAGCTCTACCCTGAGTGCATTTTCATTGTCTGGCTCACTATAATTTGCCACCCGGTAGGTAGGTAACCCAAACTCCGTGGGGGACCACTGCCTCAAAACCGTAAGTTAGAGAGTACGGCGTCTTGCCTGTTGTCGCCCGGGGTGTAGTGCGGTAGGCCCACAGGAGGGTCGGTATCTCTTCGGCCCATAGTCCTTTGGCATCTTCGAGCCTCGTCTTTATTGACTGAAGAATAGTCCGGTTTGTCACCTCGGCTTGGCCGTTGGCCTGGGGGTGCTGGGTGATGAGTAGTGGCTGGATATCCCGTAGCCTGAGTAGAACTCCCTGAACACCAGGGTGTTAAACTACCTGTCGTTGTCACTAACCAGAACCCGGGGGACACCGAACCTGCTGAGGATGTTCCTCTCCACGAAGAATTCCATTTTCTTCTCAATAATTGTTGCCAAGGGCTCGGCTTTCTCCCATTTGGTGAAGTAATCCACGGCGATGAAAGCAAACTTGACTTGTCCCTTTCCCATTGGTAGGGGACCGAAAATGTCAATGCCCCACTGAGCGAACGACCAGGGGCTACAGATTGGCGTCTGAAGTTCTCCTGGACGGTTGACCATGGGAGAAAACCTTTGGCACATATCATACCTCTGGACATATGCTTGAGAGTCTCTGGCCATGGTCGGCCAGTAGTATCATTGTAGCAGGGCTTTACGCGAGAGTGCCCGGCCTCCGATGTGGTTTCCGCACACCCCTTCATGGATTTCGTGCAACACCCCTTGGACCTGTGTAGGATGGACACATCGGAGATATGGTTTTGTAGAGGATTCCATCAATAATGTGGTATCTTGCCGCTCGGTATTTAACCCGGCGGGCTTCCTCCTTACCTTCTGGTAACACGCCTGTTGCCAGAAATGCCATGATTGGGTCCATCCAGCTAGGTCCTGGGGCGACCGGTTCTACCTCCATGCATTCTGAGTTGATCACACTCGGCTCGGGTAGGTACTCTATCCTTATCCCGGGCAAGTCTGACTTAGAGGATGAGGCGAGGGGGGCTAACCAGTCGGCTCTAGTATTCTTTTCCCTTGGTATCTGTATAACGGAGAAACCTCGAAGCTTCTTCGAAACCGCTCGGATAAGGACTAGGTAAGCTATCATGTTATCTTTCCGAGCCTCGTACTCTTGATTGACTTGATTTACCACGAGCTGAGAGTCACTGTACCCCTGGACCTGTGATGCACCCATTGAAGGAGCCAGCTGTAATCCGGCCAAGAGGGCTTCATACTCGGTCTCGTTATTGGAGGCTTTGAATCCGAACCTAAGTGCATACTCAAGGTTGATCCCGTCGAGCGTGGTTAGGATGATCCCTGCTCCACTTCCCTGTTTGTTGGATGATCGTCTACATAGAGTACCTAGATTGGGATGTCTGATTGCAAACCGTGCAGCAGGACTAGTGGGTCGAGCTCTTCAACCGGGTCTTCTTGGTATCTGAATTCAACAACGAAATCCTCTACTGCCTGTCCCTTGATTGCTATGTGGGGTCTGTAGACTACTTTGAATTCTTCTAACTCCAAGGCCCACTTGACGAGCCTTCCGGATGTTTCGGGCCTGCTCAAGATCTTATGGAGGGGCTGATCCGTAAGGACCACGATAACGTGGGCCTGGAAATACAGGCGCAATCTTTGAGCTGAAGTGATGAGAGCGAAGGCGAGCTTTTCAATGCAGGAGTATCTACTTTCTGTACCCTGAAGCGCTCGACTTATATAGTAGACCGGGAACTGTATCCCATACTCTTCTCGAATGAGTGCCGAGCTGACTGCTGAGGGTGACACTGCCAAGTACAAGAACAGCTCCTCGCCTGGCACGGGCGTTGAGAGTAGAGGGGGTGAAGACAAATACTTCTTGAGCTCCCGGAATACCTCCTCGCACTATTCTGACCACTGAAAAGCCTTGAGGAGGATCTTAAAAAATGGTAAGCACCGATCGGTTACTCGGGACACGAACCTGTTCAACACGGCAACTCGCCCGGCCAGACTCTGTACTTCTTTGGTTGACCTGGGTGACCGCATGTTGATGATGGCCTGGATTTTCTCGGGGTTTGCTTCGATTCCCTGCCTACTGACCAGGTGCCCTAAGAACTTTTCGGATGAGACGCCAAATGTGCATTTGGCCGGGTTCAACCTCATCCTAAACTTCCTTAAAATGCTGAAGGCCCCGGCAAAATGTTCCAAATGGTCGGACTCGTACCAGCTTTTGACCAGCAGATTGTCGACGTATACCTCCATTGATTTCCCGATCAAGTCTTTGAATATGTGATTGACTAGGCGTTGATAAGTTGCCCCAGCATTTTTAAGGCTGAAAGGCATGACCTTGTAGCAGTAGGTCCCTTGATCTGTGATGAATGAGGTCTTTTCTTCGTCCCCGGGGTACATGCTGATCTGATTGTACCCGGAGTAGGCGTCCATGAACGAAAGGAACGAATGGCCGGCAGTGGAATCCACAAGGAGATCTATCTAAGGTAGTGGATAGCAGTCCTTGGGGCAGGCTTTGTTTAGGTCGGTGAAGTCTACGCACATCTTCCACTTCCCGTTGCTTTTTTTGACAAGTACTACGTTTACTAACCAGTCGGGATAGTGGACTTCTTGGATAGATTGGGCTTTGAGGAGCTTCTCAACCTCCTCACACACTGCCTTTTGTCTCTTGGGGGCCATGCCCTGTTTCTTCTACTTCACTAGTCGACAGTCTGGATGGACGTTGAGCCAATGAGACATTACCCAGGGAGCGATCCCGGGAATATCTTCATGGTACCAGGCGAACACATCCTGACTCTGTTGCAGGAATTGAATCAACTTCTCCCTGAGGTGGGGCTCCAACAGGGTGCCGATGCTGATCGTTTGGTCTGGGAGTTGTGGGTCCAACACCACTTGTTTCGATTCTTCGATCGGGCCCACTCTATCATCCTGGTCCCTCGGGTCCATCTCCTAGACATTCAATGTCTCTGTGATGACATTCTGGCAAAGGAAACTGACATAGCAACTCTGGGTGGTCACCTGATCTCCACGCAGGCCCCTAGGTCGATGAGGGGTCAGGCGATGAGTAGAGACGGCGGCCCTGGCTTTGTTGAGTGTAGGCCTCCCGAGAATGATATTGTAGGTAGATGGGGCCTCCATAATTACAAAGTTTGCCAGCAGGGAGAATTGCTGAGGGTAAGTTCCCATAAGCACGGGGAGCTCCATGGTACCGAGCGGCTGGGTGCTGGATCCGTTAAAACCCACCAGGGGAGTAGCAACCGGACAGAGGCGATCCCTGGTTATCCCGACCTGATCGAACGCTGACACAAACATGATATCGGTCAAGCTGCCTGTGTCCACCAATACCCTTTTGACCACATAATTGGCTATGGAGAGCGTCACAACTAACGGGTCATCATGGGGGCAGTGGATGCCCTGCAAATCGTCGGAGGTGAACGTCAGTATGTTAGTTGGCGGGGAGCCGGTGGATTGGACCTGCCAGACATCCGCCCGAGCATGCCTCTTCGTTGCCGACTGTGAGTCCCAACCTCCCGACGTTCCTCCGGAGATCACGTTGATTTGACTAAGAGGCTGTATTTGACCGGGAGCTCGGGCTCCTTGTGTAGGCTGTCCATCCATCGGGATGAATTCTACAAGATGACCCTGCTCGATTAGTTTTTCTATGACTATCTTTAGCTTGAAGCAATCTGGGGCTGATCCCGACCTCCTCTCTGCTGGTCTGGCCTGGGCTTTTTTACCGAGCCCTTCTCAAAGCCCTCACGCCTCTGCTTGGCTTTCGGGGACTCATCTCCTGCGAAGCTGGTGCGTTTGGACTTCAAAAATTCTTCTGTGTCTATATACTTTTCGACCCTCTCCGAGAGCTCCACCAGGGTTGCCGGTCGGTCCCGATGGTACGACGTAGCAACCTTGGTGTGTTGAACTCCCGAACAGAAGGCCATGATGGCTGCTGTTTCGTTCAAATTGCAGATCTGGAGCCTCTGTGGATTGAAGCGATCCACATACTCCCTTAGGGATTTGCCCTTGAGCTGCTTGATAGTCAATAGCTGAGTGTCCGGTTGAGACAGGTCGAGCATCCCCACGAACTGGCTAATGAACAGCTTGCTCAGCATCTTGAAGTCATCAACTGTTCGGGGCTTGAGGGCATGGAAACACTACACGGCTGGCCCCTTGAGAGTGCTAGGGAAGGTCAGGCACAGTAATTTGTCGACAGTGGTAACCAATGCCATCTGGGCCCTGTAGGTGCAGATGTGATCCACTAGGCTCCCTATCTCGTCGTAAAAGCTGAGATGCGGCGGCTTAAACTTCCGCGGGATGAGGAATCCGGTGATCTGAGCGGTATAGGGCAACTCGGTCTCCGTGTTGGTATGGTCGTTACGTTGCTTGCTGCTCGGTTGCTCGATTTTTTTTTTTTTTTGCGAGCCCTGGATTTGAGCATTCACGTCTTCCCGGCTCGGTTTTCCTTTCAATGTCCGAGCGGTAAGTCGGATCAGACGATAAGGTTTCCTCTTTGAAGTGTGTTGACCTCGAGGATAGAATTCGGCTCCGGCTCCGGGTAATCGTATGCATAAGATCTCCTCGGCTCTGGGCCAGAGGGTCTTTGGCTGATTCCCGGGGCTATGGCCTTGATCCCCTCCCCCTGGTGGCGCGTCGCCTGTTGATGATGTCTCTGGTGTCTTCCAACCGATAAGGATTGGTCCGAGCTCGCCGCCTGGGCGCTTTGCTACGATCACCATCCCGGGGTGTTCCCAATCCGACGGGGATACCGGCGCAGAGTGGGTATGGTTCCGGACTCTTCCGGACTCCCGGTCGGGGCACTCTTCCCAGTCTGGTTCTTTGATTGAGGGTGCTTCTCCTGCAAGGCCAACATCGCTTCGATTTGCTGCTGGGTTTGCCGTTGGCCTTCGAGAAGTTGCGCGAGCGCCGCTATCACCTGCTCGGAGGTCATGGAGGTGGCCTGCTGCTCGAGCTGCAAGTTCTCCTGACTGACCGGAGCGGTATTTTTCTTACATGTCTTCGGTGGCATGTTGATCAGTCAAGAAATTTGTTGATGAGGAACTTGTCGTTTCCCACAGACGGTGCCAAACTGATGATGCCAAAAATTGTTAAGAGAGATTAAGAAAAGAGATATGGTGACACAATCAATTGTGTGTGATTCGACCCCGTTAATGAGGTGACCTACGTCCATGGGTGCGTCAGTGCGCTTCACTAGCAGATCACCGGCGGGCCTGGTGAGCCAACAGTTGGGCGGTGCTACCAGTAATACTGGTCGGGTGTATGCGTATGAAATCAATTTAAGAAGCTATTCTCTAGGTTAAGAATGCGATCCCCTTAATAGGGGTGAGTGGCACCTTTTATAGGTGCGAGAGACCACCCATACAAGGCAATTGATTAGATAAGGATGCTCTATCTAATTACAAATTGATGAGCATAAATCATGGGAGGTTTCCTAAGTGGCTTAGGAAACTATTTTGCACTTTCCATTAGTCTTCTGATTGATTTAGGAAACTGCTGAGTGGCTTGATTGTCAGACTGCACATCGTGGAGAGCTGCTGCGCTGCATGCCCGGGCTGTGCGGGCATCCCGAGCGGTAACAGTCGAAAGACCTCGGGATTGGTGAGCCACAAACTCCCTTTTTAGATAGCCCAGATCCTTCACTGCTAACGTGGCGGTTTGACTTTAGCGGAATATTTATGGACGTATCAGTATATATGAGAAATGCTAACTTATAACATATATAAAAACATAAGCCTGCTCCGTCTTGATCAGCTATATGATTATATGAGACATAGATGAATATGTAAAATTAAAACACCATTTGTGAATGATTGAGAATACATATATATGTTGTTTTCTTTATTGATATGACCTCAGCCGGCTCCGTCTTGAGCTACGCCATAGCGAATTTCATCAGGGATTGGGGAGGAACCTAACGAAATGTACTGAAGTAACTTTACTGAAGTCTTGTTCCAGTGGGATTAGACTCCAGTATAGTTGCTTTTGTATATTTTGTTAGACTTTTCTCATAGTTTTTAAAATTGCTTTTTTAAGATTGTATTTTTTTGTTAAAATTGTGCATCTATGTGAGAGGAAACCTAACCAAATGTATTGAAGCAACTTTACTGAAGTCTTGTCCCAGAGAGTGCATCCTTAGAACTGATCCGTTGTTCAGTTTTATGTTATTTCATACTTCGATCGATTTGCTCGTACTAGTTCCTTTTTGGGATCTACTTTTATTAATGACGTTAATTCAAGGTTAATAAAAAAGGAAAAAAAAGAAGAACATTACTTATCACCAACATCATTTAATTTTCTACAATGGCAAGGGAGGGCTTTAATCGGTTTTGAATGAGTAATGTTAGGTACAAAACAGGACACCTAAACTATCCACCTGCTAATGTGTCGTGGTAGTTTTGAAATTAACCGATGAATAATTTTGGAAATCCACATCAACATATGAATAATTTAGGTGTCCCATTCAGGTGTACCTAACAGAACTCATTTTGAATAGTTTGTTTGGCGTAACCTTCAATAATTAAAACAAATTCAGTTATGAACCGTAGCATGATAACATCAGTTTTGAAACCTCTTAAAATAGGCTATTAGATTACTTAAATCCACTAAGTAATCAACAAAAACTTCTAAAATAAGCTATTAGATTACTTAAATCCACTAAGTAATCAACAAAGAATAATGTTATGCTTTCCAAAAAAATTTTCCAAAAATATTTCCCAACACATGTGGCAGTTGATTTTTATTGGTTGATGTTGAAGTAGTCCTATTATTATTGAAGATGATCCCAGTACCACATGTGTTGAAAAGCACTTATTAAAAAAATAAAAATAAAAAATGAGAAGGCATTGCATTACTCATCAACAAAACTGCATCATAGATAGGAAATAGTGCATGGAATTGAACATGAGTTGTGGTGACCAACAATAGGAGAAATTATTCCACTGGTCACGGTAATCTTTTCATTGTTGTAAGAATGATTTGGGATCCATTGAATACTGAAATTACAGTGAAAGTCACATAGGTATATATAATGGTCACATGAGATATTTTCTCCAACCATAAGCACAAATAGTACTCCACGACCACATAGAATCATATTATTGTAATTTTGTAACCCAACCAAGGTTTTGAACTACCAAATTAATTATACATTTATAATGCTATGCTTCCTAAATTTTAATCTCAAAAACGCTTCTCAAATAATTTAATAATAGGGTCACGTAAACATTTTCAATCAAAATTCAACTGGTTCCTCTGTAGTAGATCTAGTCCCACTACCATATCATTTGATAAACATTTTTCAGATTGGAATTTTTTCCAAAGCATGACATTACTGATAATAATAAGTTGTTACTCCCTCCGTCCATTTTTTTGAGTCGTATATTCCATTTTGGGATGTCCCAAAATTAGTGTCCACTTTCCTAAGGACAGTACTTCTGTGCTGTAAAAACAGTACAGTTTGTGCTGTTTTCCTCACAATTACACAGTAAAACTGCTTTTGCAAAAGCAGTTTTTTAAAAACTCTCTAATTTTACTGTGCAACTGTGAGGGAAACAGCACAACTGCACTGTTCTTACAGCACAGAAGTGCTGTCCCTTTCTTAATTGGTATACAATTTTTACTTACTTTCTAAAACTACACTTCCTTGAAATCTACACCAAGACAAAATTAAAAAAGTTATTATAATAATTAGGGGCAATTGTGAAAAGTAGATGTAGATTTTTTTTATCTCCTTAATAAGTAGGGGTGGGCGTTCAGTCAGTTCGGTTTCGAACCGAATATTTCTTGTTAGCCTTAAGGTATATTAAGGCATATTTAATTATGTTTTGATGATGTCAAATATGCTATGATAATTACATGATTCATATTGATTCATTCTTTATTATTATCATAGTCATTTTTATGCCCATATATAATCTCATGTATTAATATTGTATCAATGTTTTTAACATCTTTGTGTGCATGAGATTCAATTGATGTAGATCAAGATTACAAGGAGCTCAACAAGGATCAAGCTTGAAGACTTGAAGATATTTCATCCTTGGTTGAAGTCTAGGACCTTCATTGTAAGGCATCTTGATCTCACACTCATAGGGGCTCAAACAAATGCTAAAAGTTAAAGGTTTGGAAACAAATTTTAAATGGGTCATCTTTAAAGCAATGCCCCAACCAATTGAAGAATAATTAAATGTTGAATCTTATATGGTTGGAAAGGTATTTGAATCTAGTTTCCAAAACATCAAACGGATCGTAAATCTGAGTTCTGTAGAGGAAGTTATGGCCATTTTAGTGGAGATGTGTCAGGCTGTGAAACAGGGAGGGGCAGTCGACTGAAGGCCCGATGCAGTCGACCAAAGTGAGCAGAATGCAAACAGAACCCTCTGTAAACACATCTCAGTCGACTGCTTTAAGGTCCAGTCGACTGCTTCATGTTCCAGTCGACTGAAGCGACATGAAAAGGCATAACGGCTAGTTTTTAAAGGGGCTTTTAATTACCACCAACGGCTATAATCTTTCTTGGCCTATAAATACATGTTTTCCCACACCATTTTATGTTGATCAATCAATTGGAAAACATCTATTTAAATTACACAACTTGTTGATTCTAAATCATTCACAATTGAGCCCTAGTTGTGTGAGTTTATCAATTTGCTCAAATCTTTCATTTGTATTTCTTGAGAGAGCAAAATTGTAGTGAGCTTTACTTGTATTATCCACTCACTAAGGAGTTATAGTGTGAGCTATTATTGTATCATCTACTCTTAGAGAGAGTTTCAATTTGTGTTAAAATCATTGTAAAGGTTGAGGGTTAGTAACCCTTGTGTGCAAAGAAGAGGTGTTCTTCTTTGGGAGAGATTGAAGGCTCTTGTAACGGTTTGGTGCACACCCGTAAGTGCTCCGGGATTAAAGGAATCCTCAAGAGATGTTCTTGAGGGGTGGACGTAGGCCGCGGGGTGCGATTGCCGAACCACTTGAAAAATCGGTTTGCAAATTCCTCTTCCCTTATCTCTTTACATTATTGCTTGTGATCTTGTTTAATTTGCAATTAAGTTTTTAAAAGGTTAATTTCCGCTAAAACCTTATTCACCCCCCCTCTAAGGTTTCCATTTTTGGGCCAACAATTGGTATCAGAGCCTCGGCTCTTCTTTTTCAAAAGATTTTTGAAAATCTAGAGATAAGATCCAATGGAAACCGACTCTTCTTGTATTTATTATTGTGAGGGTCAATCGACATTAAGACCACCATGTTTTAATGGCTCAAACTATGCCTATTGGAAAAATAGAATGAGAATCTATATGATTTCTCAAGATTTTAATTTATGGCAAATTGTGGTTAAAGGGCCTCATCTACCTACAAAAATTGAAAATGGTTTTTCTATTCAAAAGACGGTAGATGAATATAATGATGCCGATAAGAAACTCATAAAAATAAATGCTATGGCAATGAATTTATTATATTGTGGTTTAGACCCAAATGAATACAATAGAATTTCATCTTGCGAATCCGCAAAAGAAATTTGGGATAAACTTGAAAATGCTCATGAGGGAACAAGCCAAGTTAAAAAGTCTAAAATCAATTTGCTTGTTCAAACTTATGAAATGTTTAAAATGTTGCCATATGAATCTATTGGAGATATGTACTCTCGTTTTACCATTCTTATTAATAACTTGAAAAACCTTGGTAAAGGTTATACTAATGAAGAAATGATTGAGAAAGTGCTTAGCTCTTTACCAAAAGATTGGCAACCAAAGGTCACGGCGGTTCGTGAAGCAAAGGAGCTTTCAACACTCTCCTTGGAACAACTCATGGGTTCTCTCATAACTCATGAAATGGAATTGGCCGTCTTCGAAAGTGAAGACAAGAAATTGGAAGTGAAAGAGGCCAAAAGGGGAGACATGGCTTTAAAATCCTCAAGCTCAAAGAAAAAGAGGAAAGATGTTGAGAGTGATGAGGATGAGGAAATGATAAAGCTCACCCGAAAATTTGCAAAGTTTCTAAGGAAAGAAAATCGGGGAAGAAGTCACCTAAGGAGGAAAAACACAAAAAGAAGACAATCAAGGCCACTAATAATAGTTCCGAGAGCGAATCATCGGACGACGACTCAAATGGTGAAGAGATTGTCAATCTTTGCCTCATGACAATGGAAAGGGCCTTTCCTACCACCTCGGCAAATGGAGCATCCAAGAAATGTTTGGACAAAGGTTAAGTATTGATTTGGTAATGGTAGGTTAGTAGGTAATTTTGCTTTGATTTGTTTTCATAATCCTACTTAAATTTTGTTTTGATTGATTTCATATCATACACTTATTTGTTTCAAATCACTCTGTTTTTGTTTAGATTTGCATACTTGATATTGCTTATTTGAAAAAATGTTGATATGCTTTTGCTGCTAAACTGTCATTTTTATGAACTTCTGAACAAAGCAGTCGACTGGTACCCCGACACAGTCGACTGATTCAGGTGTGAAGCTTTGAATTTTTTGATTCTGCATTGTTAAGTCGACTGTGGCGTCGACTGCATTGTTGTTTTAAACTCTCTGCCTAGGGACGTCGACTGTGGCGTCGACTGATCCGACTGAATTGTTGTTTATCTTATATTTTGAGTTCTCCAACTTTATTATTGGTATCTTTTGGGATAATATGCTCTCTATTCATATCTTTTGGTATCTTTTATCATTGCACATGCTTAGGGGGAGCACTCTCATATATTCATTTTCTCACATATGGTTATATTTGTTTATTTTTGGTATCGTTTTGGCGTTTTGATTTGTATGCCTATTGTGAGGGGGAGCTTCGTATTTTATCCCCAAATCTTTTTGATAATGTCAAAGGGGGAGAAATATGAGAAGTATTGGGGAGAAGTATTTGGGTTGTTATCATTCATGTTCTTTAACATATGATATCCATTATGAATGATAATATGAAAATGACCAAATTATGCTTATATTGGCATATCTTTCATTGGTTGTTTGTCATCATCAAAAAGGGGGAGATTGTTAGCCTTAAGGTATATTAAGGCATATTTAATTATGTTTTGATGATGTCAAATATGCTATGATAATTACATGATTCATATTGATTCATTCTTTATTATTATCATAGTCATTTTTATGCCCATATATAATCTCATGTATTAATATTGTATCAATGTTTTTAACATCTTTGTGTGCATGAGATTCAATTGATGTACATCAAGATTACAAGGAGCTCAACAAGGATCAAGCTTGAAGACTTGAAGATATTTCATCCTTGGTTAAAGTCTAGGACCTTCATTGTAAGGCATCTTGATCTCACACTCATAGGGGCTTAAACAAATGCTAAAAGTTAAAGTTTTGGAAACAAATTTTAAATGGGTCATCTTTAAAGCAATTCTCCAACTAATTGAAGAATAATTAAATGTTGAATCTTATATGGTTGGAAAGGTATTTGAATCTAGTTTCCAAAACATCAAACGGATCGCAAATCCGAGTTTTGTAGAAGAAGTTATGGCCATTTTAGTGGAGATGTGTCAGGCTGTGAAACAGGGAGGGGCAGTCGACTGAAGGTCCGATGCAGTCGACCGAAGTGAGCAGAATGCAAACAGAACCCTCTGTAAACACATCTCAGGCGACTGCTTTAAGGTCCAGTCGACTGCTTCATGTTCCAGTCGACTGAAGCGACCTGAAAAGGCATAACGACTAGTTTTTAAAGGGGCTTTTAATTACCAAACTTGCCACCAACGGCTATAATCTTTCTTGGCCTATAAATACATGTTTTCCCACACCATTTTATGTTGATCAATCAATTGGAAAATATCTATTTAAATCACACAACTTGTTGATTCTAAATCATTCACAATTGAGCCCTAGTTGTGTGAGTTTATCAATTTGCTCAAATCTTTCATTTGTATTTCTTGAGAGAGCAAAATTGTAGTGAGCTTTACTTGTATTATCCACTCACTAAGGAGTTATAGTGTGAGCTATTATTGTATCATCTACTCTTAGAGAGAGTTTCAATTTGTGTTAAAATCATTGTAAAGGTTGAGGGTTAGTAACCCTTGTGTGCAAAGAAGAGGTGTTCTTCTTTGGGAGAGATTGAAGGCTCTTGTAACGGTTTGGTGCACACCCGTAAGTGCTCCGGGATTAAAGGAATCCTCAAGAGGTGTTCTTGAGGGGTGGACGTAGGCCGCGGGGTGCGATTGCTGAACCACTTGAAAAATCGGTTTGCAAATTTCTCTTCCCTTATCTCTTTACATTATTGCTTGTGATCTTGTTTAATTTGCAATTAAGTTTTTAAAAGGTTAATTTTCGCTAAAACCTTATTCACCCCCCCCCCCCTCTAAGGTTTCCATTTTTGGGCCAACATTTCGGTTCGGGTTATTCGGTTCGGTTTGAGAATTTTGGTACCGAAAACCGAACTGAAAAAAACTTCGAAAATATGGTTCGGTTTCGAAATTTAAATTCAGGTTCGGTTCGAAAATTCGGGTTAAAATCCAACCGAATTTTTTTTATTTTTATTATTATTATTTTTTTTAATTTTTTTCAAGAAATTAAGTATAGTAAATTAGTACAGATGCACCACTTTGGTGAAAATTAAGTATAATAAATTAGAACAATTTTGCAATTCTCTTTAATCTCTTCCCTTCCCCTATTCTTGACTTGACCTGTTCATCAAGTTACACCAACACAAGCCACAAGTACAACAAACAAGAGGAATAATACTGCACCTGTTCACCAAGTTACACCGTAACACCAATACAAGCCACAACACAAATACAACAAATAAGAACAGTAACTGAATAACTTGTCCAAGTTACCAACCAGGCAACCACATACATGAACATTACATTAATTATTTAATACATCACCAGATTCACCACAATAAAATATTACATAGTCTTAAACTTAAACATTAATACATTATCCATGAACCAAATAAATAAAACATATCACAGAAGTAAAAGACTAGAAGTTCCCCGCTGCACTCCTACTAATACCAATCTTCAACACCTTCAAAGATCTACAACATTGGAGTCATTTGCAATCTTCAGCAACTCTACAAATCAAAAAAATTCGCAACACATTTAATTAGCACATAATTGAATTACTACAAACTAAAAGTCTAAAACATAAGTAAATTGCTATTTTTGATTTATTACTAACCTTCTTCAACTTTCTCGAGATTGTCTAAATCCTCCTCAACACTAATTAGGCAAGATTTGGGACGCAACCAATCCTGAGCACATATAATGGCCTGAACTATTATCGGAGTCAAGGAGCTCCTAAATGCATCAAGAACACGGCCTCCGGTACTAAATGCAGACTCGGATGCCACTGTATAGATAGGAACTGCCAATACATCACGGGCCATATATGCAAGAATAAGAAATCGAGGCAAATTTATCTTCCACCACTTCAAGATGTCAAAGGTATCATCATCCTCCTCGGTAGCCTCACCAAGATACCTATCCAATTCTGACCTAGCATCCACATTCCCACTATCAAGTTTAAACTTATTGTACTCTTTCTTCATTAAATCTCTCCTCCTACTAGTAGGCTCCACATCCATTGTCATATTAGATTGCCTCGTTGATGGTCGGGAAGATGAAGATGAAGATGAAGATGAAGTTGTAGTGGATTGGAGTGCGAGTACTTGTTCATACTCTTTAAACATATTATATGTTGCATCTTTCACCAACAAATAGAGGTTGTGTCCCCCAAATTTCCCATACATTTTTTTTAATGGCAAACTCTACAAACCCAAACTTGTGACGGGGATCCAATACCATAGCAACAAAAATCAATAAGTTCATCTTTTCCGGATCTCCCCAATACTTGTCATACTTAGCCCTCTTCTTTGTTGCCATAAAACTCATTTCAATATCATCACTAGATTGCATCTCTTTCAACAAAGTCAAAACATCACCAATTTCACTAACGAATGAATTGGATGTGACATATAAAAAGCCAGAGATCCTCACGGTTAGATGATAAAAGTGTTCTAGAAACCGAACTAAACGCCTTACATTAGCCCAATCTTCTTCACTTGGCACCCCTTTTCCCTCACTAGCCGTTAGATCAGAGCTATAAGTTGAATCTTGTAAACTATATCTCTTAAAGGCTCTCTCAAACTTCTCGGTAGTATCTAACATTAAATATGTGGAGTTCCATCTAGTGGGAACATCGAGGCATAACAATTTCTTACTCTCAATCTTCTCAAACTCTACACACTCTTTGAATCTTCTCAATCTAGCGGGTGATTGCCTAACAAATCTCACAGCCCCATGTACTCGAGCGACAGACTCACCTACTTCTTTGACACCATCAACAACCACAAGGTTTATAATGTGTGCTGCGCACCTCACATGAAGATACTTACCACTTAACACATTTGTACCCCAAGTGTCAAATCTCCTCTTCAAGTATGCAACTGCCACATCATTAGAACTAGCATTATCGACAGTAATGTCTAACACTTTATCAATATCCCAATCAAGCAAGCATTTCTCAATTGCAATTCCAATATCTTCACCTCTATGACTTTTAATTGGACAAAAATTCAAATTTTTTTTTGCAAAGTCCAATTGTTATCAATAAAGTGTGCTGTGAGAACCATATAGTTGATTCTTTGCAAAGATGGCCATGTATATGTGGTAAGACAAACCCTCCTATTCGATTCCTTCAAGAACACTTTCAATTTTGACCTCTCTTGCAAATTGAGATCATAACAATCTCTATTTATAGTTCTTCGTGATGGAAGACGGAATTCAGGGGGTAATGAAATGGAGACAAATTTTTGAAACCCAGGATGGTCAACAAAACTAAATGGGAGCTCATCAGTAATTAACATCTCACCAAGTGCCTTCCTAGCTGCCTCACACTCAAATCTCCAAGTGCCCAATGTACTACCCCCTGTTTCTGTTTCACTACCTCCTGATTGAAACCCAGTTAGTTTTGTTTGGCTAAGATCGTGGTTGTATGGGTTTGCCTTACAACTAACCAAATGATTTTTCATTGAACCAGTCCCACATGTTTTTGGATCAGCCGCATATGGTTTCCCACAATAGTTGCACTTCGCTTTCCTCTCACCTTTGTCATCAACGTACTTAGTAAAATGACTCCAAACCATCGATCTTGGTTTCATCTCTTTCCTTTTTTTTCCCGTTAACGAATTTACAGTGTCATTGTCATTTTCGTCAATATCAATGTTCACACTTTCATTGAATTCAGTCGACATAGTAGAGAAAAGTTTTAAATGTTACCTACGTACGAGAGGAAAAAAAATCATTTGGTAATCAAGACATGAAGAGAGAAAAAAACCAAGAATGTCTAAATCAACTAATTCAAGACGAATAAGCTTTTTAATAAATTTATTTGAAATTCATAGGAGGCACAAAATAATACATATCATAGTTAAGGAGAATAATCTAGCTAAGAGGCAATTTTGTCAAATCAACATAAAAATAAAAAATGATCTTCATAAAAATTAAACCACAAGCAGTTGTTAGTTGGATGTTGATGAACTCAACGATACCCTTTTTAGACATGCAAAGTTCTCATAGTCATAGACTCGTAGTCATAGTGCTAGCCATAAGCACAACACTTCAAAAATTTGGCTCTGCTTGGTTTTAGGCTTTTAGCACTCCATGCTTAAATAACATTATTAGAAATTAAAATTTCTCAAAATGATTAATAATGAACCAAACATGAACCAAACAGTGCATTACAAAAGCCCCCAAAAAGTTGTAGTACAACAAAACTTGAAAATCCATTTCCTTTTTTTTTTTGGGTGAAAGCTTCTTCTTTCTCTACACTGTCTACACTCAACAGAAATTAAAGACAAAAAAATCAATCTCAAGATTCAAGAAGACAGACATTAGACACCCACCAATTAGAAGTACAAAATTTATAAGATTGAGAATTGAGATTAAAAAAAAAAAAGAAGAAGAAGAAGAAACCATATAAAATGATCTTACGTGAGTCTTGTAATCGATTTGATATTGAAGCTAAACGATCTCGGGCTATGAAGAGTTTGTGTGCGCAAGCGTCAATTCCACATAAGATTACAGGGCAGTGTTGTGTGAGGCAAATGCTGGACTCACGGGCAAACCAACTGGCATATACAAATTTCTGAAAATGGATTATTGTGAGATTGTTTATTCAGTGAAATGTGTAACAAAACATTTGATTGTCTTGAATTACTAAGAAAAAAACAGGTGAAATGTACTAGTCTTGAATTACTAAGAAGAAAAATAATCTCTCCTGATGCTAATCATAATGAAATTTTTTTTTTTCAGTGTTAAACCCCAACAGCATGATTACAAGCAATTAAAGGGAAATTTCATACTTGCATTGACTTATTGATTGTCTACACGAATCTCCTTCAAGATTTCAACAAACAATCATCCAAATTTCAAAGCTATGTATAAAAAAAAATCAACAAGCCATGAGTTTAATAAGTAACATCTAATGACAAAATGTCAAAAAACAGAGAGGTATTTATATGTGTGTGTGTGTGTGTGTGTATGGATGACACGTACAGTCGAGTGACTCGATTGTCACCGTCGCAAGTAACATGAAACCAAGTACAAGGATCCACCAAACTACCAAAGTCGGATCCCAGCTTTGTAAGACATTATCCAGGTCATTCACAGCTCTCCTCAAAGCATACAGAGCATCTCCTGCATGTACAATATATATTGTATATGAAAATACATAAATAATCATAATATTGATGAAAATACAAGAAACCCAGATCTAGATTTTCCTGATTACCTTCTAAATTTGCGTTTATGGTTGGGGATGATAGAAGAACAGCTAAGAGATAAAACAGAGTCAAGATCGCCGTTTGTAAAACTCAGAAATTTCACAAAGAAACTCATAAAATTCATACAGAAAGAGTGATTTTCTGAGAGAGAGAGAGAGAGAGAGAGAGAGAGAGAGATAACTCACTGAGTTGGGTCTCTGGTTTGGGCGAAGTGAACAATGATCTTGAAGACTTGAAGTGATTGGAGGTGAGTCCTTGGGACCTTGACCTTGAGAGTTGAGAACTTGAGAAATCAGAGATTCAAAAAGGGACCAAAGGGTTGACTTGGTTGAGATCTTGAGATCTTGAGTCCTTGACCCCTTTGACCGTGGCACAGGTCTTGATTCGCCGGCGGCCCAACGTCGCCTCTGGCAATGACTCGCAGAGTGAGAGTAGACTGAATCAATTTCAGAGAGAGAGCTCAGAGATTTGTGATTTGTGCGGCTATAGCCTATGAGTTTAACCCTAATTTATTTAACAAGCGTTTATATATTATTTAAATTTCGGTTATTCGGTTTCGAACCGAAATTTTTTTTATTTTCGAAAACCGAACCATATTAATTAAAATAGTTCGGTTTCGAACTGATATAATTTCGGGTCGGTTATTATCCGAACCAAAATTTGAAAAATTTTGATTTCGGTTCGACTTTTCGGTTTGGCCCGAATTATGCCCACCCTAATTAATAAGTTGAATTCCTAAAAATAGACACAAAAAACGAGGGACGGAGGGAGTAGTTAGTAATAACCATTTGATTGCTACCCACTAAACTGCATGTTCGTAACACAGAATCTTAATGGTACAACAACATCTGGACCCACGAACCCGGAACCACTGTCTTAAACACAAAAACACTTTAATGGACAAACAGTAATATGACAACAAAGCTATGTACGTATTTTCAGCTGTGTTTTAATTAACTACATACACACAAGTCTTACCCCATCGTTTCTCCTCCCAACAATGATAAGGATACACACTAAATGACACACTAAACGACACATTATGCTTTAAATGCATGTACCATGTGCTGTTTTAATTTTTTTACACTTTTCTGTGCATCACTTACACAACACAGAGTATATGTATTTAAAGCTAGTGTGTTATTTAGTATATCATTTGGTGTATATCCCTATCATTTTTTTTCTCCTCCTCCTGTATTTGTATGTATCAAAATAGAATGGCTTTAAATTTCAAATTTAGAAGTTGGGTCAACATAAGGCAAGTCACGTAATTTCCACCAAAATGAAAGGGTATTTCCGGTATAAAACTTATAAGTTTCGCCACGTCATTAAATGCCAAACTGTCATTGGGTACAATAAGGAGTACCGTGCACGCGCTTGACCACTCCCTTTATAAAATCTGTCTTCTCTCCTATTCCCTTCTCTTCATCTCCAATTCCAAAGCGTGGCATCCTGCTCTCTCTCTCTCTCTCTCTCTCTCTCTCTCTCTCTAAAATCACCTCAACTATAAGAGTGAACCTCAAACCCTCCTCCTCTTCACTGAATCTCTCTGTGTTCATCACTTTCTTTCTCTTTGTCAATTATATATACAAATACATATACATATATATATATATATATACGAAAAATGTATAACTGGGAGAAATCATTGCGAGAAGAGAGATCGAGGAAGAAAAACAGAAACCCATCATTTTCTTCAAGCCTTCTTGACGAAATTTGCCGTTCGATCGATGACGTTGGGGACAAGAAATCAGAGGAAGTGAAATTTCACAAAGAAAGAGCTGCAAAGAAACAGAGCAATGGCGAATATACCAATTTCAAATCAAAAAACACCACCACCACCACCACCACCACTACCATCGAAGATGAAGAGATGATTCGCCTCAGGCGAGCTCGTCTTATCGAGAAGTGGATCGATAAGAAGGTTAATGAGAAAGCAATTTCAAATCAAAAACCACAATCATTGCACGAATTGTACAAAACATCACAGCTCGATAACGATCCTCTGTTTTTCAGTTCTTCTTCGTGTTCTTCTGACTCTAGTTTCGGAGGATTTTCATCGTCCGAAACTGAAGCCCCCAGGCCGAAACCCATCCGGACTAATGTTTCGGCCTCGTCAGAGAAATCTACAAAAGTTTCTGAGTTTTATGACCATAGTGAGTTTTTGATGTTTGATGATTATAATCATCCTCATCATCATCATCAACGACAAAACCACCATGACACCAAAAATGAAGAAGTTATTATCAAATCTAAATCGAGGGCTTTGAAGATTTACTCCAATTTAAAGAAGGTGAAACAGCCGATTTCACCGGGTGGTCGGATTACCAGCTTCATCAACTCTCTGTTCACACATGGCAATGCAAAAAAGACGAAGAACTCGAGCTCTGTTTCGAGTTACGATGACTCGAGTTTTGAGAGGAAATCAAAGTCGAATCAGGCTTCGACGTGTTCATCGGCTTCTTCGTACTACAGATCGTGTTTGAGCAAAACATCGGCTAATTCGAGAGAAAAGGTGGATAATAGCGTAAAGAGGACCGTCCGATTCTATCCTGTCACCGTGATCGTCGATGAACATAGTCGTCCTTGCGGCCAGAAATGTACTTACCAACAAGATTGTAAAAAGAAATCGGAATCAAAAGTCGACGAAGTTGCTAGATATTTCGAAAACCAGAATCGAATTGAAAACGAGTTCATGGACAATGATGAGGATGACGACGATGCGACAAGTGATACGAGCTCTGACCTGTTTGAGCTCGATCACTTGACATTTGCTGGGGCCAATAAGTATTGCGAGGAACTTCCGGTATACGAAACCACCCATTTCAATAGAAATCTTGCCATTGCTAATGGTCTGTTTCGTTAGTTTTTACAATTTTCAAAATTTTACTCCACTAAGTTGTTAATTACTATTTTCATATGATAGTGATTTTCCTAATGTTGTGCATTTCAGTTAAATGGAGTGGGTATTTCTCTTTTAATGTTCTTTTTGTTTTTTTAAATATATACATACGAGCTCCTTGTAATGAGACATTCCTCATTTTAAGGGAGTGAGGACTTCTATTTTGGCGGATAGATCGTCATTTAATCTAGGTCACGCCAATGAAGTGACAAAAGTATCCTTAATAAAAATACGATCTAACGGCCGATCGAGAACAGAAATCCTCACTTTCTTAAAATGAGGGTTCCCTCGTTAGAATTTTGTTATTAAAATTTTGGGTGCTGGATGTGAGTTTTGGGACTTTGAGAAAAAAAGTGGTGTGAACAGAGACAAATCCTGAAAAAGAAGAGAATATGGGGGGGTGATTGGGCTGATGATCCCAAGTGGGGGAGAGAGTGACAGTTTTGAAAGAAGAGAGGAAAAGAAAGGAGAGAAGGAAAAAGAAAAAGAAAGAGAAGGGAAAATAAAAAAAATAAGATTCGAGAGGGAAATGAGTGTGTTAAAATTGAGGGATGTGATGGTAAAGGGAAAGGCAGATCTTCCTTCTCCCATGGGAATAGAGAAAGTGAAGAGCTAGCTTTTGCTTTCTTTTCTTTCTATGGAATTGGGATTTGAATTTAGTTTTTGGCCTTTGCTTCATCATTTGTGTTATCATTCAAATAGCCCCAACACCAAGAAAAGGTACTATTGTTTGGGCTCTTATGTCTGTCCAATTATTTAGTGGTAGTCATAATCTAATATAACTTTTATTAGTTCTCTCTCCGGAAAATATTAACTGCAACGGTTAATTTTGATGCCATGGTACTGCAAGTTAATAAGTTTGGACTATTCAAAGACAATTAGTTCATCTCAGTTATGTAAAACATGTTTACACATAAGTATCAAATTATGTGTATTATAGTACGATAATAGAGATGACATGGTATCACTATTTTCTAAATTTTCAGAAAATGCTTTCCTAAAGCATATCGGAACATTTCTAACATTAGTTGTTATTCTTCTGCAAAAAGTTTCATCCCAACTTCTAAAACAAGTTTATGGTTAAATTGCAGTCTTACTTTTCGGCAAAAATAGCACTCTGTTATGCTCCTTTCCTCATTACTGTTTTAGACGAGAAGTTTTTGGGTACCTTCAGTGTTGGCCCTAACAAATTGGGGGTCTAAGGCGATAAACAGCGAAGGTTCGGGGGTCATTCAAAGCAAAATTTTTTGGATCTATTTACACTTATTTGCGGGTATTACATGTTATAGTTTGAGTTGTGAGTTCTTTTTGGCTAATTTTGAGAATTCAAAGTGTTGGTAATTTCCATAAAAAAAAAAAAAAAGTTTAGCAATTGTAATCCTTATAACATGTAGGGAATTCAAAACTTTGATTATTGTTTATTGATAATGGAAGTCCTCGAGAAGAAAAGTATTGGGTAAAATATTTAAAGTGGACTGTATTACAATGGACATTATACATTACATACGTTTATTTTTTAAAAAAATTTGCATGGACTCCATAACAATTGAATCAACATATTACGTATGAAATTTTATTTTGTACATATGTTAACAACTAAAGGCTTTTAAGTTGGGCTTTGATATTTTTTTTTCAGGTGCTTGGACTTTGAAGTTTAACATGCAGGGCATTTTTTTTTTTTAAAATCTACGAAGCCTTGTGTCATAATCAATTAAGGACCTCTACATCAATCATTTTATTCTGCTCACAAAAACTATGTATTATATGTAATTTTCTTTTGGTTGTGGCCTTATAGAATTGGGATTTTTTGGGTTGGGGCCCTAAAAAATGGGGTGGCCCCCAAGGTCGCCCTGGGTACTCTCAAGATACCATGTGATATGCTTACTTGGTGGATCCCTTCTAATTAAAGACTCACGGTTGGCCTAGGGTGGGGGGTAGGGGTAGCAATTTTCGACACGACAGGGCAACCCGACACGACCCGACACGAAAACAAACGGGTTTGGGTGACCCGTATAAGGACACGGGTTATAAACGAGTCGACCCGTTTGACACGATTAATAAACGGGTTGAAGCGGGTCAACCCGTCTAACCCGTTTGATCCGATTAAGTAATTAAGTGCAGTTAGGACATTTTTTTTTTTTAGTTTTAAAAATAATTTTTAATAATCTGGAAGTCTAAAATAAAAGTAATATAAAAAAATTTAAATTTTTTTTGAGAGAAAAAAATATTTAAAATATATATAGATATATATAAACTAAAATTGTTTTTTTTTTTGCTAAAAAAAAAAGAGTAGTTGCCAACTTACCAAACAAGTAAATTTATATATAATAATTAATAACTAATGTAATAAAATAATAATAATTAATAACTAATAAGGGACGAAGGAAGCTAGAGCCTGGAAGCATTCATGCATCAAGCATTGCATAAAAAATAAAAATAAAAAATAATTATAAAATAAAAAAGAAAGAAAAAAAAAGGAGGAAGCCCGCTAGGCTTGCTGGATTGGGAGGGAGACAAATTAGTCAATTAGATAAATACAACTGTTAATCTTGATTCTTGATGGATGGCAAGTGAAGAAATTTTTTTATACTGTTAGTAAAAATAATATTTCTTCTTATTCAGTTTGTGTGGATGTGCTTAGGTGTTAAGTTTATAATAGTTAGATATTGCTATATTTGTAGTTTTTTGGTATTTAAGATGTACGTGTTAATAATTGATACATTTGATGGAAGACTTGTTTGTGTTCTTAGTAGGGCTGTAAGCTTATTTCAAATAGCCGAACCGAGCTAACCGATTGGGTTTCTTAAATTACTTACAACTAAAAAATTGATCTGATCGCCAAAATTGGCAAAATAGATCGAACCGACCACTTCGGTTGTTTTTCAAAACATAAAAAAAAAATAAAAAATAAAAAATAAAAATTCGATTCGATCCGATCCGATCAGATCTGAACCGAACCGATGACACCCTACACGGGTTAGACGGGTGACCCGTATATGACCAGGCACGATTATAACCCGACACGATTATGACACGTTAAGAATGACACGATTATAACCCGACACGACAATGACCCGACACGATAATGACCCGACACGACCCGATTGCCACCCCTAGTGGGGGGTTGTGAGCAAAGAAACGTAAAGAAAGAAAAGAATGATTAGAGCATCAACAATGGGAGAGTGTATTAGGATAACTTTAACTTACAACTATTAATAACCCGGGCATTTCACCTATTGTATAGGATAGTAAAATTTAGGAAAACTTAACTTTGTTGTACCAATAAATTTCTATTAATGTAGGGAGAAACGGCACAAGATGAGCCGCCTAAGTTAAAATGACACAAGATGTGCCGCCCCCAATTTTTCACGGCACTTCATGTGCCACCCTCTATTTCTCACTGCACAACATGTGCTGCCACATTCCTTCTCCCACTGCTAACACCGTCTCCCTGTACAATAACTTAGCCTAAGTTTCTCTTAAGTTCCTTACTCCCACTGTGGATGCTCTAATATGGCAATACATTTCACAAGATATGCAATGAGTGCAATCAAGCACTCAAGCACCACGTATTCAGGATTGTCTAGTTGAGTTGAATCTATCGTGTATATTTGATCCTAAGTAGGGGTGGGTAAATAGTTCGATTAACCGAAAATCGAACCAAATCGAACCAAATTTCAATTTTAGTTCGGTTGAAAATCAAACTGAATTAAAAACTTCATTTTGGTTTTCGATAGCCTATAGGCAAATTGACCCGAACCGAAAAACCGAATTTCATTTATACATATATATTTTTATATTATTAATATACTTTATATATAACTATATATGATAAAATATAAGTATTTTTATAATTGAAAACAAAGGAAGCATGTTTTCTTTGCAATATGAAAAAAAAAAAACATAAAAAAGTTGTGAAAAATGAAAAAAAAAAGGACTTTTTTACAATTCGGTTAACCGAATTATCAAACAAAACCGAACTGAAATTTCGGTTGACTGAACTGAAATAACAGAATTATATTTCGGTTGATTTTCAGTTCGTTAGTTCCCAATCTTAATCGAACAAAACTGAACCGAACCGACTGAATATCCGCCCTAATTCTAACCCAAGTCAGTGATTGATTGAACCAACAACCAGTAATTTTTTTCCTTCTATTAATTTTTTTTTTGGGGTGGGTGACTAATAAATCTTCCATGTTCACAGCAAAGGAACCGATTCTGCGAACTTAAATAACTAGACATATGTACATCTTAATTAAACATTATTAGTTCTTTCATTCTTTCACAGCAAAGGTTTGTGAATTTACAGTTCGTCATTCTAACTGAACTATCATGTCAGGTTAGTTAACAATGACGCTATTGCAGCAACTAAAAATAAATAAATAAATAAAAGTGAGATGATAATAAATTAATTCAGTACACCTTGGGGTAAAGTTGTGCATTTGATATCCATGGCCTCGCTGGAAACAAAACCAACGACTACAACTGTTACTAGTAAATACGCATGACCAACTAGATTCACGGCAAGTAGCAATTAAAGTAATAACTAACATTTGTGCTATTGTGAATAACTAGATTTATGGGAACTTGGGACCAAATACTCAATTTGCAGTTGGACATTGTAATAATCTGTGTACTTCAATTCCATATGGCTTTTTTAAACATGGTATCCAATTGGCCACAAATTTTAACCAACCAATATCACATGCAGCATAAATATTGGAAGTTATTGTAGTTTGAGAGGTTGTTAGTGCTTCAAATTTGAGTTGTTGCCTAGTGTTTTTCTCCTAAATCAGAGATTTGAAATTAAGAAATTTTAAACTACAACATGAAAAAATTATGAATAGATAAATGATAAATAACTCACAAAATTCAGTAATTATGGTTTATTTTTACCCTATTTTTCTCAGTATTAACCACAAAGAAAAAGATTTTTCTTGATGTTTTCTTTTTCTTTCTCTCATTAAATCCATGAGTCATACAGAATCTAAGTGATGATTAGGGGTGTATACAAGCCGAGCTGCTCAACAAGCCCTCGCAAACATGTTCGATAAGGACTCCACTCGTATTTGTTGATTTATTAAACAAGCAAACTCAAGCTTGGATTTCAGGCTCATTTAATAAATAGCTAAGCTCTAGTATACATACATGAACTCAGCTCGATACAGCTTACGAACATGTTCAAATAAGGCTCATAAGTAGGCTTGTCAAATGTTGATGAACATACTAGTTAAGAGCTTGTGTACTGACTTGTTTATATAGATATATAGTTAATGAAGCTACATAGTTTTAGAGGACACATAAGCTTAACTCTTTATACGAGTCAGTGCCAAACTCGGATAAAATGCTATTGAACACACTATAGTTTATACGAGTCAAACTCAAGCTTGAATTTCAGACTCGTTAATAAACAAGTCGAGCTCAAGCATACATTATAGTTTGACTTGGTTTGGCTCGTATAATAAATAAGTCAAGTTCAAGTATGTTTTTAGGCTCATTTATTTAATAAACAAGCCAAATTCAAACATACATTAGCTCGGCTATGCTCGACTCGATGTTTGCTGTAGTTTTGTGCGGGCATGCGAGAACCAAAAGTGGTTCAGTTGTGCAAACTAATTTCCTAAATTACTTGTGTAAGTGATACACAAGGCTTTAAGATCTGACTTCTAATAGGTGATTGTAATGGTCAAGTAGAAAGTATCCTTGGCCTGAGGTCCCTAGACATTGTACTGAAGTGCATAAGTCTAATAGTGATGAGTTTACGAGATAATTAACAATCACAAACAACTAACAAAATATACATATATTTTATTGAATGTGATTGAAAAAAAAAAATAAGAAAACTATAGAACAAGTTCAGAACATGCTCTATTGTTCGAAAGAGATTAAAAGCAGCAAAGATAACAAAAGGACAGACCTATAGCTATGAGTGCTGAGAACCAGAACGCGGGGTTGTATGCCTTTGATTGCTATGTGAATGCTTTTTGGATGCGGTATATCGAGAGTAATGCAGAGTGCCCTGAATGCTTGGCCTGCCTCTATACTTATAGCGGTCAATGAGGAGTTCAACTATGACAAGGACTCCTTAAATTGCGTCTCAATTAAGATAAGGACGCTCAGAATCTTTCTTTATCCCAACTCTTTCCATCTTTATCAAGATTTCGAATTAATCCCAAAATTCCAGGGATTGCCCTTCCATATCTAGCTGGATTTGGTCAAACTCATCCCTTAACAGACTAATTCTTTCCTCGATCATAACCTTACAAACAAGGAAACAAGTTTCATCTCTCTACTGCCTCGGCTACCATCAGGCTACTGCTGCTTCTAATCTATCATGCTTTCTGCTTGAGCTGTAACATTGAGCTTGAGTACAACAATATGCATGTTTCTGACTGATCGGGCGCAATGTCTGGCCTTTCCATATCTCTTCCAATAGGGCGTCCGATTGCCACCTGTCTTATCCCTTTTGGGCATCGGGCTTGGTACTTCTTATCCTTCGTGATCAAGTCTATACCTTAGCTAAGTATACTTCCTTATTACTTGTTTCTCCAGCCCGATTGCCCATTTAGCAGTCTAAACGGGCTACGAAGTAAAGCCCAAGTCCACTCTGCTCTCTCCATTCAGGCACCAAAACCTTTGACGGTTTTTGGGTGTAAGCACTCGTATACACATCGGTGATGATAATATGAATTGATATTTCGCACACATTATTTTTTATGATAAAGTTATTCTTAGTCGGGCTATCATTGGGTTCAAAGTAGAATTCAACTATACCTTATAAACTAAAAAGAAGTACAAAGGATCATTGTTGTTAGACCTAATAATTCCCCTATAAAATTTGTACGTGACAAGCATGCAATTTGAAATTGGAAGTCCCACTTAAAAGAATCTCCATAGTCAAAAACTAACATGATCAAATGATTAGAAGCCAAAAAACAAGAAATAAACTATGTATGTTTAAGTTAGTGGTGGATTTGTAACTAATTCAATCATTGTATGTGGAGACTTATATAAGAGTATTGTATGGAGTTCATAGAGTTTGGTGTACATTAAATATAGTTTGTAAAGGTTCTTTGTGCATTAAGATAGATATAAAGATGCAGATAATATTAAATTTAGAACTTTTAATATGATTTATGAAGGGTCTTACTGCAATAAGGTAAGTATAAGTATATAGTTGGAATTAAAGGTTTGTTTGGACCATTTCTTTAAACTTCCCACTACTTGAAACGATGTACGGTTGGTGAAGTGGGAAGTTGGGAGGAACATGATGAGAATTGAGAACTGAGAACAACCTACCTATCTTACTAGGAGTTGACCCCTAATTATAATTTCTTGGACACAAACATGGTCCAATCCTAATTACAGTTCTCCCCAAGTATTAATCAGCAGATTCCTTATGCTGATTTTTCAGTGATTTGATTAAGACAGTGTCTTAGAACTCTTATTTGATTTGAATAATCTAACTAATTGTACTCCATTTGGTACGAAAGTAATTTTTCATTTGTAAATTTTTCTTGGCAGCAAATGCATAATATATATATATATATATATGTATGTATAAATATTTATGTACTTTCGATGTACGGAGAAAAAAGATGAAAGAAGGGCAAAGATGAAGATAAAAACATGATAGAGTAAGCGTTATTTGTTATAAAGGTTAAGTAGTATGGGGTTCATCAACGCCGAACTCATTTATCCCTGAATGTGAGACACCTTCTCCAACTTAAAAGCAAAAACAAGTAAGACTTAGTTTTTTGACAAAACAAAAACTATATTAGAATGCATATTGTAAATTTGCTAAAAATAAAGACGATAATATAATTATAATTGACCAGTAGGGGCACAATTACTATGTGAGTGGAGAGAATAGTTTGTTTTTTTTTTGGCAGTTTTGAATATGATTTTTGGCAATTTTAATTGGTTTTGTTTTTATAATTTGTAAGACAAATTAGTACTGTACCATTTTACTTGTAAATTTTTTTAAAGTAAAAATTACTTGGTTTAATTGTAAGTTTGAGGTGCAGATAATATTTAGTTAGTACCCCTCTCTTTTCCTTTATAATAATATAGATGAGAAAGCATTCTACAAGTATCATTCCAAACGGACCAAATACAACATCACCTTTTATTTTAATGCAATAGCAGAAGTTGTAATCATAAAGGCACAATTGAAATTATATAAAATTTAGTGAAACTCAAATCTGTATCTTCCATCACATTCGAGCTGAAAGCACATTTGGTTTAGCATCAGCCACAACGTGCTTTGGAGTTTAAAGTCATTCTTAGAATTTCTCCAAATAAGCTATAGTATCTGTGTTTTAAAAAGCGAGTTTGAATCCAAAAGATGTGTTTGAAAAGTAATTCCAAACGTTGCCATAGTGGTATTGCTGATCAAAAGTCATTTTGCTAGTTGTGTAAGGGACAAATTAATTTTTCATTTCGAAAAGTTTAAATGAAATTTCCGGCCATATTTTAATAGGTCATCTTGAAATTTCTAGCAATTGTAGACAACAGTCTTCTTGTTTATAAAATTACATAAATCTGGCATACGTTTTAGTTTTCGGCAACAAATACCTTATGCCTTTGTTTGGTTCTTAAATTTAGTGAGGGAAAAGAAATAAAAACATAGAGGAAAACACTTTCTTTTGTTTGAATAGCAAGATAATAAGTTGAGAAATAAATTTAACATTTTGAATGTTGTGAGTCATTCCCCTTCCTTTATTCATTTATTACAATTATATTTTAGAAATTCTTAATTTTATGTATTTATTATTATTATTTTTTAATGTTATTCAAGCATGAAGGAAAATACGAAGGAACTAGCTTTTTTTTTTCTTTCCTTTTCTTTTTCTTTTCTCTCATGAAATCCGTGAACCAAATAGAGCTTATGGGTTAAAAAGCCAATAGGGAAATTCTATCTACACACATATTTTGCTCTCTACACTCACCACTTGAATTTAAAATAAAACTGTTTATTTGCTTTAAAAAAAAAATTACTCTCTACACCACATTCCATTCCAAAAATAACCCTAACCCTAAAAAAAGCTACTCTGTATTAGTTTCTCTTTAGCCCTAACCAATCGTTCTTACTATTCCTACCCAATTATTGCTTTTTTTAAAAAAAAACATATTCCAAAAAGAACTAGTACAAGCACATATTGATTAAGAAAGTACATGTAAATATTAGCAACATAAACTTTTTAGCTATACTACAAGCTTCCCTAATCCCCGATGAAACAGTCTGTGGCGTAGCTCGAGATTGAGCTAGTTGAAGTAGGAAACTGCCAAAATAATCCACAACAGAGATATCTCAAATCTCACCATGATTGCAAAAAGACCCCATCAAAATGCCAAGTTTGAAATGCCAAGTTTGACAAAAACATGCTGAATCTGATAGCGACCTCACCATATGTGAATGAGTAAATCACAAATCTATAAGGACAAAGCTGCATCTGCCAGATCTAACTGTAGCACGAGGACATAAAGGAGATCTAGAGTGGAAACCAAACCAAACCAAACAAAACAAAAAACAACCAACGAAAAAAACCCTCAAAGAGAGCGACAAAACCCTCCTAAAGAATGGGAGTTATCCCATGAACCCGTCACCTATCCCATTAAAATCAAATGAGCCATCACTGATCCCCACCGACACCACCAACGATTCACAAGTGTGTAAACCCATGGCTAGAATGAGAGGGGGAGAAAAGAGACAGGTGTGGAGAAAAAGCTTAGGAATTTATTTAGGTAATATAAGGCATGGAAATTTGGCCAGGGGCTATGGGAAGCTCAACCCGAAAAATGCACCCGAGGCCTGCCCGCCCGCCCAAGCTCATACAGGCCTTTGAGTGTGCTATGGGCTTCTCCATTCAAATCCCGGCCCGACCAGATGGCTCGAGTCCAAGCTTGAAGCCCAAGCCAGGTAAAATAGAATTGGGCCCGCCCGACCCATCCACCCGTTCCACTAAATAAGCCCGTCAAGGCCTGAGTTAGCCCCTTTCAATTTATGTTACTTCCATTTAAGTTACTTTCTAAATCACTTAATTCAATTCATGATACTTTCCAAATCATTAAATTCAATTCATATTACTTTTTAAATAAATTAATTCCATTAATAATTTAACTTTAAGATGATTCAATTTCATTGAATATATGTATATAACATTTGTAATTCTGAAAATTGCTGAATTCAATTAACCTTATAGAACATTTGTCCAATAAGTGTACTTTTATTTCATGGGATAACTACTAATGAGTCCTATTAACTCTATTTAATGTGTAATAAGTCCAAGCCCAAAAACAATTTAGTCATATGTCCATTAATATTATTAAGACCATAGTACCCCCAGTTTAATAATATTAAGACAATCTCTCTCTCCTTCCAAATACAGCTTCAATGGGATATTTATATTTGCTGGAATCTCTCAATCACTTACCATGATTACAGGGTTTTTTAAATTTGAAAATCACAAAAACATATCCATGTGTGTGTGTGTGTGTGTGTGAGAGAGAGAGAGAGAGAGAGAGAGAGAGAGAGAGAGAGAGAGAGAGAGAGAGAAAGAGAGAGAGAGAGAGAGAATTGGTTCATTTTCACCATTCACATAGTTAGAAACAAGGGTTCTAAGTGCAAAAGAGTTTTCAAGCTCCTGGGTGGAGAAATCGCCGTTGTCTCACCAATGCCGACTTTAAGAAATGAAAATCGGAGCACAAGTTCACCGAAAAGCCAACAAAAATCAGAGGCCAGGGGAGCTTGGTGGTCATGGTGTGGTGGGAGCCGAACAAATTCATCACACATCAAATTCATCACAACTTTTTCGGTTCTCAGGCTATTCGATCACAATATGAAAACTCGATTCAGTGTAAAAAAATTAACGAAAAAAGGGGTTTTGCACTGGGGACTCGTCTGCACAACTTCGTACGACGACAACTGTAATTCATGTCGCTCCGATTCATTTGCAGATCCACAATCAACTTGATTACTTGTGAATTTATCACTACACGTTAGGTAATCGTATAGTTAATTAATGATGTTTTAGTGAGAAAAGGTTGGAAAAAAGGGGTTTTCCTTCAAAATGTTATTCTTACTGATTTTCTATACACATTTATCCACTGCAAATTAGTTTACTCTGCTTTGTAAATCTGCATGTCTGATATTTTCACTCATTTGGGAAAGTTTCCAATAATGGGCGATAAATTTCACACTCTAAATTCCTGGCAATGGAAAACCTGAAAAAAATTTCAACTGTATGGTAAAAAGTCTCGTATTGGGTATGAATTTTATAGTCGAGATTCGCATCCCAGCGTAGAAAACCTTATATAATTTTTTCACTCATTTGTAAAATTAAAGTTTCTTATTGGTTATGAATTTTACACTCAGAAAGTTGCATCCTAGCATAGAAAACCTTAAAATTACTCAATTACTCGCCGTCTTGGTGATAATTTTACAATCCAAATTTGCATCCTAGCAAAGAAAACTTATAATTTTTTCACTCATTGTAAAACGTTTCAAATGAGTGATAAATTTTACAATCGAAGTTTTCATCTTAGCATAGAAAACCTTACAATTTCTTCTCATCTGTAAAAAGTTTCAAAATGGTGATAAAATTTACACTCCAAATTGCATCCTAGCATAGCAAAACTTGAAAAAAAAATAATAATATAATAATAAAAAAAATATTACTCATTTGTCAGAGTTGATGAAAAGGCATGGAAAAACACAAATAAAACTCAAAGCATTAACACTTTTTTTTGTGTGTGACAAAAACTCACTTTTCCAATGAGACACAAAGATATGTAGTTAGAAATTCAACATGTTCAGCACACACAAAGAACCCAATAGCATTTTAGCAGGTAAAATTTAACAGCTACTTAATTGGAAAAGATAGGTCAGAACACGAGACAAAAAAAATGTAATGAGAAATTTATCATGTTCATCCACAAAAAGAAAAACCCAGACACCAACACATGACAAGTGAGATTTTTTTTGTTTTTTTTATACTCACACCAGTGAGAAAATTAACAGCAACTTAATTGGGTTGAGCAAATTTAAAGTGTGCAGTGAGAAATTTACCAATGGAAAATTTAACACTCAAACGAAAAAAGACAACTTTTGTTTCAGAAATCAAAGTGTACTAGTCAGAAAAAGACACAAATATGCCGTGTGAAATTTATCAACAACTTATTCAAAAGTCGTGATACATAGTTTTACAATAAAGAATGTAGGTTTAATAAAGGAAAGGTTACCTCTTCAATAAAATAAAATAAAATAAAATAATAATAATAATAATAATAATAATAATAATAATAAATACAAGGAAAGGTTGTGTTCCTATAAAGCAAATGAAAGGCATATATGGTAACAAATGCCTAATGTGTAGGCATATAATTATGGGATATTATATGTCAAATCAGTTGTGCTTAAAATATGATCATCATTAAACCACCTCATTAAAGACTACATACATATATATATATAGGGGGTAAAAAGGTCATAAAAATGCTGAGATTTAGAAATTGTGGACAAATTACAAAAAACTTTTACGATTTAAATTCTTTAATATAATGGAATTTAAAATGGGCCTAATCCAAAATAGATTGGTAGGATAGGATTTATGGGGAGATTTCTATTATTTCATTTGGTAATTGATACTAATAAGTAAAAGGATAACTTATTAAATTAATTTCCATTTTTATTAAATAGTTTTTTTATAACAATTAAATAGCTTAAAGGCCTAAAGCCCGTCCCTAAGCCCATACCCCTAGGGCCTTTTGGCGAGCTTATGGTCCTCAATTCCCAAGTCTGATCCAGCCTGACCCGGACCAGTGAACGCCTCCAAGCCAGGCCTGACCGCCACCAATCGGGCAGGGCTGGACCTCTTTTCCATGCGTAGCTAGTAATATAGCAGTTTTGAAATTTTTTAACAGATGTCATTGTAATATTGGAGAAGGTAAATGAGATACTCTATTGCTAAAAAGTTGCTAGGGGAAGTCATTGTAATCTGCTCTAATTTTAATAGCTTGTCCTTATATGTCCTTTTATATAGGGTAAGAATTGTAACACAAAACAAAAGTTTCAATAAATGTGGGTTTAAAGAGTAATTGAGGTGTGTATAAATAGAATTTCTCAAGCCAATTTTATCGCTTTAACATTTAGGTATGTATTGTTCTATTTTCATGTTTTTGACTAGTTTTAGGAGTCTATATGGAAAATCTATCCTAATAGTTACCACATTGGTTAGCAGTGTTTTTAGAATGTTATAGCTTGGTTTCCAAGTTATGCATGGTGTCTAATTAGGTAGTAAAAGGTAAAAACGAATTTGTTTTTATTTCCTAACAGCATTAGGATTTTTTACATATAAATAAGTGTAAGCCTTCTAAGTCATTCAAACAATTCAACTTTTATTCAACAATCAACTTATCAGTATAATTTTTAGAGATTTTTCTCTTTCTTCTTTGTGCGACAAAGAAATCCATCCCTAGTATGATAGCTGGCTTTTCAGTGGATCCGCTACGACATCAAGTGGTATTAGAGCGAGTTCGCCCTTGTTTAATGGCAATGAGAGATAAATATAACCTGAAAAACCTCGAGGGCCTCAGTTTGTTTCGTTACCAATAATGAAAGAGACAGCTGGGGAGATAAAACAAGGTAGGAGAGAGATGGAATATAGGTTATTGACAACGTTAAGGCATCTAGTGTTATGTGATAATCACATACATACGCCCGTATAAGAATCCCAAGCTCATGTACAACAACGGGGTCATGTTTCAAAAGCAACAAATCTTGGTTATTACGTTAATCGTGATGCATGATTATCTTAATCTTCCATCCTTTGATGGATGATTGAGGAATGAACACATATTTGATTGGTTAGATGATGTCGACACTTTTTGTTAATATAATTGTTAGGGATATACACTAAAAGCCATGCTTTATGTAGTTGATTTATTATTCATTTAATAAAATCAGTTAATCCATTTTTTATGAGAATCTGTGTGAGCAATATTTGTATTATATTGTTTATTTAATATTATGCATGTGTGTCTTTCACTCTACATAGTAGGTGGTTTGGTGTGTAGAGTTCGTCTTGCACAGGGAAGATCAGACCATCGGATCTTGTAGAATGTAAGATTTTGGTTTACAGTCTTAGATGGATTAGACACACCATCGGTAGGATTGTAGCATGGTGTTGTAGTAGGTTTGTCTTGACTGCGGGAAAACGGTATAGTTTCAACTCACTATGCTGGTACACTTTGTGTATTAAACGGGACTGACTTGGGGTAATTATCTTTATACTGACTTATAAGATAATTAATACCTCATGACTATTATGAGTGCTTATGCTCTAAATCCTAAGTTATTTTATGGACACGTACATTTGATATTTACACTTTGATCCCTAAAAGGGTGAGATCCTTAAATGGGTCAATATCTCATTGGATTGGGTGACAATATTAATTGTGTGGTGGATATTAATTAATGATGGAATCCATGTCTCAATTTTGGGATTGATGATATCCCCTTGAGAAAGCTTATAAGTTTTGATTATGTCAAACCCTGCAGGTGGATTTTTTATCCAACATATCAGATAAGTTAAGCAGAGGATCTTAAGGAATTTTAAGAAATTAATTAAATATGATTGTCAGTAATTATATTTAATTAATGGATATCTGTAATCTTAACATGGGGAGATAATAAGCATTTAATAACATGGAGCTCGAAATATATTTTTGAGATAAGGGTAGGAGTGCAATTATAATTCTTTAGTGGTATGAATTATAATTTATGGAAATAGGAATCTGATTCAATTCGAATTAGGGTTTCCTAATTCCATAAGGAAGCCTATTCCTTATTGACTTCTTATGGTCCCTATCGTAGCCTATATATATATATATATATATGCTGCTTTGGCTCTCGCCTCAGTTAGCGTTTTTCCATCAAGAGTATTATAACTCGGAATAGAAAAGAGAGCGTAAAAAGAGAGAGCAGAAACATAAAGGATTTCGAAGGAGCCCACACTCAGTTTGATATTCTGGCAGCAAAGGAATACGGTAGAAGATCGTGAGCTATTATCGAGCCCATGTTCTCGATTCCTCTACTACAGCAATCCGTTTTAGCAATTTAAGGAAACCCTAGTTCCGCCCTTGTAGGGTTATTGTAGTTTTCACGTTATTTTTTTGCAGTACCAACTTATACGCACTGTCAATGGATTCTGGGAACACAGTTTCCTAACAATAATGACATCCAATAAGAAAGTAAAGTTAAGTTTGTCACCAACAAGCTTAAATGATGCACGTCAGAGTGGTGGGGGATAATACAAGATGATCGTAGACGAGAAAGAAAACAAGCTATCCAATCTTCACCGAGAATGCAACGGTTGTTGAAAGAGAGATTCCTACCTCGGGATTATAATGTGTGTTATATCAGTCGCAACACAATTGATATGTTCATGACTATATACGTGAGGTAAGACAATCAAGTTTCAAAATTGAAACATAGCCACCTAGAACATCTATGGAGTCCCAACAAACTACAAGATTGAAAAGCACGATGAGACCATATACCTTTTCGTATCAAGTCTCACAAAATAAAAGTAATAATGAGAATGGTACTAAAGCAAAGGTAGTGTGATTTGTAACTTAAACAATTTGATTTCTTCTAATCATGTTGTGGAAGTTGCAACGAATTTAGATGAAGGAAGTAATGGGGAAATTACTTCTCAAATCCATGAGAGTGAAGAAAGTAATGAGGATATTACTTCTCAAATCCGTGAGGGTGAATTAAGTAATGAGGACATTAAGTCAAAAAACTATGAGGGTAAGGATAGTACTATTTTGATGGTACATGTTGCTAGAAAGGTTGTAGAAAAAGAACAAATTCTTATAGTAGAGGTGGAAGAAGAGGTTGAAGTCAAAAGCGAGGGTATCACATTGCAAGATGGAGTATTTGATTGCGAGAGAGTTTTCCATGGAATGGAAGTCAATCAATCATGTCATTCAAAATTCATTATCGAAGCTCAAGAAATTCCGAAGGATAAAGTTTGTAATTTGGGTTCAATGGATGTCATTGTTGTTGAAAACTAGAACAAGCTTCCAAATCATGATTGTCTTTCTCATGTGGAGCGTTCAAGGGTTCACTTTTCATGTCAACATTATATTGGTGAATCTCATCATCAAAGTAAAGTTTGAAGAAAGAAGACATAAGATTTGGAAAGTGAGAAAGAAGTTGGATCAACAAGTTTATTCAAAGTATTTATTCGTGTAGAAATGAATATTTCGAGTTTAAGACGTGAAATCACGCCCCGACGTAGCAAAAATAGGAAATTTTTTCATTTCATTTTTGGACCCGTAGGTCATGACAGGTGAGAGGATCCAATGTCCTGTACTTAGCTTAAATAGTAAATGATAAACAGAGTATAAAGCAGTAGGGAAGTTAATAGTTTTTATCACATTTAAATATATATCAAATCAAAGCTATTACATCTTCAATTGTATCTTAACGCACTCACCGCCCTTTTTTGCAAATCTTATTTCAATTATATTATCCTATTACAAACTTATAAAATAAAAGCAGGTAAAAATCTAAATTTATTCTTCGTAGAACTTCTTCTTTTTAGCTAGCATAGTCATACTATCCTGCAAAATCATTACCTGAGAAATCTGGACATTTTTGCTACCAGATTATGAAAGCCGAGTGAATATGATAAACAAGCACACATAATGTATATAAAAGCATTTTTAACTTCGTCGTGGTTATCACTTAAAAGTACATGGTTAATCATTTATCCAAGTCTCGTTTATGAACATACACCGTACCATTAATAAAATATTCGACCGTGCATGAACAATGCAATCCATCTCTTCTTACTGAGTCTTTACCTCAAAAACAATCTCTCGACTCAGTCAGTTCGCCAGAACCTCTAGCCCAAGGCTGTTAATTTAGAACATCGTCGGCCATAAAAGCCGCTTGATATGAGTACCGTACCGATATGGTATTTGTAAAACCCATCATGATATTAAAGGTTGCAATAACCTGTATTTAACATGATTGATATACTATTGTTGCCCATCAAAGCCGCTTGGTCGAACTTTGTTGACCAAGATAGTATCATCGCCCATAAAAGCCGATCAATTTAGATAACTATGCTCATAAATGCCAAACTATGTCTACAAAGGCAAACCAACACCTCTTACTCTTTCTCACAAAATGCGTATGCTGAACCAAACTCTACCCCTCACATACATACCATCTCGACTATATAAATGTATGCCATATTTCGCTTAAGGACTTTCTCAACATAGTTATACTTGATTTGTATATGAGTACCACCAATTAAACCAATACATCTTAATCTGATTTTAGAAATAGATTTCAATTCTCTTTAAAATAGTATAGCAGTAGGGTACAATGATTATAGCAGAAGGTACAGTTAATTTAAAATATAAAACAATACTTTAATGAAACTGTCTAACTCGAGCGCTTGAGCCTTGAGTGATCTCATTGGCTCGAGCGCTTTGCTCTCGAGCACTCAGGCTCAACTCGAGAGCTCGTACTCGGAGCGCTCATTCTCCACTTCATTGTCTTCCTCCTCTCTCTCCCTGGTACACTATTTCATTCTCTTCGTATTTTTGCGTATATTATGAATATGTAAGTTGGGAGTCTCGAATTTTACTGTAGCTCTACATATATGTGAAAAACCGAGAGGTGCCAAAACGTAAAATCGATCGTTCATCACAACTGTTATGAATTAGCGATCAAGACTTGAAACTAAGATTCTGTAGTCTCTAATCTATCATTTATGATTCACAGAATGCATTTTCGGTAATATTTACAGTATCGCTAATTTGGACCACCATTAATATACATACGTTTATACACACATATATATCTATATATACAACCTATAAAACATGTAAATATACTGAAATATACATTAGGAGTGAGTTTTGTATACTCATTAATTCAAATTAGTGTTGAGATAAAATTTGAGAGTTCCGAAAATTCTGTAATAACCGAGCTATGGCAATGGAAGCTCTCTCTTTCTCTATCTCTATAAACTCTCCCCTCTCACCCACTGTAATTCTCTTCTTGTCCTTTATGTATTTCTCTTTTTTTTTTTTTTTCCTTTCTAGATTGTATGTGTGTGTGTATATGTGTGTATTAAGAGTGCAAATGATAGATGTGAGTGTTTGGTGTGAGTTGTTCATATATATATATATATATTGAGTTGATGAACTTGGAGGCTGAGTTCTTTCTGCAGCTCTAAGTCTATACACAACACACACCACACACACACACACACGCGCGCGCGCGCACACACACATACATACCATACAAAAGTAATCATTGGATTAGGTTTAGTTTGGTTGATTCCAATAGGTTAGTTAAGTTAGTTAGGTGATTTAGCTAGCTCTAGAAAATATACACAAAGCATAATCATTTGGAAAATTAAAACAAACTATTAATAAGTAGATTTAATTCTGAATCGTAGAACATTTTGGGGTATATAAAACACAGTAAAAATATAAAACTGCCATTTTTATTTAAAATATGGAATTAGAATTACAGATTGCTGCATCCTTTCCTCCTTATTAGAGATTTTGTCCCGAAACCTAAGCTGACAAGTCTTGAAACAACTCCGGGTACTTAGTTCTTATTTCTGATTCTAACTCCCATGACGTTTCATTCTCATCGTGGTACTTCCATAAAACTTTTACTAAGGGAATATCCTTGTTCCGCAGCTTTTTGACACTATGATCCAAAATCTGTACGGGTTTATCCTTATAAGTGCCATTTTTGCGGACCTCTATGTCAATGAAATCAATCACGTGTGAAGGGTGTCACGCCCCGGCGTAGCCAAAATATGGAAAAATTTTAAAATTTTCATCTTGGACCCTGAGGCGCGTGACTGGTTGCAGTGCCGAATTGTCCATGACCAAATAATAATAACTAAACGACATAATAAAAGGACAACACCATCATTTACTTACTGGAATATATTATAAAGAGAAGTCAAATTACTTAGCTAGTTAATACATCATTATAAATACATCAGAGTCTTATGGCTCTTGGCCTTACAAAACTATTACGAAATATATGCTAAGTCTTTTGGTTATAATCAAAAACATTTACAGAGGATAACTGCTAGTCTTCTCTCTAACTAGCATAACCATAGTCATCTTCAGTGTAATCTTCTTCAATGTTTCCTTCTTGCGTAGCTTCATAACCTGGGTACTCCTCACCTGGATAAGCTGGACATGGGAATGTCTAGCGACATGAACGCCGTCAACTTATGAAAGCTGAGTGAGTGAGCTAAATCAAATGGAACGTATATAGTAAAGCACAATAAGAATACATTCACTACCTTTCAACATGTCTTTTAGGATCTTTACATTCTCTCCGTCGAATTATAACTATTAGAGTACCCGACTATGTTCGAGAGGAATACAAACAATTCAGGAGACCCGTCTAGACATTCTTAATGCCACTACCATTCATTTCTAACATCCAACGTCATTTACAAACCCAAAGCATCTCTTGCTAACCAAACCATCTTTCATCAACCAAAATATCTTTCATCAACCACTTCGTCACGAAGAACCAAAGTGTTAAGGAGTGCAAGAACATCCATTTTGTCCCAAAGAATCAAAAGAAGTCTTCACTCAAGGAATCACCGCTTCGTCACGAAGAACCAAAAGCATTACAGAGTGCAAGAACATCCATTTTTTCATGCAGAACCGAAAGGAGTCTTTAGTCAAAGAATCACCGCTTTGTCACGAAGAACTGAAAGCGTTACGGAGTACAAGAACATCCATTTCCTCACGAAGAACCAAAATAAGTCTTTACTCAAAGAATCACCGCTTCATCACGAAGAACTGAAAGCGTTATGCATATCCCTTTCGTCACGAAGAACCGAAAGGATACTTACAATAGTCACATTTTAACCGTATCCCTTTCGTCACGAAGAGCTGAAAGGATACTCAAGAGTCACCACTTCACAACTCAACAACACCTCCTTTTTCTTACCATCCCGACCCCTGTAGCCTGGTTTACCTATCCAACACTTATCCTTGACATACGCTGCCCCTGATCAAGTACAACTAGTCCGTACGTATCCTGGACCGCATTCACGTCACTCATTTTGTAGTTTAGTTTGTTAATTACTTTCATTTATACTTTCGAAGTTACGTTATACATTCGTCATTCTATTTTTTTATAATATACTTAAGATGGAAACTTTCCCAATCGCTATCGACGTAATAATCGTGCCGTACAACATACTAAAAGCCTGGGTATGAACTTTTAATGGTCAATACACTAAATTCGCGACAACGGAAAAACATAGCATGTAGCTCATAGATCTATAACATGGATTTGATATCAATAACCATATAGACGAAAGCCTTAACATACTCATCTACGCGATAGCACTACCATAGCACAAGATATCTATAACCACACAGGTACCGGAAAGCAAGCATCATCAATAAACACATCATACAAGTAGTTATACAATTTGCCAGGAATTAATTTTCTGAATTGATATGATTTATTTAGGCATGAAAAATTGCTTTGTAGATCAAACTCAAAACTAGAACATTGTATATAATTGGATTATCTTCATGTACAACAAAATCTAGCTTCAACATTTTTGAACTACTCAAAATATTTATTTTACTTAGACATTTCTAAATTTTCGGACTGCTCTGTCCTAGATTTATAGTACTACATTGCATGTGAAGGAGAGCTTTTTAGACTAAGATTTTGAAGAGTTATTTGTATATAAATGAGTTAGCTTTCTTCATAAAAAAAAACTAGCCTCATTCCTATTTTTGAGCTGCTCCAAAAGTTTGTTTTACTAAACTATGTTCTGCTGAAAGTTTCTGTTTTCCAGATTCAAAACACTGCGGTGTACATGTATTTCACCAATGAAGGATTGATTTCTAGACTGAGCTATAGAAGAGTTATTTGTAGATAAATGAGTTATCTTTATCCACAAAAAAACCTAGCTTGATTTAGATTTTGAAACTGCTTAAAACACTCATTTTACTAAACTACATTCTGCTGGAGGTTTCTGTTTCTCAGATTTAAAGATTTGACTTGCATGTTGCATAGAATCTCAAATACAGCATCAAACACTTACTAAACATTTATTACATACTATATGGGTTCTAAAGTGAGTTCGAATACTCACCAAAGCATGAAATTTAAGCTTGATATTGGTTGAAGCTTAGTGAAGCTTGAATCTTCAAACTTCAAGGATGGACTTCCTCTTTCTTCTATTCTTCCATGGAGCTATAACTCCAGCTCTCTCCCCCTCTCAATTATGTGCAGATTGTAGAGACAAAAGTGTCTCAATTGTGTGTAGAGACATGATATATAGGAGATTAGCATGGCTATGTGTCAATTGCATGAGTTCATGCAAAGACACATGTCCAATATGTGGACAAATGTCATGGGAGGAGATGACAAGTATAAGGAGTGGCACATGGGGCTGCCATGTGGGGCCCACTTTGGGTTATGTGCTACTTTCTCAGTTTGCATGCATAAGTTCCTCGTTATATGTGTCGATCTTAGTTTACGTGCAGACGGGTATTATTTCTAATGTCCGGGTCCAGGTACGGGACTAAGTTAATTCTAATTACGGTCGAGTCGGTATGGTTACTACAGTCTAGTCAGTAATCTTATGATACGTCAAAATTGTCAGTAATTAAAATAATATAAAGTTAGACAGTCAAATGCCAAAAATTCAAAAACTAATATTATTAAAGAAAAGAAAATTACAAGTATTACAAAGGGTTACCCTTGTATTCCCATAGCATATTGATATGGAAGATGTTATGTACTCCAGACATCTTTGGTGGCAACGCAACTCGATATGCTACTTTTTCGACGAGTTCCAATATCTCAAATGGTCTGATAAATAGAGGCGATAACTCCTCTGTCTTTTGTCCAAAATGTAACACCTCGAATTGGCGAAACTTTTAGGACTACGTGATCTCCAACATTGAACTCTCTATCTTTTCCACATTTATCAGCATAGCTCTACTATCTACTTTGTGCTATATGAATCATCTCTTTTATAATTGTTATCTTCTCGTTGGTCTCTTTAACCAAGTCTGGCCCAATAATTCCTTTTCTCCAACCTCTTCCCAACAAACCGGGGATCAACAAGGCCGTCCATACAATCCTTCAATGGGTGCCATCCCTATACTTGAGTGGTGTAGACATCCCAATTTTGACCAAATATCGAATTAAGGGGAGCATTACCTCCAGATCCGATGATGACAATGTCCGACTAATTTAGGACTTCCAAAGGTGATTTAAGCTCTTCGAAAGGTTTTGCAATTCAAACAAAAAAGGAAAGAAAGAAGAAAAGAAAGAATAGAAGAGAGTGACACATGGCACAGTTTGCGGCAGTCATGGGTCATCGCTACGGCACTCTCTGATTGTCGTACGGCATTCAGCAAGTGCCGCAACGACTTTCACTGATAGCCGTAAAAATATACAAAATGCCGCAAAATTCAGAATTTCAGAAAAGACGGCAGTCTGCGGAGTTGTCTGCGGCATTCATTGAGTGCCGCATCGGCATTCATTGAGTACCGCATCGGCATTCAGTGAATGTCACGCCAAAAATTTGTGAGTGCCGTTTTGGCACTTATTGAGTGCCGCTTCCATCTCTATTGAGTGCCGCATTTTTGTGGCTGCTAGCTTTGAAATATTATATTTTGTACCTTCAAAAGGACATCCGGGATTAGGGTTTTTACTATGAAATTACCATAATAACCCTCCAAAGTTTGCCTATATATAGGGGATGAATATCCCATTACAAAGGACTTGGAATTTTGAATCTTAGAACCTTATCTTGATTCTTTTTGTTATAAACTTCTTAAAAATTTGTCAAACACAATTAGGAGCAAGTTTTAGAGGGGTTTAATAAAGAAGTTGCATGAGTTAGAAGAAAAAGAGCTTGACCCACCTTTGAAAGACCTTCAAAAACCTAAGAGTTGAGGATAGTTAGAGGTAAACTCTAGACTAATTAATCTTAATTTAAGTTCAATCACAATATTAGAATCTTTTAGGATCCTTTACACATTTTAAAAACTCCCTTCCCACCTCATTTCTTCACACACCACCAATATTGTGATTGAACTTGTATTCCATTGGTTTGGATCAAAGTAACCTAAGGTTTAAGGTTAAATAAATCATGAAATTAACTTAGATATTACTTGATTCTTGGTTTGCTTGTTCTTTTTGATTATAATCATCTCTTAGGATTCATAAGACTTTCAATGCCTTACTTGAATCCTTAGACTTGAAATCCTTTAATCTTCTTATAAACTCATGATTTGTAAAAGGATTAAGGTTGATACTAGCATGGTTGGTCAATGAGTCTAAACCTATCTCCATGGTTTAGGTTCATTACTTTGAGATTTCATGGAGTTTCTTCATACTCCATTGAAATCTATAAGTACGAGTGTCCTTAGTCTCCAATGACCATCAAATGCGAGGAGAAGTAGTTTGAGTTAAGACAAAGTTCATGGCTTGATAAGTTAGAGTTAACGAATAAAGGTGAACTTGACAATGGTGCAGTGAGTTCACAAACCACCCTTGATCAAAGATTTTTAGCTAAATAATGGACCGTTGGAATTTGATGAAACCAATTGGAGAGTGTCAATAACACAAAGTTTTACCACTGTGATTTTTGTTTTGGTGAGATTTCATGCTTAAGATGGATTGGTCATGGGTTTTGTGAAGCAACTATAATCTGCCCAGAGTTTCAGAATAGTAACACCTTTTTGAAATAGGCAAATCAGAGCCTTAATCAAGTATTCTTGACCTCAAATAATTTTTGCTATGAAGCTTAATGTGTTCATAAGATCTTTAAAAAGATTAGAGTCTTTCGGATTTGTTTACTATTTTTAGAAAATCATACAAAAACTATGGACAGAGAGTTGTAAATTTCTGAGTGATGTCTAGTGTTTGTCCAATTTCCAGAGATTGAACTGTTGATCTTTGATTTTTCTTTTTGAGTTGGAAACTAGACTCACAAGGGCATCTTGTGTCCAAAATTCATTGACATCAAACAATGGGAAGAATGCTTTTTCTATTTTTGAAGTTCTGGTCTGCTTTTTGTAAGTTTCAGAATTTTGTGACAGATTTGATAAACTTTATAAATCATGGTCCAAGTCACTTTTTCTATGACAAAAGCCTCAATCCATGTTGTAATAATGATTAGTTAAACTTAAGTCCAGAGGTTAAATGATCCAAATCGATGAGTAATTCATAGCTTATTCTTGTTCATATTCATGTATTCATATACATTCATCCATGTAGATTGATACTTGTAATTATAATTCATTTTGTGTTGGGATTAAATTGCACTTAGTTGAAATTGATTGTGAGTTCCTTATGATCACGTTGGGACTATACCATCTCTATATGGACATTACATTGGCTCCTAGTTGTGACTTGTATATCTATAGAAGTGATGCATTTTGCAACTAATTAGAAGGAATTCATAGTTATGTCAAATCTTTCATAATTAATAGATTTAATTAGTTAGAAGTTCAAGGATGTTATTTAGAATTTCACACTATATTAAGACATGTGAATTAACCCTCTATTTTGTAGCACCATTGAGGTATGATTTCTCAAACCCTTTCTAGTTTATCGTACTCTTTGATTTTAATTGATTTTCGACTCCATGTGCTACATCTTAGAATTAAGATTTGCCTTATGTGTATATATGACTGGAGATCATTTCTTAGGTTTTTTTTAATACATTGCACGTTTAAATTCGCAGCTAGATCCTGGGTGAGTTTTCGAGTTCCCTTTGCACATCATCTTGCTTGCTACTTAAATTACGTGATTTATGAATGATATTTTACCATTAGCCATTTTACACCCTTTAGACATGCTTTTGTAATGTATTATATATATATATATATGTATTAATTGAGGGCACATTTAGATTAATAATTCGATTAAAAGGATGTTGAGTAAAGGCCTATCGCGAGATACGATGAGAGGGGGTCTTTTAGTTCGCCAGGCTCCTTCCCCTCTCATTCCATAATCCCTGGACCTAGAAATCTCTGGTTTCCTAAAAGATCAGTCTGCTTTAAGATGGTTTCTTAATTTTCCTTTTAAAAATTAAGTGGCGACTCATGTTTTGTATTTTGAAATTGTAAAAAGATTTTGAAAAAGCTGTGGGTAAGAAAAATACGATATCCACAAGTGGTAACTATTGTTGTATGCAAATTCAATTAATGGAAGATGTGTATCCCATGAACTTTCAAAACCTAAAACACACGCTCTGAGCATATCCTCCATAACCTGATTGGTGCACTCGGTTTGTCTATCCGTCTGAGGGTGAAAAGCAGTAGTCAAGCTCAATGAAGTTCCAAGTCTTCCCATAAACTTTCCCAAAATCTTGATGTAAACTGTGAATTGTGATCCAATACGATAGTCACAGGTACTCCATGTAATCGTACAACTTGCTGCAGATATATTCTGCTCATCTTCTCGACTGGATAGGTCGTACTATAAGTGATAAAGTGAGCGAACTTTGTCAAATGATCTACAATCACCCAAATCCCATCGTGGTGCTGTTGTGTTCTAGGTAATCCGACTACAAAATCTATGGGTTTGTGTTCCCATTTCCATCTTGGAATAGGTAGGTGATCGGGAGAGAACAAATCCTAATTATACGTCTTAATTCACATTTGTTAGCAGTTTTTAATCTATATTTGTGTACTTTTGCTTTATATTTCATTTTCTATCAGGATTTAGAAGAAAGCTAGAGTTCCAGGCTAAATAAGGTGAAAAAGTAGAAAAAGCCCCTTCGAGTGAGTGGCCTGCTCGCGCGACAATCCACAACATCGCTCGCGCAACCTTCCAAAATTGCGCTCGTGCGATCCGTACAAAAAAAAGAAGTAAAAATGCGTATTTTTGAGTGCTGAAGCCCTTCTGCGAACGAAATTGCCTAATTATGTCCAGAAAGGAACATATAGCAATTTCAGTCGGAGTAGGTTAACAAAAGCTTTCCAAAACCTTCTATATCTATATATAGATGAATCTAAAGCTATTGGAGGGTTACACATCTTTACAAACATCAATACTTACATCCATTGGAGGCAAGGAGAAGAAGAAGATCTAGTTTGAAGGTTTCGATGGCTACAATCAACTTCATCTCAATGTTTTGCTCAATTATGCACAACTAAACCATTCTTCTAGGGTTTCAATGAAACCCTAGCTATGTAAAGGGGGATTTATTCTCTTTCTTACTTTAGGATTTTATGTATTGGATAGTAATTGTATATTTGAGGATTATTTATATATAATCGGTTTTTAATGATAATAATCAAGAGTATTTTGGATCTATTCTGGTTTTAGATTTTTCCTTATGCTTATTGAACCCAATATTCCTTGATTTCTGTGATTAATAGGAATATTTGCATGCAATAGTGCTTATGTGATTGCGATGTTTACAACTTTTATAATTCATGCTTAGGAAAGATGAGTTATGCCACACCCTAGTTATAGGTAGATAATTCATGTGAACCGAAGATGAGTTATGCTTAGGTTGAACTAGTAATATCTTTTTGTTGATACTATTGGGCTTGTAGGTATGATGGATCATGACTATCTAATCATAAAACCTAAAGTACAAGGTTTACACCCCCGATGCAATGTTAGTGGTGGATTTGGTATCCTAGATCTCATTCACTCATATTAAAACAATCTCAAATTTTTCATTAGTTTACTTAGTTGAATTTCAAAATATTACTTCCATAGGTCTATAATTTAATTTCATAGTTTAGTTAATAGTAGGAATTAAATCAACAACCAAGAAAATTTCTATTTCAGTAACTAAATAGATTTTGGTTTTTCAAATTAAAGGATAAAAATAACCAATCCTTGTAGGTTCAACCTTTACTTCCACATTGCAAATCCCTGAAAAGTAAAACTTACTTTATATCTTGATTCTGACTAGATCAATTTTTGGCGCCATTGCCGGGGATTGCAATATTTTTGCCATTAATTTGTAGAATCTTAATTTAGATAGATAGTAAATCTTAGCTTAGATTTTATTTCCTTTATTTCAAGTTTAATTTTCGAGTCGCTAAAATTATCCGTGTTTTTGCAGCTTACAAGTCATCAAATTCTAGCAAGTTCGAGTGGAGTAGCTGTGCACATCAACAGAGCTTACGCAAACCTGAAAAATAAATTTGCAATAAAATTAAAATATCAAGTAAACTCGTTGTTTTAAATTTCACATCAAACCACTGTAATTAAGGGCACTGAGATGGAATTACTTGCATTAGGTTAGGTGTAGAGTGAGCACTACATTAGCTAGAAAACCCGGGGCATTGGGCTTTGACGCGAATCACTGCATAACACAATAACTACATGCATCATAGTAGTATTGTATGCTTGATTATTTGCGTAGTTTATTTTCGTATTTGGTTAAGTCATTCCTTATCATAGTGTCAGTTTCTTTAGTTTATGTTTGGTACCCGTTCAAGTAAACCTACGTTATGTCCGCTTGATCTTGAACTTGAACGAACCCTTAGAGTCCTTAGGTCTTTAGCACAAGCTTCGAGAGCTCGGTTGATGCTAGACGACAAATCCACACCTGAACCGTCGTCCTTGTTTTTGAGTCTAAAATTCGAAGTACTCTTAAACGTCTAAGGAAAACTAGAACTATTAAAATAGAACCTATTCCAATGGCTGATTTTGGAAATAACGGGAATAACAGGAATAATGGAAATAATCCAAATAATGGAGGCAATCCTAACATACCTCCGCCTCCACCGCTAAAAGATTATTTTACCCCCATGGCTTATACGCTACCGTCGTGCATAGAATTACCAGAAGTGACTGCATCTCACTTTGAGATCAAGTCATCGACTATCACACTCCTTCCATCATTTCACGGTCACGCTAAGGAAGATCCCTATCATCATTTGGGTGAATTCCACGAAATTTGTGCTACACTAAAAATTCAAAACTTAACAGATAATGAGCTAAAATTGCGTCTTTTCCCATTCTCCCTTAAAGATAAAGCGAAGGGTTGGCTCCAATCTTTGGAGCCAAACTCTATAAGAACATGGGATGGGTTGCATACGGCGCTCCTACAAAAGTTTTTTCCCATCACTCGTACAAATCGAATTAGAAAATCTATAACAAATTTCATGATGCAAGATGGTGAGACACTTTACAATACATGGGAACAATTTAAGGAACTTCTACACTCTTGCCCTCATCATCAGATTTTGAAATGGCAGTTAGTACAAGTTTTCTACAAAGGGCTAGTGCCAATTGTTCGAAACACAGTCGATGCAGTTTGTGCGGGGACGTTCCTCCATAAGAGTGCCGACGAAGCTTGGAAGATATTCGAAACACTAAGTGAAAATTCAATGCACCAAGCTATGTCCGTACCCCCCGAGGGCTATCTTCCACCATAACCAAAAAGTGAGGCTAAAGTTGAGTCAATCCACTCATTTGAAATTCAAGAATTAAATAGGAAAATAGACCAACTCATGATGATGGGCCACATGCAGGGCCTACCTACTCCTGTTAAAATATGTTAGTTATGCTCGAATCTGTCTTATTCTACACTGGCATGCCCGTCTGCTTCACAGTTTTTGGAATTTGTGGAACAAGATATCAATGTTGTTCAACAGTTCTAAAGACCCAGTTATAACCCCGCGGGTTATAAACCAGACACGACATGAAGACCTCATCCAAACCTCTCATGGAAGTCAAATAGTGAAGGACCGTATTCAAAACTGAGGCGACGAACTTTCCAAATGCATATAGGCCTCAACCTAATCAATACCAACAACCTCCCTTTCATGCTAATCCTCCTAGGGATAAACTTTTGAAGAGAGTGTGTTGGCATCGTTGAAAAACTTAGAGGCTCAATCGCGATCGCAGTCTCAACTCGTTAACTCTCATACGCAATCTATCGCTAAGCTAGAATTCTAAATAGGACAACTAGCTAATACATTAAATCATCGTAATGAGGGAAAATTACCGAGTCAACCGGTTAAAGGGCAGTATGAGATGGCTACGGCAAGTGATCAAGTAAATAATTATTAACAAGAACTCCTAAGCTTACTAGACAAACTCTAAGATTTAATCAAGAAAAACTAACAATGACTTGAAGATTAGAAGCTCAAAAAGAAAGAGAACACAACCAAAGATTAGAGGGTAACCTCCAAACTATCCTCAAAAGTCTTTCTTTGAAGATCTTCCAAGCTCTTCTCTCTAGTTCTCTAAACTCTCTCTCTTTTCTCTCAAAATATGTTAGTGTAATGGTAGTGATTTCCTTGTATTTTTTTTAGTGTATCTCTTGTGTATATTCCTTGCATATGTTCCAAGGAAGATCCTTCCTCTTTTTATAGACAAAAAATACCAAGTATTTTCAGTGAGTTCGGAGTAAAAGACAGGTGTAAATCTTTCATTTGGTGGTACAATACGTACTTCTTGAATTTAGACAGACTGCTGCCCAGGGTGGCAGTCAGAATTCTTTTGCGGCAGTCCGTGGATGCCGCAAAAGCACTCTGTGACTGCCGCGCCGGCATTCCGTGACTGCCGCACTGCTCTTCGTGAGTGCCGCGGCAGATTGTTGATTGCCGGGTTTTCGTCAACCTTACTTTATCAGATTTTTGTTTTTATCCGCCTACACATACGTATTGTACCACAAAATACGGACTTTAAAAGCAAACGACAGTCAGAAAATGTCGGCGGCACTTAGTGACTGCCGGCCCGGCATTCACTGAATGTCGTTCGGCACTCAGTGAGTGCCGCTCGGCATTCACCGAATGCCGCGGCAATCTGTCGTGTGCCGTTTTTTGTTGAACTTCCTCTTTTAGGTCTTTTCTTTTTTCCTTTTTCTTATAAAAAATTATTTTCGAAGATTTTCTCCAAAAATGGTGTTTTTTATACCTGAATTCTCCTAAACACCTGGTATTTTCTTCTTTCTGTGAAATTTTATCGCGTTTGGAGAATTTTCTGAAGAGCTTGGAATGCTTCGATTCTTTCGGTCTTTATCATCATCGGACGTGGAGGTGACGCTCTCCTAAATTCGACGGTCGGTCAAAATTGGGGTGTCTACAATTTTCCCCTCTTTGATAGAGCTGGTGGGGCAACGCACCCCATAAGTGAATGTCAAAGCCTGTGTGAAGACAAGCCTTTGACCAGACTGTCGAATTTAGGTAAAATAAAACGTGTTGCAAAAAAAAAAAAGGCTTCACGAACAGTTCATGTTGGTCGTGCTCAACGGTGAGCTGCCTACATATCCCATCAGGAATCAGACCAAAGCGTAGTTCGGGCAGGAACCAAACACACACAAGCACAAGTAATCATACGGATGAATGCACCTATCCTGTCGTGATGCGAGTGCTATGCAATGGTATTTTCCGAATTGACCTGGTCATACAAGCGCCATGCTCATCATGTTTTCCCCACGCATTTTATGTAACGTCTTAGTCAGGGAAGATCACCTAATTCCGTGACTGATGCGAAGATCTCTTATAGGGGTCATGATGCTTTTGATTTGATTTCGAGGGTAAATGCAAATCTGTTGCGAGAAGCGAGAATATAAATCTGTTATATTCCAAAACGAGAATAATCGCAAATCTGTTGCGAGAACCGGGAATATAAATCTGTTATATTCCAAAACGAGGATAAACGTAAATCTGTTGCGAGAACCGAGAATATAAATATGTTATATTCCGAAACGAGGGTAAATGCAAATCTGTTGCGAGAACCGGGAATATAAATCTGTTATGTTCCAAAACGAGGATAAACTCAAATCTGTTGTGAGAATCGAGAATATAAATCTGTTATATTCTTGAACAAAGGATCAACGCAAATATGTTACGAGGATCGGGAATATAAATCTGTTATATTCCCAAAACGAGGGTTAACGCAAATATGTTGCGAGAACCGGGAATATAAATCTGTTATATTCCCAAAACGAGGGTAAACGCAAATATGTTGAGAGAACCGGGAATATAAATCTGTTATATTCCCAAAACGAGGGTAAACGCAAATCTGTTGCGAGAACTGGGAATATAAATCTGTTATATTCCAAAATGAGGATAAACGCAAATCTGTTGCGAGAACCGAGCATATAAATCTGTTATATTCCAAAACGAGGGTAAACCCAAATCTGTTGTGAGAACCGAGAATAGAAAACCGTTATATTCCCAAAACAAGGGTTAACGCAAATCCGTTGCGAGAACCGAGAATATAAATCCGTTATATTCCAAAAATCTTTTTTAATTTTCAAAAATTGGGAGCCCACGGGCTCAAATATTTTCACTTTTCAAAAATCGGGAGCCCACAGGCTCAAATCGTTTTTCAATTTTCAAAATCGGGGGCCCACGGGCTCATATATACTCTTAAATTCTAAAATTTGTAGCCATTTTAAACCTAAAAATGACTCCGAGGGCCAAAAGTGCAATGAGGGCAAATTTTGGGGGCCTCAAATTCAATTTTCGGGTCTCGATTTGAATTTTGGGGGAAAAATGAAGGATCTTTGAACCGACTTAAACGCGGCACACACGGATGTCTGCGGCAGTCCGTGAGTGCCGCCGTGCGCGAAAGTTGATGGACTACCGCGCGGCACTCATGGAATGCCGTTACGGCAGTCAGTGAGTGCCGCGCGGTAGTCCATCAACTGCCGTGCACGAAAAACTGAGTGTCGCGTTTGAGCGGCAGTGGCTAAAACCTCCGGGTTCAATACATTTCTTTCATTCTTTCAACTCTCTCCATCTCGAAATCTCTCTGGAGCAATTTTCTCCCATCCTCTCTTTGCTTCTATATTGATCTACGGTACTCACAGGTTAGTCCTGCTTGATTAAAACTTGATCAATCTCTTTTATTTGCTTGTTTTTCTGAAATTTCCACGAATCTAACGTTCAAATTTTCTTTTTTCTTTACAGATCATGGCGAGCGGTTCGGGGAGGACGAGGAAGGCCAAGTACACGGCCACTCATCATCCTGATGCTACACTCCTTCTCCGGGATCCAGACGAGCATTTATCCGCCCGCGCATTCAAGCGCGAGGTACACGCTCCTCTCTTTGCTTGTCTTTTAATTTTGCAAGCCGTAGGAACTTTTGTGGATGCAATATATATATTTGATACAACTTCAAATGTTTATTTCTTATTACAAATGCTATGCTTGTAGTGCTCTCGAGTGTCTTGAACGTTTTATTTCATGCCGCTTCTTCTTTTTAGGGAAATTTTGTACATATTTCTTTCTCCAAAAGACCCTTTACAAAAATGAGTGATATGCCTGAATTTTCTGAGCGTTTTATCCCTTATTATTATTTTTTGACTTTTCCAAGGGCTTTTGGAAGCCGCTTGTATTGATTAGAATTTCAAAACACCTCTTGTGAATAAAGTGAGTTTTTCATTTTTTGAGTTTCACGAACATGACACGTTTTAATTGAAAGCGTTACTTATGAATGTTCCAAGCGTCCTCTTATTGTTCCAACCCAATTTTGAATGTCCGTGAACCCGTACTTGAAACTAATACCTCCTTGGAACCTGAATTTGAACAAATTTATATACATATACTTTTGAAAATGCGAACAAACTCCTTTCTCTCTCTTCTTTCTCTTTTGAAATCTCTTAGAACATCGAATGTTCTTTCTTATTTCTTCTTATTTTTTGGTGAACGTCTACTGAACTGAACGCAAACTAGTGCCATGCTTGTGAAATTTCTGCGAATACTTTCAGATTTTCTATTTCTTTCTTCTTTTTCTCTTTTTTTTTCGTCTTTTTACTGCCATCTGTTTATTTACTTTTCTTTTATCCAACTAATATCCAAATTTTGTGATTCTTTCTTGCAGCTACAGCCTAAGGTGCTGAAGGGGCACGACAGCCTCGCCCACAGGTTTGAGTGGTACGGGGAGCTTAGTGAGATCGTGCAGGGATTTATTGAGGCTGCCGGCTTTGGAGACTTCGTCAAACTCTTGACAAAGAGCTCCAACGACTTGCGGCAGATACACGCATTGGCCGAGCGGTGGTGGGATACGACGAGCACTTTTCATTTTGACTTTGGGGAGATGACGATGACTCCCTTGGATTTTTAGATGATCACCGGGATCCCGTTCGGTGGAGAGACTCTGCGATATCTGACAGATCGGTAGTGGGACCAGGTGGAGCCTTTGCTAGGAGTGGTCCCGGAGGAGTCTCTGGTCATAGCCCGATGGTTTATGGACACATTTAGGAGCCAGCCGAGTTTTACGGACGAGCAGATGGCCAGAGGTTTTCTTATGTACATGCTGGGGTGCTCTTTGTTGAGCACCAAGGGCGATCGGGTCTCTGTGTCCCTGGTAGCATCGCTGGAGCGCCTGGACCAGGTCGACGAGTATGACTGGGCTGGTACAGGGTTATCTATCCTGTACAGGCATATGGGTGACATCTCCCGGGACAGGCCGGCCTCCACCAGCGGTTATTGGAGAGCGTGGGAGGTATACATTTTCATTGCTTTTTTGCATTTTCAGAAATTTATTTAAATTATGAGACTAACCCTTCCTTTTTATTATTGCAGATTTGGTCCCGTGAGGCAGACGCCCTTATCATGCCCCAGGGGCTGAAATGGGAGAAGGACAGGGTTGGGCAGAAGACCGGGGCCCACGATTTTGTTTCGTTCAAGAACTTCCTGATGAATCTGAGGGAGCAACATTTTTATTGGCAGCCCTGGCTTAGGGTGCTTCCTGAGGCTCGTGCAGAGATTCGAGAGTCAGCCGAATATGACCCGATGAGGCGACTCCTTAGTGGGCCAGAGGGCCAGGTGTGGTACTTAGGAGAGAGGGTGACTAGGCAGTCACTGGCGGCCCCTGGATTCTTTTTCCCATTCCCTCTTCCTGACTCTATGAGGGCCACGGACACTCTTCATGGTAGCGAGCTGACGACTGCCCTGATGGGCTTGGGTATTCATGGCTTTTTGGATCCCCCTTCAGGATATGCGGTGTTCCATGCCGCTAAGCTGATGCCGACCTTCCCTTTGATGGAAGTGACTCGGGTGAATATATGATTCCTCTATGACTACTTTATGAATTTCCTTTTATTCTCTATTCATGCTTTATTATTTTTCGTTTGCAGCCTATTCCTGCTGCCACCCGTCCTCCCGCCTTGCCTGAGTGGGATTGGACTATATCGACTGTCTCGTTCGGCGGGCCCTACTCGATGACGATCCCCTGACTCATACAGAGCGCCCCCACTATTCCTCTTCATTACGATGTTGTCCCGCGTGTTTATGCAGAGGAGGGCTTGGCGTACGCCCACAATGTGCTGCAGTGGGTTCTCGGGCGAGAGTGGATGGTAAGAAACTCATCCCTGCCTTTCACTTTGACTTTGATTGCCTCTTCTTTTACGATCCTATATTCTTGGTTCTTGTTTTTCAGGCTGAGGGAGCTCGGGCGACAGCTGCGACTCAGTTGAGGGCCCAGGTATGATCTTTATCTCCTTATTCTCAGTATTTCGATTTATCTTTTCAACACTATCTGGATTTGTCCTTTCTTATTTCAGACGGAGGAGATCAGATCCCTGTCCCAGCAGGTGGGGCAGCTTCAGCAGCGGCTTCAGCAGTTTGGCATTCCCCTCAGCGACATTCCTGGGGATGGCAGTGCTGGACGAGGCATGGGGCGAGACGGTGGTAGCGGCGGAGGTGGTGGTGAGGGTACCAGTAGCGGCAGAGGCAGAGGCGGCGGTAGCGGCTGACATGGAGGGAGCGGTGGAGGCAGCGGGACAGAGTCGGAGGAGGAGCCCCTCAGGCGCACGACCCGTCAGACTCGCAGCCGGGACCGAGGCTGATCCTGCTTTTCTTTGTATTTTTTTTTATTTCTTTTTGAGTGTTTTCTTGGGAGAATACATACTTTATTTGATGGATTGTATATATATGTTCGCTCTTTTGATGATGACGGCTTCATGGTAGCCGGTAGGATAGGCACTCTTTATTACATTATTGCATTTTCCATTGATATTCACCGTACGTGGGACCATAGCTTGGTCTCTTTTGCCGTATGTGAGACCATGGCTTGGTCCCGTCTTTATTTAAATTTTGAATGCTTTGATTTTTCCTTTTCTTATTGCGAAATGAAAGTGAATGAATGAATGAATGAATGAATGAATGAATGAATGTATTGGTCTTTGTTGCACTTGCTGCATGAAGCGCACGTTTTATTGTCCTCTATGTATTTTTTGTTTGCAGGTGGGCTAACGTGTTACAAACAGACCCTGGCAAATGACAAACCCAGAACGGCACTCGGTGAGGTCTCTGCGGCACTCAGTGAGTGCTGCGACGACAGTCAGTGAATGCCGCGACGGCATTCACGGACTACCGCGCGGCATTTCTTTGAGTGCCGCGGCACTTTATCGAGTGCCGTGGGTAGGTAGGCAGCTTTATTCCCCTATTTATACTCCTTCTTTCTCAAAGCTCCGAAAAACACTTCTCTTTTCTTCTTTACTTTCTTCCAAAATGGCCCCTATCAGCTCCCAAATCCTTTTCCCCTGGATGGATACCCTTTCCGGCGTTGATAGGCTCAACTTTGAGTGCTTCAGGCTGAACGATCTTTTCTCTTTCTGACGGATGAATTTGAATGAGGGCCTACTTCGAGATGCCATCCAATGTTGGGATCCTTCTTTCAACGTCTTTCGTTTTGGCTCTCAGGAGATTTGCCCCTTGTTTGAGGAATTCAGCGCCATTCTTCACACCGATCCTTCTGCTGAATTGACGGTTCCTCCAGTTCAGGCCGGGTATGTCCGGGATTTAGCTACTTGCAAAGCAGGGGTATTTGTAAAATACAACCGCGCTAAAAGGAAGAATTGCATTGGTTTTAATCACAACTTCCCGTTTTATCTGCAATTTGCATTACAAGGCTAGTTCTCATATAATGTGATTAATCTATGATAAGTTGTATTGTTTTAGCTATTGTTTGTGTAGATCTCTGCTGTGTGGACTAGAGAGATGAACGTCAGGACAACTGGAATGCTGTAGTGCAGACAAAAGAATTCAAAGCTAAAGTTTGAAGTTCGAGCGATCGACGATAGTTTGACCGATCGAAGGTTCGATCGCTTAAAGAAGGTTGAAGCGCTTGAGTTCCAAATGTTCAATCGATCGAGAAATGGTCCATCGATTGAACATGGTATTTTCAGAAACTTTCGCGTACGCAGCAGTTGCAGAATTGTAACCCTAGCCTTTAGGTTTTCTATATATATGAGCATTGTATACGTCCCAAAGGACGCCCAACTTTACTTTTAATCAGTTTTCATATAGAGAGAGAGAGAGTTTTTGCTTGTTTTGTAGGTTTAACATTGGATTATGCTTAAGTTTTGAAGGATTCTACATTCAATACGAGTTTGTTAACATTCCAGGTTTCATATTATTGTTTATTTACATTCTGCTTACTTAATCTCATAGTTTAGTCTGTTACAATCATCAGTTTTCATAGGAGAAATAGGTATTCAATAGTTTTTCTATAATTTTCATGATTAAACTCAAGCCACACGGTACTTTAATGAATCGTTACGTTAAACACCAACCTGTGACACTCCAGACGATGTCTGAGTAGTCCTAGGGTTGGGAGAACACAATGAAACAGTGATCTCCAGCCTCTACCATGCAGCAGAATAAATCCTGTATTCGATCGATCGGAGGTAGTTCGATCGATCGAACCAGAGATAGTCAAGCGATCGAAGGACATTTCGATCGATTGAGGGATGAAGGCTTTCGATCGATCGAACGATCGTCGATCGATCGAACTCTCTGATTCTTGAGGATGTTCCCTGCAGTATTTCAGGACCTTTTGTTTTTGAGATTTGTTATCATACTGTTCCTAAATGATCAGTTTGTCAAAACAGTTTCTAAAATCAAGGCCCTAAGGCAATTTCTTTCAATATATTTTGCAAACCACCTTCAATGCTAACACCATTGTAGGTGCGAGTCTTAACTATTGAATTAAACCGCTTTCATGTGTTTTAATTTAACTGTGATGATATAGTCTCGGACATGAAAGGGCTATGGATTCTTTATTTTAAGAGAAATACGGCATACTGTAGGTAATGTACTCCTTAGTGCTTCAATGTAACTGCATGGTAGATGGCTGGGTCACAGTGGATTTGTGTGATCCCGACACTTCCTTTTATTAAGAAAAATCTGTTTTGAAATATTGCTTTAGTTAGCTATTTAGTTCTTTAGTTTAATTCAAATTGCTTTCGTTAGTAGTCTTAGTTTGTGGAACTTTGTGTTTTGCACCATTATTAAATCTTATTGATTTTTTTCCTTTCTTTTGAGTTTAGTCTAAGTTAATAGGTCAACACCTTCCCTGTGGGATCGACCTGGTCTTACCAGTTACTACTTGCACGTCTACCTACACTTGGGTGTTGCACAAGAGCACATAAGAATATTCGCGTGTCAAGTTTTTGGCGCCGTTGCCGGGGAAGGCGACGATCAATTCCTTAGATTACCTCAATCTTTCCTGATTTATTTTTGTTTTCCTTTTTCTTTGAGTTCTCTAGGTTTTCAATCTTCTTAGGTTCTCTCATTTATGTCCGATAGTTTCATCCACGGAATTTTCGGAAATCCTCTATATTCATCTAATTCTTCCAGTTCTAGTAACCCTGTCACCACTCCAACTGAATCAATGGATGATAATCAGAGTGAACATGGTGACAATGTTATGGTACCAGTTGATGATTCACTACGTCTGTTGTACGATCTCATGCAACCAGAACACGCACCTACTCCTTCTTGCATTCTCATTCCCCCACATGCTGGCGAATTTTAATTTCGCAATGTGATGATTCAACTCCTCCCAACATTTCATGGGATGGAAAGTGAGAAGGCATATCTACACGTTAAGGATTTCGAGGATGTTTGTAAAACATTCTCCCAAACTTGTCCTGTAGATATGACACGCTTAATGTTATTTCCCTTCACCTTGAAGGATAAAGCGAAGGCGTGGTTACTCACCCTAAAACCGAATTCAATCTTCACATGACATGCGATGAACACTGCGTTTTTGAAGAAATTCTTTCCACCTCGCATGACCACAGAGCTAAAACGCCAAATAAGTTCATATAAGCAGAGGAGCAATGAAACCTTCACCCAAACTTGGGAGCGTTTCAAAGATTTGCTTCTCTCATGTCCCCACCACGGATATGAGAAATGGCGTACCATCAGTCACTTCTATGAAGGACTAAATGGTAAAATGAAAAAGTTGGTCGAGACTATGAGCTCTGGACCATTCCTTCGAAAGAACACCGAAGAGGCTGAAGCTCATTTTGAGTGGTTAGCTGAACATGCTCATGAATGGTCTAACTCTGAAGATACACCTCGAACTCAAATATCGAGTGTGGAAGATAAGAGTTTGTACCAATTGAAAAGTGAAGATCATCTAATGAACAAATACGAAGAACTGGCAAAGAAGGTAGAAGAACTAGGGATGCGAGGAGAGAGCTTTAGGCAGGTTATGCCTGAGGAACCATGCAGCACATGCAACATGTTGGGACATACAACTCAATACTGTCCCAATGTGTCGTATTTTCAAGAGCAGGCCCCTATGGAGATGAATGCCATGCACGATTTCCGAGAGGCGGGGAATTCCAACAATAACTTTCAAAGTAACAATAGATGGAATCACCCCTGTTTTGATTGGAGAAATAATGCTGGGACCCAAAATCAATATCAACAGCAGCCCTACAACAACAATCAATATCAAGGGCAAAACAATAGGCCATCCCATCAATACAATCAAAACAGAACCAATAACTACAACCAAGCTCAACCCTCCAATGCACCACAGACCAATACCTATGTGCCACCACATAAGAAGGTACAAGAAGAAGAGCCACTTGCTAATGTCAATCTAACGCAGCAACTCATACAGATGATGAGTAGAATGTCTGCCACGTTAAAAAGGATAGATGCACGGCAAGAGGGTTCAGGAGGAACATTCCCTGCCCAACCACTTCCGAACCCCAAGGGACATAACAATGGTCCTAACAATCAAGAACATGCTAAAGCCGTGACTACGCTGAGAAGCGAAAAAATCATAGAGAAAAGCATGCCTCTGTCTACACCCGAAGTGTACAAAGAGGAGGAAGTGGTGGATAATGAGCTTGAGCAACCATCTACTCAAGAGGAGGAGCCGTCTACTAATGACGAGGCAATAAAGGCAAACATTGAAGCTCCTAGAGTAGAGGAAGAAGTTGAGCAAAGGCCTGGAAAGGAGTCTGTTGAGGATGAGCCACCAAAATACCCTTTTCCTGCACCTTATCCTCAACGGTTGAAGAAACCCAAGAATGAGACGAAGAATCAGGAGTTTCTGGAATTGTTTAAACAAGTCAAAATTAACCTTCCACTCCTAGATGCTATCAAGCAAGTGCCGGCCTATGCTAAGTATCTCAAAGATCTATGCACGGTAAAGAGGAGGCAAAGTGTGAAGAAACATGCTTATGTCGCGTGCCAAGCAAGTGCGATCATTCAAAATGAGTTGCCTCCAAAACTCAAAGACCCCGGTACACCTACGGTCTCATGTAGAATTGGGAATCAAAGGATAGATAACGCACTCCTCGATCTAGGAGCAAGCGTGAACCTGCTGCCATATTCAGTCTATAAACAGCTAGGGTTGGGTGAACTCAAACCCACCCGAGTCTCTTTGCAATTGGCAGACAGATCTGTGAAGTACCCTAGAGGGGTGTTAGAGGACGTCCTTGTCCAAATAGACTCTTTTGTCTTTTCGGTTGATTTCGTGATATTGGACACAGAACCTGTGTCTAATCCTGGTGCACACATCCCGGTTATCTTTGGACGTCCATTCCTCAACACTATTGATGCCACGATCAAGATTAGAAGTGGTATCATGACTATCGTATTCGGGAACATGACATTGAATGTCAAAATTTTTTCTAATCCCCGACCTGAAGAATACGATGATGAGGAAGAAATTTATTACATTGACACAGTCATTGAAGATGAAGTTGACTTGGTCGACTACAAAGAGCCTTTGGAAGTTGTGATGACTCAATTTGGCGATATCTATCAGCCTGCCGAGTCAACTCCATTGGATGCTGACCTGAACCAGATGTGTCTTATGATGGATACGATAGAGGAGGATAGAGCAGAATGCATGTGGGTAATGCCATATGAACAATTGCCTCCTAAAACTAAGTTGGCAATGCCTTCTAGTTTTCAGTTTCCGGAGTTAGAGTTAAAGGAGCTACCCAAAGAGCTAAAATATGCATTCCTAAGGACTGGAAAAACGTATCCTGTAATCATTTCATCTGCTTTAACTCATGAACAGGAAGGTAAGCTAGTGCAAATGCTGACCAAGCATAAGGATGCTATGGGATGGATGATTGTTGACCTCAAAGGCATCAGCCCATCCATATGCACTCATAAGATATATCTGGAGGAAGACGCTAGACCTTCAAGACAAATGCAAAGGCGTCTGAATCCCAACATGCAAGAAGTAGTTAAAAAGGAAGTGCTCAAACTACTTGATGTTGGGATGATTTATCCGATATCTGATAGTCCTTGGGTTAGTCCAACCCAAGTGGTTCCAAAGAAAGCAGGCATAATGGTCATCCCAAACAAAGATGGTGAATTGGTACCAACACGTGTCCCCACTGGATGGAGGATGTGTATTGACTACAGAAAGTTGAATATTGTGACCCGAAAAGACCATTTTCCTTTGCCATTCATGGATCAAATGCTAGAACGTGTGGCAGGTCACAAGTATTACTACTTTTTGGATGGATATAATGGATATAACCAAATTGAAATTGCTCCTGAAGATCAGGAGAAAACCACATTCACTTGTCCATTTGGTACATTTGCCTACTGTCGAATGCCGTTTGGCTTATGTAATGCACCAACTACCTTTCAGCGGTGCATGCTAAGCATATTCAGTGACATGGTCGAACACATCCTTGAAGTCTTCATGGATGATTTTTCAGTGTTTAGCCATAGCTTTGAAGATTGCCTCAGCAATCTCGACCATGTATTAATGCGATATGAGGATAAACACCTAGTTTTGAATTGGGAAAAGTGTCACTTTATGGTGACCAAGGGAATAGTCCTCGGCCATATAATCTCCGATGAAGGAATCCAAGTGGATAAGGCCAAAATCGACATAATCTCAAATCTACCTGTCCCCCGTACAGTGAGAGACATCCGTTCGTTCTTGGGGCATGCGGGATTTTATCGTCGGTTTATCCAGAACTTCAGTGCAATCTCTCGACCTCTTTGTCAACTTCTTGTCAAAGATGCACCATTCGAGTGGTCAAAAAGTTGCCAAAAGTCCTTCGAGGATTTAAAAGAGCTCCTCACCACCGCACCTATAATATAGGCACCCGACTGGAGTTTGCCTTTCGAATTAATGTGCGATGCTAGTGATTACGCCATTGGCGCGGTCCTAGGCCAGAGAAAGGACAGTAAGCTATATGTGATATACTATGCCAGCCGAACTTTGAATGAAGCTCAAATGAATTATACAACTACTGAAAAGGAGCTGCTGGTTGTAGTATTCGCCTTGGATAAGTTTAGGTCTTATCTGATAGGGTCACCAATCGTCTGTTTTACAGATCACTCGGCCCTCAAGTATCTGCTGTCTAAGAAAGACGCTAAACAACGGCTCATTCGCTGGATACTCTTACTCCAAGAGTTTGATCTAACAATCAAAGATAAGAAAGGAGTAGAGAATGTGGTTGCGGGCCATTTGTCACGATTGACTTTTGTCGACAATGCTGAATCCCAATCTATTAAGGATGAGTTCCCAGACGAACAGCTACTGGCAGTAAGTGGTCTGCCTTGGTATGCTGATATCGTGAACTACCTTGTCACGGGAGAAACCCCGAATCATTGGTCAAACCAAGACAGAAAACGGTTCCTCTCGTTCGCGCGTCATTTCTTTTTTGATGACCCATATCTTTTCAAGTACTGTGCTGATCAGGTTATCAGGCGCTGCGTCCCCAATGAGGATATAACCGTAATTTTAGCATCATGCCATTCTGAGGCATGCGGTGGCCACTTCGCTTCACAGAAGACCACACAAAAAGTTCTACAAAGCGGTTTTTACTGGCCCACAATTTTGAAAGATGCGTATTCCTTTTGAAAGACATGCCAACGCTGTCAAAAGCTTGGAACTATTTCTAAAAGGAATTCTATGCCTTTAACCCCTATCATCACAATTGAGATATTCGATTGTTGGGGCATAGATTTTATGGGCCCATTTCCCAAGTCTAATAACTATAAATACATACTCCTTGCTGTAGAGTATGTGTCAAAATGGGTTAAAGCAATACCAACGAGACGCAATGACCACAGAACGGTCATGTCCTTTCTAAGTGAGCATATCTTGTCTCGTTTTGGAACTCCGAAAGCTTTACTAAGTGACCAAGGCAAGCATTTCTGCAATAGGCCTTTGGAGTCACTTCTCAAGAAATACGGAGTCCACCATAAAATCGCTCTTGCCTATCATCCACAGTCGAATGGGCAAGCGGAATTGGCTAACCGAGAAATCAAGCATATTCTCGAAAAGACGGTTAGCTCCAATCGAAAGGACTGGGCATACAAGCTGACCGACGCTTTATGGGCATACCGTACTGCCTACAAGACGAATCTAGGTATGTCCCCGTATAGATTGGTTTACGGGAAAGCTTGCCATCTCCCTGTTAAAATTGAGCATAAAGCTTACTGGGCGACACGCTCATTGAACTTTGATATCCAAGAGGGAGGTCAGTTACGCAAGCTCCAACTTGCAGAGCTAGAGGAAATACGACGAGATGCGTATGACTCTGCAAGGTTGCATAAGGAAAGGTTGAAGGCTCGCCACGATCGGACGATCTTTTGTAAATCATTTGAGCCAGGGCAGAAAGTTTTGCTGTATGACTCTCGCCTCCACCTTTTCCCAGGAAAGCTCCGTTCCCGTTGGACAGGCCCGTTCATTGTAAAAACTGTTTTTCCACACGGGGCGGTTGAGCTCGTCAATCCAAAGAACGATGATAGTTTCAAGGTCAATGGCCAGAGGTTGAAACCGATCTTGGAGAACTTCCAAACTGAAGTTGAGCACATCCAGCTGGATGAGCCCAACTATTCTCCCACTTAAAATCCAAAGTGGAGTTCCATATTGTTGTTGTATTCCTTATCTTTCCCTGCATTTTAGTTTCTCTCTGTTGTTTTTTTTTTTTTTTTTTTTTTCTCTTCCCTGTTCTAATCTGTGTCGTGTTACGTTCTATTTTCAGGGCTGCCATGATGAATCCAATAACTGGCTACCACAAGTCCAAGCCCCTCAGCCTTACTATACTTGATCCGATACCCGCACATGGGTTCCGGAATGATGAGGATCGGGTATTGTACGAGCGTTATTTCTAGACGCGGAAGGTGATGATTGAGCGTCCTATCGAGTCTGTTTGGTCAGAGCACCCGTGGTTCCTGACACGGATTCGCTCCATGCCCCACTGGTTCCATTTACTCTCGCTTGCCAAGAGAGTAAATCTGTCATAGATACGAGGAGCGTGTGCGACGATGATACGCAACCTGCACGCACCATTCACACATCATGCTTTCTTCCGGGGTCGGGCGTTCGTCATCAGTCCTGCTACAGTTTCGGCCGCCTTGGGGGTACCAGAGGTACCAGATTATATTTGCCCCCATCAGCCTGACGCACCTGAGACCCCACCATCTTCCATTATCTGCGAGCTCACCGGAGGCGCCGTTCCTTCTTGGAATGGCGAGGCTTTGATTGAGGACCACTTCCTTACCGACGACTACCACATGCTTCACCTGGTCCTCAGCAATTGCCTCTTGGTGACCTCTTATCGAGAGAAGATTGCGGCTTGGTATGCGCGAGTATTATTTGCAGTGGGGACAGGACAGCCGATCTGCTTACCACGGCTTTATATCGACTTCATGGTCCATCCCACCCGTTTCATCGCCTCCAAGAAGCACCTGAAAGGTGCTTGGGCGATTCACAGAGTTATGACTCAGGCCGGCTTTCCTGAGCTTGCTGGAGACGACCTTCGTGCTTCTCCCAGCCGATTCAGCGAGGCAGCGGCTCGTCGCTCAGACGCCCAGAAGAGGAAACGAAAAGGAAAAGGGAAAGCGAAGGTGGGGGCGAAGAAGAAGAGGCATGGTGGGACAGACACAGAGGCTGGAGCTTCAGGGACGCCCACAGAGGCCGGGGAGCTTGATACAGACGATGAGGAGGAGGATCCGTTTGCTGCTGCTCAGCAGTTTGAGTTACGACAGCGGTCGAAGACTCAGGCCCAGGGAGAGTCTTCTTCCTCTGTGCCTCTCCCGACAGTTTATGAGCTGCTATTGGAGGAGAGAGAGGCCGGGATTAGACTTGAGGGCCGGATGGATCAGCTGCAGACCTTGCTTGAGTCTATATTGATTCATATTGGGGTCGATCAGGCCGTTCACTCTGCTCACCATCCTACGACTACCCCGTCTGCACCACCTGCTGCCGATCCATCATTTTCTGCTGCTCCTACTCCTACTCCTACAGGTCTATCCACTTCTTCTGCTGCCGCCGATCCATCACTTTCTGCTCCACTTACTGCTGATCTTCCATCCACTTCTGCTGCTGTTGCACCTGCTACTGCACCACTACCACCTGCACCCATTGACATTCCTTCTGACGTGGCTAATGATGATCCGTCGGGAGCCGCGTAGCATTTTCTAGGAAGGGGATGGTGTTATTATACTTTTGATTATCTGTTTATTTTTGTTGTACTATTTTTGGTGGGTGTGTTATGGTTGGACATGTGGGATAGTTCTTTATTTTGGTTAGTTTGGTTATGTATGAACATCATTTATCACTGCTTTTATTTTATTCCTTTACCATTCCAGTGGTTTGTATTGTTTGGATCATGGTTTTATTGCTTTATCTTTATCTATTGATCCTTGTTGTTTTGGAGATTGTGTTCTATATTTCTATGCCAGGTTGCTATGCTTCTTATCATCGCGTTGCTCTATATAGGTGATACCCATCTATTTTAATTATTGAAAATCAACTTCTGGGGACTTTGTTGTTTTCAGTTGGGGGTAGGGGATACTAATAGATAGGTATACACCCGTAATGATCATATTTTGCACTTGGATATGTCTTAAATTTAATTAGAATGCAGTCTGGTAAAATTTTGGAAATTTTTAATATTGAATCTTATTGATAGAATAACTCTGAATAATCTCTCTTGCTTGTTAATTAGGCGATGACACATTTCTAGTATTCTCATCTTTTTATGGATTAAGTTCACGCGTTTTCTGTTATCACTGAGATGGATTGCATGTGTGAAGCTATTATGTACCCAATACTTTTATGCACTAATTGGCAGCTATGTAGAAACCTGAAAACTGAGTTAATATGACTATTGTGCCAAAAGAACAAGTAGTGGAAGCTAATAACCCTTAGTGAGCTATTGAGCCAATCGTCATTTCTGAGGGAATTCTCATACAATTTCGAATGGTCTTTCTTGTTTATACTTAGTAAATTCGTTGTAAATGTCTCAGTTTTTCTTTAAAAGTTTTGACTACTTGTTAGAGGAGAACGTTCAGGATTTACCAATTACACTCAATGAACACTTAAGTGCTAAAAATTGAAAGTTGAGAAAATGATTTAAGCCATCGTTTACCCATTCTTTAACCTGATATAGCTTTCACCTACATTCATTGAAATGTTTCATCCCTGATCCCACACCAACTAAATATTTCCAATATGATTACAAAGAATCCAAGTCCTTGATCTATACCTTGACCTCAATGAGCCGTATTATACATTTATTAAGAATGAAGTCATCAAAGTAGGTGAAGTGGAAGAAAGTAGTTGTGGGTCAGTTCATTACAAAAAAAAAAAAAGATGAATGATGAATGAAGGAAAAGAAAAAGAGCATATGAAATGAATGGGAGATTGGGTTGAGAGATAAAAAGAATAAAAAGAGAAGTTGAAATTCCATCACATACTGAAGGGCACATTCTTCTCTACAACACCCTCACCTACTAACTAAAAGCCGAAATTCAAAGTCTTACAGATTCTCAACAATTAATTTGAACATAGAAGTGTGAATTGAGTTATCCACGGTATTTCGCTCCTCTAGTAAGTAGTGTTCTATTCATGAGACTGTATACTCTTAAATGTCCGTTTTCATAGAGTCAAGTATGGAAGCATTAGCACCCAGAATATCAGCCTTATCAAAGCTTTCATACGGTGTGCGGTCATTATAAAGCAAGTTTCTGAGAGACGTTCTTTTTGAGTGTGACCAATGTGAGAGTTGAGCTGAAATTGCGAGTTTTTCAAGGCGCAATAGTCTAAAGAACTCTTAATAGGGTTGGATGCATGGTTGTTAAACTCACACACACACGGGTGCATGATGGTGATACATATGTTATATTTTACTTGGTGATATAAGGGAGCATGTGGATTTCTTTCATGGGTTGATTGAGGATAGTATATCTCTGTAGAGTCAAAGTAACAGTTTAATGGAGGGAGAATTCTACAAGTTATTCTAAATCTTTTTGAGCTTAAAATTGGAGAATTTTGTGGGTATATTCACTGCAAACCCTCACGAGACAACACTCGTCCACTAGGGGGAACCTAGGGGTTTAACGGCCTGTTGCATTCGCTAAATGCAACCGCGATTCCTGCGAAAGTGAGTTAGGAATTTTCTCTCTCTCTTAGTTTGGGTTGTTTTAGTTTTCCTTTGTTTTTCTTAGTCGTGGTAGTATTAGTTTAGTAGTTTTTATTTTCGCTTTATCGCTAGGGACTAGCAATAAGCTAGTTGGGGGTTGTGCAAAGCGGGGGTATTTGTAAAATACAACCGCGCTAAAAGGAAGAATTGCATTGGTTTTAATCACAACTTCCCCGTTTTATCTGCAATTTGCATTACAAGGCTAGTTTTCATACAATGTGATTAATCTATGATAAGTTGTATTGTTTTAGCTATTGTTTGTGCAGATCTCTGCTGTGTGGACTAGAGAGATGAACGTCAGGACAACTGGAATGCTGTAGTGCAGACAAAAGAATTCAAAGCTAAAGTTTGAAGTTCGAGCGATCGACGATAGTTCGATCGATCGAAGGTTTGATCGCTTAAAGAAGGTTGAAGCGCTTGAGTTCTAAATGTTCAATCGATCGAGAAATAGTCGATCGATCGAATATGGTATTTTCAGAAACTTTCGCGTACGCAGCAGTTGCGGAATTGTAACCCTAGCCTTTAGGTTTTCTATATATATGAGCATTGTATACGTCCCAAAGGACGCCCAACTTTACTTTTAATCAGTTTTCATATAGAGAGAGAGAGAGTTTTTGCTTGTTTTGTAGGTTTAACATTGGATTATGCTTAAGTTTTGAAGGATTCTACATTCAATACGAGTTTGTTAACATTCCAGGTTTCATATTATTGTTTATTTACATTCTGCTTACTTAATCTCATAGTTTAGTCTGTTACAATCATCAGTTTTCATAGGAGAAATAGGTATTCAATAGTTTTTCTATAATTTTCATGATTAAACTCGAGCCAAACGGTACTTTAATGAATCGTTACGTTAAACACCAACCTGTGACACTCCAGACGATGTCTGAGTAGTCCTAGGGTTGGGAGAACACAATAAAATAGTGATCTCCAGCCTCTGCCATGCAGCAAAATAAATCCTGTATTCGATCGATTGGAGGTAGTTCGATCGATCGAACCAGAGATAGTCAAGCGATCGAAGGACATTTCGATCGATTGAGGGATGAAGGCTTTCGATCGATCGAACGATCGTCGATCGATCGAACTCTCTGATTCTTGAGGATGTTCCCTGCAGTATTTCAGGACCTTTTGTTTTTGAGATTTGTTATCATACTGTCCCTAAATGCTCAGTTTGTCAAAACAATTTCTAAAATCAAGGCCCTAAGGTAATTTCTTTCAATATATTTTGCAAACCACCTTCAATGCTAACACCATTGTAGGTGCGAGTCTTAACTATTGAATTAAACCGCTTTCACGTGTTTTAAGTTAACTGTGATGATATAGTCCCGGACATGAAAGGGCTATGGATTCTTTATTTTAAGAGAAATACGGCATACTGTAGGTAATGTACTCCTTAGTGCTTCAATGTAACTGCATGGTAGATGGCTGGGTCACAGTGGATTTGTGTGATCCCGACACTTCCTTTTATTAAGAAAAATCTGTTTTAAAATATTGCTTTAGTTAGCTATTTAGTTCTTTAGTTTAATTCAAATTGCTTTCGTTAGTAGTCTTAGTTTGTGGAACTCTGTGTTCTGCACCATTATTAAATCTTATTGATTTTTTTTCCTTTCTTTTGAGTTTAGTCTAAGTTAATAGGTCAACACCTTCCCTGTGGGATCGACCTGGTCTTACCAGTTACTACTTGCACGTCTACCTACACTTGGGTATTGCACAAGAGCACATAAGAATATTCGCGTGTCACTACTCTTCTCCACATATCTCGAAATGCAGCGGGCTCCTTTATTTGTGACAGGCAGATTGATTTTGAGCGCCTTTCTTCTGTTTATGCTCCCATAGGGGACCTTTATGATGGTGGGTATCAGATCATCCGACGTAGTGCCCTGTCAATTACTATGCTTTCTTACTTCCTCTTTCAGTCATCTCCTGACACTCTTGTACCCATTGCCTACGGTTTGCGGGAGATGAAAAGCGTTGTTATGCTGGTCCTTGGTGAAACTCTGATTGGATTGAGCCACGCTCATGCTACCGGGGCCACGTTACCTGCCGGGGCACCTTTTGTTCTGTAGATTTGGCTCATGGAGCATTTGGACCTCTTTATACACAGCTCCCATCTTCGTGGATCACTTCCTTACGATCGTATGGAAATTCACAACTTATTTCAATCCGTCGATGCATGGCTTGGTTGGCTCCAGGGCCTCTCTTCTAGTGACATCTGCTGGGTTTGTCCGCAGTGGACCCATTGCTCTATTGCTGTACGCCTTCCTGGATGACCTGGCATTTGGCTGCTGGGTTTGCATACTACTACTTTCTACATTCCTGATCGGGTTGTCCGTCAGTTCGGACTTTTGCAAGATACTACTGAATCTGTGACTGCTGATTTCACCAGGGGTTCCACTTTACGCCCTGCCATTGCGAAGGCTTTCATCGAGGCTTGGCACAACAGGATGGCTGCTCTGCGCCCGAGGATTCCAGCTCCGACTATGCCTACTGCTAGGTATCTTCTAGAGATTCAGACCTTGGTTGCGAGACGAGCTTGATAGACACATGCATAATAAAGTAGACGAAAGCAGGAAAAGCTTGCCATCTCACAAAACCTCCTGACAGACCCTGCCTACTCTTTTACGCTTTGAATGCGATTTTCTTTTTTTTTTTTTTTTAAGTGCTGTTATCTTTAGGAAAGTTCTAACATGCTTAATCAAAGTGCTCACTTCTTCGATTAATCTTTGATGAAGAATTCTCCTTTCAATGTCTTTACTTGGCTCTTACTTTTTTCTTTACTTAAAGCTTTACTCCTTCTATGTCATGAATTCTCATTTGTTTCTTTATAGTACTTATTTGATAGCCAGGTGATCCAAAAGAGGGTCTCGTATCTGGGTTCTTTGGCTAGCAAACGAAGTTTGCCCCTTGGTTTTAGGGCTTCGAAGTGGTTCCGGGTAAATGCCAATTTGCCCCTAGTTTTGCACAGTCTTTTCGAATGGACCGAGGGCTTTGGAGAGCCCGCCTACTTATCCCCGAGTGGGCGTCAGGTCCCAAGTAGTTCGGCTTAAGGCTGCAAAGAAGAGTGCTAATTAGGTAATTATTTACTGACCGAACCGAGTAGGTTGCCTACGTATCCCCTAGCGGGAATCAGGTCAAGCGTAGTTCATCAAGGTGGGAGGCTTTGAAAGTAGCGGTTTCAAGCAAAGTATTTCTTGAGGCGATCGAGGTTAATTGGTTGCTTAAATTCAACCCCGTCCAGGTCCATGAGATAGGCCGCTCCTCCGGAAAGGAGAGTCTTAATGATGTATGGCCCGACCCAGTTGGGTTTGAATTTTCCTCTGGGGTCATAAACAGGCACTTTCAGTTCTTTGAGAACCAGGTCACCCTCAGCAAGCTTCCTTGGGCGGACCTTTTTGTTGAAAGCACGCGCTATCCTCTTCTGGTACCCCCGAGTATGGTCTACTGCAGCCAGCCTCTTCTCATCGAGTAACATTAACTCCTCATATCTTCCTCGTACCCATTCTGATTCGGGGATCTCACACTCTGCCAAAACCCTAAGAGAGGGTATTTCTACCTCGACTGGGAGAACAGCTTCCATCCCATAGACCAATGAATACGGCGTAGCACCCGTTGAAGTTCTGACCGAGGTTCGGTATCCCCACAAAGCAAATGGCAGCTTTTCATGCCAATCCTTATATGTATCTGTCGTTTTTCCCAGGATTGCCTTAACATTTTTGTTTGCTGCTTCTACTGCTCCATTCGTCTGAGGCCTATACGGGGATGATTGGTGGCGAGTGATCTTATACTTTTCCAAGAGCAGGATAACTTCCCCCTGGAAATGACTGCCATGGTCGGAGATAAACTCATTCGGGACCCCATACCTGCAGATTATGTTTTTCTCGATGAAACTCACCACGTCTTTGGCTTTCAAAGTTGCATACGAGGCTGCCTCTACCCACTTTGTAAAATAATCAATCGCCACGATTATGTACCGGTGCCCATTAGAAGCCTTCAGAACTATCTCACCAATGATATCGATCCCCCACACAGAAAATGGCCAAGGGGTGGTCATGCTATAGAGTTGTGACGGCGGGGTATGCTTCAAATTTGCATGAATTTGACACTTGTGACATCTTCTAACATATTCGCAACAGTCTTTGTCCAAGGTCGTCCAATAGTACCCCTATCGGATGATCTTCTTCGCCAGCATGTGCCCGTTCATATGGGGCCCACACATTCCCTCATGTATTTCCTCCATCATTCTCTTAGCTTCTTTTCCATATAGGTACTTCAGATTATACCCAGTGTAGGATTTCTTCCATAGCTTATCTGCATAAATCATAAATTGGGCGGCGAATCGTCGAATCGCCTTTCTATCCTTTTCCGAGGCTCCTTCGGGGTATTCTCTTTCTTTGATGAACTTCCACACATCTTCATACCAAGGCACTTCATCTTTGCTTTCTATGGCCGCGATTATTTCAAATGACGGTTGATTTCTCACTTCTATGGATAGCGGGATCATGGTAGTTTTGGAGGGGATTTGGATCATTGATGCTAAGGTGGCCAAGGAGTCGGCTAGTTGGTTTTCTTCACGAGGAAGGTGGTAAAAAGAAATCTTCTTGAAACGGGCTTTCAGACTTTCCAGGTAGTCATGATAAGGTCTCAACTTCTCATGCTTTACCCTCCAATCTCCTTGGACTTGGGATATGATCAAATTGGAATCTCCAAAGACATCAATCCGTCCGATTTTCAAAGCCAAGGCTGCTTCCATCCCAATTATGCATGCTTCGTACTCCGCGGTGTTGTTGGTTGAGTTATACTTGAGCTTGACGGCTAATGGGGTAGGGGCCCCATCGGGTGCTATGAGAATGATTCCAACTCCGTAACCTAATTGGTTGGCTGCTCCATCAAAGTACATTTTCCATAAATCCTCCTTTACCTCCATTATTCCCTCATCCGGGAACTTGAATTCTCCTTCATCCTCGGATTCTATGGCGAGGTCGGCTAAAAACTCAGCGACGGCCCTTCCTTTCACAGACTTGGCAGTGACATACTTGATGTCAAATTCGGCTAGCATCATGGTCCAACGAGAAATCCTACTGGTCAAGATGGGTTTTTCGAATAGGTATTTTAGTGGGTCCATTCAGGATATCAGGATTACAGGGAAGGCTAGCATGTAATGGCGAAGGCGACGGGTACACCAAACCAAGGCCCAACAGGCCTTTTCCAAGGGTGAGTACTTTAACTAATATCCGACCATTCTTTTGCTCAAGTAATAAATGGCCTTTTCCACGTGCCCCTCTTCTCCTTCTTGGGCCAGCATACACCCCATCAAATCTTCGGATACGGAGAGATAAAGCAGCAGGGGCCTCCCAGGTGAGGGTGATGATAGGACATGTGGGTTTTGGAGGTAGGTTTTGATCTTGTCGAAGGCTTGTTGGCAAGGGGCGTCCCATTTGAATTTCTCTCCTTTTCTAAGCAGTTTGAACAGTGGGTCGCAGGTTAAGGTGAGTTTGGAAATGAAACGGCTGATGAACTGTATTCTCCCCAAGAATCCTCTCAGTTCTTTCTCATTTTTCGGTGGGTTCATTTCGGTTATGGTCTTTATTTTGGTGGGATCCACCTCTATTCCCCTCTGAGTGATAAGAAATCCCAATAATTTCCCGGTAGTGACTCCGAATGTGCATTTCTGCGGATTTAGCCTCATTTTGAACTCCCTCAATCTCTCAAAGAACTTTTTCAAAGCTTCTAGGTGCCCTCCCCTTTCTTTGGATTTCACAATCATATCATCCACATACACCTCCACTTCTTTGTGGATCATGTCATGTAGTAAAGTGGTGGCAGCCCTTTGATAGGTCGCACCTGCATTCTTAAGCCTGAACGGCATAACCCTATAGCAATATGTCCCCCATGGAGTGATGAACGTTATTTTCTCCCTATCCTCGGGTGCCATGAGGATTTGATTGTACCCGGAGAATCCATCCATGAAAGATAGAAGCTCGTGTCCCGCAGTGTTATCGACCAACACGTCGATGTGGGGTAGTGGAAAATCATCTTTAGGGCTTGCCTTGTTTAAATCTCGAAAGTCAACGCAAATCCTAACACGACCATCCTTCTTTGGGACAGGTACAATGTTGGCAATCCACTCAGGGTACTCGGTGACCATCAAGAATCTAGCCTTTAATTGCTTTTCAATCTCCTCTTTTACTTTAAGTGCCCATTCTGGCCTCATTCGCCTCAATTTTTATTTTATGGGTTTTGAATTGGGAAATAGAGGGATGTGGTGTTGGGCTATCTTTGGATCAATGCATGGCATATCATTATAAGACCATGGAAAAACATCTTTGAATTCATTTAATAGATTGATTAGTTCTTTGCTTTCTTTATTGCTAAGTGTGGAGCCGATAAAGACATTTTGAGGATTATTTTCATTTCCTAGATTAATCGTTTGAGTGTCCTCAATGATTTTGCATGCAGATTCTTTTTCTTTTTCAATTAACTTTTTCAATTCATTAGGTATTTCATGATCATCACATTCATCACATTCATTAAGCGTGTTCGAGTAGGCAGAATCAGTCATGTTTTCATTGATTTTGTTAGGAGTGATTACAATAGACATAGCAATAGAAAGACGCCTCATTTGGGCCATTACAGACTCTGGGTGAGGGGGATACTTATCACTAGACTCAAAGACCCATTCCTTGTTGACTCCCTGCTTGAGCTCCATAATATTACAACCTGGCAGTCCCCCGGATTCCGTCTTTTCTTCCTTTTCTGGCTTCGGCTCTTCTTCCGGCGCATCCTCATCACTCCCCTCTTCAACCTTGACTTCCAGGCCCTCGTCTTCTTTCCCCTTTTCTTCGGCTTTTGCCCCTTCTTCGTTCAACAGGTTCTGCATGACCGGTCCATCCAGTACACCAATCCAATCGTTGACGGCAGCAGACTTTTCATGCTTTTGCAAAAACGGGTCTTTGTACTCGGCGAATTCATGGGAGAAAAAGATCTCGAACCCCGGCTTTAGACTTTTGTCCTTCTGGTCCATCCAAGGCTCTGGGAAGCCACAGAAGGGGAAATCTTCTCCTTCTTTTATGAAGTACCCGTTGAGCGTCTTTAGGTAAGGGTCTAATGGCGCATCGACAGCCTTCTTCTTTGCCCTTATTTCTTTCTTCGTCGGCTGGTACCCCAAACCATGAGTGTGAGTCTGAGTTGGAATGAGTGGGAATTCAGGCATGCCTTGATGATTCTTTCCTAATCCCATGCCTGGGAAGAAACCCATCTTTTTTATTATCCCTGCGACCACTGGACTAGCATACTGATCGAAATGGAGCGGTAGAAACTCTCTCAGTTTTTCTCCTTCCAACATGCTGATGAACTCGAACCCTCCCATTTTTGTTTCTTCTTCTTACATCTGTAATTCTAGAACCAGTGCGCTTGATGATGCTTCAGACAAACGAACCCAGCTGTCCCCGAGAATGTCGCAGACTTGGCCCTTCCAAACGCATTTGACCTTTTGATGTATGGTGGATGGTATGGCACCTAAGCTATCCAACCACGGCCTCCCTAGCAGTAGATTGAAAGAGGCAGGGATATCGATGATTTAGAACTCAGCTTCTTTGTCTACCGGCCCAATAGCAAGACTAAGAAAGATAATGCCCATGACCGCTCTCTGAGTATTGTCATATGCCCTGACCTTTTGTTGGGATGGCATGAAGGATGACTCATCTAAACCCATTCGCTTGGCTATTCGGAGGGGACATACATTAAGAGCAGACCCGTTGTCAACAAGACAAGCGGGCACGGTGTTCCCCAAACATTCGACGGTGACGTACAATGGTTTGTTGAGCATGGGTCCTCCTGGAGGCAAATCATTTGACGAGAAGGTAATAGTCGAAGTCGGGATTTTGCCGATCAGCCCTATGAGGTCCTCCGGGGTGGTGTCGATAGACATGTCAAATTGGTTCAGAGCATCCAGGATCGCCTGCCTATGGCTTTTGGAGGCAATCAGCAACCCCCAAATGGTGATATTGGCCTGAGTCTTCTTCATCTACCTTAGAAACCTATCTTCTTCCTCTTCTTCATTTATCTTTCCTTTCCCTTTGTCCAATTCTCTCCCAGGATGATCCTCCTCTAGCTCATGTGGCTTAAAGTGTCTGCCCGACCGTGTTAAATGACTGACTTCTTCCCTTGCCCACAAGTTGTCAACTTCTGAATCGACTTTCAAAGTACCCTTTACCATCTCTGTTTTTTTGTCGCTCTCGTACCAAAAATCATCTTCTACCTGTCTTTCATCTTGATCATCACTCCCTTTAACCCACCGGTCTGACTGTCTCATTTCATTCTCCTTCGGCTGATCCTCCAAAGCACAGATTGTCAAATCCTCAGGTAGTTGGTATGGCTTTCTTGGTGTCCCGGCCGTAGTGATTAGCCTAGACGGATCGAAGGTTGCTTCTTGTATCCCCAAGAGGTAAAGGCCTTGTGGTGGTGGCACAACTTGATGATTCGGAAGCGGATTTCTAGTGACATTTGGAGCTTTGGTGGGGGGCTCCGAAATTACCTTGTTGTCAATGAGGTCCTGAATCTCGTGCCTTAATCTCATACACCTATCCGTCGAGTGACCCTTCTGCTGATGAAATTTGCAGAAGAGGTCCCCTTGGAAATTTGGCGGAAGCAGACTCGGTAGAGGTCATGGTTCCAGCTGACGGAGATGCCCCTTGGCTAACAATCTATCGAGGGCAGTTGACAGTGACACTCCCAAATCTGAAAACTTCCTCAGTGGCTTATCCCCCCCTCCTCTTGGATGGTTTCTGGTGATATTGAATTTTCTCTCCGGCTCGCTAAGTGCATTGACATCGGTGGGGCGAGAGTGACCCCCCGAATGCCCCCCATTTGATCCATAACTGGGCCTCCGATATCGGTTTGTTGTTTCTTTTTTCTTGATTATTCCTTCTTGAATCGCATCTTCGATGCTTGTCCCCACATCGAATACCTCAGCAAAAGTGTTGATTTATTGAAACCTCATCTTCTCTTGATAAACTGGCTACAGGTTCTTCATTAACATCTGGATCTGTTCTTTCTCAGACGGCCTCTGTACCATCTTTGCAGCCTTTCCCCTCCATCGACTCAGATATTCAGCGAATGACTCTTTGCTTCCTTGGCTGGTTGTTTCTAGATCTCGGATAGTGACGTCCAGGTCTTGATTGTACTCATACTGGGCCACAAATGACTTTACGACTTCCTCCCAAATTCTGGTTTTGCCTGGCTCGAGAGTAAGATACCAGGATAGAGCAACTCCTGTTAAGGTTTGATGAAATAGGACAGCCATCATGGTAGTGCTCAGTCCACTAGGCTGAAAAGCCCCTATGCACATTCGGACATGACTGCGGGGATTCCCAGTCCCATCAAACTTGTCAAAGATTGGCATCTTGAACCCGGCAGGCAGGGTTTCGTGGACCCCGTCGTACAGACCTTCCAACTCCATCAAATAAGTGTCTACCCCTTGAGCCTTGCGCACTACCCTTTCCAGCTTCTTTATTTTCTCGGTTAGTAACTTCTCTTTCTCAGCTTCTCTCTTTCTCTATTGGCCCACAGCGCATCAGTCCATTGCGCCTCCTGATCATCAAACCAATCGCCATCTCCTCCTCCCAAAGGTGGGTCCATAACAGGTGGAACTTTGGGTGGTGGTCGGCAGTTCATCTCTTCTATCATTCCCATCATGTGGTTCATGTTTTCGGCCTGTCGCCTCATTTGCTCTGCTTGTTGTTCTACCAGTATCCTTAATCCGGCTACTTCCCCGTTGTTTCTTTCTTCCGTCATTTCAATGTCTTCTCTTCTTATCAGCCTTGCCGCGGGTCCCCTAAACCAGGTTGATGCTATCTTTGCCCCTACAAAAAGGTTTAATTTCGTTTTAAAACCTATGTATTTTTGTTTTAAAAGATTTTTTATAATGTAAAAGCCCCCTTTTCTTATTTCAACGCATGTCATGCGGATGCAATGCATGCATGCGTGTGTGCCTACTCTATATGCCAAAAGAAAAGAGAAAATCCTAATCCTAACACATAAACACATAAGCACATAAAATCCTCACCCATGTCAAGTGTGCTGATTTCTCCTTTCATTGTGATCCCCACTACCTTCTTAGAGGTTGGTCATTTCAAAATTTTCGAAGTTTATTTGAAAAGCATTTTGGATGCTAAAAAGGTTCTTGAGAATGCTTTTGAGAGCGTTAAACGCTCTTTTATAAAAATGATTGGGCTTTTATTTGGAAACTCATTCTTCCCAAGATAATTTTTCAAGGTTTTTCAAATTTATTGTTGAAATTAAAAATATGCCTTAACAAAGGTTATTTTGGGAACTCTAATTTGAAAGGGGAAAGAAAGATTTTCTTTTTGGAATGGTAAATGAAAACCTTAGCTCCCAAGATGATCAAGTGAAAAGAAATTCTTCAGGTAGGGGGATCACATGACCGGATTATCACCGTACTTTCCATGAATTTGGACACATACAAGGTCAATGATGCTTAGCTAGACATGATATAAGAAATATAATCCCATAATCAAGGTTCGGCATGTTCTCCAAATGTCGCAGAACATGAGGAGAATTTGATAAAAGGTGATTAAAAGATTATACATCTTTCATCAAGTAAGTATCATCATCATCTCAAGTAATCCCTTTCGGGCATACAAAATTTCCTAGCACATAATCCTAATTAAGAATTGATTTCCTAAGATCGAAAGGTTCTATAGAAACTATCATGCGAAAGCTGGGTTTTGGTCAAATAAGGGACCCTTGACACACATCCGATAGGATGCTTCATATACCAAATCATGGTACGAGATCAAGGGTGATCACACAGTCCCATGATGACTTGATCGACCGGGTTGCCCCGAGCCTCCAAGGTCATAGTTTCGCGCAATCGACTGGCTGGACATGCAAGTGAAATGCAACAGGCACACAAAGATTAATTAATTTGATTAAAAGGATATTTTTCAAGTCTAATCATCAAGCGAACCCAAAATCAAAATTCTGGTCGGCGAAACCAGAGATTCTGGGTTCGATCCCCAGCAGAGTCGCCAGATTGTGGATATCGTAGATTTTCTTTCTACCCACAGCTTTTCTTTTAAAATTCTTTTCCAAAATTTCAAATTCAAAACAAATGAGTCGCCACTTAATTTTTAAAAGAAAAATTAAGAAACCATTTTTAAAGCAAACTGATCTTTTTAGAAACCAGAGATTAACTAGGTCCGGGGATTATGGAATGAGAGAGGAAGGAGCCCGCCGGGCTAAAACACCCTCTCTCATCCTATCTTACGATAGACCTCTACTCAACATCCTTTTAATCAAATTTATTAATCTAAGCATGCCCTCAACTAATACATATATACATATACATCACAAAAGCATGTCCAAAGGGTGTAAAACCGCAATTGATAAAATATCATTCAAAAAGTCATGTAAATCAAGTAGCAAGCGATATGATATGCAATAGGGAACAAAAGAACTTACCCGGGATCCAGTAGCGATATTAAACGTGCAATGCATACAAGCAAAAGAAAATCCTAAGAAAGAGTCTCTAATCACATATACATATAAGGCAAGCTCCTAATTCTAAGGTATCGCGCATGAGGTTGAAAATCAATAAAATCAAAGAATGAAATAAACTAGAAGGGAGATGAGAAATTGTACCTCAAATGCGCTACAAAACAAAGATTAGTCCACATACTTCACATAATAATATGGCATCAAACAATCAATCCTAATTTTCTAACTTAAGTCTATCTAGCATGAAATCCAACTTTATTCAATAGCTAGTTCTAATCATGAGCAAATAAATGTACATGGATGGATGAATGTGAACAAGAATAAAACATGGATTTATTCACTAATTTGGGCCACTTAACTTCTGGATTTAAGCTAAGTTATCATTATTCAAAGTATGATTTGGGTCCTAAGACATTAGGAGTCCATTTGAGTTGAGATAAACAAGATTAGACAAAAACAATAGCAGTTTTTCATGAATTACAGAGAGCAGACCAGATCTTAAAAAATAGAAATACCATGCTTCCAACGGTTGGATCTTAATGATATTTGGATACGATATGCCTCTGTGAGTCTAGTTTATAACCTAAAAAGAAAATCAAGGTTTGAACGGTTAGATCTCCGGGAATATCGAAAACACTAAGCATCACTCAGGAATCTGCAACTCTCTGTCCAAAGATCTTGTACGATTTCTTAAAAATAGCAAAAAGATGATAAACACTTAGATCTTTTTAGTGGATCTCCCTAACACATTAAGGTACCCAGAAAAAATTTATTAGAGACCTCGGAAACTCCGTTAAAATTTTGATTTATTAGTTTGAAAATGGATTTACTGTTTTGAAATGTTGGACAGGGAGTTGCATGTACTGAAATCACAAGACCAAACCATCTTAGGCATGAAATCACCTTAAACCAAAAATCACAGTGGTAGAATATTGTGTTATTGACATTTTCCCATTGGTTTCACTCGATTTCAACGGTTAGATCTCGAACTAAAAATCTTTGATCAAAATCAGTTTATGAACTCGCTGTTTTCATTTATCAAGTTCAACTTTATTTGTTAACCCCAACTATTAAACCATGTAGTTGGACTTAAACTAAACCATTTTCTCCTACCATTTGATGGTCATTGGAGACTAAAGACCTTCATATTTGTAGGTTTCAAAGGAAGTATAAATAGACTTCATGAAATCTCAAGATGAGGACTCTAAACCATGGAGATGGGCTTAGACTCAAAACCATTTTCTCCTACCATTTGATGGTCATTGGAGATGAAGACATGGCTAATACTCATAAGTTTAAAAGAGGATATGAAAATAATTTCATGAAATACCAAGTTTAGAGGATCCAAGTCATGAGTATGGACTTGGATTCATCTATTTGCTTGTGAAATGAAGTGATGATCAAATTTTGACTCTCATGTAAAGTATAAGCTTACATGGGATTCAAAGGATCATACTCAAGAGATTTCAAGGGAGATATTGAAGATCTCCAAGAATCTCAAGAGAGGAACATAAACCAAAAGAAATATAAGAAAGACTAAATAATTAGAAACAAGAACTCCTAAGTTTACTAGACAAACTCTAAGATTTAATCAAGAAAAACTAACAATGACTTGAAGATTAGAAGCTCAAAAAGAAAGAGAACACAACCAAAGATTAAAGGGTCACCTCCAAACTATCCTCAAAAGTCTTTCTTTGAGGATCTTCCAAGCTCTTCTCTCTAGTTCTCTAAACTCTCTCTCTTTTCTCTCAAAATATGTTAGTGTAATGGTAGTGATTTCCTTGTATTTTTTTTGGTGTATCTCTTATGTATATTCCTTGCATATGTTCCAAGGAAGATCCTTCCTCTTTTTATAGACAAAAAATACCAAGTATTTTCAGTGAATTCAGAGTAAAAGACAGGTGTAAATCTCTCATTTGGTGGTACAATACGTACTTCCTGAATTTAGACAGACTGCTGCCCAGGGCGGCAGTCAGAATTCTTTTGCGGCAGTCCGTGGATGCCGCTGCGGCACTCTGTGACTGCCGCGCTGGCATTCCGTGACTGTCGCACGGCTCTTCGTGAGTGCCGCGGCAGATTGTTGATTGCCGGGTTTCCGTCAACCTTACTTTATCAGATTTTTGTTTTTATCCGCCTACACATACGTATTGTACCACAAAATACGGACTTTAAAAGCAAACGACAGTCAGAAAATGTCGGCGGCACTCAGTGACTGTCGGCCCGGCATTCACTGAATGCCGTTCGGCACTCAGTGAGTGCCGCTCGGCATTCACCGAATGCCGCGGCAATCTGCCGTGTGCCGTTTTTTGTTGAACTTCCTCTTTTAGGTCTTTTCTTTTCTCCTTTTTCTTCCAAAAAACTATTTTTGAAGATTTTCTTCAAAAATGGTATTTTTTATACCTGAATTCTCCTAAACACCTGGTATTTTCTTCTTTCTGTGAAATTTTATCGCGTTTGGAGAATTTTCTGAAGAGCTTGGAATACTTCGATTCTTTCGGTCTTTACCATCATCGGACGTGGAGGTGATGCTCTCCTAAATTCGACGGTCGGTCAAAATTGGGGTGTCTACAGCATCACAGTTATGCCAAACAAGAAAGGAGTCCTCAATACCCACCCGTCAAACTACCGGTTAGCGGGTATGCATTGTCTATCGTAAACTTAATACAATGACTCGTGAGGATCATTTCCCTCTCCCATTCATTGATCAAATATTTGAACGTTTATCAGGTCAAAGCTTTTATTGTTTTCTAGATGGATACTCTAGTATAACCAAGTACCTGTCTATCCTGATGACTAAGAGAAAACAACCTTTACATGTCCTTTTGGCACCGTTGCTTATCGCCGGATGCCGTTTGGTTTGTGCAATGCACCGGCCAACTTTCAACGATGTATGATGACAATTTTTTCAGACAGGTTAAAAAATTTTTAGAGGTGTTTATGGATGATTTCTCGGTTTTTGGTCCTAAATTTGAAGAATGTCTTCAAAACCTTACGAAAGTCCTCGCCCGTTGAGAGGAAGCCAATTTAGTTTTGAGTTGGGAGAAGCGCCATTTCATGGTTCAAGAAGGAATAGTGTCGGGTCATGTTGTTTTAAAACGTGGTATAGAGGTCGACAAGGAGAAAATTGAATTAATAGAGAAACTTCCACCGCCGTCTTCCATCTGTCAAATCCGTTCATTTCTCGATCATGCCAATTTTTACCGAAGGTTTATCAAAGACCTTAGTAAAATTTCAAGACCCTTGTGCAATCTGCTCGCCAAGGACGTCCCTTTTGTCTTTGATAATTAATGTCTTAGGGCATTTAAAACATTAAGATCCCTACTTTCCACGGCCCTAGTGTTCTAATCCCCTGATTGGTCACTTCCGTTTGAATTGATGTGTGATGCTTTCGATTATGCCGTTGGAGCTGTTTTAGGGTAGAAAGTTAATAAAGTGCCTCATGTGATATATTATGCGAATAACACCCTTAATGATGCGCAATTGAACTATACGACTACTAAAAAAGAATTACTCCTGGTCGTGTTTGTCCTTGACAAATTTCGTTCATATTTATTAGGGTCAAAGGTTAAGATGTTTATATTGATCACCCTGCATTGCATCATCTATTGAATAAGAAAGAAACAAAACCTCGTCTAGGTCGTTGGATCTTACTCCTTCAGGAGTTTGATTACTAGATGAGAGATATTATGAAAACGTTGTCGCTGATCACCTGTCAAGAATCTTTGTCGAGTCTAAAGATATTACCCCTCTCTAAGATTCGTTTCCGGACGAACAATTATTTGCTCTAACCGCCATGAAACGTCCATGGTTTAGCGACATTGTAAACTTTTTAGCTATGGGATATACTCCTCATACTTGGTCTACCCAAGATAAAGATCATTTCTTTTTACAAATTAAACATTATTATTGGGATGACCCACTTTTATTTAAGCATTGTTATGATCAAATAATAGAAGGTTGTGTTCTAAAGAGTGAGTTCAACTCTATTTTGAACTTTTGTCACTCTTTAGAATGTGGAGGACACATTGGTGGTCGTCGTACGAATGCTAAAGTCCTCCAAAGTGGGTTATATTGGCCAACCCTGTTTAAGGACGCACATGAATTTTGTCTAAAGTGTGTACGTTGTCAACAAACATGTAATATGTTCCGTCGCGATGCGATGCCTCTTACTCTGATCTTTATTATTGAAATATTTGATGTATGGGGCATCGACTTTATGGGTCTGTTCTCGTCGTCCTGTGGTTTCGAATATATTTTAGTCACGGTTAACTATGTTTCTAAGTGGGTGGAGCCAGTGCCAACGAGAACCAATGACCATAAAGTTATGGTTTGTTTTATTAAAGATAATATATTTTATCGATTCGGTATGCCACGAGCGATCATAAGTGATGGGGGGAAAACATTTCTGCAACCGTCACTTTGAAGCCCTCGTCTGAAAATATTCCTTCACTCATAAGGTAGGAACCGCGTACCATCCTTAAACCCAAGGCCAAGTTGAAGTTTCAAATCGAGAAGTAAAAAGTATACTGGAAAAAACGGTTCGTCCAGATCGCAAAGATTGGTCACAACGGCTGACCGATGCGCTCTGGGCATATCGAATAGCTTATAAAACTTCAATTGGAATATCTCCTTACCGACTAGTCTTTGGAAAAGCGTGCTACCTACCGGTGGAACTTGAACATAGATCTTATTGGGCCATAAAATTGCTTAACCAAGATATAAGAGTAGTAGGGTGCCACCGTAAACTTCAAATACAAGAACTAGAGGAATTAAAAAAAGAGGCCTATGAGAACGCAAAGATATATAAAGAACGATCGAAAACTTTCCATGAAAAAATGATCATAAGAAAAAATTTCAATGTTGAAGAATGCGTATGGTTATTTAATTTGAAATTAAGGTTATTTCCTGGTAAGCTACATTTTCGATGGGATGGTCCGTTCATAATAACGCAGGTGTTCCCGCATGGAGCAATTGAAATACAAGATACAAACAGCGGAACACCTTTTAAGGTAAACGGGCAACGACTTAAGCTATACCGGTCAGAAGAGACCGATGAAAGATAAATTGAATCCATAGATCTGGTAGATCCGATCTATTTTGATTGAGCACGTGCATCGGTCGAGCTAACTACGTAAAACGTAGTGCTTCTTGGGAGGCAACCCAAGCATTTATAGAGTTTTTCTTTAAGTTTTGTACACTTTTTAGTAGTTTTAGGGCCAATGTCTGAATTTTCGATGACCTAACAGAAGAAAGTTCGACTATTTATACCCTTATACATCAAAATAAGTGAAAAAATTGAAAAATTGGCCTCTCGCGCGCGCGGCCCGCTCGGGCGAGTTTGCCCCTTAGACAAAAATTTATGAAATGTTTTATAAGAACCCTCAGTATTAACTTGTGCCTGAAATCGCGCGCGCGAGGGGTTCACTCGAGCGGACCGCTCGCGCGATTGTGTGCCTTAGAAAAAATTTAAAATCTTATTATGATGAGCCTCAGCTTCACCTCGCACCTGATATCGCACCCACGAGGTTCTCGCTCAAGCGGCCCGGCCCGCTGGAGCGAGGTTATGACTTAGAAAATAATTTTTTTGAACTTAAAACAAGCCTCAGTTTCACCTTGTAGAGGGACTCGCGCGCCCGAGGATCCACTCCCCTTATAAATAGGGCTGTCTCAGCCCTAATTTTAAGAATTTCTTTTCTCTTCTCTCTTCGTCTTCTATCTATCTCTCTCTCTCTCTCCCTCGCGATCTTATTCTCTCTCTCTCTCTCTTTCCCTTCTTCCACCACAACCACTACACCAACCACCACCCCGACACCACAACACCACCACCACCGAACTCATCCTACACCACTAGGCGCCGTCACAGCAACATCACAACCGCCGCAAATTGCGGCTTAATTCTCTCCCTGGTTTTTCTCTCTATATACAGGTATATATATATACAGATTTCGGTTTAGTGATAGATACATATAGATATTGAGATTCACACATGGATTCACATACACATTCATAGTATTAAACCTAAACCCTAAAATTCAATCTCCTAACCCTCAATTTTAGGCTATATATCTATATATATTCATACATATTCTTGTATACATATTCACATATTTTTACCCACACACAGATAGATATGTGCATATATCTATTCACACTATAATTCTTAGAAACCCTAATCCTTGATTTCAACCACACTGATGAATACTTAGGGTTGGAGAATTGCTTTTTTTTTTTGAAACCCTAGACTTTGTGATCATACACACACCAAGCCCTAATCTTCATACATACACATACAATCAATTGTAGACATAACCACAAAATTTCTCAGATCCCTAACCCCTGACACATTGTTTAGGGTTTGTGATTTAAGCTTATGTTTAACTGCATATGTCTAAATATATAGTGAGTTCATGTACACATTGCAACCACAATCAAGTTAATTTGAGAACCAAACTCTTAACCCTAACTTGATGCTTTGATATATATATAACCCCTATGATTTCTATGATTTATAAATCTAAATTCTTGCTTACAATCCTCAATTAGTTTTGGGATCAGTTGTTACACATTCTAGTTCTGGAACATGAATCTAGTGCTTCTTTTAACAATTTTTAATCTTGACATTCTAATTTTGGTCTTTTATTCCATCAGCAAAATTTTAAACCAAAATTTTAAGTTTAACTCACTTACTAGTTGATTTTGACATTGAGTTCTCAACCCATGTTATTTAGGATCAAGTTTTAATCTCAGAATAGCTTTTTATGAGATTAATTTTCTTAGATCATATGTGGGTTACATTTTTTTTTAGAATTTGAATTCAAAGGAATGTCTAGGATTCAATGTCAGTATGCTAACTGACCTCATTCCAGTATCTTAAACACAATTTTAATTTATACTAATGCGTTAATTGAATCATAAAGCTTTGGCTAAACTGACGTTTCTTATCCATATATATATTTGATTGTTTAAAAATGGACAACATAGCAACCACAAGCACTTCTTATCCTGTCACCGAGAACAAAACACACTCAAATCCAAGCTACATTAAAAGGTGCATACGTAGAAATGGATTTTGACTCTCCAAACCAATTTAAGCAAACCCTAACCAGAACATATGACTGAACCCATGCTTGGTTTAAATCAGATTTGTAATCAATGGTTCTGGAATATGAATTGAATTTACTAATTTTGATTTCAATAATATGAGGTTAGAGTACTTCAATATTGTGAATAATTGATGACATTGATTTCTTGATTTGAATGAACGTATTGATTCAATTTTAAATCTATTTTGTCATAGAATTACCCTTAGTTAATTTGCCAAGCACGATTTTGACTATACTTCTATCTTAACATCTTGGCACATTTTGCGTTAAACATTTTAAAATAAAAACCAATGAAACCACATTACGCTCTTTTGAAAACGATAACACAACCTACCTTTTTTCCTGCATTTCTAATATGAATTCAATTACATTAGATAAATGCGACACTCTTAGAATTAATCACGTTGTTTCTAAACACGTGGCAAGTACCCCGTGACTTGTCGCAATGTGCGTGCCCTTGTTAGGACAATGAGTGGGAAAGGGTAGTCTCTTCTCACAGTTGCTGGGTGTTCCCCCGTGAACCCCATTTCATTTAAACTGCTGAAATTATATTAACTGTATCCCTTGTCGGGATTTTTCTTTGCAGGTGACCCTTTTCTCCTCCCCTTTTCCTTTTTCTTTTTTTTGGGATTAGCTAAAAAAACAAAGCCGACATTTTCAATTTTTTTCTTTTAACCCTCGTCCACTTCTAAACATGACCAAAAGAATCATAAAATCGGCATCTAGTTCCCAACCACCCCAAAATAAATCAAAAGGAAAAGAAAAACAAATCGACCCCCCCTAACCCTGACCCTAACCCTAACGAGCTATCACCTAAATACGCCAACTGCGGCCTAAACTACGAGACCGCCATCGACGCTGATTTCTTCGAGTCTGATGCCAATGCGAGGTGGGGCTATAACACCTTAGTCACCCAAAAATTGGCCCCACCTCTCTTTTTTCGCAACCCAGACCTAATTAGCTACCCCTGTATAGTTTTCCTATTTTACCAAAACCTCAGGTACCATAAACAATCTTTGAGCCAACACACTTATCTGAGAACCACCATTGACAGCCAGAACATCATAATAAACCCATATAACATCACCGACGCCCTCCAACTCCTATCAGGTCCCAAAACTAAACGTAGTTTCCAAATTGCATCATTTCACCCACATCACCTAAGACATGTGCGGTGGTCGCTCTGGTTTGAGGCAAACTATTCGTCGATCCCATATGCCCCGCTAGATGTGGTTTGTCGACCATGTCTTTAAACGCAACCTTTACCCCCTCGGCCACGAAGAAGAACGCACCTAGAAAATCCACCATGCCCTCTACGTTGTCTATCGCAGAGACTGGTTTCACCCAGGCCTCTTTATTATGGAGGCATGCGTATCACTAGCCACGCCATAGACCACGCTGCCAATTCCAAACTTCTCTTGCCTTGTCCTTGCATCATTACTGCGATCCTTTGGTCCAAGGCCTTTCCTATACCTACCAACGAGCCCGTTGATAGACGGATCCCAAAGTTCGCTTTTGTCGATTAGAAGTTGAGCCTGGATCGCTTAGATATAGAGGTTGGGAGGGCCCGAGACCAGGCCCAGGTGAGGCAAGAGCGGGAGGCATAGCGTCCACCTTCACCAGAGAATACACCCTATTATTGGACCTATGGCGACATGTGTGTCTTCCGCGGTGAGACCCTCCGACTACAGTCTTACATGTGTTCTTATTTCCAGCTAGCACATCCCGATCAGTTGGAGGACATCCTAGCCTAGGGAGAGGTGGCCTATCATTATGCTTTTTCATGATCGGTGCAGTAGGTTGCTGGAAGGCGGGCAAGGAGGAGGAGGCTGGTGACGAGAGATGTGAGGGGGGAGGGTGATGGGAGCGATAGTGATGGTGATATTGGCCAGGGGAGTACAGGGTTGGAACTGGTGTTAGTGGAGGGAGATGATGATTAGGTTGGGTTTGGTTGGTTGTTTGGACATTTGTTTTTCATCTTTTTCTTGTATTTGGTGGGTGGATATGGACATTCTCAGACATTGGCCTGTATATTATTTTATGTTTATGCTTTTATGTTTCTTTTCAAATTTTTTTTTCTGTTTATTATTAGGATACTGATGTACCCGACTGCGACTGATTTATTTATTTATTGTCTTTTATTTTGTTCTTTTCATTTTTGGGTCTGTATTTTTTATTTTATTCCTACACTTTTTCTTTTCTTTGTGGTTTGTTATGTTCCTGAAACTTATGTTAGTCGCATAGTTAACATCATTGTTGATTGGTTATGCTTCCACATTCATAGTTAGTTATATAATGCTTTGAATTATTCACTTATGCAACTTTCATAGAAATTATTAATACAGAGCAAATCCAACCCCATTGGACTATCCAGGAATCAATAAGGTAGGAGTACTAATAAGGCAAAGTCGGCCGCCACCGCTCCTTCTCCTAAGTCGCCCTCTCCCAAAATCCTCAAACTCAATCAAGAGGGTGATTTTCATGCTACCATTGCCAAACTTCAAAGAAAAGTTGAAGCAATGAAGCAAGCCAAAGAAGAGGCCAAAGCGGCACAAGCTACACAAAAAGCCTCACAACCCATGGCTTTTGTTGAAAAAACTTGTGCCATTTGTGAAAAGATTGGTCACCCGACCAATACTTGTCCAACCATCCCGGCTTTCAAAGAAATCTTGCACGAGCAAGCTAATGCCATGGGAACTTACAAAAAGCCATTCAATCCCTCTTATGGCAAATCATACAACTCAGGATGGAAAAATCAAAATCAAAAACCTCCTTATCAAGGATAGAAGAATGAGCCCAATCATAGACCACCACAAATGCCGCCTCCATAAGACTTTCAAAATAACTTCGTACTTCATCAACCACCTACACCTCCTCCTTTTCCTCATGGTCCATCCTCATCAAATGCTTATGTGCCTCCACATAAGAAGTCCCTTGAGGACCAAATGCAAACACTCATTCAAAGGCAAGATCAACAAGCTCAAAAGCTTGATCAAAATTTCGCACAAAAATGAAATGCGTAACTCTTTTAGCCAATTGGCTAGCTCTCAACAAGTGATTGAGAAAGGAAAGTTTTCAGCCCAACCAATTCAAAATCCTAAAGGTCAAATGGTCGTTGGAGTTTTCAGGCCAGACGATCCCAACACCGAACATGTCAAAGTCGTCACCACACTAAGGAGTGGGAAAATTGTCGATAACAAGGTTCCCAAAGAACCTACAGAAAATCCAAAAGAACAACTCACCGACGAGCATAGAGAGAGAAAGAGGCCGAAACTAAATGAAGTTGAAACAACCATTCTAGTATTTGTTGAGAATGAGACATCCACCTCCAAGGTAAGCTTGCCTCTAGAGCCCAATATTTCCAAATATGTCCTGACCCCACCTTTCCCTCAAAGGTTGAAACCAAAGGAGAACAAGGACAAGACCCTTGAAAATTTTGAAATTCTAAAAGCGGTTAAGATTAACATTCCTCTTCTTGACATGATTAAGGATGTTCCTGGTGTCTCCAAATTCCTAAAAGATCTTTGCACACGAAAATGCAAGTTCAATGTGCAAAAGTAAGCCTACATGGTGGCACAATTAACTTCTTGCATCTGCGATAACATCCCACCAAAATACAAAGATCTCGATTGTCCTACCGTCTCTTATGTCATAGGGAATTTCAAAATTGAAAAGGCCCTCTTGGATTTAGGTACGAGTGTTAATCTCTTACCCTATTCAGTCTATCTCCAATTAGGCCTCGGAGAACTTAAGGAGATGCGAACTGTAATTTAATTAGCCAATCACTCTATCGAAGTACCGAAAGGGATAGTTGAAGATGTGTTGGTCCATGTTGATGCTTCTACTACCCGACAGATTTTATCATCATGGACACACAACCAGTTGAGAGTGGGACATCTCCTATTCCTATCATTCTTGGTAGACCATTCCCACCTACTATCAATGGGCAAATACATTATAGGAATGAAACATGGAATTGGTTTTCCGTAACATGACCGTGGAGGTTAATGTCTATAATCTTATAGAGTAACCCGATCTTGAGGATGATGATATTTGTGAGGTTGATCTCATCGATACTCTTACACACGAGTTCTTTGACTAGCTTCCTTTATTTTGAAGCACCTCTCGATTCGTCTCCTATTTAAGACACCACCTCTAATGGTGTGTCATTGCTTGAATATTCTCTACTCAAACTCGAGATAGAGGATGACTTGGAATCCCATGAATTAAAAGAGGTTGGCGAGGACATCAGGTGGTGTTCCCAATTTGAAAAACTTCCCCCACATGACTCTATTCCCTTGTCGTCGAGTCTTGAAGTCCCCAAACTCGAGCTCAAATAATTGCCGAAAGAGCTCAAGTATGTTTTCTTAGGGGACAAAGAGACCTTTTCGGTGGTAATTTCATCTCTACTTGACCCCGATCAAGAAGGGAGTTTGATCGAATTATTAAAAGACCACTAGAGTGCTTTGGGGTGGACAATCGCTGACCTAAAGGGGATAAGTCCAACCATTTGTACTCATACAATCTACTTGGAGGACGATGCCAATTCTTCATGTCAAATGCAAAGGTGATCAAACTTGCACATGAAAGAGGTTGTGAGGGCCGAGGTTATCAAGTTGTTGGACATAGGAATCATCTATCCCAATAGTCAATTGGAAAGTCCTACCCAAGTTATCCCAAAGAAATCTGGGGTGACAGTTGTCAAGAATCCAAAAATCCTACCAGTTGGCGGGTTTGCATTGACTACCAAAAATTAAATGGCCTCACCCGAAAAGACCACTTCCCTCTACCTTTCCTCTATCAAATCTTAGAGAGGGTGGTCTGGCATAAATTCTATTGCTTCTTGGATGGTTATTCGGGATATAACCAAATAGAAATTGTACCCGAGGATCAAGAAAAAATTACGTTCACCTATCCCTATGGCACCTTTGCCTATAGGAAAATGTTGTTTGGACTTTGCAACACACCGGTGACTTTTTAATGGTGTTTACTTAGTATTTTCAGTGACATGGTGGAAATGTACTTGGAAGTCATCATGGATGACTGTGTCATATATGGTGATTCTTTTGATGATTGTCTAGGCAACTTAAAGAAAGTCCTAGAGAGATGCGAGGAGAAAAATCTCATCCTCAATTGGGAGAAATGTCACTTTATGGTGACAAAGGGGATTGTTCTGAGCTACATTGTCTCGAGTAAAGGAATTCAAGTTGACAAGGCCAAAGTCGAGCTCAATGCCAACTTATCACCTCCCATATGTTTGAAAGATGTTAGATCTTTCCTCGCCCATGCCAGTTTCTATAGGAGGTTCATCAACGATTTCAATACAATTTCACACCCTATGTATAATTTGCTTAGGAAAGATGTTCTCTTTGAATGGATCGAGGCGTGTCAAGAAGCATTGGACAAGTTAAAAACTTTGCTTATGATCGCGCCAATAATGCAATCCCCCAATTGGCACCTCCCATTTGAGCTAATGTGTGACACTAATGATTATACCATGGGAGTGGTTTTGGGCCAACAGAAGGATAAGCAACCACATATCATTTACTACGCAAGTAGGGCTCTCGATAGTGCCCAAATGAACTATTCTACTACCAATAAAGAACTACTTTCCATATTCTTGGCCCTTGATAAGTTTGGTCAATACTTGGTTGGATCCCAAATTATGTGCTTTTCAGATCACGCGGCTCTAAAATACCTTCTCCACAAGAAAGATGCTAAGGCCCATTTAATTCGTTGGATCCTCCTTCTCCAAGAATTCGATTTGTCTTTCAAGGAAAAAAAGGGTGTCGAAAATGTGGTTGCCGATCACTTATCTCATTTGACGGTGAGTTTTGAGGTGGCAGATCGTACGCCGATTAGAGACATGTTCCCCAATGAACACTTGTTCTCTATCTCTGCTTTGCCATTGTACGACGACTTGACAAATTTCTTGGCTACATGAGTCATTCCTTCACATTGGACTCTCTAAGATATGCATAAATTTGAGATTGAGGCACGGTCATTCTTCTTTGATGACCCTTACATGTTCAAATATTGTGCCGATCAAATCATCCGCCATTGTGTTCCAATGATGAAATCCAAAGTCTACTCTCTTTTTATCATGACCAAACGTGTGCTGGGCATTTCTCATTTCAAAAAACTTTGGCTAAAATCCTCCAAAGTGGATTATATCAGCCCACTTTCTTCAAGGATGCCCACAACTATTGCAAAGCATGTCCTAGGTGCCAAATACTTGGTAGTGTAATGAGAAAAAACATGATGCCCTTAAACCCAATACTTGTAATCAAAGTCTTCAATTATTGGGGAATTGACTTTATGGGCCCATTCCCTATGGCACGAGTACATCCTCATAGCGGCTGATTATGTTTCTAAGTGGGTTGAGGAAATTGCGAGCAAGCATAATGACCACAAAACTGTGTTAAAATTCCTTAAAGCGAACATCTTATCTCGAATCGGAATTCCAAAGGCCATAATAAGCGACTAAGGAGTGCATTTTTGCAATCATTCTTTCAAACCTCTCATAGAAAAATATGGCATAACTCATAAGACCTCGACCACTTACCATCCGCAAACTAATAGTCAAGCGGAATTGGCTAATAGGGAGATCAAAGGAATCTTAGAGAAGACAATGAACCCGTCTAGAAAAGATTGGTCTTTGAGGCTAACCGACACTCTTTGGGCTTATCGGACGACCTATAAGACCAATCTCAAAATGTTGCCCTACCATTTATTTTATGAAAAGGCGTGTCATTTGCCGGTTGAACTTGAACACCGAGCATTTTGGGCCATAAAAAAGCTCAATTTTGACACGGATAAGGGTGGTGCTAAAAGAAAGCTTCAAATCTCGGAGCTTGAAGAAATCCGAAATGATGTGTATGAAAGCTCAAAAATCTACACAGCATGTACCAAAGCATTTCATGATAAACTCATAGTGTGCATGCACTTCGAACCCGAACAAAAGGTGCTTTTGTATGATTCTCATCTACACTTGTTTCCGAGAAAGTTAAAGTCAAGGTAGACCGGCCCATTTATCATAAAAAAGGTCTACCCTCACGGTGCTATCCAAATTCTTGATGCAAATGAGGGTAATGTGTTCAAAGTGAACGGCCAAAGACTCAAGCCATTCTTGGAAGGTTTTGACTCCATGTTGGAGTCAATTCCATTAGAAGATCCCATTTACGGGGTCGAATAGTCGTGTGTGACGCCTCCCTTGTTTTGTGCTAAGCGTGCCTCGGCAAGTTCCTTCTTTTGTAGAGCCATCGATCATATCCTCACTCTAGGTGTGCTTCTACACCCACCTCTCGCATCCCTTGGTTGTGTTTGGGTCATGTCAGTTGTTTTTATAAGTGTCATTGACGCGGGTTTATTTTTTAATTTATTTTATTTCATTTTACTTTTTTCTTACTTTCTTTCCTTGTTGTTCTTAAAAAAAACAAACAAAAATAACAAAAAAGTGTGTTGATTGCCCCATCTTTGTTCTTAAATTAACATCCATGCAGAGGGGCATTCAACCAGTCAAACGGGGTTGTTCGACCGGCCGAGAGGGTTAACAGTTTGTTGGTCTTTATACACAAGGGCACTCGACCGGTCTACTGACCCCAGTCGAACGGGGCATAGACTGTTTTAAAACTCATTTTTTTTTTCTTTTTCTCCCATTTATTCTCTCTCTCTCTCTCTCTCCAACCACCCCAATCACCCCCAATAACCACATCATCCACCCTAATCACCCCTAATAACCACCATCATCCACCCCCAATCACCATCATCACCACCAATTAGCACCATCATCACCCCCTTTCCTAAACCCTAACCCTAAACCCCACCTCCCCTCTCTGCGCAAAGCCCCTCCTAGGGCTTGCCTTGCCGCTTATTTCGGGCTCTCTCCTAGTCCATTGGTCGACTTCTCCACTTCACTTAAGGTAAGTTGCTCTGGTTCACATTAGTTTTAGTACCTTTTTTTTTAATTTATGGTTCATCCCCAATTTGAAGCATTATGTGTGTCCCTGTTTGCACATATGCCATCCTCCCCACTTCCTAAAAAGCCTTAAGGCTAACCAAAAATCTCACAATTAGAAGTGTGCAATGCCATAGTGTGTGCCACGTGCTCGGCTCATTCTCTTGACTATTCTTTTAAGCACTTGGTCACAGGAATTTGTGTCTCTGAGGTATGTCGTCATCATTTTACCTCATGCTTATTCTTCCCCTCCACTTTTTTTAGGTATTCGATGATGAATCCCAAAGTCATCGGCATTCCTCAACCATTGGACCCCAAGCCCTGCATCTTTCGAGGTTTCTGACCGAGGGAGACCAAAGTGTGGCACGACACCTACTTTGCCACCTGTACAGTACTCAAGGAGTGGTCCCTCGATCTAATTTCATTTTCGGACTCCATCCAAAATCCCTACGAGGGCCACGGGTGGGACGATTACGTGGCTATTGAGCACCATGTCAATGAGGAGATGGTGGGCAATTTCTATACAAGCCTCATACCTGAACCGGACTCCTTGCACGCATTCTTTACTTTTGTGCGAGGCAAGTGGTTCGCGATCACCCTCCACACCCTTGCCCAATTCATGGGTGTCCCTGAGGAGCACGAGGCTATTTCCCCTACCCTACCTCAGCATCATTGCCACTGCCTCCTGTAGTTTACCGGTCTCTCACAGACCGAGAGTTTGATAGGATTGGCATCTAGCTACCAGCCAGTGCCTTGACTAGGACTTATACTAATCTTCACATTGTTGTTTGACAGACATTACTGTTCATCACGCATAAGTCTACCCTTGACTATTACGTAGCCTACCTCACTGCTCTCGGTACTACTGACCCATTCTCTTTATCAAGGCTCATTCTGGAGGTCATGGACAATGCCGCGGCTAAGACCACAGTTTCTGGGAGCCTTCCATATGGCTCTCTTATCACTAGGCTCTACCTTTCTGAGAGGGTGAAGCCTAAGCCAGAGGACCACCTCATCTCAATTGAGAACCCTCTCATTGTAGCGTCTCTGGCTAAATCCAACAATGCCTTTGATGCTCAAGCCCGAAAGAGGCAGTGATGCGTACCACAAGGAGCTGAGGGCGATGCTCCTCCAATTAGAAAGGAGGACATTGAGGTTGAGGAGCATGTTTCAGTAGGACCTGAGTATGCTCATCTAAAGCATATTTTATTAGAGACTCAGGGCCAGCTTGGAGAAGTTAGGGCTGACATTCGAGACCTGATGGCCCAATTTGACTCACATTAAGCGAGTATTAAGTTGGCCGTCGCCCAGTAGATGGAGAGAGAGGAGATAGAGTTCTGGGGCCTTTTAGATGCTAGCCCACTCAAGTGGTGCTGGATCCTCTGCACCACCACCTTGAGGCCCAGTTTGATTACCGATCTTTTGGCACTTATTCGACTAGCAGTGAACTCACTTGGCCTTGCCTCTGTAGTTGCTAGATTCTTCTTAAGGTTATCAGTATTTCTTGCTTTTCTTGCTTAGAGCCATGGTGGCCACTTTAGCTTAGTCCTTTTCTTATTGTTATTTCTATTTCAATGCCGTTTAGGCTTTTCATGTACTTTTGTTACCTTTTGATGTTTATAATAAACGGAAGTTCATGTTTTTCTCTTGTTTATTCTTTCTTTATCGCACTCTTTACTTCTTTAATGTGCTTGGTAGTGGTTACATGTGCAGGATTTTTCTCCATCTAGCTTTTTAAGGATCATCCTAATTGGTGCTACCCTCTTCTCTCACTTGGTTTATGTCATTTCAATGCTCATACATTACGGGTAATGCATGGATCTAGTAGGAGGTGTGATAGTCGCTAGTCTTTAGTTTGAACTTCATCTTTTTCTTGTCAAGTGACGCTATAAGCATGTTTCTTTCTCTTAAAAAAATATGTATATATATATTTGCCTCCAATGATTTTTGCATAGTTGCATGTTCAAAGTGCTGAGTGACGACACTTGTCTTATGCTTTTCTCATGATATTATCATGTGACACGTGTTGAATCCTATGAGTCCTAGAACTATCCCGATTATTGTGAACTTCATAAATTTTAAATCTTGGACATTTGGTGCACGTTGGTGAGCTACTTATGAGAGGACGATGTTTAATGCAATTATAATCTGTATATCATTTGAAACACTTGTGTAGACTTGAACCTTGTAAGATTTTGGGTCGTCCTCCAATTTTGCGCGTTGCATACACTATTTCTATCTTGTTGAAAGCATTCTAAAGTCATAGTTAATCTCATCTCCTTGTTTTGATCATGCATTAGAGGATAGCCATTTGAATTTCAAAACTGTTGCTTGCTTATCATCGTAGTGGAGAACAATGAATGGCAATGTTGAGGAAAAGATTTTAGGTCACATTTCTCACCATTTTCTTTTGCCTCTGCCACATACATCACCTTCACACTATCCCATCAATCCAATACCCTATACAATTCCCATTTCTCGTGTTTAAAGTACATTCTTGGAAAAGTTGTTTGCATAAGGTTGTGTTCTTAAAATCCAAAGGGATCAAGCTGTGATTGTTTGGGAGAGTACTAAAAGAAGAAAAGAAAAGCCAAGAAAAGAAAAGAAGAACCGAGAAGAAAAAAACATAGCTTTATGATAAAATTACTACTCCCGTGTGCCTCATTGAAAGTCATTTGTTTTCGGCTCATCCCTAGTATTGTTAGTCCTTGTACAAACTCCTTAAATCCGAGATTGTTCCCAAACACTTCCCTTTCCCATTTCTAACATCTCATCACTCCTTACCCATTTTTTTTTTTACCTTTTCTAGTCCTATTTAATCCTCGGATATTGTGATTCAGAGTTTGAGACGAGCCTGACAAGCAGTTGGAGTTTTATTTCACCACCTCCAATGCATGTTATCTTTCATGAGATTAGTTTTGTCATTTTTCACTACAACAAAAAATGGTTATTGCAATGAAAAAATTCCTTGCTAAAGGTCACAATTTCGTGGCTAAAACCTTTAGCAAGGAAAGTCTTTCGTTGCCAGATTCCTTGCTAAAGGTTCGTCTCTAAAGCCTCTAGCAAGGAAAAATGTTTTCCTTGCCAATTCTTAACTTTTAGCGAGGAATTTTTTTCCTTTCTAATGCTCAATATGTTCGTTGCTAAAAGGTTTGAATCCTTGCTAAAAGTTAAGATTTTTGTGTTGAATATTGACATTTGGCAAGGAAAATATTTCGTTGCTAAATATGTAACTCTAAGGCAAGGAAATATTTTCCTTGCTAAAAGTCGTTTTTACCAAGGAAAAAAATTCCTTGCCAATAGTATTAACCTAAGGTAACAAATTAATTTCCTTGCTAAAAGACATTTTTAGCAACAAAAGATAGTATATTGGCAATTGTATTCATCTAAGGTAAGGAAAAAATTTCCTCGCTAAATAAATATTTCCTTGCTAATTTTGTTCCTCTAAAGCAATGAATTAGTTTCCTCACTAAAAAGCAACCCCACTAATACCTGTTGAATCCAATATTTATTATTAATCCTGTAATATTTCAAAAACTTCTCCAACGTACGAATAATAGAATAATCAAAAAGATGTCCAACATACCATATATTAAATAAAGAAATCCAACAATCCACATAATCAGCCATCCAACATAGTATAAAAAAAAAAGACATAATATCAACAAAGAAAAAACCATCCGACATGATAATAAAAATGTTTCACTACATAACCTAAATAATAAATTGCTGCATAAGCTCGAGCTAGAAATCCACAACTTCTACTCCTCATCTGCATCAACAATGTAATAATAATATCAATATCTTATAAAAAAATTAAAAAAGAGAAAAAAAAATACACGGTAGTCTATTTTACCCTCCAAAACCTCGACGTTTCCAGGAGTCTGTTATTCATTGCGTTTCTTCCTACAAGTCTATTTAGTTGTACACGAGGTAGGAGTTTGGGTTTGGTGGCATCCAGGTAGTCGGTTATCTAAGTCAACCCTCAAAACCTCAATTTTGGGTGTTTCTGGGGTGTTATTCGACGTTTTAAGCTGCAGAATCCACCCTGAAAGTCCGCTATTCATTCTATTTCTTCTTACAAGTCTATTTAGTTGTACTCAAGGTGGGATTATGGGTTTTGTGGCAGCCGAATTGTCGATTATCCGGCTCGACCCTTAAAACCTCAAATTTGGGTGTTTTGGAGTTTTTTTTATTTTTTATTTAATTTTTGTTTTTGACATTTAAGCTATGGAATCCACCCCGGGAGTCCGTTATTTGTTCCATTTATTCCTACAAGTCTATTTAGGTGTACTCGAGGTGGGAGTGTGGGTTTGGTGGCAGCTAGATAGTCGGTTATCCAACTTGACCCATAAAATCCCGATTTTGGGTGTTTTTCGACGTTTTAACCTACGAGATCCACCCCAAAAGTCCATAATCTGTTCTGTTTTTTCCTACAAATCTATTTAGTTGTACCTGAGGTGGGAGTATGGGTTTTGTTGTGATCCGACTCAACCCTTAAAACCTCGATTTTGGGTGTTTTGGGGTATTTTTTGACGCTTTAAGCTGCAGAATCTACTCCGGGAGTCCGTTACTCATTCCATTTATTCCTACAAGTCTATTTAGTTGTACTCGAGGTGAGAGTATGGGTTGGGTGTCATCCAGATAGTCAATTATCCGACTTAACCCATAAAACCCCGATTTTGGGTGTTTTAGAGTGTTTTTCAACGTTTTAAGCTACACAATCCACCCTAGTAGCCCATTATTCGTTCAGTTTCTTCTGACAACTCTATTTACTCATTCATCAATTAAGAATTATAAATTTCTACTTACCAAGAAGCTCCTGTTGGGTTTGTGCACTCAAACCATTACTTTATATATGAGACATTGACATTTTAATATATGGAAATCAACTTTACATTTAGTTATGTATGTTTATTTCATGAGATGATTATTATCCTTAAGTATCATAGTAAGTAATTCGTGTATGTATGAGATACATACAAGTGAGATACGAATTACTATTCTTTGTTACTTAGAATGTGTCAGAGTGGATGATGAGATTGGATATCTCATCAGGTTTACACTGTAGCATGATTAACTACCATTGGATGGAGTGATTAATCTCAATCACTAGAGTTTAACTCTTAGTTAACATGCTAGTGCTTATAGTGCATTGACAGACCTGAGCTTTCCTATTGACACTCAAGACTGTCAATCAGTCGATAGGAACTCATAACTTGTATAAGGTACGTGTTCTTAATCTTGAGACGATTATGAACACAGATTGTGGATATGGCTGCTTTGACTTACCAATTAGTGAGGTCTATAGAAGATCAACACCTGGATATCTTGGGTATGTCATATTCATAGGGTTGTGAACATATATTGTCAAGACAGAATCTACCCTCTATTTCAGAGTAAGCATTCCCTTGAGAAGGTCACCAAGTCAATTACTGAGTACTGCAGTCTTGTTGATAAGAGTTATCAACATGTTTGGTAATCATGAGAGGTGAATGGGACTCAAGGAATACAAGCAGTAATCATGATTCAGGTTGACAGTAACAGTTATCCGACTGTGGATACCGGGCTTCCACCGCTTTTTGTTTTGTTTTTGAAACTTGTTTGACTCTTGAATCAAAGAAAGAGAAAAGGTATGTTGAAAACAGATATAGAGTCGCCACTTGGTCTTTAAGGAACCAAGAAACCTAATTTTGACTCACCCAAATGGATAAAGGGCACCGGCCCTTCATAACCAAAGAACTTGGTTCGAGGTTTTGGTACGAGAGAGGAAGGAGCCTTTGTCGCGACTAAAACACCCTCAACTCGCCCCATCTTTCGACGGGCCTCAATTAGCATCCAAATAATCATCTTATACTATGTATGGTTCGGCAATTAATACTATGATAGTATATTACATTACATAAGAAACTTGAAAATGGAAGATCTAAAGATAAAATATCATTCATAAGATCTAAATCAAATATCATGTAATGTAAAGTGAAAGATCACACAAATAAACCTAGGAAAAATCGTCTAATCACGCATCAAGTAATTAAGTTTCCTTAATCTAAAGGGGACATGAATCGTTATTGAAACGAATAAACAAAGAAATCAAAATATGCTTAGCAAGCTAGTATGGTGCATGTTATTCTTTGATAAGAGAAGACCTCTCAATCCCCGGGACGGATGAGAAAGGATGATTAGATCAAGGGGAAGCATGAACGGGTGATCGAGTTCATTCCTTATAATCTCCTTAGATTAAGAGTTACAAAAACCCCAAATCTTTGCATGGATGCAATGTATGTATCTAGAATGTGCCAAGGTTGTAGTGTGCTTTGTGTTTATGGATTCCTAGAATGACTTAGAAGTCTAAAATGTGTATGAATGGATGGATGAAATCAATATGGGATATGTACAAATGTAGTATGAACTACTTCCTAAGATATGAACTAATTTGGAATGCATATGAGCATCAAATCAAAGAATGAAAGTTGAAATGTACTTGCTGTGAATAGTGGACAGAACAGTAGCATGATCTTTTGGAATTTGAAAAGAGGGGTTAGGAATGTTTTCAATGCATGATTTTTTATGGCGATGTTCCTTATTGTGTCTAGAACACAACCCAAAAGGCCAATCTTGAATATCTATCACATATTGAGAGAAATCATATAAACAACACAGGTCACTCAGAAACAGAGTCCGTACTGTCGACTGAAATGTTAGAAAATATTAGAAAATGAAACAGAATGATATAAGGGCCCATTTTATACAGAAAGTTCCCTAAGACATTGAAATTTAAGGGAAAAATAAGTTAGGACCACCCCTTTTGGAAAAGTGTTCTGTAAAAGAGGTTGGAAGTGGACCTAGCTGCTGTGACAGCAAAATCAGAATGTTTGGAAGGAATATTGGGATCCAAATGGACCATTTCCAAGTACTTCCAAGTCAAACCAAAAATCATGGGTGTTCTCCAATGAGTTAGGAAGACTTTCCAAGTGGCCTTGCATCCATATGTTGAGTATTGAGTTCTAGAGAAATCTTTGAACTCAACTCACTCACTGTTTTGACTCATTATTTTGAAGATTTTGGAGAAAACAAAGTTTTGTTTCTTGAAACCAAATGAGAGGGATTGAGAGGGGTTTTGAAATAGATGTTTTGAAAGCACATTTTCAATACTCAATAAGGATTATAGTCACTTAAAATGTCAACATTAAACTCATCATCAAGAACCTCCAAGATTGTTGGAGAGATTTATTTTTATTTTTGAACATAACTTCAATACATTTCAAGAATACCTTGGAAGTATTGAGGTTATGATCATCATCTATCAAACATGTTTTTGAGGTCAAGAGCTACTATCCATAAGGATTCACTCACCCCAAACTTCATGTCATCACTTAGATGATGATGAACTAGTAAGTAAATAAAGAAAAGAAAAAGAAATGAGATAAGGAGAGATGAACATATATATAATCAAAGCAAGTAAATAACAATCAATAGATGATAATCAATGTGATTTTGGACTTGTAGCTTGGTGTTTCACTCATAGATTTTGACATTTGGACATGGAAGTAGCTTCCTATCTCATGAATGCTCAAGAATGAGGGTTGGAGTGGACTTTGAATGTGAAGTATATAGAAGGATGATGGAAGAAAACAAGAATAAAACTCACTTTCTTATGGAAAATCAATGGGAGAAGCTCCCTTTCTCTCTTCTAAACCTATCTCTATCTCTCTTCTTCTCTACAACTTTTCAAGCTTTGCACTTGGCCCCCCCAAAATGAAGAGCAATGGGGGGTTTAAATAGGCCAATTTGGGGTGGTTTTGGGGTTTTAGAAGTACTCCCATTGGTCCCACTCAACTGTGAACATAAAACTATGTCGTTTTGGCTTTCAATTAATCAAATTGGACCCCCAAAAAAATTACAAAAATGGACTCTGCGAGGGATGAGTGCCGCGGCGGCACTGGGCCAGTGCCGCGGCAGCACTGCTCCTCAGACGCCCAGAAATTTACGTTTAGGCCCCCAGAGGTTTCGGTATTCGCGAAAAGGCCCTATTTTGTCCGAAATTCACAGAAAATGCATACGAACTCCAAATTGAGGTTGTGATATACCGTTGGAAAGGTAATGGAGTCTACTTTACATAAAAAATAGTTCGGGGATAGGTCACTTTGAAAAGTGTTGCGGTATTCGCGATAAAAGCTGATTTGATCGCCTTTTTCACCTTCGGAAATTCAAAATAAATTCGTTTTAAATCCAGGAATTATGTGCGATATACCGTTGGAAAGCTATTGACCTCTAGTATTCATAAAAAATATTTGAAAATTGTTTCGGTGCCCCGATTCCAAAGTCAAATCTTGGTCAAACTGGTCAAACCTGGGATTCCCGGGAAGTTCTGAGAACCTCCGGGAGCTCCCAGGAGCCGACGTTTTCGCGCGATTCTCTTTTAAAACTCATTTTAATACTTTTCTAATAATTCCGGTGAATTCGGACGATTTCGGTCAAACTTGGTCAAACTTGGTCAAACCCTGGTCAAACCTTGGTCAAACCGGTCAACGGGGACTTTCGGGGAACTTCCGGGACTTCCGGGGGTCTCTGGGAGCTGACGATTTCATCCAGTTTTACTTAAAAACTCATTTTATTATTTTTCTTACGACATAGCATGTTTTCAGAACTTTGGGACCAAATCTGGGAGTCTTCGGGCTTTCAGGGGTATTTTGGTCATTCTGAGCATTCTGAGAGATAGAGCTGACTTCCAAGAGTCCTTTTGAGTCTTTTACGATCATTGTGAACCACCAAGCTATGGGTCTCCTAAATCTGATAGCCGAAAAAATGGGGTGTCTACAGTTTGCCCCTCTTTGGCAGGAACTTGCGAGGCAACGCATGTCGCAAGCGAGTGCCAAAGTTTTGAAGAGACAGGACTTTTTGGAGGCTATAGATTTAGGATAAAAACGTTGCAAAAGATGCAATGATGAAAAAAAGATGCTGAGGTCAGTGCTGGTCGTGCTCTGCGTGAGCTGCCTACGTATCCCAAGGGGAATCAGACCAGGACGTAGTTCAGGGCACAAAGGAACAAATCACACATGCACAACAAGACATGCGGATGCTATGCTATGAGGATGATATGCAATGCATGGATGTGATATGAATTGTGTCATGGGTCCTATCATGCCTAGTGTTATGACCCTAGTATGAGTAGGTGTTGTGGGGTGTGCCACTCCGAGTGGGCTGGTGTTGTGTTAGTATTTGTGACTGTGATGTGGTGGATGACTCGGATAAGGACACCAAGGCTTAGGAGGCTCAGGGTCTGGGGGCAAAACTTTTGAAACTTGGGAAGTGCGTTTTGCAAACGAGTGAGGCAGATCAGATGTGCTTTGTTTAGCAGACGACAGCCAAAGGTGACCGAGGGATTTTGTGATAAAAATGGACAGATGAGAAAGCTCATGATGATCAGTGGACACGGATCCTTGAATTGTGAATAGATAGGGCTTGCCCTGGGAATCAGGGTGATTTGACTGTGGATGATGTTTTCAATCGTTGGCAGATCCTTATGATGACAAGCCGGAGAATCGGTCCGGACTTCTGTTATCTTCTGCAGGGGATGGTAGGGGACTCTCTGAGAATCTCTCTTCTTGATCGGGAACCAGGATCCATCTCTGAATCTCTCACGGTTGATCAAATATTTCGGCGCTCAATCCAAGAGGGCCGGTCGGGGTCTCCGGGAGCTGAAGGATAACATACTCTACTAGGAAGAAGGAAATACGTCCGTTAAATGGGAGTGAAAGTATCATTCTTATTTGTGACAGAGATGATTTGCGGTGGTTTGACACTGATGGAGGGTGATAATCAATAGCAACTTATGGACTTATATTGCATGAATGAAGGAGGATGACCAACAGCCACTTATGGACTTATGTTGCTAGGAGAAAGGAAGATCATCAACAGCCATTCGTGGACTTATGTTGCATGAAGAAAGAGAGATCAATAGCCACTCATGGACTTATGTTGCTAGGAGAAAAGAAGATCATCAACAGCCACTCACGGACTTATGTTGCATGAACGAAGAAAGATGATGGATCAACAGCCACTCATGGACTTATGTTGCTAGGAGAAATGAAGATCATCAACAGCCACTCATGGACTTATGTTGCATGAACGAGGAAAGATGATGAATCAACAGCCACTCATGGACTTATGTTGCTAAGAGAAATGAAGATCATCAACAACCACTCATGGACTTATGTTGCATGAACGAAGAAAGATGATGGTCAACAGCCACTCATGGACTTATGTTGCACAGATGAAAGAAGATCATCAACAGCCACTCATGGACTTATGTTGCATGAACGAGGAAAGATGATGAATCAACAGCCACTCATGGACTTATGTTGCTAGGAGAAATGAAGATCATCAACAGCCACTCATGGACTTATGTTGCATGAACAAAGAAAGATGATGGTCAACAGCCACTCATGGACTTATGTTGCACAGATCAAAGAAGATCATCAACAGCCACTCATGGACTTATGTTGCATGAACGAGGAAAGATGATGAATCAACAGCCACTCATGGACTTATGTTGCTAGGAGAAATGAAGATCATCAACAGCCACTCATGGACTTATGTTGCATGAACGAAGGAAGATGATGGTCAACTTTCGACGGTGTGGAAAGGGATGAAATTTTCCCCAAGTTTGGACGCTTCTCATGCTGACGCCTTGACCGGTGTAGTAATGGTGTTTGGTACTCCTGCTTGTATTGGCATGCTCTTTATAACTTGATTTGAAAAATTTATTAGTCACTATTGACTTACACATTTGAGACTACAACAGACTCAAAAACTTGACAGACATTGACGCACGAGGACGACACATTTGACACCAAAATGAAACAAGGTCGACTTGCCAAAACTTAATGTGCTTTTGTCATAAATGATGTACCATTTCTCTTTTGTGTTTACTTCTCTCCTTAACGTGGCATCACTTTGATGGTGAATCTTATTTTTGAAAATTCCTCCCTGCTGATCTAATCAATTTCTTTGCTTCTCTCAAGATGTGCTTTGAATTAGTGCCTTAGCTTATGGAATGAAAGACGCTCCATTTCCATCTATTCAAGACAATGTTCTTGAAGGCTTACCATTGGTGTATATGGATCAGGTGGCAAACGAAGTTTGCCCCTAGTTTGAAGGGCATGAAGTGGGATTGGTAGGCAAACGAGGCAAATGACCGAAGTTTGCCCCTAGTTTGGAGGAAGGTTCATTGGAGGTTTTGGGCAAACGAGGTAGGTGACCGAAGTTTGCCCCTTGTGTGAAGGGTAAATAGTAAAAGTCAGGAAAACGAGGCGGGTAGCCGAAGTTTGCCCCTAGTGTGGAAGGTGATTTTCTGGCTTGAGGCATGGACCGTGACTTTAATCTCTCAAATGCTCATAACTTTTGCCTAGGCACCAGTGAGGTGACTTAGCAAGCTCTTTTCTCTCTTTTGTTATCGCTCACCTTGGATTTAACTCTAATTTTTGCCTAGGCATCCTTTCGGATTTTCGACCTAGCGAGCCATCCTTCTTTTTTTCTTTTTTTTGAAAGTCTGCCTACGTACCCCCAAGTGGGGATCAGGTCCAACGTAGTTCGAGCATGGTTGGGAAGAAGCGGGTTGATTTTTGGGTAGGTGGGGTGACCGAACCGATGCGGTTGCCTACGTATCCCCGAGTGGGAATCAGGTCGAGCGTAGTTCAAGGCAAGGCTTGAAGGAAATTGGTTTGATTATGATGGTGTTGACCGAACCGATGTGGTTGCCTACGTATCCCCGAGTGGGAATCAGGTCGAGCGTAGTTCAAGGCAAGGCTTGAAATAAGGGGTTTGAGGTATGAGGGTTTTTCAAACCAATCGTCAAAGAAGTTCAAACTTGAGCCACTTGTGGTAGCTTTGAATAAAAAAGATTCAGTTTCAATCTCCCTTTCTTTTCTTTTTCTTTTTCTTTTTCTTTTGTTTTGAGGATTGATCCTTTTCACTTTTGCCTAGCCAGTCAATTTTTGCTTTTCATGTAGTTGATTCTTGCAAGATCCTTCAATCGCAATCTCAGAATTCCAGAATGTGCATGTCAGCTCTCGGAATTTATTTGTGGTCATTCCGTGCCTTTTGAAATGTGATCTTGGCACGTTCTTAAGATGTATCTTGAAGCGTATGATTCCCTTATTTGTTTCATCAAAATTTTCTTCAACCTTTTGACTAGCTAGGGTCAGATTTTGGAAATCAACACCTTTTTAGCTCTCACTTTTGCCTAGGTGCCCTTTCGGGTTTTCAACCTAGCGAGCTCTTTTTTGTTCTTTTTCTTTGTTTTTTTTTTTTTGAAAGTGGAGATGAAACTCACTAAAATGTTTGGCTACCATCAAGGACCAAGTCCGCACAGGTTCGCATGGCTATCAATTGGGTTGGGCCCAAGGCTTTAAAATGGTAGGAATGGTGGAAAGGGTGTTGGGCAAGCACAAATCAGTCTCAAGTATGTCTTTTCAAGATTGAGGCAAGAGAATCTTTAAATTCTTAAAGTAAGACTATTCAATTCCAGCTCTTCATCAGTGTCAGCATGAAATCGATTTTAACCTTTCAGAATTCTTTTTGTTTTGCCGTAGAAAAATTATTACCAGAGTAATATCCATGGTAATTTGAAAAGTGACACTTCAGTCTAGTGATTCATGCATCTATGACTAGGCACATCAGATTAGGCAAAATGAGACTTCATTCCATTAGTAGAGAAGGATTACAGACTCATTAACAACTCGGTGACAGACAGACTCGACCACAAGACTAAACTTGAAATAGACAAAACACACAACAGACTCAACTGGACTTGACCCGGTCTCAAATGTAGTGTCTTTGTGACCCATTTATTCTTTTTATTTCTTCTTTTTTTTTTCTAAAGAGCATCTTCATTTGGTTTTCTAGCAAGAGTCCCAAACACCATCACTTCACCAGCACAGGTTCAACATTCACGGGCCTCAGCGAAGAGGATCATTCGAACGGATAGGTCAAGGGTTGGTCCAGACCGAGGTAGTGGATTGGATTAGAGTGCGGCGCATCATCTAAGAGATCCTGAATTGAGTGACGGAGCCTCTTACAGTTGTCGGTCTCATGGCCTTGGTCTTGGTGGTAATCACAATACTTGGATTCATTGTACCCAGGAGGTGGGTGATTAGGAGGCTTACTGGGCTCCAAAGGTACAAGGTGGCCCTTTTGAACAAGCTGATTGAGAGCGGAGGATAAGCTCATGTCAAGTGGTGTGAAGACTCTTTGGTTTCCTTTCTTGTGCCTCTTACTGCAGTCATTTTGGCTTGATGATGGGCTTAAGGCATTGACATCTAGGCTCTCTTGATCTTCACCAAAGGTATGGGGTCTCTTCTCCTTTTTCAGTGACCCAGCTCCATTGATCTTGCCTTCACAGATAGCATCCTCGATTCTAGTCCCAACCTCAAACAACTCTTCAAATGTTGAGATGGATTGGTAGAATAGTTTTTCATGGTATACCGGTTGCAGGTTCTTGACCAGCATACGTACTTGCTCTTTCTCAGCAGGCCTGTGGATCATTTGGGCTACTTTATTCCTCCATCTGCTCAAGAATGCAGCGAAGGACTCATTGAAATTCTGCCTGGTAGTTTCCAGATCTCGGATGGTGACATCAAGCTCTTGGTTGTAGGAGTAATGATCAATGAAAGTTCTAGCAACATCTTCCCAAACTCGGGTCTTGGAAGTTTCAAGGGTTAGGAACCAGGATAGTGCGGCTTTCTGGAGGGTTTGAGGGAACAGCATAGCTATGTGCTCATGGGTGCAGCCCATTGACTGGAAAATGCTCATACAAAACTTCACGTGGCTCTTCGGATTTCCAGTTCCATCAAAATGATCGATTTCAGGCATCTTGAAGTTCTCGGGTAGCCTCACCTTGTTGGGCTCAAACAATCCTTCCAGATCTAACATGTAATCGTCGACTCCCTTACTCTTCCTTAGTATGTTCTCAAGCTTGTCGACCTTGTCCATTTTCTCTTGGAGCTTTTTCTCATATACAGGCGGCGGGACCTCTTGAAACCGTTCTTCTTCCCCATTGTTCTCGGGAGGCGGTCCAAATCTAGGCGGTGGTGGTGGCATGAACCCTTGTGGTGGTGGGAACCTAGGTGGGTACTGTGGTTGCTGTTGTCGGAACTCTTCCATAAATTTCAGGACTTGAGTCAGCCGATCTGACTGTTGATTTATTAATTCAGTGACCTTGGCTTCCAAAGTTTCCTGATTCATGTTGAATTTTCTCGGCGGACTGATTCTAACCAAATGACTGCTCGAACTTCTGACCCAGGATGGGGATCTCAGTGGCTGATTTTGGGAATCTACAATGACCTATAGATTCGAGAGGAGTGTATCAGATTCTGATAGTGATGACTAGAGAGACAATGACAGTGAGGTTAAGGAAGATGGACTGACTTATGTACAGACTGACTGAGATAGTGTGCGCAGACTGATGAGAATGGTGCATGCACATGAGACAAGCATGCAGATGCAAGCCCTAATCTATATGATGCCCCTACTTCTAACAGATAGAAGTTAAACAAATAAGGTCCTAGCCATACAGAGTGTGCTAACCTTACTTTCCAGTATGATCACCAAGGGATAACAGGGAATTCCGGGATACTTTGGGAATTTCGGATAGAGTTTCTGGGAGAAACATGGGTTTGGAAGATTCGGAGAAATTTCTAGAAGTCATTTGAGTTTCTAGGAGAAAAAAGGATTTCTGGTTGATTTGGACTGAGCTTCTAGGAGAAACTGGTATTTTGGGTATTTCTGAGAAATATGGATAGAGTTTCCAGGGGAAACAAGTATATCTGGGCATTTCTGGGTGATTTGGACAGAGATGTTGGATTTTTGGAGAATCTGGGAGATTTGGGCAGAGCTTCTGGGAAAACAGGTACTTTGGATATTTCTAGGAAATTTGGATAGAGTTTCTAGGAGATAGGTCAGAGTTTTTGGGAGAAACTGGTATATCTGGGAAATCAGGGAGATTTAGACAGAGTTTTTTTTTTTTTTTGGGAAAAACTGGTTAATATGGTTATATCTGGGATATCTGGACAGAGTTTCTGGGAAAAATTGGTTAACATGGGTGTATTTGGGATATCTGGACAGAGTTTCTAGGAGAACTGGATAATATGGTTATATCTGGGATATCTGGACAGAGTTTCTAGGAGAAACTGGACAATATGGTTATATCTGGGATATCTGGACAGAGTTTCTGGGAGAAACAGGTTATGATGGTGATCATACTGTCTAGCTAGTTTTCATACTCCTATGTCCTAGGACCAACAAACAAGGCTTGCGATGTATATCTTTGTGAACATAGAGCAGACTTCCTTACCATGGTGCCTAGGCAGGTCACTCAATGTGGTCACATGTAAGTGATTGCCTTGGGGATCATAAGAAAGAAGTTCTGCCTCATGCCACATAAGCGTCTACACCGCGCAGGTAATCCCGTCAGGGCATACAACAGTTATATCACATTGTCCTATCTGAAAAGATAAATGAACAGTCCTATGAAAAGTTCTACAGGAATCTATATGCAAAGGCTGGGTTTAGTCAAAGAGGGTCCGTTGACGAGAGTTCCAATATACCGTCAGGGAGACAGTACGGAGGTTTTTACTCTTTTTGATATACCTTGGAAGGTACAGTATCAATGGTGACTTGTGCCCTGGCACAGCAAGACCTGAACAATGTCAGCGCCGCGTTTCAGACACAGTCGGAGGGGGGGGAATGCAAGAGTGCAATGCGGTGAACCAAACACAGTAAAAAGATGATTTTAAGGATGCTTCTTATGAGTCAAACCTCTGTATTATTTTGTTTTAAAATAAAAGTCCCCAGTGGAGTCGCCAGATTGTGGATACCGGGCTTCCACCGCTTTTTGTTTTGTTTTTGAAACTTGTTTGACTCTTGAATCAAAGAAAGAGAAAAGGTATGTTGAAAACAGATATAGAGTCGCCACTTGGTCTTTAAGGAACCAAGAAACCTAATTTTGACTCACCCAAATGGATAAAGGGCACCGGCCCTTCATAACCAAAGAACTTGGTTCGGGGTTTTGGTACGAGAGAGGAAGGAGCCTTTGTCGCGACTAAAACACCCTCAACTCGCCCCATCTTTCGACGGGCCTCAATTAGCATCCAAATAATCATCTTATACTATGTATGGTTCGGCAATTAATACTATGATAGTATATTACATTACATAAGAAACTTGAAAATGGAAGATCTAAAGATAAAATATCATTCATAAGATCTAAATCAAATATCATGTAATGTAAAGTGAAAGATCACACAAATAAACCTAGGAAAAATCGTCTAATCACGCATCAAGTAATTAAGTTTCCTTAATCTAAAGGGGACATGAATCGTTATTGAAACGAATAAACAAAGAAATCAAAATATGCTTAGCAAGCTAGTATGGTGCATGTTATTCTTTGATAAGAGAAGACCTCTCAATCCCCGGGACGGATGAGAAAGGATGATTAGATCAAGGGGAAGCATGGACGGGTGATCGAGTTCATTCCTTATAATCTCCTTAGATTAAGAGTTACAAAAACCCCAAATCTTTGCATGGATGCAATGTATGTATCTAGAATGTGCCAAGGTTGTAGTGTGCTTTGTGTTTATGGATTCCTAGAATGACTTAGAAGTCTAAAATGTGTATGAATGGATGGATGAAATCAATATGGGATATGTACAAATGTAGTATGAACTACTTCCTAAGATATGAACTAATTTGGAATGCATATGAGCATCAAATCAAAGAATGAAAGTTGAAATGTACTTGCTGTGAATAGTGGACAGAACAGTAGCATGATCTTTTGGAATTTGAAAAGAGGGGTTAGGAATGTTTTCAATGCATGATTTTTTATGGAGATGTTCCTTATTGTGTCTAGAACACAACCCAAAAGGCCAATCTTGAATATCTATCACATATTGGGAGAAATCATATAAACAACACAAGTCACTCAGAAACAGAGTCCGTACTGTCGACTGAAATGTTAGAAAATATTAGAAAATGAAAAAGAATGATCTAAGGGCCCATTTTATACAGAAAGTTCCCTAAGACATTGAAATTTAAGGGAAAAATAAGTTAGGACCACCCCGTTTGGAAAAGTATTCTGTAAAAGAGGTTGGAAGTGGACCTAGCTGCTGTGACAGCAAAATCAGAATGTTTGGAAGGAATATTGGGATCCAAATGGACCATTTCCAAGTACTTCCAAGTCAAACCAAAAATCATGGGTGTTCTCCAATGAGTTAGGAAGACTTTCCAAGTGGCCTTGCATCCATATGTTGAGTATTGAGTTCTAGAGAAATCTTTGAACTCAACTCACTCACTGTTTTGACTCATTATTTTGAAGATTTTGGAGAAAACAAAGTTTTGTTTCTTGAAACCAAATGAGAGGGATTGAGAGGGGTTTTGAAATAGATGTTTTGAAAGCACATTTTCAATACTCAATAAGGATTATAGCCACTTAAAATGTCAACATTAAACTCATCATCAAGAACCTCCAAGATTGTTGGAGAGATTTATTTTTATTTTTGAACATAACTTCAATACATTTCAAGAATACCTTGGAAGTATTGAGGTTATGATCATCATCTATCAAACATGTTTTTGAGGTCAAGAGCTACTATCCATAAGGATTCACTCACCCCAAACTTCATGTCATCACTTAGATGATGATGAACTAGTAAGTAAATAAAGAAAAGAAAAAGAAATGAGATAAGGAGAGATGAACATATATATAATCAAAGCAAGTAAATAGCAATCAATAGATGATAATCAATGTGATTTTGGACTTGTAGCTTGGTGTTTCACTCATAGATTTTGACATTTGGACATGGAAGTAGCTTCCTATCTCATGAATGCTCAAGAATGAGGGTTGGAGTGGACTTTGAATGTGAAGTATATAGAAGGATGATGGAAGAAAACAAGAATAAAACTCACTTTCTTATGGAAAATCAATGGGAGAAGCTCCCTTTCTCTCTTCTAAACCTATCTCTATCTCTCTTCTTCTCTACAACTTTTCAAGCTTTGCACTTGGCCCCCCCAAAATGAAGAGCAATGGGGGGTTTAAATAGGCCAATTTGGGATGGTTTTGGGGTTTTAGAAGTACTCCCATTGGTCCCACACAACTATGAACATAAAACTATGTCGTTTTGGCTTTCAATTAATCAAATTGGACCCCCAAAAAAATTACAAAAATGGACTCTGCGAGGGATGAGTGCCGCGGCGGCACTGGGCCAGTGCCGCGGCAGCACTGCTCCTCAGACGCCCAGAAATTTACGTTTAGGCCCCCAGAGGTTTCGGTATTCGCGAAAAGGCCCTATTTTGTCCGAAATTCACAGAAAATGCATACGAACTCCAAATTGAGGTTGTGATATACCGTTGGAAAGGTAATGGAGTCTACTTTACATAAAAAATAGTTTGGGGATAGGTCACTTTGAAAAGTGTTGCGGTATTCGCGATAAAAGCTGATTTGATCGCCTTTTTCACCTTCGGAAATTCAAAATAAATTCGTTTTAAATCCAGGAATTATGTGCGATATACCGTTGGAAAGCTATTGACCTCTAGTATTCATAAAAAATATTTGAAAATTGTTTCGGTGCCCCGATTCCAAAGTCAAATCTTGGTCAAACTGGTCAAACCTGGGATTCCCGGGAAGTTCTGAGAACCTCCGGGAGCTCCCAGGAGCCGACGTTTTCGCGCGATTCTCTTTTAAAACTCATTTTAATACTTTTCTAATAATTCCGGTGAATTCGGACGATTTCGGTCAAACTTGGTCAAACTTGGTCAAACCCTGGTCAAACCTTGGTCAAACCGGTCAACGGGGACTTTCGGGGAACTTCCGGGACTTCCGGGGGTCTCTGGGAGCTGACGATTTCATCCAGTTTTACTTAAAAACTCATTTTATTATTTTTCTTACGACATAGCATGTTTTCAGAACTTTGGGACCAAATCTGGGAGTCTTCGGGCTTTCAGGGGTATTTTGGTCATTCTGAGCATTCTGAGAGATAGAGCTGACTTCCAAGAGTCCTTTTGAGTCTTTTACGATCATTGTGAACCACCAAGCTATGGGTCTCCTAAATCTGATAGCCGAAAAAATGGGGTGTCTACAGTTTGCCCCTCTTTGGCAGGAACTTGCGAGGCAACGCATGTCGCAAGCGAGTGCCAAAGTTTTGAAGAGACAGGACTTTTTGGAGGCTATAGATTTAGGATAAAAATGTTGCAAAAGATGCAATGATGAAAAAAAGATGCTGAGGTCAGTGCTGGTCGTGCTCTGCGTGAGCTGCCTACGTATCCCAAGGGGAATCAGACCAGGACGTAGTTCAGGGCACAAAGGAACAAATCACACATGCACAACAAGACATGCGGATGCTATGCTATGAGGATGATATGCAATGCATGGATGTGATATGAATTGTGTCATGGGTCCTATCATGCCTAGTGTTATGACCCTAGTATGAGCAGGTGTTGTGGGGTGTGCCACTCCGAGTGGGCTGGTGTTGTGTTAGTATTTGTGACTGTGATGTGGTGGATGACTCGGATAAGGACACCAAGGCTTAGGAGGCTCAGGGTCTGGGGGCAAAACTTTTGAAACTTGGGAAGTGCGTTTTGCAAACGAGTGAGGCAGATCAGATGTGCTTTGTTTAGCAGACGACAGCCAAAGGTGACCGAGGGATTTTGTGATAAAAATGGACAGATGAGAAAGCTCATGATGATCAGTGGACACGGATCCTTGAATTGTGAATAGATAGGGCTTGCCCTGGGAATCAGGGTGATTTGACTGTGGATGATGTTTTCAATCGTTGGCAGATCCTTATGATGACAAGCCGGAGAATCGGTCCGGACTTCTGTTATCTTCTACAGGGGATGGTAGGGGACTCTCTGAGAATCTCTCTTCTTGATCGGGAACCAGGATCCATCTCTGAATCTCTCACGGTTGATCAAATATTTCGGCGCTCAATCCAAGAGGGCCGGTCGGGGTCTCCGGGAGCTGAAGGATAACATACTCTACTAGGAAGAAGGAAATACGTCCGTTAAATGGGAGTGAAAGTATCATTCTTATTTGTGACAGAGATGATTTGCGGTGGTTTGACACTGATGGAGGGTGATAATCAATAGCAACTTATGGACTTATATTGCATGAATGAAGGAGGATGACCAACAGCCACTTATGGACTTATGTTGCTAGGAGAAAGGAAGATCATCAACAGCCATTCGTGGACTTATGTTGCATGAAGAAAGAGAGATCAATAGCCACTCATGGACTTATGTTGCTAGGAGAAAAGAAGATCATCAACAGCCACTCACGGACTTATGTTGCATGAACGAAGAAAGATGATGGATCAACAGCCACTCATGGACTTATGTTGCTAGGAGAAATGAAGATCATCAACAGCCACTCATGGACTTATGTTGCATGAACGAGGAAAGATGATGAATCAACAGCCACTCATGGACTTATGTTGCATGAACGAGGAAAGATGATGAATCAACAGCCACTCATGGACTTATGTTGCTAAGAGAAATGAAGATCATCAACAACCACTCATGGACTTATGTTGCATGAACGAAGAAAGATGATGGTCAACAGCCACTCATGGACTTATGTTGCACAGATGAAAGAAGATCATCAACAGCCACTCATGGACTTATGTTGCATGAACGAGGAAAGATGATGAATCAACAGCCACTCATGGACTTATGTTGCTAGGAGAAATGAAGATCATCAACAGCCACTCATGGACTTATGTTGCATGAACGAAGAAAGATGATGGTCAACAGCCACTCATGGACTTATGTTGCACAGATCAAAGAAGATCATCAACAGCCACTCATGGACTTATGTTGCATGAACGAGGAAAGATGATGAATCAACAGCCACTCATGGACTTATGTTGCTAGGAGAAATGAAGATCATCAACAGCCACTCATGGACTTATGTTGCATGAACGAAGAAAGATGATGGTCAACTTTCGACGGTGTGGAAAGGGATGAAATTTTCCCCAAGTTTGGACGCTTCTCATGCTGACGCCTTGACCGGTGTAGTAATGGTGTTTGGTACTCCTGCTTGTATTGGCATGCTCTTTATAACTTGATTTGAAAAATTTATTAGTCGCTATTGACTTACACATTTGAGACTACAACAGACTCAAAAACTTGACAGACATTGACGCACGAGGACGACACATTTGACACCAAAATGAAACAAGGTCGACTTGCCAAAACTTAATGTGCTTTTGTCATAAATGATGTACCATTTCTCTTTTGTGTTTACTTCTCTCCTTAACGTGGCATCACTTTGATGGTGAATCTTATTTTTGAAAATTCCTCCCTGCTGATCTAATCAATTTCTTTGCTTCTCTCAAGATGTGCTTTGAATTAGTGCCTTAGCTTATGGAATGAAAGACGCTCCATTTCCATCTATTCAAGACAATGTTCTTGAAGGCTTACCATTGGTGTATATGGATCAGGTGGCAAACGAAGTTTGCCCCTAGTTTGAAGGGCATGAAGTGGGATTGGTAGGCAAACGAGGCAAATGACCGAAGTTTGCCCCTAGTTTGGAGGAAGGTTCATTGGAGGTTTTGGGCAAACGAGGTAGGTGACCGAAGTTTGCCCCTTGTGTGAAGGGTAAATAGTAAAAGTCAGGAAAACGAGGCGGGTAGCCGAAGTTTGCCCCTAGTGTGGAAGGTGATTTTCTGGCTTGAGGCATGGACCGTGACTTTAATCTCTCAAATGCTCATAACTTTTGCCTAGGCACCAGTGAGGTGACTTAGCAAGCTCTTTTCTCTCTTTTGTTATCGCTCACCTTGGATTTAACTCTAATTTTTGCCTAGGCATCCTTTCGGATTTTCGACCTAGCGAGCCATCCTTCTTTTTTTCTTTTTTTTGAAAGTCTGCCTACGTACCCCCAAGTGGGGATCAGGTCCAACGTAGTTCGAGCATGGTTGGGAAGAAGCGGGTTGATTTTTGGGTAGGTGGGGTGACCGAACCGATGCGGTTGCCTACGTATCCCCGAGTGGGAATCAGGTCGAGCGTAGTTCAAGGCAAGGCTTGAAGGAAATTGGTTTGATTATGATGGTGTTGACCGAACCGATGTGGTTGCCTACGTATCCCCGAGTGGGAATCAGGTCGAGCGTAGTTCAAGGCAAGGCTTGAAATAAGGGGTTTGAGGTATGAGGGTTTTTCAAACCAATCGTCAAAGAAGTTCAAACTTGAGCCACTTGTGGTAGCTTTGAATAAAAAAGATTCAGTTTCAATCTCCCTTTCTTTTCTTTTTCTTTTTCTTTTTCTTTTGTTTTGAGGATTGATCCTTTTCACTTTTGCCTAGCCAGTCAATTTTTGCTTTTCATGTAGTTGATTCTTGCAAGATCCTTCAATCGCAATCTCAGAATTCCAGAATGTGCATGTCAGCTCTCGGAATTTATTTGTGGTCATTCCGTGCCTTTTGAAATGTGATCTTGGCACGTTCTTAAGATGTATCTTGAAGCGTATGATTCCCTTATTTGTTTCATCAAAATTTTCTTCAACCTTTTGACTAGCTAGGGTCAGATTTTGGAAATCAACACCTTTTTAGCTCTCACTTTTGCCTAGGTGCCCTTTCGGGTTTTCAACCTAGCGAGCTCTTTTTTGTTCTTTTTCTTTGTTTTTTTTTTTTTGAAAGTGGAGATGAAACTCACTAAAATGTTTGGCTACCATCAAGGACCAAGTCCGCACAGGTTCGCATGGCTATCAATTGGGTTGGGCCCAAGGCTTTAAAATGGTAGGAATGGTGGAAAGGGTGTTGGGCAAGCACAAATCAGTCTCAAGTATGTCTTTTCAAGATTGAGGCAAGAGAATCTTTAAATTCTTAAAGTAAGACTATTCAATTCCAGCTCTTCATCAGTGTCAGCATGAAATCGATTTTAACCTTTCAGAATTCTTTTTGTTTTGCCGTAGAAAAATTATTACCAGAGTAATATCCATGGTAATTTGAAAAGTGACACTTCAGTCTAGTGATTCATGCATCTATGACTAGGCACATCAGATTAGGCAAAATGAGACTTCATTCCATTAGTAGAGAAGGATTACAGACTCATTAACAACTCGGTGACAGACAGACTCGACCACAAGACTAAACTTGAAATAGACAAAACACACAACAGACTCAACTGGACTTGACCCGGTCTCAAATGTAGTGTCTTTGTGACCCATTTATTCTTTTTATTTCTTCTTTTTTTTTTCTAAAGAGCATCTTCATTTGGTTTTCTAGCAAGAGTCCTAAACACCATCACTTCACCAGCACAGGTTCAACATTCACGGGCCTCAGCGAAGAGGATCATTCGAACGGATAGGTCAAGGGTTGGTCCAGACCGAGGTAGTGGATTGGATTAGAGTGCGGCGCATCATCTAAGAGATCCTGAATTGAGTGACGGAGCCTCTTACAGTTGTCGGTCTCATGGCCTTGGTCTTGGTGGTAATCACAATACTTGGATTCATTGTACCCAGGAGGTGGGTGATTAGGAGGCTTACTGGGCTCCAAAGGTACAAGGTGGCCCTTTTGAACAAGCTGATTGAGAGCGGAGGATAAGCTCATGTCAAGTGGTGTGAAGACTCTTTGGTTTCCTTTCTTGTGCCTCTTACTGCAGTCATTTTGGCTTGATGATGGGCTTAAGGCATTGACATCTAGGCTCTCTTGATCTTCACCAAAGGTATGGGGTCTCTTCTCCTTTTTCAGTGACCCAGCTCCATTGATCTTGCCTTCACAGATAGCATCCTCGATTCTAGTCCCAACCTCAAACAACTCTTCAAATGTTGAGATGGATTGGTAGAATAGTTTTTCATGGTATACCGGTTGCAGGTTCTTGACCAGCATACGTACTTGCTCTTTCTCAGCAGGCCTGTGGATCATTTGGGCTACTTTATTCCTCCATCTGCTCAAGAATGCAGCGAAGGACTCATTGAAATTCTGCCTGGTAGTTTCCAGATCTCGGATGGTGACATCAAGCTCTTGGTTGTAGGAGTAATGATCAATGAAAGTTCTAGCAACATCTTCCCAAACTCGGGTCTTGGAAGTTTCAAGGGTTAGGAACCAGGATAGTGCGGCTTTCTGGAGGGTTTGAGGGAACAGCATAGCTATGTGCTCATGGGTGCAGCCCATTGACTGGAAAATGCTCATACAAAACTTCACGTGGCTCTTCGGATTTCCAGTTCCATCAAAATGATCGATTTCAGGCATCTTGAAGTTCTCGGGTAGCCTCACCTTGTTGGGCTCAAACAATCCTTCCAGATCTAACATGTAATCGTCGACTCCCTTACTCTTCCTTAGTATGTTCTCAAGCTTGTCGACCTTGTCCATTTTCTCTTGGAGCTTTTTCTCATATACAGGCGGCGGGACCTCTTGAAACCGTTCTTCTTCCCCATTGTTCTCGGGAGGCGGTCCAAATCTAGGCGGTGGTGGTGGCATGAACCCTTGTGGTGGTGGGAACCTAGGTGGGTACTGTGGTTGCTGTTGTCGGAACTCTTCCATAAATTTCAGGACTTGAGTCAGCCGATCTGACTGTTGATTTATTAATTCAGTGACCTTGGCTTCCAAAGTTTCCTGATTCATGTTGAATTTTCTCGGCTGACTGATTCTAACCAAATGACTGCTCGAACTTCTGACCCAGGATGGGGATCTCAGTGGCTGATTTTGGGAATCTACAATGACCTATAGATTCGAGAGGAGTGTATCAGATTCTGATAGTGATGACTAGAGAGACAATGACAGTGAGGTTAAGGAAGATGGACTGACTTATGTACAGACTGACTGAGATAGTGTGCGCAGACTGATGAGAATGGTGCATGCACATGAGACAAGCATGCAGATGCAAGCCCTAATCTATATGATGCCCCTACTTCTAACAGATAGAAGTTAAACAAATAAGGTCCTAGCCATACAGAGTGTGCTAACCTTACTTTCCAGTATGATCACCAAGGGATAACAGGGAATTCCGGGATACTTTGGGAATTTCGGATAGAGTTTCTGGGAGAAACATGGGTTTGGAAGATTCGGAGAAATTTCTAGAAGTCATTTGAGTTTCTAGGAGAAAAAAGGATTTCTGGTTGATTTGGACTGAGCTTCTAGGAGAAACTGGTATTTTGGGTATTTCTGAGAAATATGGATAGAGTTTCCAGGGGAAACAAGTATATCTGGGCATTTCTGGGTGATTTGGACAGAGATGTTGGATTTTTGGAGAATCTGGGAGATTTGGGCAGAGCTTCTGGGAAAACAGGTACTTTGGATATTTCTAGGAAATTTGGATAGAGTTTCTAGGAGATAGGTCAGAGTTTTTGGGAGAAACTGGTATATCTGGGAAATCAGGGAGATTTAGACAGAGTTTTTTTTTTTTTTGGGAAAAACTGGTTAATATGGTTATATCTGGGATATCTGGACAGAGTTTCTGGGAAAAATTGGTTAACATGGGTGTATTTGGGATATCTGGACAGAGTTTCTAGGAGAACTGGATAATATGGTTATATCTGGGATATCTGGACAGAGTTTCTAGGAGAAACTGGACAATATGGTTATATCTGGGATATCTGGACAGAGTTTCTGGGAGAAACAGGTTATGATGGTGATCATACTGTCTAGCTAGTTTTCATACTCCTATGTCCTAGGACCAACAAACAAGGCTTGCGATGTATATCTTTGTGAACATAGAGCAGACTTCCTTACCATGGTGCCTAGGCAGGTCACTCAATGTGGTCACATGTAAGTGATTGCCTTGGGGATCATAAGAAAGAAGTTCTGCCTCATGCCACATAAGCGTCTACACCGCGCAGGTAATCCCGTCAGGGCATACAACAGTTATATCACATTGTCCTATCTGAAAAGATAAATGAACAGTCCTATGAAAAGTTCTACAGGAATCTATATGCAAAGGCTGGGTTTAGTCAAAGAGGGTCCGTTGACGAGAGTTCCAATATACCGTCAGGGAGACAGTACGGAGGTTTTTACTCTTTTTGATATACCTTGGAAGGTACAGTATCAATGGTGACTTGTGCCCTGGCACAGCAAGACCTGAACAATGTCAGCGCCGCGTTTCAGACACAGTCGGAGGGGGGGGAATGCAAGAGTGCAATGCGGTGAACCAAACACAGTAAAAAGATGATTTTAAGGATGCTTCTTATGAGTCAAACCTCTGTATTATTTTGTTTTAAAATAAAAGTCCCCAGTGGAGTCGCCAGATTGTGGATACCGGGCTTCCACCGCTTTTTGTTTTGTTTTTGAAACTTGTTTGACTCTTGAATCAAAGAAAGAGAAAAGGTATGTTGAAAACAGATATAGAGTCGCCACTTGGTCTTTAAGGAACCAAGAAACCTAATTTTGACTCACCCAAATGGATAAAGGGCACCGGCCCTTCATAACCAAAGAACTTGGTTCGGGGTTTTGGTACGAGAGAGGAAGGAACCTTTGTCGCGACTAAAACACCCTCAACTCGCCCCATCTTTCGACGGGCCTCAATTAGCATCCAAATAATCATCTTATACTATGTATGGTTCGGCAATTAATACTATGATAGTATATTACATTACATAAGAAACTTGAAAATGGAAGATCTAAAGATAAAATATCATTCATAAGATCTAAATCAAATATCATGTAATGTAAAGTGAAAGATCACACAAATAAACCTAGGAAAAATCGTCTAATCACGCATCAAGTAATTAAGTTTCCTTAATCTAAAGGGGACATGAATCGTTATTGAAACGAATAAACAAAGAAATCAAAATATGCTTAGCAAGCTAGTATGGTGCATGTTATTCTTTGATAAGAGAAGACCTCTCAATCCCCGGGACGGATGAGAAAGGATGATTAGATCAAGGGGAAGCATGGACGGGTGATCGAGTTCATTCCTTATAATCTCCTTAGATTAAGAGTTACAAAAACCCCAAATCTTTGCATGGATGCAATGTATGTATCTAGAATGTGCCAAGGTTGTAGTGTGCTTTGTGTTTATGGATTCCTAGAATGACTTAGAAGTCTAAAATGTGTATGAATGGATGGATGAAATCAATATGGGATATGTACAAATGTAGTATGAACTACTTCCTAAGATATGAACTAATTTGGAATGCATATGAGCATCAAATCAAAGAATGAAAGTTGAAATGTACTTGCTGTGAATAGTGGACAGAACAGTAGCATGATCTTTTGGAATTTGAAAAGAGGGGTTAGGAATGTTTTCAATGCATGATTTTTTATGGAGATGTTCCTTATTGTGTCTAGAACACAACCCAAAAGGCCAATCTTGAATATCTATCACATATTGGGAGAAATCATATAAACAAAACAGGTCACTCAGAAACAGAGTCCGTACTGTCGACTGAAATGTTAGAAAATATTAGAAAATGAAAAAGAATGATCTAAGGGCCCATTTTATACAGAAAGTTCCCTAAGACATTGAAATTTAAGGGAAAAATAAGTTAGGACCACCCCTTTTGGAAAAGTATTCTGTAAAAGAGGTTGGAAGTGGACCTAGCTGCTGTGACAGCAAAATCAGAATGTTTGGAAGGAATATTGGGATCCAAATGGACCATTTCCAAGTACTTCCAAGTCAAACCAAAAATCATGGGTGTTCTCCAATGAGTTAGGAAGACTTTCCAAGTGGCCTTGCATCCATATGTTGAGTATTGAGTTCTAGAGAAATCTTTGAACTCAACTCACTCACTGTTTTGACTCATTATTTTGAAGATTTTGGAGAAAACAAAGTTTTGTTTCTTGAAACCAAATGAGAGGGATTGAGAGGGGTTTTGAAATAGATGTTTTGAAAGCACATTTTCAATACTCAATAAGGATTATAGCCACTTAAAATGTCAACATTAAACTCATCATCAAGAACCTCCAAGATTGTTGGAGAGATTTATTTTTATTTTTGAACATAACTTCAATACATTTCAAGAATACCTTGGAAGTATTGAGGTTATGATCATCATCTATCAAACATGTTTTTGAGGTCAAGAGCTACTATCCATAAGGATTCACTCACCCCAAACTTCATGTCATCACTTAGATGATGATGAACTAGTAAGTAAATAAAGAAAAGAAAAAGAAATGAGATAAGGAGAGATGAACATATATATAATCAAAGCAAGTAAATAGCAATCAATAGATGATAATCAATGTGATTTTGGACTTGTAGCTTGGTGTTTCACTCATAGATTTTGACATTTGGACATGGAAGTAGCTTCCTATCTCATGAATGCTCAAGAATGAGGGTTGGAGTGGACTTTGAATGTGAAGTATATAGAAGGATGATGGAAGAAAACAAGAATAAAACTCACTTTCTTATGGAAAATCAATGGGAGAAGCTCCCTTTCTCTCTTCTAAACCTATCTCTATCTCTCTTCTTCTCTACAACTTTTCAAGCTTTGCACTTGGCCCCCCCAAAATGAAGAGCAATGGGGGGTTTAAATAGGCCAATTTGGGGTGGTTTTGGGGTTTTAGAAGTACTCCCATTGGTCCCACACAACTGTGAACATAAAACTATGTCGTTTTGGCTTTCAATTAATCAAATTGGACCCCCAAAAAAATTACAAAAATGGACTCTGCGAGGGATGAGTGCCGCGGCGGCACTGGGCCAGTGCCGCGGCAGCACTGCTCCTCAGACGCCCAGAAATTTACGTTTAGGCCCCCAGAGGTTTCGGTATTCGCGAAAAGGCCCTATTTTGTCCGAAATTCACAGAAAATGCATACGAACTCCAAATTGAGGTTGTGATATACCGTTGGAAAGGTAATGGAGTCTACTTTACATAAAAAATAGTTCGGGGATAGGTCACTTTGAAAAGTGTTGCGGTATTCGCGATAAAAGCTGATTTGATCGCCTTTTTTACCTTCGGAAATTCAAAATAAATTCGTTTTAAATCCAGGAATTATGTGCGATTTACCGTTGGAAAGCTATTGACCTCTAGTATTCATAAAAAATATTTGAAAATTGTTTCGGTGCCCCGATTCCAAAGTCAAATCTTGGTCAAACTGGTCAAACCTGGGATTCCCGGGAAGTTCTGAGAACCTCCGGGAGCTCCCAGGAGCCGACGTTTTCGCGCGATTCTCTTTTAAAACTCATTTTAATACTTTTCTAATAATTCCGGTGAATTCGGACGATTTCGGTCAAACTTGGTCAAACCTGGTCAAACCCTGGTCAAACCTTGGTCAAACCGGTCAACGGGGACTTTCGGGGAACTTCCGGGACTTCCGGGGGTCTCTGGGAGCTGACGATTTCATCCAGTTTTACTTAAAAACTCATTTTATTATTTTTCTTACGACATAGCATGTTTTCAGAACTTTGGGACCAAATCTGGGAGTCTTCGGGCTTTCAGGGGTATTTTGGTCATTCTGAGCATTCTGAGAGATAGAGCTGACTTCCAAGAGTCCTTTTGAGTCTTTTACGATCATTGTGAACCACCAAGCTATGGGTCTCCTAAATCTGATAGCCGAAAAAATGGGGTGTCTACACCGACTACCTGAATATGATTACGAATGTTGAAGGTAGAGGGATATTAGTACAACATACAAGTCTATTTATCGCTTCGAATATGTTCTTTTGCGTTGGAGTTCAGTTATCGTTTTATAGTGGAGTAAACGTTAACTGACCAGTTAGTTAGTTTGCTGATCAAAGAGTTTGGTCACAGTAATTAACAAACTGGTCTGAGCCAACAATAGAGAGCCTAGGAGGTTCCACTCTTAGCTCCGCCAGGATACTTGGAATGACACATGAGGAAGTTGTCAAGACAAGTTTGATCGATTGAAGTATGTTCGTTCGATTGAAGTCTTGGCACTCTCGATCGATCGAGAATGGTTCGATCGATCGAAGGATCGATCGAAGGTTCGATCGATCAAAAATCTTCGATCGCTCGAAGTGTGGATCGGTTCTGGAAATCTATAAATAGGGCAGATGCGTTCTGGAAAAGGAGTTTGTCGTTTTAGAACATCAGAAGCTACATAAACTATTTTTAGAGCCCCAAACCTTCTTTTTCCTCTCTATTAGAGATCCCACCATCTCTAGTCTCTCCGGCAAGCATCCGCAGGAGACATAAGGGTGAAGACAACCTAGTGGAGGCTGTTGCATCACCAAGGAAGAAGAAGAAAATCAGAGTTGGGTTCAAGACACTAAGGTATAACTCTTGTCCCCTCTTGTGCGCATCTATGGAATTAACGAGTAGTAGATCCTGGGCTACCATTAAATTTTTATATCTTGACTTTTCCGCTGCGCGTTTAAACTTTTAACTTAAACTGGTTTTTCCATCAATTGGCATCAGAGCAACGCTTGTTTGGATCTATAGATGCGTTTTTGGAGCACTATTTTGATTGGCATGTTGATTTTAGAACTATTTTTTGAAACTGCATCGTCACAGATCTGTTTTTGCAGTGTCATCACAGCAGAGTACAAATCTGTGATTACATAGGATATAAGGCGGGTTCGATCGATCGAACATGTTTCAATCGATCGAACATTCTCTGTACTCATGCGATCGAACAGGTTTCGATCGATCGAAACCTTCTAGTGTTTGATCGATCGAATAGAGTTAGATCGATCGAGACAGATTCTTTGTCAGGTTCTCTGTTTCACATTTTAAAGTGTTTTTGAAATTAAATACTTTAATTTTAAAATATTCTGTAAAATTTTCAAATCATTATGTGAAACAGACTGTTCAAGCGATTGAACAGTGTTCAATCGATCGAAGGTTCGAGTGATCGAATTGTCTTTGATCGATCGAACTGTGACAGACAAGTAAGATGCTGTTTTAAGATCTGAGTCAGTATGTAAAGAGTTTATATAATGTGTGAATCAATTAAGGGTTCCAATAGTTACATATATTTGTTATGTATGTATGGATGCATGTACGACTAACCCTTTTACAGCTAGTTTAGTCACTATCTCCCATGGCACCAAGACTTTTAAATTTTGTATTTATATTGTTTGAGATTGGTGCATGTTGTAATTTAAGTTTGGTTTGGTTTTAAGGCATATGTAAAGGGTGCTGCGACTTCAATCCTACAAAAAGGAAAGTCGCACTGGTTTCCCTAGCCTTTTATTTTGTTGTTGCTATTTCTATTTCTAGATAAATTGTAAGCTTCGAAAGAAGCATAGGACAAATGTAATAGAATTAGAAAATCCATGAAGATGGAGCAAGGAGCCGTTGTCCATGAAGATGGAGCTGGAGGCGATCAAACCAAAAGGAGGTTCTATGGAGATAGAGCCATGGGAGATAGAGGCATTGTTTGGATGTCTTTATTTTCAATTTTAGTTTTTTGTTTTATGTGCTTGGTTTGTGATTGGCATTTAATTATATTGTTACTACTTGCATGCACGTAAAACAAGTTTTCTAAAATAAAATTCAAAAACCATTTCAACGCATTAGTAAACATTGAATGTTTATGGGTAATGTGTGGAAACATTTTTAAAAGCAAAATCCTTAATTTCTAAATCTAGTGGGAGAGGGTCTTATAAATAAACACCCACGATCTTCCATTAACGGTTCACTGTAAGATGAGTGGTGCATTCTGTGTCACCTCGTCAGGGGTGATCATTCCATACGGAGGGTGCATTACTCATTGGTTACTAGATGTGAACTTCCTTTGATAGAATCAATCAGACGTGTTAGAGGGTGACCACCACACGGAGGCGCTACTTGAGATGGTTGTGATTGGATCCTAATTAATGGTACACACTAGCTAAACTATGGATAAGGGATCCCACACGGGGCATTATTTAGAAATTTAGAGATCAAAAAGGATCGGGAGTCATAACTTGTTTTGCAAGAGTTGCATAGCGGACAAGTCATGATTAATCGAAAGATCGAACATTGACCACCACACGGAGGCTTTATTCTTTCACTTCGATATTCCGGCGACTTTGTTTTAAAATAAGAGTTTTAAGGATTCTTTTATTTCAAACTGTCAAATCTGATATTCATAATTATTTTGTCTTTTGATTTTTACAGTAAATCATAATGTCTGGATTTACATTTAGTCCACTTGCCACCATACTCACTCAAAACAAGTTAACTGGAAATAACTACACTGAATGGAAACGAAACCTTGACATTGTATTAACTCCAGAGGATCACATATATGTCCTCACCACCCCATGCCCCGAAGAACCCGCGACAAATGCTTCGGCAGCTGCCAGACGCGAGTTCGACAAATGGAAGAAGTCGAATGGAATGGCTCGTTGCTATATTCTGGCCTCAATGGCTGGTGTGTTGCAACACCAATTCCAATCGAATGATTCTACCAGTGACATTATCACATCCCTAAAAAAGATGTTCGGGGAGCATGGCAGGCCTGCTAGACAGGTAGCCATGCAAAAGATAATGAGTGCAAAGATGTTGGAAGGGACTCCAGTCAAGGAATATGTTTTAAAAATGATTGGTTATTTAAACGAGCTAGAGACCCTAGGTGCCAACATCGATGCACAGACCCAAGTTGATATGATCCTCAATTCACTGTCGCCTTCATTCGCTTAATTTAAACTTAACTATAATATGAATCAAATGAATTTTTTAATGAGCGAATTGATGAGTTCTCTTTTGGCAACGGAAGGGGTGATCAAACCTGGGGTCAACGTCTTGAACGTTGAGAAAAGCGCTTCCTCTTCCCGATCTACACCGAAAGGAAAGAAAGGGAAGAAGAAGGCTGGCACTGGTGGTCCAAGTGTTGGACCGGTCCCTAAGATTGCAAAATCTAAGGGAAAAGGTAAGGTGGGTGGCCAAGGCAAAGGAAAGTGTTTCCAATGCGGTGAGAAGGGCCACTGGAAGAGGAACTGTCCAGAATTCTTAGCTACAAGAGTTCAAGGTATGATTGAATCACATGTGATTGAAGTAAGTTTTATTACGGATACTTCAAACACTTGGTGCATTGATTCTGGTGCGACTAACCATATCTGTAATTCATTGCAGGGGTTCAGATCAACCAGGAGGTGCAGTGATGGGGAAATCATAGTTACTCTAGGTTCTAGTGCAACCGTTTCTGCGGTTACTATAGGAGTCGTAGTTTTAGAATTTATAGACAATAAAGTTTTGATTTTATGAGATGTACTTTACGTCTCTTCAATGAGACGTAATTTAATTTCAGTTTCTAATTTATCGAATAATGGTTATTCTTTTCATTTTAGAATTGAAGTTGTTATTAAAAGAAATAGTTCTTTTATATGTTCTGGTGTTAAATCAAATGGTTTGTATGTGATCACTCCCAATATTTCTAAAGACTCTTGCTTGGAACTTAATAACTCAATGGTAACTATACCATCTATAAGAAAAGAACCTTCCACTAATCCAACAAGGCTTTGGCATATGAGGCTTGGCCATATCAGTCTAAATAGGATTGGCAGACTAGTCAAAGAAGTGGTCTTAGGCGATTTGGTTCTCGAACCAATGGAAGTCTGTGAGTCTTGTTTAGAGGGTAAGATGACTAAAAGGCCCTTTCCCGCAAAGGGCAATAGAACCAATGCATTGTTGGAATTAGTTCATACTGATGTGTGTGAACCAATAAATATTAGAGTAAGGGGTGGTTATGAGTATTTCATAACATTTACCGATGTCCACTCTGGGTATGGATATGTGAACCTAATGCAGCACAAGTCTGAAGCCTTTGAAAAGTTCAAAGAGTTTAGGGCAGAAGTGGAGAAGCAATTGGGCTCACATATCAAGGCCATTCAATCTGATCGAGGTGGCGAGTACTAATTTTGTAATCAATGGTTCTGGAATATGAATTGAATTTACTAATTTTGATTTCAATAATATGAGGTTAGAGTACTTCAATATTGTGAATAATTGATGACATTGATTTCTTGATTTGAATGAACGTATTGATTCAATTTTAAATCTATTTTGTCATAGAATTACCCTTAGTTAATTTGCCAAGCACGATTTTGACTATACTTCTATCTTAACATCTTGGCACATTTTGCGTTAAACATTTTAAAATAAAAACCAATGAAACCACATTACGCTCTTTTGAAAACGATAACACAACCTACCTTTTTCCTGCATTTCTAATATGAATTCAATTACATTAGATAAATGCGACACTCTTAGAATTAATCACGTTGTTTCTAAACACGTGGCAAGTACCCCGTGACTTGTCGCAATGTGCGTGCCCTTGTTAGGACAATGAGTGGGAAAGGGCAGTCTCTTCTCACAGTTGCTGGGTGTTCCCCCGTGAACCCCATTTCATTTAAACTGCTGAAATTATATTAACTGTATCCCTTGTCGGGATTTTTCTTTGCAGGTGACCCTTTTCTCCTCCCCTTTTCCTTTTTCTTTTTTTTTGGGATTAGCTAAAAAAACAAAGCCGACATTTTCAATTTTTTTCTTTTAACCCTCGTCCACTTCTAAACATGACCAAAAGAATCATAAAATCGGCATCTAGTTCCCAACCACCCCAAAATAAATCAAAAGGAAAAGAAAAACAAATCGACCCCCCCTAACCCTGACCCTAACCCTAACGAGCTATCACCTAAATACGCCAACTGCGGCCTAAACTACGAGACCGCCATCGACGCTGATTTCTTCGAGTCTGATGCCAATGCGAGGTGGGGCTATAACACCTTAGTCACCCAAAAATTGGCCCCACCTCTCTTTTTTCGCAACCCAGACCTAATTAGCTACCCCTGTATAGTTTTCCTATTTTACCAAAACCTCAGGTACCATAAACAATCTTTGAGCCAACACACTTATCTGAGAACCACCATTGACAGCCAGAACATCATAATAAACCCAGATAACATCACCGACGCCCTCCAACTCCTATCAGGTCCCAAAACTAAACGTAGTTTCCAAATTGCATCATTTCACCCACATCACCTAAGACATGTGCGGTGGTCGCTCTGGTTTGAGGCAAACTATTCGTCGATCCCATATGCCCCGCTAGATGTGGTTTGTCGACCATGTCTTTAAACGCAACCTTTACCCCCTCGGCCACGAAGAAGAACGCACCTAGAAAATCCACCATGCCCTCTACGTTGTCTATCGCAGAGACTGGTTTCACCCAGGCCTCTTTATTATGGAGGCATGCGTATCACTAGCCACGCCATAGACCACGCTGCCAATTCCAAACTTCTCTTGCCTTGTCCTTGCATCATTACTGCGATCCTTTGGTCCAAGGCCTTTCCTATACCTACCAACGAGCCCGTTGATAGACGGATCCCAAAGTTCGCTTTTGTCGATTAGAAGTTGAGCCTGGATCGCTTAGATATAGAGGTTGGGAGGGCCCGAGACCAGGCCCAGGTGAGGCAAGAGCGGGAGGCATAGCGTCCACCTTCACCAGAGAATACACCCTATTATTGGACCTATGGCGACATGTGTGTCTTCCGCGGTGAGACCCTCCGACTACAGTCTTACATGTGTTCTTATTTCCAGCTAGCACATCCCGATCAGTTGGAGGACATCCTAGCCTAGGGAGAGGTGGCCTATCATTATGCTTTTTCATGATCGGTGCAGTAGGTTGCTGGAAGGCGGGCAAGGAGGAGGAGGCTGGTGACGAGAGATGTGAGGGGGGAGGGTGATGGGAGCGATAGTGATGGTGATATTGGCCAGGGGAGTACAGGGTTGGAACTGGTGTTAGTGGAGGGAGATGATGATTAGGTTGGGTTTGGTTGGTTGTTTGGACATTTGTTTTTCATCTTTTTCTTGTATTTGGTGGGTGGATATGGACATTCTCAGACATTGGCCTGTATATTATTTTATGTTTATGCTTTTATGTTTCTTTTCAAATTTTTTTTCTGTTTATTATTAGGATACTGATGTACCCGACTGCGACTGATTTATTTATTTATTGTCTTTTATTTTGTTCTTTTCATTTTTGGGTCTGTATTTTTTATTTTATTCCTACACTTTTTCTTTTCTTTGTGGTTTGTTATGTTCCTGAAACTTATGTTAGTCGCATAGTTAACATCATTGTTGATTGGTTATGCTTCCACATTCATAGTTAGTTATATAATGCTTTGAATTATTCACTTATGCAACTTTCATAGAAATTATTAATACAGAGCAAATCCAACCCCATTGGACTATCCAGGAATCAATAAGGTAGGAGTACTAATAAGGCAAAGTCGGCCGCCACCGCTCCTTCTCCTAAGTCGCCCTCTCCCAAAATCCTCGAACTCAATCAAGAGGGTGATTTTCATGCTACCATTGCCAAACTTCAAAGAAAAGTTGAAGCAATGAAGCAAGCCAAAGAAGAGGCCAAAGCGGCACAAGCTACACAAAAAGCCACACAACCCATGGCTTTTGTTGAAGAAACTTGTGCCATTTGTGAAAAGATTGGTCACCCGACCAATACTTGTCCAACCATCCCGGCTTTCAAAGAAATCTTGCACGAGCAAGCTAATGCCATGGGAACTTACAAAAAGCCATTCAATCCCTCTTATGGCAAATCATACAACTCAGGATGGAAAAATCAAAATCAAAAACCTCCTTATCAAGGATAGAAGAATGAGCCCAATCATAGACCACCACAAATGCCGCCTCCATAAGACTTTCAAAATAACTTCGTACTTTATCAACCACCTACACCTCCTCCTTTTCCTCATGGTCCATCCTCATCAAATGCTTACGTGCCTCCACATAAGAAGTCCCTTGAGGACCAAATGCAAACACTCATTCAAAGGCAAGATCAACAAACTCAAAAGCTTGATCAAAATTTCGCACAAAAATGAAATGCGTAACTCTTTTAGCCAATTGGCTAGCTCTCAACAAGTGATTGAGAAAGGAAAGTTTTCGGCCCAACCAATTCAAAATCCTAAAGGTCAAATGGTCGTTGGAGTTTTCAGGCCAGACGATCCCAACACCGAACATGTCAAAGTCGTCACCACACTAAGGAGTGGGAAAATTGTCGATAACAAGGTTCCCAAAGAACCTACAGAAAATCCAAAAGAACAACTCACCGACGAGCATAGAGAGAGAAAGAGGCCGAAACTAAATGAAGTTGAAACAACCATTCTAGTAGTTGTTGAGAATGAGACATCCACCTCTAAGGTAAGCTTGCCTCTAGAGCCCAATATTTCCAAATATGTCCTGACCCCACCTTTCCCTCAAAGGTTGAAACCAAAGGAGAACAAGGACAAGACCCTTGAAAATTTTGAAATTCTAAAAGCGGTTAAGATTAACATTCCTCTTCTTGACATGATTAAGGATGTTCCTGGTGTCTCCAAATTCCTAAAAGATCTTTGCACACGAAAATGCAAGTTCAATGTGCAAAAGTAAGCCTACATGGTGGCACAATTAACTTCTTGCATCTGCGATAATATCCCACCAAAATACAAAGATCTCGATTGTCCTACCGTCTCTTATGTCATAGGGAATTTCAAAATTGAAAAGGCCCTCTTGGATTTAGGTACGAGTGTTAATCTCTTACCCTATTCAGTCTATCTCCAATTAGGCCTCGGAGAACTTAAGGAGATGCGAACTGTAATTTAATTAGCCAATCACTCTATCGAAGTACCGAAAGGGATAGTTGAAGATGTGTTGGTCCATGTTGATGCTTCTACTACCCGACAGATTTTATCATCATGGACACACAACCAGTTGAGAGTGGGACATCTCCTATTCCTATCATTCTTGGTAGACCATTCCCACCTACTATCAATGGGCAAATACATTATAGGAATGAAACATGGAATTGGTTTTCCGTAACATGACCGTGGAGGTTAATGTCTATAATCTTATAGAGTAACCCGATCTTGAGGATGATGATATTTGTGAGGTTGATCTCATCGATACTCTTACACACGAGTTCTTTGACTAGCTTCCTTTATTTTGAAGCACCTCTCGATTCGTCTCCTATTTAAGACACCACCTCTAATGGTGTGTCATTGCTTGAATATTCTCTACTCAAACTCGAGATAGAGGATGACTTGGAATCCCATGAATTAAAAGAGGTTGGCGAGGACATCAGGTGGTGTTCCCAATTTGAAAAACTTCCCCCACATGACTCTATTCCCTTGTCGTCGAGTCTTGAAGTCCCCAAACTCGAGCTCAAATAATTGCCGAAAGAGCTCAAGTATGTTTTCTTAAGGGACAAAGAGACCTTTTCGGTGGTAATTTCATCTCTACTTGACCCCGATCAAGAAGGGAGTTTGATCGAATTATTAAAAGACCACTAGAGTGCTTTGGGGTGGACAATCGCTGACCTAAAGGGGATAAGTCCAACCATTTGTACTCATACAATCTACTTGGAGGACGATGCCAATTCTTCATGTCAAATGCAAAGGTGATCAAACTTGCACATGAAAGAGGTTGTGAGGGCCGAGGTTATCAAGTTGTTGGACATAGGAATCATCTATCCCAATAGTCAATTGGAAAGTCCTACCCAAGTTATCCCAAAGAAATCTGAGGTGACAGTTGTCAAGAATCCAAAAATCCTACCAGTTGGCGGGTTTGCATTGACTACCAAAAATTAAATGGCCTCACCCGAAAAGACCACTTCCCTCTACCTTTCCTCTATCAAATCTTAGAGAGGGTGGTCTGGCATAAATTCTATTACTTCTTGGATGGTTATTCGGGATATAACCAAATAGAAATTGTACCCGAGGATCAAGAAAAAATTACGTTCACCTATCCCTATGGCACCTTTGCCTATAGGAAAATGTTGTTTGGACTTTGCAACACACCGGTGACTTTTTAATGGTGTATACTTAGTATTTTCAGTGACATGGTGGAAATGTACTTGGAAGTCATCATGGATGACTGTGTCATATATGGTGATTCTTTTGATGATTGTCTAGGCAACTTAAAGAAAGTCCTAGAGAGATGCGAGGAGAAAAATCTCATCCTCAATTGGGAGAAATGTCACTTTATGGTGACAAAGGGGATTGTTCTGAGCTACATTGTCTCGAGTAAAGGAATTCAAGTTGACAAGGCCAAAGTCGAGCTCAATGCCAACTTATCACCTCCCATATGTTTGAAAGATGTTAGATCTTTCCTCGCCCATGCCAGTTTCTATAGGAGGTTCATCAACGATTTCAATACAATTTCACACCCTATGTATAATTTGCTTAGGAAAGATGTTCTCTTTGAATGGATCAAGGCGTGTCAAGAAGCATTGGACAAGTTAAAAACTTTGCTTATGATCGCCCCAATAATGCAATCCCCCAATTGGCACCTCCCATTTGAGCTAATGTGTGACACTAATGATTATACCATGGGAGTGGTTTTGGGCCAACAGAAGGATAAGCAACCACATATCATTTACTACGCAAGTAGGGCTCTCGATAGTGCCCAAATGAACTATTCTACTACCAATAAAGAACTACTTTCCATATTCTTGGCCCTTGATAAGTTTGGTCAATACTTGGTTGGATCCCAAATTATGTGCTTTTCAGATCACGCGGCTCTAAAATACCTTCTCCACAAGAAAGATGCTAAGGCCCATTTAATTCGTTGGATCCTCCTTCTCCAAGAATTCGATTTGTCTTTCAAGGAAAAAAAGGGTGTCGAAAATGTGGTTGCCGATCACTTATCTCATTTGACGGTGAGTTTTGAGGTGGCAGATCGTACGCCGATTAGAGACATGTTCCCCAATGAACACTTGTTCTCTATCTCTGCTTTGCCATTGTACGACGACTTGACAAATTTCTTGGCTACATGAGTCATTCCTTCACATTGGACTCTCTAAGATATGCGTAAATTTGAGATTGAGGCACGGTCATTCTTCTTTGATGACCCTTACATGTTCAAATATTGTGCCGATCAAATCATCCGCTATTGTGTTCCAATGATGAAATCCAAAGTCTACTCTCTTTTTATCATGACCAAACGTGTGCTAGGCATTTCTCATTTCAAAAAACTTTGGCTAAAATCCTCCAAAGTGGATTATATCAGCCCACTTTCTTCAAGGATGCCCACAACTATTGCAAAGCATGTCCTAGGTGCCAAATACTTGGTAGTGTAATGAGAAAAAACATGATGCCCTTAAACCCAATACTTGTAATCAAAGTCTTCAATTATTGGGGAATTGACTTTATGGGCCCATTCCCTATGGCACGAGTACATCCTCATAGCGGCTGATTATGTTTCTAAGTGGGTTGAGGAAATTGCGAGCAAGCATAATGACCACAAAACTGTGTTAAAATTCCTTAAAGCGAACATCTTGTCTCGAATCGGAATTCCAAAGGCCATAATAAGCGACCAAGGAGTGCATTTTTGCAATCATTCTTTCAAACCTCTCATAGAAAAATATGGCATAACTCATAAGACCTCGACCACTTACCATCCGCAAACTAACAGTCAAGCGGAATTGGCTAATAGGGAGATCAAAGGAATCTTAGAGAAGACAATGAACCCGTTTAGAAAAGATTGGTCTTTGAGGCTAACCGACACTCTTTGGGCTTATCGGACGACCTATAAGACCAATCTCAAAATGTTGCCCTACCATTTATTTTATGAAAAGGCGTGTCACTTGCCGGTTGAACTTGAACACCGGGCATTTTGGGCCATAAAAAAGCTCAATTTTGACACGGATAAGGGTGGTGCTAAAAGAAAGCTTCAAATCTCGGAGCTTGAAGAAATCCAAAATGATGTGTATGAAAGCTCAAAAATCTACACAGCATGTACCAAAGCATTTCATGATAAACTCATAGTGTGCATGCACTTCGAACCCGAACAAAAGGTGCTTTTGTATGATTCTCATCTACACTTGTTTCCGAGAAAGTTAAAGTCAAGGTAGACCGGCCCATTTATCATAAAAAAGGTCTACCCTCACGGTGCTATCCAAATTCTTGATGCAAATGAGGGTAATGTGTTCAAAGTGAACGGCCAAAGACTCAAGCCATTCTTGGAAGGTTTTGACTCCATGTTGGAGTCAATTCCATTAGAAGATCCCATTTACGGGGTCGAATAGTCGTGTGTGACGCCTCCCTTGTTTTGTGCTAAGCGTGCCTCGGCAAGTTCCTTCTTTTGTAGAGCCATCGATCATATCCTCACTCTAGGTGTGCTTCTGCACCCACCTCTCGCATCCCTTGGTTGTGTTTGGGTCATGTCAGTTGTTTTTATAAGTGTCATTGACGCGGGTTTATTTTTTAATTTATTTTATTTCATTTTACTTTTTTCTTACTTTCTTTCCTTGTTGTTCTTAAAAAAAACAAACAAAAATAACAAAAAAGTGTGTTGATTGCCCCATCTTTGTTCTTAAATTAACATCCATGCAGAGGGGCATTCAACCAGTCAAACGGGGTTGTTCGACCGGCCGAGAGGGTTAACAGTTTGTTGGTCTTTATACACAAGGGCACTCGACCGGTCTACTGACCCCAGTCGAACGGGGCATAGACTGTTTTAAAACTCATTTTTTTTTCTTTTTCTCCCATTTATTCTCTCTCTCTCTCTCTCCAACCACCCCAATCACCCCCAATAACCACATCATCCACCCTAATCACCCCTAATAACCACCATCATCCACCCCCAATCACCATCATCACCACCAATTAGCACCATCATCACCCCCTTTCCTAAACCCTAACCCTAAACCCCACCTCCCCTCTCTGCGCAAAGCCCCTCCTAGGGCTTGCCTTGCCGCTTATTTCGGGCTCTCTCCTAGTCCATTGGTCGACTTCCCCACTTCACTTAAGGTAAGTTGCTCTGGTTCACATTAGTTTTAGTACCTTTTTTTTTAATTTATTGTTCATCCCCAATTTGAAGCATTATGTGTGTCCCTGTTTGCACATATGCCATCCTCCCCACTTCCTAAAAAGCCTTAAGGCTAACCAAAAATCTCACAATTAGAAGTGTGCAATGCCATAGTGTGTGCCACGTGCTCGGCTCATTCTCTTGACTATTCTTTTAAGCACTTGGTCACAGGAATTTGTGTCTCTGAGGTATGTCGTCATCATTTTACCTCATGCTTATTCTTCCCCTCCACTTTTTTTAGGTATTCGATGATGAATCCCAAAGTCATCGGCATTCCTCAACCATTGGACCCCAAGCCCTGCATCTTTCGAGGTTTTTGACCGAGGGAGACCAAAGTGTGGCACGACACCTACTTTGCCACCTGTACAGTACTCAAGGAGTGGTCCCTCGATCTAATTTCATTTTCGGACTCCATCCAAAATCCCTACGAGGGCCACGGGTGGGACGATTACGTGGCTATTGAGCACCATGTCAATGAGGAGATGGTGGGCAATTTCTATACAAGCCTCATACCTGAACCGGACTCCTTGCACGCATTCTTTACTTTTGTGCGAGGCAAGTGGTTCGCGATCACCCTCCACACCCTTGCCCAATTCATGGGTGTCCCTGAGGAGCACGAGGCTATTTCCCCTACCCTACCTCAGCATCATTGCCACTGCCTCCTGTAGTTTACCGGTCTCTCACAGACCGAGAGTTTGATAGGATTGGCATCTAGCTACCAGCCAGTGCCTTGACTAGGACTTATACTAATCTTCACATTGTTGTTTGACAGACATTACTGTTCATCACGCATAAGTCTACCCTTGACTATTACGTAGCCTACCTCACCGCTCTCGGTACTACTGACCCATTCTCTTTATCAAGGCTCATTCTGGAGGTCATGGACAATGCCGCGGCTAAGACCACAGTTTCTGGGAGCCTTCCATATGGCTCTCTTATCACTAGGCTCTACCTTTTTGAGAGGGTGAAGCCTAAGCCAGAGGACCACCTCATCTCAATTGAGAACCCTCTCATTGTAGCGTCTCTGGCTAAATCCAACAATGCCTTTGATGCTCAAGCCCGAAAGAGGCAGTGATGCGTACCACAAGGAGCTGAGGGCGATGCTCCTCTAATTAGAAAGGAGGACATTGAGGTTGAGGAGCATGTTTCAGTTGCTGTGGTAGGACCTGAGTATGCTCATCTAAAGCATATTTTATTAGAGACTCAGGGCCAGCTTGGAGAAGTTAGGGCTGACATTCGAGACCTGATGGCCCAATTTGACTCACATTAAGTGAGTATTAAGTTGGCCGTCGCCCAGTAGATGGAGAGAGAGGAGATAGAGTTCTAGGGCCTTTTAGATGCTAGCCCGCTCAAGTGGTGCTGGATCCTCTGCACCACCACCTTGAGGCCCAGTTTGATTACCGATCTTTTGGCACTTATTCGACTAGCAGTGAACTCACTTGGCCTTGCCTCTGTAGTTGCTAGATTCTTCTTAAGGTTATCAGTATTTCTTGCTTTTCTTGCTTAGAGCCACTTTAGCTTAGTCCTTTTCTTATTGTTATTTCTATTTCAATGCCGTTTAGGCTTTTCATGTACTTTTGTTACCTTTTGATGTTTATAATAAACGGAAGTTCATGTTTTTCTCTTGTTTATTCTTTCTTTATCGCACTCTTTACTTCTTTAATGTGCTTGGTAGTGGTTACATGTGCAGGATTTTTCTCCATCTAGCTTTTTAAGGATCATCCTAATTGGTGCTACCCTCTTCTCTCACTTGGTTTATGTCATTTCAATGCTCATACATTACGGATAATGCATGGATCTAGTAGGAGGTGTGATAGTCGCTAGTCTTTAGTTTGAACTTCATCTTTTTCTTGTCAAGTGACGCTATAAGCATGTTTCTTTCTCTTAAAAAAATATGTATATATATATTTGCCTCCAATGATTTTCGCATAGTTGCATGTTCAAAGTGCTGAGTGACGACACTTGTCTTATGCTTTTATCATGATATTAGCATGTGACACGTGTTGAATCCTATGAGTCCTAGAACTATCCCGATTATTGTGAACTTCATAAATTTTAAATCTTGGACATTTGGTGCACGTTGGTGAGCTACTTATGAGAGGACGATGTTTAATGCAATTATAATCTGTATATCATTTGAAACACTTGTGTAGACTTGAACCTTGTAAGATTTTGGGTCGTCCTCCAATTTTGCGCGTTGCATACACTATTTCTATCTTGTTGAAAGCATTCTAAAGTCATAGTTAATCTCATCTCCTTGTTTTGATCATGCATTAGAGGATAGCCATTTGAATTTCAAAACTGTTGCTTGCTTATCATCGTAGTGGAGAACAATGAATGGCAATGTTGAGGAAAAGATTTTAGGTCACATTTCTCACCGTTTTCTTTTGCCTCTGCCACATACATCACCTTCACACTATCCCATCAATCCAATACCCTATACAATTCCCATTTCTCGTGTTTAAAGTACATTCTTGGAAAAGTTGTTTGCATAAGGTTGTGTTCTTAAAATCCAAAGGGATCAAGCTGTGATTGTTTGGGAGAGTACTAAAAGAAGAAAAGAAAAGCCAAGAAAAGAAAAGAAGAACCGAGAAGAAAAAAACATAGCTTTATGATAAAATTACTACTCCCGTGTGCCTCATTGAAAGTCATTTGTTTTCGGCTCATCCCTAGTATTGTTAGTCCTTGTGCAAACTCCTTAAATCCGAGATTGTTCCCAAAACACTTCCCTTTCCCATTTCTAACATCTCATCACTCCTTACCCACTTTTTTTTTTTTTACCTTTTCTAGTCCTATTTGATCCTCGGATATTGTGATTCAGAGTTTGAGACGAGCCTGACAAGCAGTTGGAGTTTTATTTCACCACCTCCAATGCATGTTATCTTTCATGAGATTAGTTTTGTCATTTTAATTACAAAGACTAACATTTTTCATACTTGACATTTGTGCGACTTTGTATTCCATTTTCCATTACTCTTTGCCCGCATGTCTTGAGCATATTCCCCAATTCGTGAGATTCAATTATGAGTGTATTACCGGCGAGAATTGTGTTGAAGCGCGGTTTCAATCGAAAAGTAGAATTATAAATGCATTGCATTGTCCTCATACTTGTAGTCATGCAACCCACACCACACACATCCGAGAGTTGGAATGAATGAAATTTTCTAATAATCTTGATAGTTTGTGGACTCTTGAGAACTCGTATATCACTTTGCAAAGATCCGTTGAAAATCTCCTGACTATGTTGAGTTTTATGCACTTTAAATTGTCGGCAACTATTATGAAGAAGCTTATGTTTGTGGCTATCATTATGAGAACCCTCTGGAGATAAAACTCCGCCTCTAGGGGTAGCCTAGAGGTTTATCAGCTTGTTGCAATGGCTCAATGCAATCGTACTCTCCACAAAAATGTTTTATCTTTATTACTTTTAAATAAAGTGCATGAGTAATGTCCTAAAAGCTACTTTTTCTCTGCTTAGTTGCTAGAGACTAGTAATATGCTAGTAGGGGGGGTGTGATTAACCTCATATTTTGCATACGTATAGCTTAATAATTGTGCAAAATACCATTCCCAAAGCTTCTAACTACATTATTTATGTATATTCCTTACATAACCCTCATTTCCATTGTTTACATCATTTACACGGGTTATGTAAGTGTTTTGTAGGTTATTTTGGCAATCCGAGTTAGGAGGCAAAGTATTGGTTGAAGATCACTATCATTATGTCCATGTCTTGCCCATTTTTAGTCTCCAAGACCACATGTTTGGAGGTTATTCTAAACTAGATAAAGGTAACCCTACAAGTCATCTTCGCGTGGCCACAAATTTTACCTCAAACAGAGGTCGGAGCAAGAAGTTATGACAATTTTAGCGATTGGTGCGCAAACTACATGTAAAGCTGTGAAGATTCAATGCAGAGAGGCATTCGATAGGTCGAATGGGCTCCATAGACCGGTCGAACTACCCTGTTTCTGCACCCTTTGTTTTATAAGTTTTCCACTCTGAAGGCTTTGTATAAATACCCCATTTTAACTCGAATTAAAGGGTCCTGACCTAACTTTGAGTAGCTTAGATACTCTCTCTTTAACTCTCTTGTATTTCTCTAGGTTTTCCTTTTTTGTTTGTTCATAAATTAGAAAATATTTAGGGCTTGTAAGTAAGATTGTGAGAGATTAACGTACTTACAAAGCTTGGTTTCTTAGTAGAGAATTTATTGGAGCATTTATTGAAGTTCTAGTTGGATTTCCTCTCTTGAAGTCTGTACTCTCATTGATGGTGATGTGTTCCTACTTCTTTGTTGTTTATTTTGTTGTTAATATAGTAAAATTCATGTGTAGCTAGTTTTCTAGGTTAGGGGTCATTAAGTCACCTATGGATCATTGTTTTTATTGAAGGTCTAAAGGGTTTGGATCCTCTAGGTGATTGAAGAGTGTTGGGTTCGTAAAATGCTTGTTTCTTTACCTCCAATATCATGCAATGGGGTTATTGAATCTATATTACAAATCCAACACTTGCCTTAGTCCTTTTAAGCTTTCATCTTTCATAGTGGGGTTGGCAACCCATATGTTTGATTGGTAGCCACTAAGGTACTTTGTTCACTTGAGAAGCTCTCCAAATCCTGAAGATTTATCCTTGTGTGATCCAAGGTTGGTAACATGACCCCTAGCCCCCTTTCCTTTAGTTAGATTCATCTCGGTAATCAAGTTCACTCTTCATTGTTAATCTTATCCGTTGTCCAACTAGTTAACTTAATTAGTTATCGTTTTTACCTTAGTATTGCTTGCATGCTAGTTCTAGTCTTAGTGTTAGAGAATCTCAAATCAACCATCTTTTCTTTCTTTTTGGTTACTAAAGTAGTGTATTTAAATCTCAAAACTATAATCTTCTGGTCTAGTCCCTATGGAAATTGACCTCGTACCTACCTGAGTATTACTTGTTATGATTAATTTGCACTTGAATCATACATATCCTGAGAGTGAATATCTATCTCATTTTGCTCCTCATATGGTTGATACGGAAGAGAAGAAAATACTCAATTATAATCAAGGACTGACATAATAGATTCGTTGCCTGACTCTCTGCCATACGGATAAATTATTTGAGGGACTAGTTGGCTTGGCTAATAATCTGGAAGAAGACGCTCGTGTGAACTACAAATAATTTAACTTCCGGCTACATTAGAGAGGTAATTTTGGGAATAAGCCACCAGTGTATTGTGCACAAGGGCAAAAGATGAATTTCAATGGAAGCAAGAAACCCCAAGTTAATACCTATCCATCTCAACCTTGAGTACGAGAGGGAGGTAGTGTTGGGAAATGTTAACTGTGACAAGCCCGGTCATTTGGCTCATAACTGCAAGGTACCTAAGTGCAACAACCATCAGGATATAGTCTGCTATAACTATGGTGAACCTGGTCACATCAGCAAGCACTGCACTACTCCTAAATGAGAGACTTAATGAAACACTTTATGAAGAGGAAAACTATGGAGAAGAACAGCCTGAACAATAAGTGGTGGAATACATTAATATTGTTTAACTCCCATGTTAAAATTTTATTTGATATAGGTGCTACACTTTCATTCATATCTGTTAAGACCATTCAGAGTTTGGGTATTCTACCTCACCTTCTAGATAAGGCATTGAAGGCTACCTCACCATTAGGAGCCACAATCAAGTAAAGGACATGTGTGCAAGGATTGTCCTCTACGACTAGGAGACTGTGTGATCCTTGCAAGGCTGATTGTTCTATCAATGAAGGAGTTTGACATAATCCTAGGGATGGATTGGCTCACTTAGAAGCAAGCAAAGTTAATTCTGCGAGGAAGAGAATTACATTCTCCGATAATGGGAATCAATCCTTTGATTTCCTGTGTAACCCTTTGGGAGATATGTTCCTCACAATATACTTAGCAAACATCGAAGTCGTCAGTATAGAAATGATAGTGTCGTCTATACTGGTAGTCAAGGACTTCAAAGAAGTATTTCAAGATATTTCTGGTTTATCGCTTGAGAGAAGTATAGAGTTCTGTATTGAACTTATACCAGGCACTACACCAATCACTAATGTTCCCTACAGGATGGTCCCCGTCGAACTATCAGAATTAAATGAATAAGTTTAGGAACTTGAGAATTTGGGTGTTGTGCGTCCAAGTACATCACCTTGGTGAGCACTACTGCTATTTGTGATGAAAAAGGATGGAACACTTAGACTGTGTATCAACTACTGAGAGTTGAATCGAGTGACTATAAAAAATAAGTATCCCTTACCCCGAATTGATGATTTGTTGATCAACTACAGGGAGCTACAACATTCTCCAAGATAGATCTACGGTCAGGATATCATCAGTTAAGGGTATGAAAAGAAGACATTTCTAAAACTACCTTTAGAACCAGATATGGTCACTATGAATTTTGGTAGTCATTTCGAATGACGAATACCCTGGCAGTGTTTATGCATCTGATGAATAAAGTGTTCAAACCTTATTTGGATCAGTTTGTCATCGTATTCATAAATGATATTTTTATCTATTCTAAGTCACAGGAAGAGCATGAACAACATCTACGATTATGATGCAAATGCTCAAGGATCACAGCGTGTATGCCAAATTCAGTAAATGTGAGTTCTGGTTGCAAGAAGTGAAATTTTTGGGACACAAGGTGTCATCTCAGTGAATCTCTGTGGATTCATCCAAGATAGATGTTGTATCAAACTGGGTTAGACCAACCAACCCTATAGAGGTTAGGAGTTTTATTGGGCTCGTAGGTTATTATCGGAGATTTGTTGAGGGATTCTCCAAGATAGCAGCATCGTTGACCAGACTGATTAAAAAAGCTCAGAAATATGAGTGGACATAGAAGTATGAGCATGCCTTTCTAGAGTTAAAAGAGAGACTCACCACAACACCGATACTGGTGTGGAAATCGCAATTTTTCCTACCCACATCTTTTCTTTTAAAATTCTTTTAAAATTCAGAACAAAAATAATTGAATCACCATTTAATTTTTAAAAGGAAAAATTAAGAAATCATTTTAAAAGGAAACTGATCTTTTGTAAAACCAAAGATTAACTAGGTCCGGGGATTATGGAATGAGAGAGGAAGGAGCCCGTTGGACTAAAACACCCTCTCTCATCCTATCTTGCGATAGGCCTCTACTCAACATCCTTTTAATCGAATTATTAATTTAAATGTGCCCTCAACTAATACATATGTATAAATACAGATTACAAAAGCATGTCTAAAGGGCGTAAGATTGCAAGTGATAAAATATCATTCAAAAGCCACGTAATTCAAGTAGCAAGCAATGTGATATGGAAATAGGGAACTAAAGAACTTACCCGGGATCCGGCTGCGAATATTAAACGTGCAATGATGCAAATAAATAAAACCTAGGAAAAGAGTCTCTAATCCATATATACAAGTAAAGCAAGTCCTAATTCTAAGGTGTCGCGCTTGGAGTCTAAAATCAAATAATGCAATAAACTAGAGAGGGGTTGAGAAATCGTAGCGCTATAAAATAGAGGTTAGTCCACATGATATACAAGATATAAAGTTGGATCCTAAATAACAATCCTAAGACTTCTAGCATAAATCTATCAAGTGTAATTAAATCTAAAGCAAACAAGTCCTAATTACAAGCATCAAGCCACATAGATGAATGTATACATGAACAAGGGTAAATTATGAAATGTTCATTGATTTGGATCACTTAAACTTTGAATTCAAGTTTAATTGATCATTATTAAGATATGATTTGAGCCCTAGTCATAGAAAAGTCATTTGGACCATTATTTACAAAGTTGGTCAAATCTGTCATAAAATTCTGAAAATTACAAAGAGTAGACCAGAAAGTAAAGGAAATAAAAAGCATGCTTCCCATGGTTTGATGTCGGTGCATTTTGGACACAAGATGCCTTTGTGTGTCTAGTGTCCATCCCAAGAGGAAAATCAAAGTTTCAACGGTTAGATCTCTGGAAAATGGACAAAAAGCAGACGTCACTCAGAGATTTACAAATCTCTATCCAGAGATCTTGTACGATTTTTTAAGAATAGTAAAAAAATCATAAATGCTTTGGTCTTTTCAGGGTAGCTTCCTAACACAATAAACTACCTAGAAAATTTTATTTTGGATCAAGAAAGCTTGATTAAGGTTCTGATTTGCTTATTTCAAAAGAGTGTTACTGTTCTGAAATTCTGGACAGATTGTGGTGACTTCACAAAACTCATGACCAAACCACTTTAAACTTAAAACCTCACTAAAATAAAAATTACAGTGGTAGAACTTTGTGTTATTGACACTCCGCAATTGGTTTCATTCAATTCCAACAGTCTAATTTTTAACTAAAAATCCTTGATCAAAACTAGTTTGTGAACTCACTGCTCCAATATTGGATTTATCATCCTTTTTGTTACATCTACCAACTAAGCCATGGACATTGGCTTATCCTAAACCTAACTCTCCTTTCCCTTGGGGTCATTGGAGATCAAAACATGACTAATACTCATGATTCTCAAAGGAATATAGAAAGGATTCCATGAAAAATCAAGCTAGAAGACCCAAGTCATTAGTATGGACTTGGATCCATCTATTTTCTTATAAAATGAAGTGATGATCAAATTAAGAAATCATTTTAAAAGGAAACTGATCTTTTGCAAAACCAAAGATTAACTAGGTCCGGGGATTATGGAATGAGAGAGGAAGGAGCCCGTTGGACTAAAACACCCTCTCTCATCCTATCTTGCGGTAGGCCTCTACTCAACATCCTTTTAATCGAATTATTAATTTAAATGTGCCCTCAACTATTACATATGTATAAATACAGATTACAAAAGCATGTCTAAAGGGCGTAAGATTGCAAGTGATAAAATATCATTCAAAAGCCACGTAATTCAAGTAGCAAGCAATGTGATATGCAAATAGGGAACTAAAGAACTTACCCGGGATCCGGCTGCGAATATTAAACGTGCAATGATGCAAATAAATAAAACCTAGGAAAAGAGTCTCTATCCATATATACAGTAAAGCACGTCCTAATTCTAAGGTGTCGCGCTTGGAGTCTAAAATCAAATAATGCAATAAACTAGAGAGGGGTTGAGAAATCATAGCGCTACAAAATAGAGGTTAGTCCACATGATATACAAGATATAAAGTTGGATCCTAAATAACAATCCTAAGACTTCTAGCTTAAATCTATCAAGTGTAATTAAATCTAAAGCAAACAAGTCCTAATTACAAGCATCAAGCCACATAGATGAATGTATACATGAACAAGGGTAAATTATGAAATATTCATTGATTTGGATCACTTAAACTTTGAATTCAAGTTTAATTGATCATTATTAAGATATGGTTTGAGCCCTAGTCATAGAAAAGTCATTTGGACCATTATTTAAAAAGTTGGTCAAATCTGTCATAAAATTCTGAAAATTACAGAGAGCAGACCAGAAAGTAAAGGAAATAAAAAAGCATGCTTCCCATGGTTTGATGTCGGTGCATTTTGGACACAAGATGCCTTTGTGTGTCTAGTGTCCATCCCAAGAGGAAAATCAAAGTTTCAACGGTTAGATCTCTGGGAAATGGACAAAAAGCAGACGTCACTCAGAGATTCACAAATCTCTATCCAGAGATCTTGTACAATTTTTTAAAAATAGTAAAAAAATCATAAATGCTTTGGTCTTTTCAGGGTAGCTTCCTAACACAATAAACTACCTAGAAAATTTTATTTTGGATCAAGAAAGCTTGATTAAGGTTCTGATTTGCTTATTTCAAAAGAGTGTAACTGTTCTGAAATTCTGGACAGATTGTGGTGACTTCACAAAACTCATGACCAAACCACTTTAAACTTAAAACCTCACTAAAATAAAAATTAGTGGTAGAACTTTGTGTTATTGACACTCCCCAATTGGTTTCATTCAATTCCAACAGTCTAATTTTTAACTAAAAATCCTTGATCAAAACTAGTTTGTGAACTCACTGCTCCAATATTGGATTTATCATCCTTTTTGCTACATCTACCAACTAAGCCATGGACATTGGCTTATCCTAAACCTAACTCTCCTTTCCCTTGGGGTCATTGGAGATCAAAACATGACTAATACTCATGATTCTCAAAGGAATATAGAAAGGATTCCATGAAAAATCAAGCTAGAAGACCCAAGTCATTAGTTTGGACTTGGATCCATCTATTTTCTTATAAAATGAAGTGATGATCAAATTAAGAAATCATTTTAAAAGGAAACTGATCTTTTGCAAAACCAAAGATTGACTAGGTCCGGGGATTATGGAATGAGAGAGGAAGGTGCCAGTTGGACTAAAACACCCTCTTTCATCCTATCTTGCGATAGGCCTCTACTCAACATCCTTTTAATCAAATTATTAATTTAAATGTGCCCTCAACTAATACATATGTATAAATACAGATTACAAAAGCATGTCTAAAGGGCGTAAGATTGCAAGTGATAAAATATCATTCAAAAGCCACGTAATTCAAGTAGCAAGCAATGTGATATGCAAATAGGGAACTAAAGAACTTACCTGGGATCCGGCTGCGAATATTAAACGTGCAATGATGCAAATAAATAAAACCTAGGAAAAGAGTCTCTAATCCATATATACAAGTAAAGCAAGTCCTAATTCTATGGTGTCGCGCTTGCAGTCTAAAATCAAATAATGCAATAAACTAGAGAGGGGTTGAGAAATCGTAGCGCTACAAAATGGAGGTTAGTCCACATGATATACAAGATATAAAGTTGGATCCTAAATAACAATCCTAAGACTTCTAGCATAAATCTATCAAGTGTAATTAAATCTAAAGCAAACAAGTCCTAATTACAAGCATCAAGCCACATAGATGAATGTATACATGAACAATGGTAAATTATGAAATATTCATTGATTTGGATCACTTAAACTTTGAATTCAAGTTTAATTGATCATTATTAAGATATGGTTTGAGCCCTAGTCATAGAAAAGTCATTTGGACCATTATTTACAAAGTTGGTCAAATCTGTCATAAAATTCTGAAAATTACAGAGAGCAGACCAGAAAGTAAAGGAAATAAAAAAGCATGCTTCCCATGGTTTGATGTCGGTGCATTTTGGACACAAGATGCCTTTGTGTGTCTAGTGTCCATCCCAAGAGGAAAATCAAAGTTTCAACGGTTAGATCTCTGGGAAATGGACAAAAAGCAGACGTCACTCAGAGATTTACAAATCTCTATCCAGAGATCTTGTACGATTTTTTAAAAATAGTAAAAAAATCATAAATGCTTTGGTCTTTTCAGGGTAGCTTCCTAACACAATAAACTACCTAGAAAATTTTATTTTGGATCAAGAAAGCTTGATTAAGGTTCTGATTTGCTTATTTCAAAAGAGTGTTACTGTTTTGAAATTCTGGACAGATTGTGGTGACTTCACAAAACTCATGACGAAACCACTTTAAACTTAAAACCTCACTAAAATAAAAATTACAGTGGTAGAACTTTGTGTTATTGACACTCCCCAATTGGTTTCATTCAATTCCAACAGTCTAATTTTTAACTAAAAATCCTTGATCAAAACTAGTTTGTGAACTCACTGCTCCAATATTGGATTTATCATCCTTTTTGTTACATCTACCAACTAAGCCATAGACATTGGCTTATCCTAAACCTAACTCTTCTTTCCCTTGGGGTCATTGGAGATCAAAACATGACTAATACTCATGATTCTCAAAGGAATATAGAAAGGATTCCATGAAAAATCAAGCTAGAAGACCCAAGTCATTAGTATGGACTTGGATCCATCTATTTTCTTATAAAAAAGTGATGATCAAACTTTGACTCTCATGTAAAGCATATGCTTACATAAGATTCGAAATATCAAACTCAAGAGCTTTCAAGAGAGATATTGAAGATCTCCAAGAATCTCAAAAGAAAAGTATAAATAAAAAGAAGAAATGAAATGAAATGAAGAAGACTAAGAGAGCAAATGCTCTAAATCCATCAAAGAATCTTTTGGTAAAACTTGTTTACTTCAAATTCATAGATGCTTTCAAACCAAGCTAAGAAGAAATAAAATAGAATGAAAACTTAAACAAGATTAGAGGATCCAAACCATGGTAGGGGTTTTGATTCATCTACTTGTTTCTAATAAAATGATGATCAACTTTAAATCTCACGTGAAGCATAAGCTTACATGAGACTAAAGATCAAACTCATGAGATTCTAGTGAGATATCGAAGATCCCCAAGAATCTCAAGAGAAAAACATAAACAAGAAAAATAAAAGAAGAATCAAAGAACTAGTAAGCAAGGACTTCCAAGTTTACTAACAAAACTCTAAAACTTAATCAAGAAAAACTAAGTGACTTGAAGATTAGAGGCTCAAAAGAAAGAAGACACAACTAAGATTAGAGGGTCACCTCCAAGACTATCCTCAAACTTCTATATTTTGAAGATCTTCCAAGTTCTTCTTCAAGCTCTCAAAAACTCTCTTTTTCCAAAATTCTTTTTGTTTTCTCTTTGAAATTTCCCTCTCCCAAAAATGTGTAATAGTCCCCCCCAAAAAAATATCCCTTGTAATGGAGTATTCACCCTCTATTTATAGGCAAATTTTTTGAAGGGTATTTCAGTATTTTTAAGCCAAAAAGCCTAACTTTGGATGCATTTTTGAAGGTACAAAACATGCTGTATAATAGCTGGCTGCTACAAAAATGCGGCACTCAATAGAGATGGAAGCGGCACTCAGTAAATGCTGTTACGGCATTCACTGAATACCGGCGCGACTGACTGCCAGAACGACATTCATTGAATGTCGCATACAACTCCAGGGACTGCTGTCTATTCTGGAAATCCATTTTTTTATGGCACTTGATGTAAAAATGAAACATTCAAAGAATGCCGTCCGGCAGTCCAGCGACTGTCGCAGCGGCAACCCGTGACTGCCGCGAATGGGTTTAAGTGTCGTTCCGCCTCTCTTTTTTCTTTTCCTTTTTTTTGCTTTTTATTTAGGTTGGAGAGTCTTTCGGAGAGCTTGAATCATCCTTGGAAGTCCTAAATAAGTTCGGACATTGTCATCATTAGATATGGAGGTAACACTCCCCTTAATTCGACGTTTGGTCAAAATTGGGGTGTCTACAACTGGCCATACCTAAGCCTTATAAAAAGTTCACTATCTTTAGTGACGCATCATATAAAGGATTGGGGTGTGTACTTATGCAAGATGGTAAAGTTATTACCTATGGATCGAGATAACTAAAGTCGAATGAGTTGAATTACCCTACCCATAATTTGGAATTGGCAATAGTAGTATTTGCTCTCAAGATTTGGAGACATTATCACTATGGTGAGAAGTTCGATTTTTTTCAGATCACAAGAGCCTTAAGTACTTGTTTATGCAGAAAGAGTTAAACATGAAGATGGAGCTGATTAAAGATTATGACTTCACGTTAGAATACCACCCTGGTAAATCTAATGTGGTTGCTGATGCTTTGAGTTGGCAAACTCATGGGACAATTGCCTCCTTGATGATTAAGGGATGGCGGGCATTGGAGACATTGGTTCAATTCGATGTGCAAAGTACTGAGGAAAGAGAAGGACAACTTTTTGGATGTCTTATCCTATAGCCTACTCTTATTGACCGCATTATAACAACACAGAGAGAAGACTTAAAATTTTAAACATTGTTTATTAAGATGTCAGAGAAGGATCAAACAGAATGGAAAGTGAGAAGTGATGGAGGATACAGATGCAGAGACATATTACGTGTACCAGATTATGGGGATTTGAGAAAGGATATTCTGGAAGAAGCACATAAGTCAAGGTTTACAGTTCACCTGGGGGAACAAAAATGTATAAGGACTTGAAAATAAATTTTTGGTGTTAAAGTATGAAGAAGGACGCGGCCGAATTCGTATCCAAATGTTTGATGTGTCAACAAGTCAAAGCCAAACTTCAAAGACCTTTGGGGTTGTTACAACTGCTACCTGTTCCAGGTTGGAAATGGGAACATATCACCATAAAATTTGTATTTGGATTGCCCCAGTCACAACAGAATCATGATGCTATTTAGGTAATTGTGGATCGATTGACTAAGTTAGCTCATTTCGTTGCCTATAGTATGACATATTAGGTAGAAAATATGAGCCGGATGTACGTACAACAAGTTGTGCTACTTTACGATGCACCTGTGTCGATTATGTCAGACTGCGACGCTCATTTTACTTCTAGATTTTAGGAAAGTCTGCAAGAAGCTATGGGAACCTTGCTTAAGATGAGCACTACTTTTCACCCTCAGTTAGATAGGCAAACTAAGCATGTTAATTAGATCATAGAGGATATGCTTAGGGCTTGTGTTATCAATTTTGAGGAATCTTAGGAGACACACTTACCTTTGGTTGAATTCTCTTATAACAATAGTTATAACGTGAGTATTGGGATGGCTCTATTCAAAGCAGTGTACGAATGACCATGTTGTTCTCTGTTATGTTGGGCAGAGGTCGGAGACAGAGAATTGTTGGGACCGAATTTGGTTAGAGAAATCAACGAGAAGATTTCTCTGGTCAAGGAAAACAATGAGAATCACACAGAGCAGGTACAAAAGTTATGCCGATCGATGCCAAAAGAATTTGGAATTTAGTTTCAGAGATCATGTACTTCTTAAGGTTTCACCAATTCGAGGAGTAGTTCGTTTTGGTCTCAAGAGAGGGAAGCTAGCCCCGCATTTCATCGGACTGTTCGAGATATTAGATCATGTTGGGAAAGTGGCTTATCGACTTGTACTACCACCAAAGATGTCTGGGGTTCACAATGTATTCCATGTTAGTTTGCTGAGAAAATACATATGAGACCCCTCACATGTGGTTAGTTTCGATGATATTGAGATAAGTCATAATATTTCCTACAAAGAGAGACCCGTGAAAATTCTAGATCAGAGTATCAAGAAGTTGAGGAATAAAGACATTCCGTTGGTGAAGGTTCAGTGGAATCACCATGACGAGAATGAAGCCTCGTGGGAAGTCAAAGCTGATATGAGGAAGAAGCACCTGGAGTTGTTTCATGACTAGTTAGTCTAGATTTCGGAGGTGAAATCCTATTTAAGGGGGGAAGGATGTGACAACCTGTATTTTCATTTAATTGCTAAATGCATTTCTACTTGTTTATTTTAATAGAAATACTTTTGTTGGGGTCAAACTATAATTGTTATAAATTTAGGAATACCCGTGTTTGTTTGAAAACTGTATTTTCAAGATGGTGAAAATATTTACTTTCAATTCAAACTGTATTTTTATACAACCGGGAAATTATTTCCTACGTTAATATAATTTTTTTGTATTTTTGTGGTGATCACTGTGCCGAGAAAATACTAGTTTATGTCCCGAAAACTGTCCGTGCTGCGATGAACTTCCATAAATTGGGAATCTCCATCAATCAGGATGTGACACATGCTTTACTTGCATTTAATTTACCCAATCATTACTAGGCTTGTTTGGCAATGCATTTTGTGTGTGTTACTTTGTATTGCTATAAGATTTTTTCTCAAACACCTAAGAGATTCCTAGATAACTTGGTTATGCCATGTTTGGCAATGTCTACTTTGTGTGTGTAGTGTTAGTGCCAAAAGTTGATTTTGCCAAACAATTTTAATTTGCCCCCTATGAACCTAATTGACCCCTACTGCATAATTTACAGATCATATACATGTGTATATCTGTTGTTTATATTTTGCAATTAGAAAATTTACAAAATAAATCAATTTGTAGAGTGTGGTTTAAGGATGTTAGGCTCCAAGTAGTGCAATTAGATTTTCTATATATATATATATACACACACTTGATCACACAATATGCACTCTTGCCAACTGAAACATAGAGAGTAAGAGAGTTACCCAGAGGAGAATTTACAGAAATATTTCTAGAGAGAGAAAGCTCAATACTCCATAGCCAAGCTTAATTGAGTTTGCTTATTTTGATTTCTTTCTGAACTATACTTCAATCACAATCACAGTGAGCATTTCTCACTCCTAATCTAAATTCATGGTTGTTTACTACTTATATGGGTGTAATTGTAAATGACCATTGTAAATTTCATCAATAGAGTTCATAGCTTGAAAACTTGATTTTTCCAAACTTAACCAAAATGAGTTTTGTAAGATGATTATGAAAGATTATAGTCTCTAGAAGCCATGGTTAAAGTATTAGAGCTTAATTCATTCATATAAAAAAGTATATTAAGATTGAATTTTTGTCACCTCTCGATTTTTTTGTAAAATTCAAAAGCTATGGTTTGATTCATGTTAATCCTATCCTAGATTCATAATCCTTGCGGAAAAACAAAGATATTAAAAAAAAAGACATGTTTGCAATCGGATTGTAAAATGGTTCAAAAATTGGCCTTAGAACTTAAACAAGGGAAAAAACGAAGAAGATGTAGTCTCTATGATAAATCACATGCGCGGCCCTCTCGCGCGACCTGTGTCATTTTGATTTTTCTGGAAATTTGAAAAGAAAATTGAAAAATAAGCATATCGCTCGAGTGACCCGCTCGCGCGACTGGGCCTTTTTGTGTTTTTTGTCTATTTTTTTGTATAAGGGACTATTGGGTAAAGTTTTAAGGGTTTTTAAAAACACTGTTGGGATATATGTTAATTCAGAATGCCGTTTTTACAGATTAAGTTAAAAGGGATTTGAATTCTCGTACGCTCATTTGTTGTTACTTTTCAGTAATTATGTATCACCGTATAAGTCATGTGGAATACATGTTTGAGTCGAGTTGAAATGCATAGTGTGTGATGGTGAGTTGAAAAGAGTCGGGAGAATGTGTTATGTGAGTTGTGACCCCAATTATCCCAGGTCGATTCAAATACAACAGGTTAATTGGGAAGGATTGAGCCCATGTTGATTTTTAGAATACGGCAAGCCAATCAGCAATGTGTTATAGCCTTAATCATCCCAAGTCGATTCAGATACGGCAAGTTAATTAAGAGGGACTGAGCCCATGCCGATTCAAATACGTTAGACCGATCAGGTTATTATAACCGTGAATGTCTAGGTATGCCCAGGCCGATTCGACTATGGTAGGCATATCGACAGACATTCTAAACCTAACGACCGTGGGCCAGTGGTTCAAGGGCACCGTTTGTGTTGGGCTTTGAAGTCGAGGTAAAGAGTCAGTGAGATGAGTGGGCTGCATTGTTTCATCCAAGGTCACATGTTTTTTATATTGAATATTGTTATGTTATCCTTTGTTTCTATTTTGAATACGAGTTCGCTCATGTATTTCTAACATGTTGAATAATAGATTTGTGAAACAATAATGGTAAGGAAGTATGTTTTACATTACAAGCATATGTTTTAATACTCACTAGCTTCTTGAAGCTGATGGCATTGATGCACCCCAGAAATTCGTGTTTAGGCTTTTTGGGTTACGATCAGGCTGGACAATATTACTATGCCAATTGAGAACAACTACTTGAGGAGATAAAGGATTTATTTCTACTTTTAATTATGACTGAACTTGTAATACAGATTCATGTAATAGATATTAATATTGTTGCAAGGCGGGTTGTGCCTTAAGATCTCTACGTGATGTAATAATTATTATGTTTGAAAAGTTTTATAAGTCTTAATTGCTCTTACTCTGATTTAAAGCATTATACTATTCGACGTTTGGGATGGAATCGATCCTTCAAACTATCATAACCTACGGGTCCATAAAGGAAGTTAAATGCTTTCCTTTTTTATGCTACGTCGGGGCATGACAAAGATAGGCTATTGCGGTTCATTAATTTACATTATGACACAATTCAATGGCTTATTCAAAAATCAAGTTTAGACCTGAGCTTTAATCCAGTTTCAAAATTTTAGCTTGTTGAAATAATTTAATTATAAATCAAGTGGGCATAATATTTCTATTATCAATTCGATCCCCGAGTGGATTGGGACAAAAGCCTATGAAAAGATTGCTCAAATTTAATAAAAGGTCTTAATTCGTAAGAATAATGTCTTTAAGATTGACAAAACGTAAATTTGTGGTTAAAAATTGGCATAGATCAAGAACGGAGTTTTGTTTTACTTTTTCTTTTTCTACTCGAGAAAGGAAATTCAAGTACATTAATTTTGCAAAATCGGGTTTCCACTAGAAAAGAAAAAAAGAAGAGAATAATCACCAAGACTATATGTGATTGACATTAGTTATTGAAGGTTATTTCAAGGACAAATACATTGTTATGGGCTATTAAAAAATTGTAACTAGGGGCTCTTTGAAATTGCCAAGAATCGTTTATGTGGTTTTTGAACTTGGTACCTAGTTTCAAGTAGGGCTGTATAGAGTCGAGCCGCTCAGTAAACTCTCACGAACTCGTTCGATAAAGGATTGGCTCAGCTTAGTTTGGCTCGTTTAATAAACAAGCCAAGCTCAAGTCTATATTCAAGTCATATTTGATAAACAAGCCAATCTCAAATACACATAAGCTCGGCTCGATAGAGCTCATGAACACGTTTAAATAAGGCTCATTAGTAGGCTCATGAATAGATTTGATAATGGATTTGTAGAGTGATTCATATATAGTTATCTATCATTAAACCATGTAGTTTAAAAGTATACATGAGCTCGACTCATTTTTACAAGTTAAGATAAGCCTGGACAAAAAAAAAAATTTGAACCGACTATAGTTACACAAGTCAAGATCAAGTTCAAATTTCAGGCTTGTTTAATTAACAAGCCAAGCTCAAGCACACAAGTCAAGGAATTCCTTCTCACATCCGTCCAACTACTCAAAGGCCTTCTTCGGGATAATGGCAAGCACTGGTCGATAGCACGGGAAATAAATCTTTTGAGAGCTGCTACTTGACCGGCTAGACTTTGAACTTCCTTACTATATCGGGGTGACTTCATGTTGATAATAGCTTGGATTTTTTTTGGATTCACTTCGATCCCTCGTCGAGTCACCATGTGCCCTAGGAGTTTGTCGGACAATACAGTGAAGGCGCATTTAACAGGAACTTCATCTAAAATTTCTTGAGTATTTTAAAGGACAGTCAAATGCTGGGGATGGTCGGATGCCTTCATGCTTTTGACTAGAAGGACGTCTACGTAGATCTCTATGCTCTTCCCAATAAAGGGTTGAAACATAAGGTTTACCAGACACTGATAGGTAGCATCCGCATCCTTGAGGCCAAAGGGCATCACTCTGTACCAATACGTCCCTTGGTCTGTGCTGAAGGAAGTCTTCTATTCGTCTTTGGGGTACATTTGGATCTAGTTGTACCCTGAGTAAGCATCCATGAAGGAGATGAGGGCTTGCCCGACTGTGGTATCTACTAAGAGATCTATCCTTGGTAGAGGATAGCAGTCCTTGGGGGCAGGTTTTATTCAGATTAGTGAAGTCTACGCACAATCTCTACTTCTTGTTGTGTTTCTTAACGAGGACTACATTGGCTAGCTAGTCGGAATATTGAACCTCTCTGATTAAGTTGGCTTTTAGGAACTTCCCGACTTCCTCACTGGCTGCCTTCTATCTTTCTAGGGCCATCCCTCTCTCATTCTATTTAACGGGACAAAACTATGGATTCTCATTGAGTTGGTGGACCATGATCTGCAGATCAATCCCTGGCATGTCTTCATGGCCCTAGGCAAATACTTCTTGATTCTATTTAAGGAACTGGATCAAGTATTCATAGTGCTCAGGATCCAAGATAGAACCAATATAGACGACACATTCAGGGGACTGGTCATCCAGAACAACTGGTGTTAGGTCTTCAAATGAGGCTACCCCTTCCTTGTCGCCTATGGGGTCCAATACTTTGACATTCATTAATTCGAGAAGGGAATTCTTCCTGAGGAAGTTGACATAACAATATTGAGCTATGGCCTGACCTCCTTGTAGCATCCCGATCCCATTTAGAGTAGAAACTTGATGACGAGATGGTGGGTTGATGCAACTGCCTAGTCAGATTGAGAGTAGGCCTCTTACGTATGATATTGTTAGCGGAAGGTGCATTTACCACCTCGAAGTTGATGAGGGTTGAGGCTTGCTGCGGATAGGTCCCTATAAGGACTGGCAATTCGATTATTCTGAGTGGCTGAGTGCTGGATCCATTAAACTTGACCAGGGGCGTAATGACTGTCCATAGAAGATCTTGGGATATATTAAGCTGATCGAATGCCTCAGCAAAGAGTATATTTGAGGAGTTGCCAGTGTCAATGATCACCTTTTTTACTAAGTAGATTACGACTGACATGGTCACCACTAGTGGATCGTTGGGGGAGAAGTGTACACCTGGAAGGTCACCAGATGAGAAGGTGAGTGAATCTGCATAATGAAAATCCACGGGTTGGATAGAGGCGACTTCTGAGTTGCGTAGTAATTAAGAGGCTTATGTATGTCTCTTTCGAGTTACTTGTGAATCTCCACCACTTAAAGTGCCCTCGAGACAACATTGATATTCCCGAGAGGTCGTAGCTCAGGTTGACGATTATTAAGTCGACGTTGATTGTTGTTGGTGATGAATTATGCTAGGTAATGCTTCTCTATGAACTTCTCGATGGCCATATTGAGTTTGAAGCACTAGTTAGTGTTGTGGCCACGATCCTTGTGGTACTGGATACTTATCCTGGTTTGTATTCTCTGGTGGGGTTTTCATCTTCGACGGTTCTTGAGAAGGTTCTATGCCTTTGCTATGGCCATGACCTCATGGATAGGTTAGTAAAAAGGTGTGAAGGCTGTCGGTACCAATTCCTGACAATCCTTTGTTTTCTCCTTCCTGGGCCTCTTGCCCTTGTCCTTCTCTCGGGCTTTCTGCTACCTTTTGTTCCACGAGTGATCAGTCTTGCCATGCTCCTAATCTTTGGTCCTGAGAAACTCTTCTGTATCAATATATCCCGACCCTCTCTACGAGTTCTACCTAAGTCTTTACTCAATTTCTATGAAACAATGCAGCGCACTTGGTATTCTGAACTCCTGATTAGAAGGTGGTGATGGTGACTGTTTCATCAAGATCATAGACATTGAGCTTCTCTTTGTTAAATTGATCCACAAAATCCTTGAATGACTCATTCTTGTTCTATTTAATAGTGAGTAGCTGCATGTCCGACTTCGCGTGCTCATGCATGCTGATGAATTGGCTTATAACCTATTTGCTAAGTTGATTGAAGGTGGTCACCGACCCAGGTTTCAGTGAGTAAAACCATTGGGTAGCCGGACCTTTCAGCATACTAGATAAGGCCGAGTAGTAGAATTCATCAACACTGATGAGAAGTGTCATTCTGGATTTGTAGGCCTGGACATGGTTTGTTGGGTTGCCTTTCCCATTGTAGGATTCCATCTGGGCTTATCTGAACTTGTGGTGAACAATAGAGTTGTTTATCTCCCTGGTGAATGGGGACTCGGTATCTCTATCGATCAAGTTGTGAGAACATTTTGTACCGAGATTGTTGGCCATGGCCCCGATCCTCCTTTCCAGTACTCTAATCTGAGTCTTTATTCTACCTAGTTTACCACCCGGATAGTAGGTTGAGTCGATAGACAAGGTTTCTTCTTCTTAGTCGGGAGGGGATGTCCTCTATGAATGACCCAAAGGCTCGACTGCGATTGATCTAATTCCTAAGATCGCCTCGGCTCCTAGCCGAGATGTCCCAAACAAATTCCTGAGCTGAACGTTCACTCTATTCTTGATGGGCTGCATGCTTGGCGTTGATCACATCGCGAGAATCTTCCCTACGGGTAGGGTTGGCTCGCATATAGCGGTTGGTTCGAGGGCTATTGGACTGTAGCATGCGCCCTTGGGGGCATTGCTGGCAGGCAAGGCATTGTCATGGGTAGTCGCCAGGGCATCAAGTTGATGTTGAGTCTAACGCTATCCTTCTAAAAGTTGTGCAAGCACAGCGGTAGTTTTCTCTGGCATCATGACTTCCAAAGCTTCTGGAGCTGCATGGGCTGCTCTCTTCCTAGGCTTACGACATCGGTTTCCAGTAATATGTATCAGTCAAAGGATTGTTTTGAAAGAATTATGTCATTTCCCACAAATAGCGCCAAAATGATGATGCCGGATTTGGGTAAGATTATTTTAGGAATAGATCAGTGTATGTAATCAGTAAATAAAAGAAAGATAGCTAACGTGTTTGTATTTTTGTATGTGGTTCGGCACTATTAATAAAGTTTCTTATGTCCATGTGTCAGAGCACTCCACTATATATAAGAAACTACTACAGGGATCTTGGTGATCTAATAATGGAGTTTGGAGCTACCAAGGGTTGCCGTTGATCGGGGATGAACAGTTGGTGATCATAGTCCTTAATTTGCATCTGTTAGCACTTAGTACCCTGTTTTCTTGTACTTTTACTTTATTTTTCACTTTTTGTCAAATTTTAGAAGAAAGTGGTTATTCTAGGCTACTTGGGGTGAGAAAATAGAACAAAACAAGCTGAAAAGACCCTCTCGCTCACATGGTCCACTCGGGCGATTTACTAGCATCGTTCTCGCGGCCCACTCACGTGACTAGTAAAAAAAATCAAAGTTGCGTATTTTAATGTGCTGAAGACCCCTATGTGAACGAAATTGTCCGAATGCATCCAGGAAAAAAGATACAGCTGTTTTAGTCGGATTAGGTTTATGAAAGCCTTTCCTATCCCTCTAGATCTATATATACTTAATTCTAATTCAATTTTGGAGGTTACACAATAATACACACATCATTTCATACAACTTTGGAGGCAACTTCGGAGATAAAGGCAGAAGAGGAAGAAAATATCTAGCTTGAAGATCTCTAATGGCAACAATCATCTCCATCTCCACGTTTTCATCCACCATGTGTAGCTAAACTTCTAGTCTAGGATTTCAATGAAACCCTAGCCATGTAAAGGGGATTTCTTTGCTTTTTTTCTTTAGGGATTTTGTATTTGGATAGTTGATTGTATGTTTGAGGAATATAAACATACAATCAACTTTTAATGTTAATAATCAATGATATTTAGGATATATTCTTGTCTTAGATTCTCCCTTGTATCTATTGAACTCAATATTCTTTGATTTTTCTGATTGATAAGAGTATTTACATACAATAGTGCTTACATGATTGCGATGTTTTATCTTTTATGATTCGCCTAGGGAAGATGGGTTGTGCTACACCCTACTTATAGGTAGACAATCCATGCCAACCAAAGATGAGTTATGCTTAGATTGAACTAGTAATATCTGCTTGTTGATACTCTTGGGCTTGTAGTTACAGTAGATCTTAACTATCCAATCATAAATCTTAAAGTAGAAAGTATAGACCTTCAATGCATGGTTAGTGGTGGATTTGTAACTCTAGATCCCATTCACATATATTAAAACAACTTTAAATATCACACTCGTTTAATTAGTTTAATTTCAGTATTTCCATAGTTCCATAGTTTAGTTCATAATAGTAGTTAAACCAATATCCAATCAAACTTTTGTTTTCCATAACTAAATAGATCTAGGTTTTTGAATTAAAGGATAAAAATAAATTGTCTTTTTGGGCTCGAGCTTTACTTCCAAACAGCAAATCTTAATAAGAAAGCATACTTCTTATCTTGATTCTGACGAGATCAATTTTTGGCGCCGTTGCTAGGGATTGGATATTTTTGCCTTTAATTTCTAGAATCTTTATTTAGTTGGTTAGTAAATATTAGGTTAGATTTTGTTATCTTATTTTTCCAATTTAATTTCCAAGTCGCTAAAATTATCCTTTGTTTTGCAGCTCTTAAGTCATCAAATTCCAGAGGTTTGGAGTGGAGAAGCGGTGCACATCAATGGAGCTTACGCAAATCTTAAATTAAAAATTATCGAAACATAAATTAAAAATACCAAGTAACTCTGCTTTGTTTTAATTTTGCATCAAAGCGTTGTAAGTCAGGGTGCTGAAAACATTATTTGCATTAGCTTAGGTGTTGAATGCGCATTTGCGTTAGCTAAGAAACTCGGGGCACTGGGATTGACCCAAATCACTGCATAACAAGATAATTGCATGCATCATAGTTGTGTTGTATGCGTGGTCTCTTTATTTGCATTGTTCCTTTGCTTAATTGGTTTGAGTCAGTCTTAGTTAGAGTAGTTCTCATAGTGTATGTTCGGTACCCAGTCGAAGCAACCCAAGTTACATCCGCTTAACCTCGAACTCGAACGTACTTTAAGAGTCCTTAGGTCATCAACTCAAGCTCCTATAGCTCGGTTGATGGTAGACGATGAGTCGACCCCTAAACCCTCGTCATCTTTTCAAGTTGAATTACAAAGCACGCTTAAACAATTAAGGAAGATACGAATTGATAATTTAGAACATATTCCAATGGCCGACTTTGGAAACAATGGTAATAACGGGAATAAAATTAACCTGAATATACCTCAACCTCCTAATCTCAACCCGAATGTACCTCAACCCCCGCCTCTAAACGATTATTTCACTCCTATGGCTTATACACCACCGTCATGCATAGAGTAGCTTGAGATGACTGCGTCTCACTTCGAGATCAAGTCATTGACCATTGTACTTCTTTCGTCTTTTCATGGTCGCAGTAAAGAAGATCTATACCACCACTTAGGTGAGTTTCAAGATATGTATATGCTACATTGAAAATTCAGAATTTAACTGATGATTAAACTGCGAATTTTTCCATTCTCTCTTAAATATAAAGCTAAGTAGTTTCAATGTCTTGAGCAGCACACTATAAGAACATGGGAAGGGTTGCATACTGCGTTCCAAGAAAAGTTTTTTCCCATCACCCAAATTAATCATATTCGAAAATCTATAACAAACTTTACAATGCAAGATGGTGAAGCGCTATATTATACGTGGGAGCAATTTAAAGAACTTTTACGCTATTGTCATCATCATCAAATCCCTAAATGGCAATTGGTACAAGTTTTCTATGAGAGACTTGTTCCTCAGTTCATAACACAGTTGATGTTGTTTATGTAGGGACATTCCTCCATAAAAGTGCCAATGAAGCTTGGAAAATATTTGAAACTTTAAGTGAAAATTCAATGCATCAAGCTGTGTCCGTACGTCAAGAGGGATGCCTTCCACCGCAACCTAAACACGAAGCGTATGTTGAGTCAAGTCATTCAATTGAAATTCAAGAACTATCTAGGAAACTTGATCAACTAATGATGATGGGTCATATGCATACCCCACCTCCTTCCATAATATGTCAATTATGTTCTAATCCATCTCACTCTACACTTGCATGCCCGTTTGCTTCATAATTTCCAAAATTTGTGGAACAACATGTCAATGTTGTTCAACAATTCCAAAGACCTAATTATAACCCTAATGGATATAAACCGGTCTCGCCATGGATAAGTCACCCGAACCTCTTGTGGAGGTCTAATAATGAAGGACCATATTCGTCCCAAAAACTAGAGACAAAAAACTTTCCTAATGCATATCAGCCTCCACCCAATCAATACCAACAACCTTCCTTCCGCGCTAATCCTCCAAGGATAAATCTTTTGAAGAGAGTGTGTTGGCATCCTTGAAAAATTTAGAGGCATAATCTCAATCGCAAGCTCAACTCGTTAACTTCTACACACAGTCTATTGCTAAGTTAGAGTCCCAAATGGGATAACTAGCTAACACGTTAAATCGTTATAATGAAGAAAAGTTACCAAGTCAATCGATTCAGAATCCAAAAGGGCAATATGAAGTAGGTACACCAAGTGATCAGGTGAATGCAGTATCCACACGAACAACTGAGCGTCCTGAGGAGGTTACACCTCCTCTTGAACCTAGAAAGGATAAAGGAAATTAGGTTAATAAAGAACAAGATGGGAATAATCGTCAAGTCCCGAAGGACCCTACTCATTCAGCACCTAATACATCTAGTGCATGTAACCTATCAAATTATGTGCCTAGATTGCCATTTCCACTGGGCGTAGATGCCCTGTCTTACTTCACAAGGAGACCAAAAGACATTTTAGAAACTTTTAAGGAAGTAAAAATCAATATCCTACTTCTTGATGCAATTAAACAAATACCTCCCTATGCTAAATTTCTAAAGGACTTGTGTACTCAAAAGAGTAAATCTTGAAATCATCTTTCTAAATAAGTCTTTTTAATAGAGAAGGTTAGTTCTATCTTTCAACATAATACACTTAAAATATAAGGACCCGAGTACACCGACAATAGCATGTCATAATGGTGACAAATTTATCCACCGGGCCCTTCTTGATCTTGGAGCAAGTGTAAACCTACTCCCCTATTCCGTGTATGAACATCTTGGCTTAGGTGAACAAAATCCTACCGCTGCTACCCCACAGCTAGCGGATCGCTCCATTAAAGTTCCATGTGGCGCGATAGAAGATGTTTTGGTGAAAATAGATAGGTGATATTATCTGGTTGATTTTATTGTATTAGATACAGAACCAATCATTGATGCAAGCAAACAAGTATCGGTTATCCTAGGATGTCCATTTCTAGCTATGGCCAATTCGATTATATACTGTAGGATTGGGTCATGGATATCACATTTGGAAATGTGACTGTTTACCTTAATGTATTTAACGCATCAAATCAACCTCATAGGGATGACGAGTATGTGAATTGTTACGCGATAGACTTAATTGATGAATTAGTAGAAGAGGCAGCCCATTTTATACTAACAAAAGAAGCCTTAGAAGCGTGTTTATCACATTTCAACTTTAACGATCTTGACATTGATAAAACGATTGAAGAGTTGAATAGTTTATTGGAATCATTGAACACGACAAGCATACTTCCATGGAAGCCCAAGATAGAGGCCCTTCTTCCTCTCGCACATGAACTTGCATTACCATCCACCAAGTGTCCACCGACGCTTAAACTGAAACCATTACCGACCACTCTCAAATACGTCTTTCTAGGACCTAATACTATACTCCCGGTCATAATAGCATCAAATTTATCTATGGACCAAGAGACTCAACTATTAAAAGTCTTAGGAGATCATAAGAAAGCTATTGGTTGGACGGTAGCCGACTTAAAAGGAATTAACCCGTCTGTATGCATGCTCTGAATAAACCTAGAAGAAAACACTAAGCCTTCTCGAGAAATGCAAAGTTGACTTAATCCTAATATGAAAAAGGTAGTAATGAAAGAGGTGATCAAACGTTTAGATACAGGCATATAATTTATCCAATTTTCGATAGTAATTGGGTGAGCCCCACACAGGTTGTTCCAAAGAAATCAGGCATCGTGGTTGTGTCGAATGAAAAAGGAGAACTCGTTCCTACCCGCTAAACCATAAGTTGGTAGGTATGTATTGACTATCGTAAACTTAACACCATGACCCGTAAAGATCATTTTCCTCTTCCATTATTGATCAAATCTTAGATTGTTTACTTGGTCAAAGCTTCTATTACTTTCTCTATGGCTACTCTGGTTACAACCAAGTATCTGTCCATCCTGATGACCAAGAGAAAATGACTTTCACATGTCCATTTGGCACCTTTGCCTACCGACGCATGTCGTTCGGCTTGTGTAATGCACCAGTCACGTTTCAAAGATGCATGATGGCAAGCTTTTTAGACATAGTTGAAAAGTTCTTAGAAGTATTTATGGATGATTTTTCAATTTTTGGTTCTACGTTCGACGACTGTCTCCAGAACCTTATGAAAGTCCTCGCCCATTTTGAGGAAGCGAATTTGGTTTTAACTTAGGAAAAGAGCCATTTCATGGTTCAAGAGGGGATATTGCTAGGATCATGTCGTATCCAAATGTAGTAGAGAAGATGATAAAGTAAAAATTGAATTGATAGATAAACTTCCACCACCATCTTCTATCTGCCAAATTCGTTCGTTTCTCGGTCACGCCGATTTTTATCACCGATTTATCAAGGACTTTAGCAAGATCTCTAGACCGTTGTGTAGCTTGTTTGCCAAGGATGCTCCGTTCATCTTTGATAACAAATGTCCTAAAGCATTTGAAACATTAAGAACTTTACTCTCCACGACGTTGGTTATCCAATCACTTGATTGGACCCTACCGTTTGAACTTATGTGCGACGCCTCTAATTACACCGTTGGAGCCGTTTTAGGTCAAAAAGTCAATAAAATTCCTCATGTAATATATTATGCAAGTAAAACCCTTAATGACGCACAAGTAAATTATACTACCACTGAAAAAGAGCTACTAGCAGTCATTTTTGCCCTTAATAAGTTTCGTTCATATCTATTAGTGTCTAAGGTTATTGTTTATACAGACGGCACAGCGCTTTTATATAAAAAGGAACCCGAACCTCAATTAATCCATTGGACTTACTCCTGGAAGAGTTCGACTATAAAATAAGAGATAAAAAGGATCCAAAAATGTCATCGCTGACCACTTGTCGTGAATCCTAGTCAATTCTAAGGATATTATTCCACTTCAGGATTCATTTCTAGACGAACAACTATTTTCCATATCTAACGTGCAACGTCTATGGTTTAGTGATATTATAAATTTCTTAGCTACAACATATGTCCCTCCTTCATGGTCTCGCCAGGATAAGGATCGATTTTTCTCACAAGATAAACATTACTATTGGGACGATCCAATCCTTTTAAACATTGTTCTGATAAGATCATACGACGATGTGTTCCAGAAAGTGAGTTTCATTCCATCTTAAATTCCTGTCATTCTTTGGAATGTGGAGGTAACTTTGGTGGATGTCGTATAGCCGCTGAGGTCCTCCAGAGTGAGTTTTACTAGTCATTTATGAATTCTGTTAAAAGTTTGTGCGTTGCCAACAAACCGCCAATATGTCGCGTCGTGGGCCATAGATTTTATGGGACCATTTCTATCGTCTTTCGATTTTGAGTTTATTCTAGTTATGGTCGACTACGTTTCCAAGTGGGTGGAGGTAGTAATGACTGTAGACACCCCATTTTGTTAGCTATCAGATTTAAGAGACCTATAGCTTAGTGGTTCACAATGATCGAAAAAGACTCAAAAGGACTCCTGGAAGTTAGTTATATTCCTCAAAATGCTCAGAATGACCAAAATGCCCCTGAAAGCCCGAAAACTCCCAGATTTGGACCGAAAGTTCTGGAAACATGCTACGTCATAAGAAAAGTAATAAAATGAGTTTTGAAGCAAAGTCAGATAAAATCGTCAGCTCCCAGAGACCCCCGGAAGTCCCGAAAGTTCCTAGAAAGTCCCCGTTGACCGGTTTGACAAAGTTTGACCAAGTTTGATCGAAATCGTTCAAATTCACCGGAATCATTCTAGATCATGTAGAAAGCATTAAAATGAGTTTTAAAAGAAAATCGAGCGAAAATGTCAGCTCCTGGGGGCTCCTAGAGATTTCTAAAACTTCCCGGGAATCCCAAGTTTGACCAGTTTGACCAAAATTTGACTTAGAAACCGGAGCACCGTAACAATTTTCAAACATTTTTCATGGATACTAGAGGTCAAAAGCTTTTCAATGGTATATCACACACATTTTTCGGATTTAAAAAGAGTTTATTATGAATTTTCGAAGGCAAAAAAGGCGATCAAATCGGCTTTTATCGCAAATACCGCAAAACTTTTCAAAGTGACCTATCTCTAAACTATTGTTTATGTAAAATAGATTCCATTACCTTTCCAACGGTATATCACAACCTCAATTTGGAGTTCGTATGCACTTTTTGTGAATTTCGGACGAAATAGGGCCTTTCGCGAATACCGGAACCTCTGGGAGCCTAAAAAGGTTATCTGGACGAATGAGGAGCAGTGCCGTCGCAGCACTCTCCTCCAGAATGGCATGTTTTTGTAATTTCTTGTAGGGGTCCAATTTGATTAATTAGAAATCAAAACGACGTAGTTTTGGTTCCCAGCTTATTTTGGACCAATAGGAGACATTTTTATACTTCTTAAAACCCCATTTACCACCCCTCATTTGCCTATAAAAGAAGCAATTTACTTCCATTTAGAGGAGAGACATGGAAGCTTAGAGAGAGCTTAGGAAGAAACTCTAGAGAAATATAGAGAGAGAAGGAGGAGAAGTAGTTTTCTTCTTCTATTTTCTTCATCAAAGTGAGTTTCAATCTTGTTTTCCTCCACCATTCTTCTATATATTTCATCATCAAAACACCCAACCACCATTTCTCTAAGCATTTTTGAGTTAGGAAGCTACTTCTATGTCCAAATTTCAACATCTATGAGTGAAACACCAAGCTACAAGTCCAATATCACATTGATTATAATCTATTGATTGTTATTTACTTGCTTGTTCATATTATGTTCATCTCTTCCTAACCTCATTTCTTTTATTTTTTTTGACATTTTTATTTACTTACTAGTTCATCATCCTCTAAATGAGGACATGAAGTTTGAGGTGAGTGAATCCTTATGGATAGTAGCTCTTGACCTCAAAAACATGTTTGATAGTGATGATTATAACTTCAATACCTCCAAGGTATTCTTGAAGTTATGTTCAAAATAAAAATGAATCTCTCCAATAATATTGGGGGTTCTTGAAGTTATGTTCCAAGAAGTTATAATCTCTATTTGATGTTGAAAATATACTTTCAAAACCTCTATTTCAAAACCCCTCTCAATCCCTCTCATTTTGATTTCAAGAAAGAAAACTCAAGTTTTTCCCAAAATCTTCAAAACAGTGAGTCAAAACAGTGAGTGATCTGAGTTCAAAGATTTCTCTAGAACTCAATACTCAATGTATGGATGCAAGACCACTTGGAAAGTCTTCCTAACCCATTAGAGAACACCCACAATTTTTGGTTTGACTTGGAAATACTTGAAAATGGTCCATTTGGACCCAAACGTTCCCTGTAGATATTCTGTTTTTGCTGTCACAGCAGCTTGGTCTACTTTCAACTTGTTTTACAGAAAACTTTTCCAAATCGTGTGATCTCAACTTATTTTTCCATTGAACTTCAATGTCTTAAGGAACTTTCTGTATAAAATGGGCCTCTAGATCTTTAGTTTTCATTTTCTAAAATATTTCAACATTTCAGTCGACAGTACGGACTCTGTTTCTGAGTGACCTCTATTGTTTATATGATTTCTCTCAATCTGTGATAATTATTAAAGATTGGATTTTTGGTTTGTGTTCTAGACACAATAAGGAAGATCTCCATAAAACATTGTGCATTGAAAATATTCCTAACCCTTCTTTTCAATTTTCAAAAGATCATGTTACTGTTCTGTCTACTATTCACAGCAAGCACACTTTTACTTTCCCTCTTTGATTTGATACTTACATGCACTATTAGTTCATGTCTTAGGAAGTAGTTCATACTACATTTGTACGTATCCCATGATGATTTCATTCATTTATTCATACACATTCTAGACTTCTAAGTCATTCTAGGAATCCATGAACACAAAGCACACTACAACCTTGGCACATTCTAGATACATACATTGCATCAATGCAAAGATTTGGGGCTTTTGTGAGTCCTAATCTAAGAATATTATAAGGAATGAACTTGATCAATACGTTCATGTTTCCCTCGATCTAGTCTTCCTTTCTCATCAGTCCCGGGGATTGAGAAATCTTCTTTCCTCAAAGATTAACATGCATCATAATAGCTTGCTAAGCATTTTTTTTTTATTTCTTTGATTATTTGCTTCAAGAACAATTCATGTCCCCTTTAGATTAGGGAAACCTAACTACGTGATACATGATTAGACGATTTTTTCTAGGTTTATTTGTGTGATCTTTCACTTTACATTGTGGGATATTTGACTTAGATCTTATGAATGATATCTTATCTTTTAATCTTCCATTTCAAGATTCTTATGTGATGTAATATACATATCATAGTATTAATTGTCGAACCAAACATAGTAAAAGATGATTATTTGGATGCTAATTGAGGCCCGTCGAGAGACGAGGCGAGTTGAGGGTGTTTTAGTTGCTACAAAGGCTCCTTCCTCTCTCGTACCAAAACCCCGAGCCAAGTTCTTTGGTTATGAAGGGCTGGTGCCCTTTATCCGTTTGGGTGAGTCAAAATTAGGTTTCTTGGTTCCTTAAAAACCAAGTGGAAACTCTATATCTGTTTTCAACAGACCTTTTCTCTCTCTTTTCAAAATCAAATTTCAAACAAAAACAAAAAAAGAGGTGGAATCCCGCGTGTCCACAATGACAAAAACGAATGACCACAAAGTCATTGTACGATTCACAAAAGATAATATCTTTTGTCGTTTTGGTACACCGTGAGCTATTATAAGTGATGGAGAAAAATAATTCTGAAGTCGTCATTTTGAGGCCCTTGTAAGCAAATATTCTGTCACCCACAAAGTTGGGACACCTTATCATCCCCAAACTCAGGGGCAAGTTGAAGTCTCTAATAGAGAAGTTGAAAGTATATTACAAAAAACGGTATGTCCTAATCGCAAAGATTGGTCTCAATGATTGAGCGATGCACTTTAGGCCTACCGTATAGTATATAAAACTCCCATCGGGATGTCCCTATACTGATTAGTTTTGGTAAAGCCTGCCACATACTAGTAGAACTCGAGCACAAATCTTACTGGGTAGTAAAAACCTTAATCAAGGTATGCAATTGACGGGATGTCACCAAAACTTTAACTACACGAGCTTGGGGAATTAAAAAATGAAGCTTATGAGAATGCGAGAATTTACAAAGAGCAATCGAAGGCATTTCACGATAAAATGATCGTATGTAAAAATTTTGAGGTTAGACAACGCGTTTGGCTATTTAATTCTAAATTACGACTATTCCCAGGCAAACTATGCTCTCGATGGGGCATCCCATTCATAGTAACTTAGGTATTTTCGCATGGAGCAATCAAAATTAAAGATACAAATGATGGAGCACCTTTTAAAGTAAATGGCCAATGGCTTAAGCCATATTGGACTGAGGAGTTTGAAGAACGAGAGGTCGAATCCATAGACATGGTCGACCCAATCTATTTTGACTAGGAGCTTGCATCGTCGAGATGGCGACGTGAAACCTAGTGCCTCTTGGGAGGTAACCCAAACATTAGATTGAGTTTTTTCTTTAGTTTTGTACACTTTTTTGAAGCTTTTAAGCCAGTGTCTGAGTTTTTGGATACCCAATAGGGGAGACATTGATCGTTTGAACACTTGTTCAAGGCAATAATTGAGAAAAATAGGAAAAACCTGTCTCACTCACGCGTGACCTATCTCGCGCAATTTTTTGACTTAGACATTTTTCCTACACTTCAAACAAAATATGTCTCAGCTTCTGGTTGCACGTCAGATCAAGCGCGCGAAGTGATCCCGCCCACGTGACTCACTCGCGTGAGCTCATGATTTAGGAAAAATTTGTAGAAACATTAAAAGGGGTCTCGGCATCTGGTCGCACCTGGAATCGTGTGAGCGATAGTTTGCTCGTGCTGCTTGCGTGACCCACTATTTTCCTATAAATAGAGTCAGCGTGCCCTAATTTCACATTCAAACGAAATTTTTCTCTCAGTCTCTCTCTTCGTTCCTCTTTCCCCCTCTCGGCGATTCACATTCCTTCCCCCCCCCCCCTGTCTCTATCTCTTCTTATACCACTACCACCTCATACCACCGCCAACCACCAGACGCCGCCGACGGAATCCAGCCAGTACCTCACACTGCCACCGCTGTCGCGACTCCATACCCTTCCTTTCGATACTTCAGGTATGTATAAATACATACATACATATAGATCAATCCCATATGTCTATATAGGTATACATATACCAGTACATACCCCAATTACTTCTATTCCACTCATACTTCTAATCCTCACACACATATTGATCCAGACCCTAACCCCTATATTGCAGATACCCATATATCTATATACACACCCAATCACAAACCCTAATCCCTATTACTTCTATCACACAACTCCTAACCCTTGCTTGTTTGTGAGTAAGCATGTACGCGTTTTCAGTTCTTTTTTAAATTGATTGGGATTATGCATTTTCAGTTCTTTTTTTTAATTTTTTTTTATTTTTATGTTTTAATGTTTAAACATTGATTTTAATTTTTATAATTAGCACGTCTTTAACTTTTCAAAATAAGAACAATCAAACCATAGTCAGTTTCATTCAAATAAAGCCATAAACATACTCGTTAACTTTGAATTGGATTTTTAAATCAATATTTCGACAAAAGCGATACTTTAGAATATATATACATTGTTTATGAACATGCTGCAAGCCCCCCGTGACTTTTCGCAAGGTGTGTGCCCTTATTGGGACAATGAGTGGGAAGGGCACAGTCCCTTCTTACAATTGCTTGGTATCCCCCCCCCCCCCCCCCCCCCCCCCCCCCGTGGACCCATTTTAGTTACAATGTTGATTAACTTAATACTTCTTGTATCCCTTGCAGGGATTTGCTTTTCTTTCCAAGTGCCCATACCCTTTTCTTTCTCTTTTGCCTTTGGTTGATGGACCATTTTTAAGGGCGATATTTTCATTTTTCTTATTTCACCTTCACTTACCTATGAACTATGACCAAAAGAACCATAAAATCACCCTCTAGCTCTCTACTGCCTCAAAAGAAAAAGAAAGGAAAAGAAAAATAAACCAAAACTATAGTTGACCGAAACAACCTCTCACCCAAATACGCCAATCGAGGCTTCAATTATGAAGCCACCATCAACGCTGATTTCTTCGCGGTCGATGTGGACACTCGGTAGGGATTCAATACCCTCACTGCCCAAAAATTAGCCCCACCTATCTTTTTTAGAAATCCTGACTTTATCACTTACCCCAGACTTGTCAGACTCTTCGACCAAAACCTCGACTACCATAAAGAATCCCTCACCCAACATGTGTACCTTACCATGATAATAGACGGCCTCTCAATCACCATTACTCCTAATGATATAGCGGATGCCCTGCAAATCCCTTCTCACTCCTCTCAGGTCCCTAAGCTCAATGTCCTCGACCAACAACACACACTCAAATACATTAGCCAGGATATATGCAGCGGTCGCACTGGCTCATGGCTTACCATACAACAATCTCACATGCCCCGCTAGATGTGGTTCGTCGACCATGTGTTCAAGAGGAACTTTATCCTCTTGGACACAAGTAGGAGAGGACCAAGGACATACACCATGCCCTCCACATTGTCTATCACAGTGACTGGTTCCATTATGGTCTGATTATCATGGAGGGCATGCGTGCTGTCGTATACACCATTGATCGCGCTAGTGAGTCCACCCTACGCCTACCTTATCCACAGACTATCACGGTGATCCTTAGAGCCAGAGCCTTCCCTATTCCTCCCAACAAGCCCATTGGCCGCCATATTCTAGAGTTTGCTTCCAGTGATTGGAAGTTGAGCCTCGAACGACTAGTTTCAGAGGTAGGAAAGGCCAGGGACCAGGTACAAGCACATCAAGAGAGACATGCATAACTTCCACCTCTACCAAAGGATACGTCTTACGCATGGACAATGATGACGTCTACTGTTTCTATAAAGAAACCCTCAAGCTATAGTCCTACATGCATTCCTAATTCCAGTTAGCACATCACCAGTAGCTGGAGGAGATTTTAGTGCAGGGTGAGGCCATTTACCAGTCTGCATTTCCATGACCTGCGCCACAGGCTGTTCCAGAGGCTGATGGTGAGGAGGGTGTTAAGGGTAGAGAGGGTGATGATGATGATGATGATGATGATGATGGTGATGGAGATGGTGATGGTCATGGAGGGTCTAGGCAAAAGTTGGTGTTAGTGGAGGGTGATGATGAGTAGGTGTGTTTGGAGGGACTTATTTTTATCTTTTCATGTATTTAGTGGGTTGTTTCAGACATTATCAGACTATGGCATGTATATTCTTTCATTTCGTTCTCTTTATTTTATTTTACTTCTTGTTTTAAGATATTGATGTACCTGGCTATGACCGACTTAGTTTACTTTTCTACACTTTTATTTTTCTTTTACGCATGTACTTATTATTTTCCTTTCTTTGTTTTTCCCTTCTGACTTAGTTTAGATGTGTTGTTCATTGTTTTAATTATGTACTTTTCTGTATTATTGGTTAATGTTGGTTTTGTTTAGCCAGTTGTTCTTATTATAGATTGTTGCAACAGGTTCAATCGATGTCACACTTTTTATGAACATTATTAGCTAATTAAAATGACAGCATCTCCCCTTTCATTTTTACTAGATAGAAAATCACTAACGTTCATGTTTAGGGGAAATGCTGACCAACTTTCAATCTAAAGTAGACTGCTAATGTTTTATCACTCGCATCATTTCAAGCACTTAAGCTTATTAACCATGCTCGCAATCATTAATCGATAATAGCTATTTATGTTTTTTGAGTTAATGACAAGTGCTAATAAATTGGTAGTTTGTCTTCTTTTTGTTTTCAGGTTTATCGTCTCGAGTTTCGTAAAGCATTACCTCATTCTTCTCATTGTCATTCTAAATCCACTAATATGGACCACCCAATATCTCCCCCCTCCTTCCCATATAGGAGATCTAGTGAGTCGAGTCACCATTCTGATAGTAGTTCATCTTTAGATGACCTCTCACCTGGACCTATTTCTTAGAGGGCTGAGCCCTTTGGTCCAGTCGATCGTGCCGGTTGTGACGCTTGTCCTTGGTACTGTCGTCGTCATCGTGTCCCCATTCTTACCCATTTCGATTCATCAGACGACGATGATAGTCTATTCAGTGATGATCCCCCACTTATCGATGGCCTCTATGGTGCACCCCTAACTTCTTCTGAGTCTTCATCTTCATCCGATTCAGATGATTCTTCCGATGACGATGATTATGAGGATGAGGACGAGGACGAGGATGAGGAGGCTGATGTACAGAGTCTAAGACGTGACCTTTCGAATGAGCCTACTAAGATCACTTATGCACCGCCAGAGAGTACATATCTGTATCGACATTTGCCAGACTATGGTTCGGATATTGTGATATAGAGTCCAGGGCACCCCGATTGGTCCCCGGAGGACATAGCCTCATTTTTTGCATGGTATGACCGTTCGGAGGATAATGAGGTGATCTTGGCATCGGGGATTGACGACGAGGGTGAGGAGACAGAGTTGTTTCCCTTTGATCCAGCTGACCATCCTGCATGGACACTATATGATTCATATAGAGTTGATTCGCCGCCACCACCATCATCAGATTTTTTTGAGGAGGGGACGTTCTCGTTCTTCTATCTGTGGAGCTCATTCATGTCATTGTCATGTTCCCACCTGCATAGGGACATGCAGTGACCTGGTTTGGGAAAAGTTTTATGGATTATCTTTTTCTTTAATATTGTTAGTTTTCATTTTATTTGTTTCAGTTAGAATTTTTGTTATTCAATTCTTTTGATATATACTTCAAAAAAATTCTGTACTTTTCCTTTTTGTTAAGAGTAGATTAGACTTTTATTATTGTAGTTTAAAAAAAGAAGAAGGTTATATTCAACACTTAATGTTTTCTTGATTGACATGATTTCATTAAAAACCAAAGTCCTGAGAGTGCATAATCCAATGTTTACTAAAGTCATGAAGGTATGTTTTGAAAGTTGTATATCGTTGGAATCGTGGTTTTATATCTTTTACTTGCACACTTATTTATGCACGGCACATAGTCAATTGGATGCATATTTCTAGAGAACTATAATATAGTTTGGATTTCTAGATAGCACCGTTGTGGAGACTAAGAGCCATTCGTTCTTGTTCGAGGGTTATAAATATACTTTATCAAATTTTGTTAACAAAGCGCATTAACTTGTTGATTTAGTCTCATTATTTTTGTTTTGATCGATAGTCGGGTGAATATTGTAATTACCATGTTTAAGTGAAAATCAAAATAAAGATGAAAACAATTTCCCCTTGATATTGTTAACATTGAAGAACTATATGACTGTAGGAGATGATATTAGGCCATCCTTCTACTTAAAGCCCTTTTGGCCTTTGACCTACCCATTACTATAATTTTGTATCCTTCGTTAGCTCCTTGAGCCTTAAAAATAAACCATTTTCTTTGTTCTTCCATTATCCTACCTACTCAAGGGCGTATCTAGCCCTGGGCTATAGCCCAGGGTAAAGTTCAAAATGTTATATCTCAAGTGGGTTATGTAGCCCAGTGGATGAGGTTGGAGACTTCAAAGTTGATGACTAAGGTTCGAATCATAGTGGTACACCTTTTTTTTTCCTTTTTTTTACTCAAAAAACAAAATGCCCAGTCCACTAGCATTAATGCTTCTTCAGTCCAGTCAGCATAGCAGTACTTTGTATTCAAGCCCAATCCATTAGCCTTAGCTGAGTTCTAACCCAACTAATATTTATGATGTGCTTCTTAATTCAAAAATGTTCTAGCCCAGCCCATATTTATTATTTGCATGCCATTTGTTTTCTTATCCCTTTTTTTCAAAAAATTTTCTCTTTGCTTGAAGTGTAATTTATTAAAGGGAAAATTGGTGAAAAGGTTATTAAGATTCAAAATATAAACATAATTTGACCCCAAAAAAAATTTTAATTTGACCACAAAATATATATATATATATATAAACATGATTTATTTGCAGGTCATTTATGATGCTAAAATTCAGAATACAAACATAATTTGACCCAAAAAAAAATTTCGGGGACGTTGCCCCAGAACCCCCGTGGACCCCACACTCTATGTATTTCTAGCCCACCCCAAGCTACCATTCTGCATACGTCCTTGTACCCACTCCAATATAGAGTTCACCAATATGAATAACATCCTCTTACCCAAGTCCGAGAGCGGTCAAAAATGGTCTTCCAAAAGAGAATCGGGCCAATAGCAACTAGTAGAGATTAGAGTAGTGAGTCGATTGAAAAAAAAAGTTATATAAAAAAAAAATACGAAGTAGTGGATGAGAAATAAAGAGTCGTTGTAGTGAAAGCCTTGGTATTAGACGCCACGGCCGTTCGTAACCACTTTCAAACCCTTTGTTTGTCCTTTACCTTCCTTTTCTTAGCTTAAACCCTTGATCAACAGTTCATCCCGAATTAAAGTCCTATTTGATCCTAGGAAAACATGGCTTGGATATGGAGACAATAGAAAAAGGGGAATAATTCATGGTAGTGATGATACTTACTTGACGTTCGATATCCTATTCATGAGACTACTATTCTTTCATGTCATACGTTGTTTTGTGTCATATGCGAGAGTTATTTGCTTTGTAATGTTTATTCTCCTCGCATACACTAGGGCGATTACACCTATTTTGACCGATTTCATTTTAGAGTGTGATTAACAACGTGCGATTTGTAGTCGAAGCATTACTAAATAGTTATCCAAGTTATATTCCAAGTTCAGTATAAATGCATATCCACTTGATAACCATTCACACACGTGCAAGTTCTTGACATATTCTATTGATTCTTTTGATACATGTCTTTGAAACTATTTTCATGATTCAGGTGGGACGTTAAAGAGTCGCCACTTAATTTTTTTTAGGAAAATTAAGAAACCATTTTTAAAAGCAACCGATCTTTTGCAAAACCAAAGATAATCTGGATCCGGGGATTATGGAATAAAAGGGGAAGGAACCCGGCGGACTAAAACATCCTCTTTCATCCTATCTCGTGATAGGCCTCTACTCATCATCCTTTTTAATTGAATTATTAATCTAAGCATGCCCTCAACTAATGCATATATAAATATACATTACAAAAGCATATTGAAAAGGGTGTAAGATTGCTAACGATAAAATATCATTCATAATCCACATAATTCAAGTAGCAAGCAAAATGATATGCAAGAAGGAAACTAGAGAACTTACCTAGGATCCAGCCTCAAAATAGGAAACGTACAATGCATACAAAGAATAGAAATCCTAAAAAAAACATCTCTAATCACATATACACATAAGGCAAGGCCTAAGCTAAGGTGTCACGCATGGAGTCGAAAATCAACAAAATCAAAGAATAGAACAAACTAGAGAAAGTTTGAGAAATTGTACCTCAAATGCGCTACAAAACAAAGAGTTAGTCCACATGCTTCAAACAAGATATGATATCAAATAATCAATCCTAAACTTTTAGCTTAAATCTATCAAATAGAGAGGAAATTGACCTATTTATGGATTCCTTCTAATTAGTTGAGAAGCACAACGTCTCCATAGATATACAAGTTTCAACTAAGAGCCAATGTAATGTCTATACGGAGATGGTATGACCCCAACATGATCATAAGGAACTCACAACTAAGTGAATAAAATGCAACTTAAACAAATGCAAAGTAAGTCCTAATCACAAGTATCAACATACATGAATGAATGCATGGATATGTATAAGGACAAGCTATGAATTATTCACTAACTTGGATCACTTAGTCTCTAGGTTTAAGCTTAACTATCTTTATTCAAAACATGGTCTGAGTCCTAAGGCATTAGGAGACCATCTAAGTTGAAATAAATAAGATTAGAAGACCAGATTTTAAAAGGTAGGAAAACCATAGTTCCAACGGTTGAATCTTAATGATTTTTGGATATGATATGCTTCTGTGAATCTAGTTTCTAACACAAAAAGAAAATCAAGGTTTGAACAGTTAGATCTCTGGAAATATGGAAAACACTAGACATCACTTAGGAATCTGCAACTCTCTGTCTAGAGATCTTGTACGATTTTCTAAAAATAGCAAAAAAATGAGAAACACTTGGATCTTTTTAGAGTATCTTCCTAACACATTGAAATACTTAGAAAAAATTATTTTGGGTCAAGAAAGATCAATTAAGGTTCTGATTTATTAATTTTAAAACGGACTTACTGTTCTGAAATTTTAGACAGAGAATTGTTTGTTTTGAAATCATTAGACCAAACCATCTTAAGCATGGAATTTCATCAAAACAAAAATTACAGAGATGCTTAAATGAGTTATAAACATCCTCCAATTGGTCTCATCCAATTTCCAATGAACCATGATTTTATAAAAATCTTTGATCACAGTTGGTTTATAGATTCACTACACCTTTGTTAAATTGATGTTCCTATTTTGAATCAAACTTGATCCATGATTCTAGAGAGAACTAGGATCAAGTATGATTATGATCATTGGAGTAAATAATGAAATATGAAGAGGTTCATGGATTTAGCCTTAATGGATTTCCATCATAGATCTCATAGCAAGAGAATCCTAAGGTCTTACTTAATCTCGTGAATTTTGAATATAAACTATGAAAATCTACACCTAATTCCTCTCTCAAACATATGATCCTTGAGGAATATAGAGTCATGACATCCTAATCCCCTCTCAAATTAATGGTCCTTGGAGACTCAATGAGATCCAAATTTACATAAACCTCTGTGGGATATAGCATGAATCCCATAAGATTCTTAGTAAGGAGATTCAAATCATGAGCTAAGACTTGAATTCAATCAACTATATGTAGATATGACCATGATTCACTTTAATCTCCATATGGATCATAGGATCATAGGAAACTAAAGAATCAAACTCAAAGAGACTCAATAAGATATATAAAATCTCATGAATCTTAAGAGAAAAATATAAATAAAGAATCAAAGTTTACTTAGAGAAATTGGAACATAAGTTTTTCAAAATCAAACTTATCTTAAACCCAAGGCATCAATTGGATCCAAATTAATGAAATGCTATGAGATTTAATCACAAGCTCTAAGTGGTGTGTGATGAAATGAGGTAGGAAGAGAGGTTTTGAAAATGTGTAAAGTTCCTAGAACTATGAACTTGTGATTGAATTTGCCTAATTCTACCAAGGATTGAGAAGTTACCTCTATGACCTCAAGAATTTCTTCTATTTCTTGTGAAGCTTTTCCAAAAATCTTCAAATTCTTCTCCAATTCTTCGAATTCTTCAAGAAAACTCTCTTCTTCTTCTCTCAATTCTCTCTCTATTGTATATATATCTCTTGTATATCTCAATTTGATTCAAAGATTAAGTCAAAAGTCCCAATAATGGAGATGAAGGTCTGTTTATATAGACCAACATGACAAGGTTAAATGGGTAAATTCGGGTGAAAACCCATGTGCAAAATTTTCTTCTAGAATATGTGAGAAAAGTAGTCTATTACAGTGCGCGACACTCGATGACTTGCCTGTGGCACTCACTGAGTGCCGGGCGGCACTCACTAACTGTCGGGCGACATTCAGTGAATGCCGGCGCGGCACTCAGTGAGTGTCGCCGACTTCGCTGCGTGCCGCGGCTAACAGAATTCTTGCCTTCTTTTTAATTTTCAACATATATATTAACATAAGCTTAATTTTTTTAGTAAAGTATGCACTGATGTACTTATATTTGTAATGTACTTTATTAGAATATACCCAAATGCATGGTATATATTCCCATATATCATTTTATTTCTTTCTTTCTTCTTTTTCTTTTCAAAACTTCTTTTCATTCTCTCTCTCTCTCTCTCTCTCTCTCTCTCTCTCTCTCTCTTTTAGGATAAATCCCTAGACTGACTTTCTCATGCGTTTTTTTTTAACGTTCGGGTTTCTCCCAAATACCCAATTTCTCCTTGTTTTATTTTAAATTTTGAAATTTTATTTGAAGAATCTTTGAAGGATTTGAATTTTTTGAAAAATCTCCGAATTTCACCAATCATCGCCATCATCGGTCTTAGGAGGTAACCAATCCCTGGATTTGACATTTGGTCAAAATCGGGGTGTCTACAGTTTGCCCCTCTTCGGCAAAGCTTGTAAGGCAACGCGTACCACAAGTGAATGTCGAAGCCTGTGTGCAAGACAAGCCTTTCACCAAGCGGTCGAATCCAGGTAAAAACAAAAAGTGCATTGCAAAAGTCAGGTGCGCAGAGAGCCAATAGCTGGTCGTGCTTAATGGTGAGCTGTCTACGTATCCCATCAAAAATCAGACCAGGACATAGTTCGGGCGAGGGGCAAAACCTAAACACAAATAATCACACAGATGAATGCACCTATCCTATCGTGATGGACATGCTCATGGAACAACTACTGTCAATACAATTTCATGCTTCATGCTATGTGGATGCGAATATCTAGGATCATGCTCTTTCTGGTGATATGAATGCATTCTATGCCTTACACCGATATGAATTACCTCAACTTAGATGACTTCAACAAGGATTTGCCTCAATCTAGAGGACTTTAACAAATTTGCCTCAATTTTGAGGACTTCCACAGATTTTCCTCAATTTGGAGGACTTAAACAAGGATTTGCCTCAATCTAGAGGACTTCAACATATTTGCCTCAATATAGAAGACTTTAACAGGGATTTGCCTCAATTTAGAGGACTTCAATAGGGATTTGCCTCAATCTAGAGGACTTCATCAAAGATTGCCATTGAGGACTAATATCGAACAAAAAGATTCTGCCATCGAGGACTAACGTAAGTTCAAAAAGATTGCCATTGAGGAGTGACGAGGATTGCCATTGAGGCATAAAAGAGATTGCCATTGAGTATTAACGCAAATGATGCTGCCATTGAGGACTAAAACAAATGATGCTGCTACTGAGGACTAATGCAAAGTTTCCATTGAGGACTAACACCGATAATGTTGTTATTGAGGACTAAAGCAAGGTTGCCATTGAGGACTAACACCGATAATTCTGCCATTCAAGACTAACGCAAGGTTGCCATTAAGGACTAACACCATGATGCTTCCATTGAGGACTAATGCAAGGTTGCCATTGAGGACTAATACCGATAATCCTGCCATTGAGGACTAACGCAAGGTTACCATTGAGGACTAACACTGATAATGCTGCCATTGAGGACTAACATCGATAATGCTGCCATTGAGGACTAACGCAAGGTTGCCATTGAGGACTAACGCTTAGAGAATGGAAGCTGCCATTGAGGACTAATGCGAGGTTGCCATTGAGGACTAATGCGAGGTTGCCATTGAGGACTAACACCCATGATGATGCCATTGAGGACTAACGCAAGGTTTCCATTTGAGGAATAACATTGATAATGCTGCCATTGAGGACTAATGCAAGGTTGCCATTGAGAACTAACACCGATAATGCTGTCATTGAGGACTAACGCAATGTTGCCAATGAGGACTAACACCGATAATGCTGCCATTGAGGACTAACACCGATAATGCCTCCATTGAGGACTAACTTAAGGTTGCCATTGAGGACTAACACCGATAATGTTGCCACTCAAGACTAACGCAAGGTTGCCATTGAGGACTAACACCGATAATGCTGCCATTGAGGACTAACGCAAGGTTGCCATTGAGGACTAACACTGATAATGCCGCCATTGACGACTAACGCAAGGATACCATTGAGGACTAATGCAAGGTTGCCATTGACGACTAGCACCGATAATGATGCCATTGAGGAGTAACGCAAGGTTGCCATTGAGGACTAACACCGATAATGCTGCCATCAAGGACTAACGCAAGGTTGCCATTGAGGACTAACACTGATAATGCTGCCATTGAGGACTAATGATTAGAGAAGCTGCCATTGAGGACTAATGCTTAGAGAATCTGCCATTGAGGACTAACGCTTAGAGAAGCTGCTATTGAGGACTAATGCTTAGAGAAGCTGCCATTGAGGACTAATACTTAGAGAAGCTGCCATTGAGGACTAATGCTTAGAGAAGCTGCCATTGAGGACTAATGCTTAGAGAAGCTGCCATTAAGGACTAACGCTTAAAGAAGCTGCCATTGAGGACTAATGCTTAGAGAAGCTGTCATTGAGGACTAATGCCTTAGGAAGGAAAGCTACCATTAAGGACTAACGCAATGTTCGGGAGTCTCCTTGGACTCAAAGAATTTGAACGAAGCTGATTGGAAAGAATGATTTTTTATATCTGCAGACCTTTGGAAGAAACATATCAATTCTGTCAAAAGAGGGAAGTCACCTTTGCCCCTAGTCTTGGACTCTTCTTATATTGCCACTTTAGCATTATGTTGTGATCGTATTCAAAACCTATTCTCATATCGCTCTTGGGATGCTCATGAAGACTTTTCAAATCTTTATTCATCATCTTAAACCCACACATTTGAGACCATTTATTGACTCATCAAAGGAGGGCAGACATAACAAAGCCAGTTGCTCAAGATGACTGACTCAAACTCTACATTCATTATGAATCAATGTGCTTTCATTGTGAATTAACATATCATTTCACCTTTCATTTATTCATCATCTTACAAATAGAAGTGCTTTGCTGATAAATCTAAGCTTTAAAAACTTCCCCTTTTTTATTTAGTGAATTATTTGCCCATCCAGATTGTGCTTCAAATTAGTGCTTTAGCTTATAGAATGAAAGGCACTCTATTTCAATCCTTTCAAAACAAACTCAATTACTTGAGAACTTCCCTCTAGCATAGAGGTTTTTTGGCAAACAAAGTTTGCCCCTAGTCTTAAGGGCAAATAGACTCATCCAAGGGTTTTGAGAACATGATGGTACAGGATGCCTATAGTGCATTTACTCCCAACCTAGAGGTAATCATCATGAATATGGTGGACTAAAGAAGGAAACCCAATGCTAATGGGCAAACTTTGTTTGCCCCTGGTTTGGCAATAGATATATGGCTCCAGGCAAACACAAGTTTGCCCCTAGTCTGAAGGAAGGAAACCAAAGGTGCAAAGGGTGATGCTTTTGGTTTTAGGGATGGTTATGGACCGAGAACCTCGGGAGGTTCGCCTACTTATCCCTGAGCGGGAATCAGGTCCAAAGTAATTCGACCAAGGCCTGAATGAAAGATAACATGAGATGATGGGGTAATGACCGAACCGAGCAGGTTGCCTACGTATGCCCAAGTGGGAATCAGGTCAAAACGTAGTTCATCGACTCTAGAGGTCTTGAAAGAATAAGGCTTCAAGAATTTGTGGGCTTTTAGAGCCATGCTTTCATTTGGGTCCAATGAGTGCTCTTTCTGAAATGGGTCGCTTGTGGTAGCCTTTGAACAGGATGATGAGAACATGAACTACTTTTCCCTTTTATTTTCTTCTTTTATTTTCTTTTCTTCTTTTTTATTTTCTTTTCCTTTCTTTTTTTTTGTTTGTAGCGGTTGATTCTTTTCACCTTTTCACTAGCCAGTCAATCTTTACAACTTTCATAACGCATCATGTTTTATTCATACTCTATCATACTCTCCAAGTAATATCAGCCCTTCAAATCTCTATTGGTTTTTCTCAAATCTATTTCTGCATAGTTTTAGGCCCACTTAGCAATTAAGACTAATTGATACTTTCAAATCTCCTTTTCATTTCCATTTTATTTTCTATATTTAGAACAACTCAAAGCTTCGAGATAATTCATGTGCCAATGATGTACTTTGAAGCACCTAAGAATTCTCAATCTAATTTATTCTCTGCCTTTTCTTTTCTCTTACCTTTCTTTTCTCTTCCTCACTATCTCTTACTTTCTCCATGATTTTGACTAGCTAGGATTCAGGTTTTGAAGTCAACACGCATCTTATTTTTGCTTTAACTTTTGCCTAGGCGCCCTTTCGGGTTTTCATCCTAGCGAGCTTTTTTCTTTCTTTTTTTTCTCTCTTTTTTTATTTTTTCCTTTTTGTGCTCTCACTTTTGCCTAGGTGCCCTTTCGGGTTTTCATCCTAACGAGCTCTTTATTTTCTCTTTTTTTTTTGGAAGAAGAAGTTCATTTAAAATATTTGGCTACCATCAAGGATCAATTTATGGCTTTGGACTGGTTAGGCTCATCTTTTAGGCTTGGTATTTGAGAAAAGGGAAGCTTCAAGTTCTAAGTTCATCTTTTTAAGATTGAGCAAGAGCATCTTTAAATTCTTAAAGTAAAGCTAATCAATTCTCTACTCCTCCTTGGTTTTGGCATAAAATTTTCTTTGATCACTGGGGGATCCTTTTCAATAAAAAGATTTATTAACAAAGTATTTTCCATGATCGTTTAAAAAAGTGATTTTTTTGGCTTAATGATCCATTTATTCACGACTTAGCATACTGAATCAAGTGAAATGAGATTTTATTCAAAAAGTAGAGAAAGAGGATTACATCACTCGACTCGATAAAAAGAGACTTAAAAAATAAACTCAATAACCGACTGACTCAAAGACACGACTGGACTTGGCACTTGACTCCTACTTAACATGACTCGATTATCGGACTAGACTTGACTTGGTCTCAACTGGAGTGTCACAGATGATTTTCACTTTACTAGATTTCCAAGAGCATCCACATTTGCCTTAACAGTAGTATTTCCAAACACCATCACCTCACTAGCATTATTTGAACCCTCAGGTTCACCACTACCCAACAGCATGTGTCATAACCCCTTTCTTAATTAGGCTTCAAATTTCATGCTTCAATCTCATACAATGGTCAGTATCATGACCCAATATCTGGTAATAAGCACAATACTGGTCAATGTTATATCCTTTTGAGATGGGGTCAGGCACGGGTTGTGGATCCAACTTTTTCAAGTATCCTTTCTCTACTGCCTGTTCCAATGCCACACTCATGGTATTCCAAATTCGATGGTCTCTCCATGTCCTCCCTAATTAGACCTCGATCGATTACCTTTTTGATAATGGCCCTTCTATTGAGGTTGTTGTGTCAAAGTGTTAACATCGGATCCTGGCCCCACATCTTTGTTTGCCTGACTCTCTCTTTTGATTACCCCTTCGTAGATAGTGTCTTCAATTCTTGTCCCCACATCAAAAATCTCAGTAAAAGTGTTGATTGATTGGAACCTCATCTTCTCTTGGTAACCGACTGTAAATTTTTCATTAGCATCCTGATCTGCTCTTTTTCAGATGGTCTTTGAACCATTTTGGCTTCTTTACCCCTCCATCGGCTTAAAAATTCAGCAAATGATTCATTATATTCCTGCCTGGTGGTTTCCAAATCTCAGACTGTCACATCTATCTCTTGGTTGTATTCATATTGGGCCACAAACAACTTTACTACTTCTTCCCAGATCCTAGTTTTACTTGGCTCGATCGTGAGGTACCATGCTAGAGTAGCCCCGGTTAAAGTTTGTTGAAACAAAATAGCCATCATCGTAGTACTCAAACCGCTGGGTTGGAAAGCACCAATGCACATCCATATATGACTGCAAGGATTACCGGTACCATCAAATTTGTCAAAAATTGGCATCTTGAAACTGACAGGCAATGTTTCCTGCACCCCTTCATACAATCCCTCTAGTTCAAGCAAAAAAGTGTCAACACCTTGAGCCTTGAGGACTACCCTTTCAAGTTTCATTACTTTCTCACCCATTATTTTCTCTTTTTCAGCTCTTTTTTTCTCTATCTTTTCCTTTTCTGCCCTCGGCATTTCAGCTCTTTCTGGATCATTAAACCAATCTTCATCCCTAATAGCTGGAGGAGGATCGACAACTGGCGACTGTCGTGCTATTATCTCCATCATGGCCATCATACGGTTCATGTTTTTGGCCTGTTGTTCCACAATTGCCCTTAACTCTGCTACTTCCCCAGTATTCCCTTTGTGTGCCATTTTAACTAAAATCATGGAAAAACAACCCAAGAAGGTTAGAAGTGTCCTCACTAGGGGATCTAGTTGTTCCACTCTTTCAACATAGATAGGTAAAAGGTCTGCACGCAGAATTGATTTTCAGGAAGCAAGGAATTTTGAGGAACTATTGGATTACTTTGTTCGTAATTGAAAAAGAAATTTGGATTCTACATGCATGCATGCAATGCCTTGATGATTTGATGTGGCTAAATCCATGCACCACACACATGGCACACAGATAAAATGCACTTGTGTGTGTATGTGCCTACTCTATATGCAAAAGAAAGGAAAATTCTAATCCTAACACATAAACATATAAGCACATAAAATCCTCACCTATGTCAAGTGCGCTAATTTTTCCTTTCATTGTGATCCTCTTTACCCCTTCAAAGTTTAAAAATTTTAGAATTTTTGAAATTCATTTGATAAGCACTTCCCTAGATGATGGGATCTTTCAAATTCTTAAGAAGCTTTCCATTGAAGGCAATAATATTTCTCAACAAAAGATGATTAGGTTGAAACTTTGCTTTGAAATTCATTTGAAAAACATTTCTTTAATTGGGGAGATCTCTCAAATACAATTCTCAAGAATTTTGGTTTATATTCCTCAACCAAAAGGTGGTTGGGTCAAAGTTTTGCTTTGAAAAGCATTACTTTAGTTGGTGAAACTTTTCAAAATCTTTCAAGAATTTTGGGTTCCAAGAATTTTGGGTTCTTCCTTCAAAGATGGTTGACTTGAAATTTTAATCAAAAAGTGAACTCCAAAGATTTTTGAAAGAGCGATTGAATACCTTAGAATAAATATAGCAAAAATCTATTTGCTTCTGTAACACCCGTACCTGGGGAACGGTAAATTATTGTGTTAATATGGATTAAGGGGAGGCTTGGACTCGCCCATGTAAAAAGTGTTCAGAGAGGGACACTAGTTGAAAAAGTCCCCAGTGAGGTGGGACAGGTATTGAAATGGAACCCAGCGAAGGGTAAATTGGTAATTTCATCTTAAATTATTAAATGCATTTTATATGCTTACATGGATATTTGTTAAGTTGCTTTCATAATATCATATTAATATGTGTTAGCATTAGCTTGGACACCCAAATCAGGGTATAAATGAAAAAGATTTAAAATTTGTAGGTGCGATAGCAATTTCACAAAATATGTGGGACCCACATTGGGACCCATACGGAACTTAGACAAACACTCTTTAGATAATTGGGTAGTTAATGGAATAATTGGGGGATTTCATAATGAGAACTTAAGAAATTCCGGGGATGTAAACGAAAAATGGCTAAAGTGAGGCATTAACACCTCATGCTTATGCATGAGTGTGTGTGTCAAAACATGAGACTTGTCTCATTAATCACTGAAATTAAAACAAAAGAAGAGGAGAGCTCACCGAGAGAGAAGACGGAACCGTCACCGACGACATTTTTTGCCGTACCGTCGCCGCCGTTCGCCGAATTTACAATTCGAGACCACTTTTGGACTCGTGGAGGTAAGAGGATCACATGTACGTAATTTGTTTTCATTTTCGGCTACGTTTTTCTGGTAACCGTTCTTGATAAATGATATTTGTTAAACCAAAACCATGTAAGATTTACTTCGGGTAAGAATTGAGCAAGATTTGTGAAGGAATTCTTCATTTCTAGCTTGAATTTGGGTAGATCTTGCTAAGGTGAGTTTTCTAGCCTAAGAATGGTTGTGTTTAACTATGTTCAAAGCATCAATGATGTAGAGATGTAGAGAATGATCTTATTGTGTTGATTATTCATGTTTAGAAACCATGTAGTTACTAAATTGTGAATTGCATGTTAGCTTTATGAAGATTATATGTGCCTACATGTTTATGTGCTTATATGTTTATGTGGTATTCAATGAGCACCGGGAAAATGATTCATTAGTTGGGAGTAATAAGGGTGGTGAAGAGGAAGAATCCGAGAAATACGGAAGTCCAAGGAATAGAAGTGGCCACGGGACCAAGGGAGGTCCCGGGTCTGAATGAATCATTGAACCGGTGACTCGGCGATTACAAAGATATGATTTATGTGTTTACTGTTGCATTGTACATGTTAAACATTCAGCCATGTTTAGATTACTCAATAAGCGTAATGCTTAAGAAAACCATTTTCTGTTTCTGTTGTGGTAAATAACAACCACCGCAGGTACGGAGCAATATCCAGAGAGGAAATAGCATGCTCGGGAGTGGGGAAGAGGTGTGGGGTTTGTAATTAAGTTTATAACTTGTAATATAATGTAACTTGTGGGTTGGTATCCTTGACTTGTGGTTGTATCCATGGAGTTAGTTTTGGAGTCCCATGACTCATATGGTGAATGTTAATTTGTACAAACTTGTGTTATTCTCTATGTTGATAGTTTGAGTAAGAATGTGGAGGATTTGAAGTTTGCCTTGTAAATTCTACGTATGTCTTTAAGTTTCAATTATTGCTATGGGTGAGATGGTTTGGAAATGGACTCTTCCGGCAAGTTCGGATATGTGTCTCAACTCTTTTGGATAAGTTCCTTTTTGTAACTATATGGTTTGAATGATTTTAGAAATGCTATTTGGAAAGTTTCATGCTTATGGTTGTTCTTGGAAAGAGTTGAGTTCATGACTGATTTTGATCAAATTTTGGTTGTAGACATGTGATACATGCTTGGGTAATGCTTAAACATGTTTATGAATGTGTTTGAAATGTTTTCTTAATGTCCCAAGAAGTTTGGTTTGGTTTGGGTATGAGTTGGGTAAGTTTTATCAGTGTTTTTAGCAGTAAAAACATGTTCTGGGGAACCCGGATCGATCCGGGTTAATGAAGGGATTGATCCGGCCTTTTGAAGGAACATTCTGCGAGAAAATATATAAGATGGATCGATCCGGGTTTATGAGCAGATCGATCCGCTTGTATTTTTCACAGCACGTCCGCTTTTACGGAAACGCGCATAACTCTTTCTAGAAAATTCAGATTCGCGCGCCATTTTTTTGCGTTGGAACCGGGACTCGTAAATCTATCTTTTGGTATAAAATTTGATATACTTTATTAATGACCATTTGGCCCTTGGGTCTGTTTTTGGCACAGTAAGCTCTTTTCTGATGATTTAAATCATGTTTTTCTTAATAACTAACAAGGTTTAGTGTTTATTAGTGTATTTTGGGTGCGTATATTCTTGTTACACGTGTCATAATCCGAGAGGGCGGGTTGGGGTGTGACAGCTTCCAAAGACGTATTTAAAATTCTTTGGGTAGGAGGATCACATGATCGGATTGTTGTCGTACTCTTCACGAATTCGGATGCATACAAGGTCAATGATGCTTAGCTAATAAGATATAAGAGATGTAATCATATAATCAAGATTCAGCATGTTCCCAAATGTCGTGGGACATGAGAAGGAATTTCTAAAAGGTGATTAAAGGGTTACACATCTTTCATCAAGCAAGCATCGTCTTCATCTCGAATAATCCCTTTCAGGAATACAAAACTCCCTAGCACATAAATCCTAATCAAGAATTGATTTCCTAAGATCGAAGGGTTCTACAGAAGCTATCATGTAAAGGTCGGGTTTTGGTCAAATAAGGGACCCTTGACACACACCCGATAGGGTGCTACATATACCAACACATGGTACAAGATCAAGGGTGATCACATAGTCCCATGATGGCATGACCGAACGGGTTGCCCCGAGCCTCCAAGGTCATAGTTCCGTACAATCGACTGGCAAGACATGCAAGTGCAATGCAACGGGCACACAAAAATTAATTAATTCGATTAAAAGGATGCTTTCAAGTCTAATTCTCGAGTGAACCCAAAATCAAAAATTCTGGTCTGCGAAACCAGAGATTCTGGGTTCGATCCCCAACTGAGTCACCAAATTGTGAATACCGGCATTTGGGCCCACTTTTTTTTTAAAACAATTTTCAAATTCAAATTCAAAGAGTCGACACTTAATTTTTTTTAGGAAAATTAAGAAACTATTTTTAAAAGCGACCTATCGTTTGTGAAACCAAAGATAATATGGGTCCGGGGATTATGGAATAAAAGGGGAAGGAGCCTGGCGGACTAAAACACCCCCTTTTATCCTATCTCGTGATAGGCCTCTACTCATCATCCTTTTTAATCGAATTATTAATCTAAGTGACAAGCAGGGGTATTTGTAAAATACAACCGCGCTAAAAGAAGAAAATACCATAATTTAGTTCACAATTTCCCCATATAGCTGCGATTTGGATTACAATGCCAGTTTCTACACATTATGATTAATCTATGATGAGTTGTGTGTTTTAGCTGTGATTTTTGCAGATTACTGTCGCTGTGTGAATAATTGACAGAGCAGGATAAAAGGGAGTGATTGGATTTAATGAAGACAATTCAAGGTTGAAAACTGAAGCCCGATCGATTGAGGTATTCTCAAGCGATCGAGCATTCAATCGATCCAACCTGTCTCAAGCGATCGAATAATCCAGAAGTTCAATCGATTGAGAGTTTTTCGATCGATCGATCGAACATGCCTTTTAGCAGAATACGCGCACGCAGCAAAAGACGGGATTTTTAACCCTAGCATGAGGTTTTACTATAAAAACTCATTTTGTACACGTCCAAAGGGACGCCCACTTGTTTTTTTATCAGTTTTCATAGAGAGAGGAGAGAGTTTTATGGTTTTCTAGGTTATTATTTAAGGTTTTACACTGATAGTTGGGATTTTCTGTGGTTTAATACGAGTTCTTCATTCCAGGTTAATTAGTTATCATTTTATTTACATACTGCACTTAGCTAATCGTGGTTTAGTGTTAATCTTATTGTTTTGCATGTTAGATACATTAAAATCTCAATTTTTCATAGTTTTAATGAAAAGCTCACAACCAAACGACACCCTAATGAATCTTTACGTTAAGAACGCATCTGGGACACTCCAGACCATGTCTGAGTAGTCCGAGGTTGGGAAATCGCGATGAAATTGTGATTTTCAGGCCTCTGCCATGCACCAGAATAATATCTGTGTTCGATCGATCGGAGTTATTTTGATCGATCGGTGCAGAGATATAGTCGATTGATCGAAGACATTTCGATCGATTGAGAGATGACGATTGTCGATCGATCGAAAGCGCATCGATCGATCGAACAGTCAGATTCTTGAGAACATCCAATACAGTATTCCAAGACTTTTAATTTTAAGGAGTTGTTATCAAACTGTCCCCAAATGCTCAGTTTGTCAAAGCAGTCTTTGAACTTAAGGCCTTAAGGCATTTTCTTTCAATACATTTTGCAAACCACCCTCAATGCTAACACCATTGTAGGTGCGAGTCTTAACTATTGAATTAAACCGCTTTCATGTATTTCAAACTTAATTGAGATGATATAGTCCCGGTCATGAAAGGGCTATTGATTCTAGATCTTTAGAGAAGTACGGAATATTGTAGAAGATGTACTCCATTGAGCTTAAACTGTAATTGCATGGTAGATGGCTAGGTCACAGTGGATTCGCGTGATCCCAACACTTCCTTTTATTAAGTAAAATCGTTTTTAAGATTTCGCTTTAGTCAAATAGTTTATCGTTAGTTAATTTAATTTAGTTGTTATTAATTTTAATAGTTGTTAATTGTAGAACTTTGTGTTCTACACTTCTTTTAAAATACTGAATTTTCCTTTCGTTTAGAGTCTAATCTAGGTAACTTAATTCTAAACCTTCCTTGTGGGATCGACCTGGACTTAATCCAGTTTACTACTTACACGATTACCTACACTTGGGTATAGCACACAAGCGCACACAGAAAAATATTCGTGTCAAGTTTTTGGCGCCGTTACCGGGGAAGGCGACGAGTTAATACTTAGGTTACCTTAATCTATTTCTGTTTTTAATTTCTTTTTCTTTTAGTTCCTTAGGTAAAACACTTTCCTTAAGAACTCTCTTAGTTCATGTCCAACAATTCCATTGAAGGAATCTTCGAAAATCCACTCTACTTATCAGATTCCTCTAGTTCTGTTAACCCTGTAGCTACTCCTACTGAATCAATGGGTGATAATCAAAGTGAACATGGTGATAATGTGGTTTCACCACTTGATGAGGCGCTACGACCTTTATGCGATCTCATGCAACCAGAACATGCACCTACGCCCTCTTGCATTCTAATCCCAACACATGCTGGCGAATTTCAATTTCGCAATGGGATGATCCAACTTCTTCCCACCTTTCATGGGATGGAAAGTGAGAAGGCGTACTTACATGTCAAGGACTTCGAGGATGTTTGCAAAACATTCTCACAAATTTGTCCTGTGGACGTGACACGTCTAATGCTATTTCCTTTCACCTTGAAGGATAAAGCAAAGGCGTGGTTACTCACCTTAAAACCCAATTCAATTTTTACCTGGCATGCGATGAACACTGCATTTCTAAAGAAATTTTATCCAACTCGCATGACCACTGACCTTCAACGCCAAATTAATTCCTATAAACAAAAGAGCAATGAAACCTTCACTCAAACATGGGAGCATTTCAAAATTTTGCTTCTCTCGTGCCCACACCATGGGTTTGAGAAATGGCGAACTATCAGCTTCTTTTATAAGGAGTTGAATGGTGAAACGAAAAAGTTGGTGGAAACCATGAGTTCAGGTCCCTTTCTCCGTAAAAATACCGAAGAGGCCGAAGCCCATTTTGATTGGCTGGCTGAATACGCTCATGAATGGTCGAATTCGGATGATGTCTCACGCTCACAGATATCCTGTGTAGAAGAGAAAAGCCTCTACCAACTAAACAGTGAAGATCACCTCATGACTAAATATGAAGAACTAGCAAAGAAAGTAGATGAGTTAGGCATGAAAGGAGGAAGTTCGAGGCAGAATTTTCCTGAAGAACCATGCAGCACATGCAATATGTTGGGACATACCACTCAATATTGTCCTAATGTGCCATATTTTCCAGAACAACCCCCCATGGAAATGAATGCCATGCAAGGGTATAGGGGGGCAGGGAATTCCTATAACAACAATAATTCACAAAGCAATAACAATCGATGGAATCACCCTGGTTTTGATTGGAAAAATGATGCGGGAACACAAAATCAACATCAGCAACAACAGCCCTATAACAATAACCAATATCAAGGGCAATACAATAGGTAGTCCCAGCCGTACAATCAAAATAGATTTAATAATTACAACCAAGTGCAACACTCCAATAATCAACATTCTAATGTGTACGTGCCACCGCACAAAAAGGTGCAAGAGGAAGATCCTCTCTCTAATGTCAACCTAACTCAACAATTAATTCAAATGATGAGTAAAATGTCTGCGACATTAGATAGAATGGATGCACATCAAGAGGGATCGGGCGGAACATTTCCTGCCCAACCACTTCAAAACCCTAAGGGATACAATAATGGTCCCCCGAATCACGAACAAGCAAAAGCCGTGACGACTCTGAGAAGCGGCAAGATTATAGGGAAAAGTATGCCTACCTCTACCCCCAAAGAGTATGAGGAGGACGAAGTAGTCAATACAAATAAACCGTCTACTCAAGAAGAGGAGCTCACTACTAGTAAAGAACCAGTAGAAACAAATACTGAAGCTCCTAAAGAAGTGGAAGAAGTTGAGAGAAGGCCCGGAAAGGAACCCATTAATGATGAAGTACCGAAATGCCCTTTCCCCGCGCCTTACCCTCAAAGGTTAAAGAAACCCAAAAATGAGGCAAAGAATCAGGAGTTCTTGGAATTATTCAAACAAGTTAAAATCAATCTCCCACTCCTTGATGCTAAAAAACAAGTGCCGGCCTACGCTAAGTATCTCAAAGACTTATGTACGGTCAAAAGGAGGCAAAGTGTGAAGAAACACGCTTACGTCGCTTGCTAAGCAAGTGCAATTATCCAAAATGAGTTGCCTCCTAAACTTAAAGACCCCGGCACTCCCACTGTCTCATGTCAAATTGGGAATCAAAAGATAGATAACGCACTCCTCGATCTAGGAGCTAGCGTAAATCTTCTGCCATATTCGGTTTATAAACAACTAGGGTTAAGTGAATACAAACCCACCCGAGTTGCATTGCAATTGGCAGATAGGTCTGTTAAATACCCAAGAGGAGTTTTGGAAGACGTCCTCGTTCAAATAGACTCATTTGTCTTCCCGGTTGATTTTGTCATCTTAGACACTGAACCTGTGTCCAACCCAGGCTCACAAATCCCGGTCATTTTTGGACGTCCGTTCCTAAACACAATAGATGCCTCAATAAAGGTGAGAAGTGGTATAATGACCGTCATATTCGGGAATATGACGTTAAATGTCAAAATTTTCTCAAATCCCCGACCTGAAGAATACGATGATGAGGAGGAAGTGAATTACATCAACACGGTCATAGAAGATGAGGCCGATTTTGTTGATTACAAAGATCCTTTGGAGGTAGTCGTGTCACAATTTGATGCTATCTATCAACCTAAAGAGTCTACGCCATTAGATGCTGCTTTAAATCACGCTTGCCTCATGTTGGATACATTAGAGGAGGATAGAGCTGAATGCATGTGGGTAACACCATATGAACCACTGCCTCCTAAAACAAAGCTAGTTATGCCCTCAAACATGCAGTTTCCCGAATTGGAATTAAAGGAGCTTCCAAAAGAGCTCAATTAGACCTTCCTAGGGACTGAGAAGACTTATCCTGTCATAATCTCATCTACTTTAAATTCTAAAAAAAAGGATAGGTTAATCGAGGTGTTAAAACAACATAAGGGAGCATTAGGATGGACTATTGCCGACCTCAAAGGCATAAGCCCATCTGTGTGCACCCATAAGATATATTTGGAGGAAGACGCTAAACCTTCGTGACAAATGCAAAGGCGTCTGAATCCCAACATGCAAGAAGTAGTCAAAAAGGAAGTTCTAAAACTACTTGATGTTGGGATCATATATCCAATATCTGACAGCCCTTGGTTAGTCCAACCAAAGTAGTGCCAAAGAAGGTAGGCATAACGGTCATACTGAATAAAGATGGTTAATTAGTATCAACACGCATTCCCACTGGATGGAGGATGTGTATTGATTACCGAAAACTGAACACCGTGACCCGAAAGGACCATTTTCCCTTACCTTTCATGGATCAAATGCTAGAACGAGTAGCGGGTCATCAGTACTGCTGCTTCTTGGATGGATACAGTGGGTATAACCAAATTGAAATCGCTCCTGAAGATTAGGAGAAGACTACGTTCACGTGTCCATTCGGTACTTTCGCTTACCGTCGTATGCCATTCGGCTTATGCAATGCACCTGCCACCTTTCAGCAGTGCATGTTAAGCATATTCAGCGACATGGTCGAACAAATACTCGAAGTCTTTATGGACGACTTTTCTGTGTTTGGCCATAGTTTTGAAAATTGCTTAGACAACCTCGAACGTGTGCTAGCAAGATGCGAGGACAAACACCTAGTACTAAATTGGGAAAAGTGTCACTTCATGGTGACCAAGGAAATTGTCCTCGGCCACATCATTTCTGATAAAGGTATCCAGGTTGATAAAGCTAAAATCGATAAAATCTCGAATCTACCTGTCCCTCGGACAGTCAGAGACATTCGATCTTTTCTGGGGCATGCGGGATTTTATCGTCGCTTCATCCAAAACTTTAGTGCGATCTCCCGACCATTGTGTCAACTTTTATTCAAAGAGACACCATTCGAATGGTCGGAAAACTGTCAAACATCTTTTGACGGACTAAAAGAACACCTTACCTCCGCACCGATAATCCAGGCACCCGACTGGGGTTTGCCTTTCAATCTAATGTGCGACGCTAGTGACTACGCCATTGGTGCGGTCCTAGGACAGAGGAAGGATAATAAGCCTTATGTAATCTATTACGCCAGTCGAACACTTAACGAGGCTCAAATGAACTATACAACTACTGAAAAAGAGCTCCTTGCAATAGTATTCGCTTTGGACAAGTTCAAGTCATATCTGATAGGGTCTCCAATCGTCTGTTTTACGGACCATTCGGCTCTCAAGTACCTGCTGTCTAAAAAAGATGCAAAATAAAGGCTTATCCATTGGATACTCTTACTCCAAGAATTTGATATAACGATCAAAGATAAAAAGGGAGTAGAGAATGTGGTCACCGACCATTTATCTCGATTAACTTTTATTGACAACACTGAACCCACACCGATAAAAGACGAATTCCCAGACGAGCAGCTAATGATTGTTGTGGGTTTGCCCTGGTATGCTGATATAGTAAATTATCTTGCCACAGGAGAAACCCCAAGTCATTGGTCCAAACCAGATAGGAAGCGGTTCCTCTCTTTCGCACGTCATTTTTTCTTCGATGACCCGTACTTATTCAAGTATTGTACTGATCAGGTCATCAGACGTTGCGTCCCAAACGAGGATATAACCGTCATTTTAGCATCATGCCATTCTGAGGCATACGGTGGCCATTTCGCATCACAAAAGACCGCGCAAAAAGTTCTACATAGTGGTTTCTACTGGCCCACCTTGTTCAAGGACGCTTATGCTTTCTGCAAAACGTGCCAACGCTGTCAACAGCTTGGTACAATTTCAAAAAGCAACTCCATGCCCTTAACCCCTATTACCACGATTGAAATATTCGATTGTTGGGGCATAGACTTCATGGGCCCGTTCCCTAAATCAAATAACTGTGAATACATACTCTTAGCTGTAGAGTACGTGTCAAAATGGGTGGAAGCAATACCAACAAGATGCAATGACCACAAAACAGTGATGTCCTTTCTTAAGGAACACATTCTATCGCGTTTTGGAACCCCAAAAGCCCTAATAAGTGACCAAGGCAAGCATTTCTGCAATAGGCCTTTGGAGTCACTACTTAAGAAATATGGGGTCAACCACAAAATCGCTCTCGCCTACCATCCACAAATAAACGGGCAAGCAGAGTTAGCTAACCGAGAAATAAAGCATATTCTCGAAAAGACGGTTAGTTTCAACAGGAAGGATTGGGCTTACAAACTGACTGATGCATTATGGACTTACCGCACGGCTTTCAAAACGAATCTAGGAATGTCTCCGTATAGGCTAGTTTACGGAAAAGCATGTCACCTCCCTGTAGAAATTGAACACAAAGCTTATTGGGCGACACGCTCATTAAACTTTGATATTAAAGAGGGAGGGCATCTTCGGAAACTCCAATTGGCTGAATTGGAAGAAATACGTCGAGATGCATACGACAACGCTCGATTACATAAGGAAAGGTTGAAGGCTCGCCACGATAGAACGATTTGTCGTAAATCATTCGAGCCGGGGCAGAAAGTCTTGCTATACGACTCTCGCCTCCACCTCTTCCCAGGCAAACTCCGATCTCGGTGGACAGGACCATTCATAGTCAAATCTGTTTTTCCACATGGGACGGTCGAGCTAATAAACCCCAAGAACGATACAATTTTCAAGGTCAATGGCCAAAGGCTAAAACCGTTCTTGGAGAATTTCCAAATAGAGGCTGAGTTCATCCAACTGGATGAACCCAACTACTCTTGATCTCAAACGTTAAGCATTTCTTCACGTTGTTGTTGTATGTCTTTACTTTTGATGTTTTTTAATTTTTTTAACTCTTTCTATCTTTCTCTACAAGTGATTTTGATTCTAATCTGCTGTTTCATATTATCTAACCTATGCAGGCTTTTCAATATGAGAGATGATGATATCCATTCTATAGGATCATGGGCTGATTCTGAATACCAGAACCCACCTTGGACTGCTGATGAGATAGCATTCTGCTTATCTCCTTACCAAGGACCAGGGGCAGATGATGTGGTGGACCTGACCTATGGATACATCCCTTATGATCCTGCTCTCCTCCAAATTAACCCATTCATGCATATAGACCTCTCTGGAGAGGAAGGCGAGCCTAAAGGGTACGCTGTTGGACAAGTGGATGACGCACTATTGGAGCAATGGGAAAATGACTCCATGTGGGAACCATGGGACGAAGAGGACCTACAAGATGTGGTGCCCGAACGCCACAATGCGGTATTCACTTTTGTCGATGACTTCCTTGTCATCGCGGCGGTTCCATACATCTATGTGCACCTGAGCTATTTGTTGTTCCGGCTCCAGTGCCCGTTACCTGCTAGTGCACATGGGTGTCTCGTGCCAATAGTGAGGTTAATTCGTTGTCACTTGTCTTTCTTTTGTTTTCTTTATTTAGTTATTTCTTTCTGTTGTCGTTTCCTTTAAGTCTTATTTAATTCCTTTTCTTTTTGTTATTTTCATTTGGTTTTTCCTTTGTCAGGATTGTCACTATGCATCCACCGGTACCACCGTTCTTCCTGCCACATCAACTTTTTCATGGCTTTGGACCATACATAAGGTCCCCAGACACTCCACCGCAAGAGGAAAGTCCGTTGCATAATTCCACTCCGTTATCCGTGTCTCCAACGGGATCACCTCTTGCATGGGCTTTCAATTCCTTAGAGAGTTCAGACGTGCTCGATGATGTCCTGGCTGCTTTTCGACTGTTCTGGGAAAGGGAATCATCCTGTTTGGACTCCACATGCGAAGATTCAGCGGGGAATGAAGAAATGGTGGAAGAAGGAATCTTCTTGCTAGATGATTAGTGTCCCACTTCACTTGTGCTTCGTCTTTTCATTAGTATATTAGTAATTGAAGTGTAATCCTAGAAAAAAATATTATTAGTTCTAGTTTTATTTTCGTTTTCTTTAATAAATAAGGCCTTAAACACCAGTGGGGGCAATAATTTTGCAACATGGATGCTATTATAAAGTTTTATTTAAATAAAAATTGTAATAATCTATTATGAGGATGAGTTTTTGGCTTACATGTCCTGTCACAGTTTTGTTTATCATTTTCACTATATGTCCAGAATAACTTAAATGAGTGGGGGTACTTAATTCTTCCATTTTGTGAAGTTTTGGAAAATCTAGGTTCGATCGATCGAAAGTTTTTCAATCCATCGAACGTTTCACTTTCTCGAGCGCTTGAAACATCTCAATCGATCGAATGTTCGATCGCTCGGACACATCTTGATCGATCGAGAATTGTATTTAAATGAGGCGTCCAGCGTACACTTCATACGTTCTTTTCATCTCCCTCACTCTCAAGCGCTCGGTGACAGAGAAGAGCACTCGGGGGCAATTTTCCTTCCTCCTACCACACACGCAGAGGCAAGGAGACCCTCATCCCCGAATCATCATCTTCATCACCATCACCCCCCCCCCCCCCCCGGCACACACATCCCGAGGTAAGGCCATGAGTCACCCCCCCTCTTTCCATTTTCATTCGAATTCCATGGGAGTGCCCCCCTGTGGTCCTTTGACCATTTATTCTTTTAGTTTCTTTTGTTGTTTCTTTGTTTTTCGATCCCGTTCTCGTTGCTACTGCATCTCTGTGCTCGATCGATCGAGCGTGTTCGAGCGATCGAATATTCGCTTTGTTCGATCGATCGATAAAAGTTCGATCGCTCGAACTTTGGCAGTTTCTTTTTTTTCTTTTCAAATTCCTGTTTTTAATTGTCGTTTTCTTTTCTTTTCCAATTCAGGATCTTCACAATGAACCCTGTTACAGGGTATCACAAGGAGAAGCCCTTTGACCTCGCCATTCCTGACCCGCTCCCACATCACGGCTTCCGGCACACCCCCGACCGCCAGTGGTTCACGCGCTATTTTCAGTCTCGGAAGGTCATGATTGAGCGACCACTCGAGACAGCATGGCTCACTACTCCCTGGTATCTCACCCACCTCCGAGCCATGCCACACTGGTACGATTTGCTCTCTCAGGCGAAGAGAGTAAATCTGTCATGGATCCGCGCGGCTTGTGCGACGATGATTAGAGATCCTGATGTCGCATTCACACTATGCTCATTCTTTCACGGCCGGGAGATTGTGTTCAGCCCAGCCACCGTCTCAGCTGCTCTAGGAGTCCCAGAGGTGCCCGATTGTGTATGCCTGCACCGTGCTGACACGTCAGTGCTCCCACTGATTGCAGTCATTCGAGAGCTCACCGGGGGTGCATTACTGAGCTGGGATGGTATATCCCTTATTGCTGACGTGTATCTATCTGATAATTATCATATACTCCACCTGGCCCTAAGCAATTGCTTGTTAGTGACCTCCTACTGGGAGAAGATTGCACCCTGGTATGCACACGTGTTATATGCCATAGGGACGGGGTTACTAGTCTGTTTGCCGTGCCTATATATTGATTTCATGAGGCATCCCACTCGCTACATTGCTGCCAAGAAGCACCTAAAAGGTGCTTGGGCTATTCACAGGGTGATCGAGCAGGCTGGCCTCGTTCCCTTACCTGATGACGCGTACTCTCAGGCTCGCAGTCGGTTTGGCGAGACAGCTTCTCGCCGATCGGATGCACAAAAGAGGAAAAGGAAGGGTAAAGGAAAAGTGAAGGTTGGTCAGAAGAGGAGGAGAGCTGATGGCACCGATACTGAGGGTGCAGCTTCAGGGACGCCGACAGAGGCTGAGGAGCTTGATTCTGATGATGAGGTTGATCCTATGGTGGAGGTTGCACAGTTTGAGCTGAGACAGCGATCTCAGGCTCAAACTCAGGCCCAGGGAGAGTCTTCGTCATCCATGCCTCTTCTGACTGTTCATGAGTTATTACTGGAGGAGAGAGAGGCTCGGATCAGACTCGAGGACCGGGTGGACCACATGACGACATTGCTCGAGGCCATTCTTATTCAATTGGGGGTTGACCAGTCCTTACATACACCTCTACCTCCCGCTACTGCTCCTGCCGCACCGACTACCACTACTCCTCCTACTGCATATCCTACTGCCGATCTATCCACTTCTGAGGCCCCACCTCCCGCTGCTGATCCTGCTGCACCATCGTCCTCAGCGGCACCACATTCTGCGGAGGCCCCACTTCCACCACCTCCAGTCATGACTGCGACTGACCCGGCGACGGCTAGTACTGTTGCTGAGGGTGGAGTTGAGGATACCCCCGATGCGCCGATAGAGATATTATCCGATGTCGCGGATGATGTTTAGATTCTGACGTTGGGAGTGTTTGGAGAGTTTTGTTGTATTTTCATTTCCTTTGTTTATATCTCTCTGCTCTCTTCTTTTGTCTTTTAGATTGTAGTACTGTGGTACTTTATGTGGATAGATCATATGCTTATTTTATCATATGCTTATTTTTGTTGGTTGGTTTGGTTTGTGTGCATTTTATTATCACTGCTCTATCATTTTCATTGTCTTATCTTCCCAGTGATGTTTTTATTATTTGTAGATCATATGCTTATTTTCTATTTGTATATCTTTCGTTTGATCTTGGTTGCTTGGAGAGTGTATGTTTCTTTACAGATTGTTACGCTTGCAGTTATTGATGCGATTTCAGGTGCTATCTCTCTATTTATTTTTTAAAATCAACTTCTGAGGTCATCGCTATTTTCAGTTGGGGGTGGAATATAGATAGATAATCACCTGTGCATATTATTTACTTAGCAATCTGGATTGCTCTTTCTATTGTAAACATCATACAATCTCTAATTTTTATTAAAAAAAAAAAGAGTTTCAAACTCTTAACAAAATTTTTGAATTAAATTGGTAGAATATTTTTAAATGTTCACTTCTGTTTAGCTGTTATCAAGCGATGATACATTCATGTTAATCTCATCCTTTTATGAATTTCATTCACGCGTTTTTCTAATATCACTAAGACGAATGCATATGTTGATTATTCTAGTATCTAATATCCATTTGCACGCGTTGATATCTATGCTGAAAACTTAAATAAGAGTAATACGACTGTTATGCTTTAAGGAATAAAGAGTGGAAACTAATGACCCTTAGTGAGCTTTTGAGCCCAAACTCCAATTCTGAGGGACTTATCACAATAAATTCGAATTGTTCTTCTTTAATATACTTCAAATTAGTTGAATAGTCTCAAATTCTTCATGTAGGCTGCTTATTAGAGGAGAACGTTCAGGATTTATCAATTAAAACTCAATGAACACTGAAGTTAAAACTAAGAAGTTAAGAAAAATGATTTAAGCCATCGTTATTCATTCCTTACCTTTTTTCATATACCTGTATCAACATCCAAGAATCCCTTAAGCCCACACCAATTAAATATTGTCAATATGAAAGCCTATAAAAACCCTTCATCTGATACTTTAATCTCTATAAACTCGATTGCACATCTAAGGTGATCAAAAATTATTGAAGTATGTGACGGGAAGGGAGTAGTTGTGGGAAGGACGTTATAAAAAGAAAATATACAGGTTAATTAAAAAAAATAAATAGAAAGAAAAAAAAAAGAAAGAGAAAAGGAAGGAAGGAGGAGTAAAAAGAAATAAATGTATATGAGAAGAGAGGAGGGTTGGAATAAAGAAGAAATAAATTAGTCTCTATCACATGCTAAGGATGTGCAATTCTTGCCCCTCTTATCTCTATCCTACTAAATGAAAGCCGAAAAGTCAAAGTCTTAATGATTTTTAACAACTTAGTTTGAATATGAACGTGTAATTTGAGTATCCACGGTATTTCGCTCCTCTAGTAAGTAGTATTCCTTTCACGAGACTATACACTCTAAATGTTCGTCCTTTATTGAGTTAGGTGTGAAACACTAGTAGCCAGAACATCACTCTTATCAAAGCTTTCACACCATGAGTGATCATTATTAAACCAGTTCCTGTGAGATGTTCATTTTTTAGTGCAAACCCATGTGAGAATTGAGTTGAAACTACGAATTTCGAAAGGTATGATAGTCTAAACAACTCTAAACTAAGTTGAATGCATAGCTGTTGATTTCACAACACACACGGATACATGAATGGAATGCATATGTATATTTATCTCGGTGTCAGGAGGAACACGTGGATTTTTTCATGGTTTGTATGAGGTTGATATGTTTTGTAGAGCAAAAATTGATAGTCGAAAAGGGGATTGTTTAAAAGTTATTCTATATCTTTTTTAGCTTAATCAGAGAATTTTGTGGGTATATTCTCTGTAAACCCTCACGAGACAACACTCGTCCACTAGGGGAACCTAGGGGTTTAACGGCTTGTTGCAATTGCTAAATGCAACCGCGATTCCTGCGAAAGTGAGTTAGGTGGTGTCTCTTTCTAATTAGATTAGTTTGCTTTAGTTTTATTTTTGTTTATTTTAGTTGTTGTAGTAGTAGTTAGCTTGTTTTATTTTCCCTTTATTGCTAGGGACTAGCAATTCGCTAGTTGGGGTTGTGACAAGCGGGGGTACTTGTAAAATACAACCGCGCTAAAAGAAGAAAATACCATAATTTAGTTCACAAATTCCCCACATACCTGCGATTTGGATTACAACGCCAGTTTCTACACATTATGATTAATCTATGAGGAGTTGTGTGTTTTAGCTGTGATTTTTGCAGATTACTGTCGCTGTGTGAATAATTGACTGAGCAGGATAAAAGGGAGTGATTGGCTTTAATGAAGACAATTCAAAGTTGAAAACTAAAGCCCGATCGATCGAGGTATTCTCAAGCGATCGAGCATTCGATCGATCCAACCTGTCTCAAGCGATCAAATAATCCAGAAGTTCAATCGATCGAGAGTTTTTCGATCGATCGAACATGCCTTTTAGCAGAATACGCGCACGCAGCAAAAGACGGGATTTTTAACCCTAGCATGAGGTTTTACTATAAAAACTCATTTTGTACACGTCCAGAGGGACGCCCACTTGTTTTTTTTATCAGTTTTCATAGAGAGAGGAGAGAGTTTTATGGTTTTGTAGGTTATTATTCAAGGTTTTACACTGATAGTTGGGATTTTCTGTGGTTTAATACGAGTTCTTCATTCCAGGTTAATTAGTTATCATTTTATTTACATACTGCACTTAGCTAATCGTGGTTTAGTGTTAATCTTATTGTTTTGCATGTTAGATACATTAAAATCTCAATTTTTCATAGTTTTAATGAAAAGCTCACAACCAAACGACACCTTAATGAATCTTTACGTTAAGAACGCATCTGGGACACTCCAGACCATGTCTGAGTAGTCCGAGGTTGGGAAATCGAGATGAAACTGTGATTTTCAGGCCTCTGCCATGCACCAGAATAATATCTGTGTTCGATCGATCGGAGTTATTTCGATCGATCGGTGCAGAGATATAGTCGATCGATCGAAGACATTTCGATCGATTGAGAGATGACGATTGTCGATCGATCGAAAGCGCATCGATCGATCGAACAGTCAGATTCTTGAGAACATCCAATACAGTATTCCAAGACTTTCTGTTTTAAGGAGTTGTTATCAAACTGTCCCCAAATGCTCAGTTTGTCAAAGCAGTCTTTGAACTTAAGGCCTTAAGGCATTTTCTTTCAATACATTTTGCAAACCACCCTCAATGCTGACACCATTGTAGGTGCGAGTCTTAACTATTGAATAAAACCGCTTTCATGTATTTCAAACTTAATTGAGATGATATAGTCCCGGTCATGAAAGGGCTATTGATTCTAGATCTTTAGAGAAGTACGGAATATTGTAGAAGATGTACTCCATTGAGCTTAAACTGTAATTGCATGGTAGATGGCTAGGTCACAATGGATTTGCGTGATCCCAACACTTCCTTTTATTAAGTAAAACCGTTTTTAAGATTTCGCTTTAGTCAAATAGTTAATCGTTAGTTAATTTAATTAAGTTATTAATTTTAATAGTTGTTAATCGTAGAACTTTGTGTTCTACACTTCTTTTAAAATACTGAATTTTCCTTTCGTTTAGAGTCTAATCTAGGTAACTTAATTCTAAACCTTCCTTGTGGGATCGATCTGGACTTAATCCAGTTTACTACTTACACGATTACCTACACTTGGGTATAGCACACAAGCGCACACAGAAAAATATTCGTGTCACTAAGCATGCCCTTAACTAATACATATATACATATACATTACAAAATCATATTGAAAAGGGTGTAAGATTGCAAACGATAAAATATCATTCATAATCCACATAATTCAAGTAGCAAGCAAAATGATATGCAAGAAGGGAACTAAAGAACTTACTCGGAATCCAGTCACGAAATGGGAAACGTACAATGCATACAAAGAATAGAAATCCTAAAAAAAATGTCTCTAATCACATATACACATAAGGCAAGGCCTAAGCTAAGGTGTCGCACGTGGAGTCGAAAATCAACAAAATCAAATAATAGAATAAACTAGAGAAAGGTTGAGAAATTATACCTCAAATGCGCTACAAAACAAAGAGTTAGTCCACATGCTTCAAACAAGATATGATATCAAATAATCAATCCTAAACTTCTAGCTTAAATCTATCAAATAGAGAGAAAATTGACCTATTTATGGATTCCTTCTAATTAGTTGAGAAGCACAACGTCTCCATAGATATACAAGTTTCAACTAAGAGCCAATGTAATATCCATACGGAGATGGTATAACCCCAACATGATCATAAGGAACTCACAATTAAGTGAATAAAATGCAACTTAAACAAATCCTAAGTAAGTCCTAATCACAAGTATCAGCATGCAAGAATGAATGCATGGATATGTATACGGACAAGCTATGAATTATTCACTAACTTGGATTACTTAGTCTCTGGGTTTAAGCTTAACTATCTTTATTCAAAACATGGTTTGAGTCCTAAGGCATTAGGAGACCATCTAAGTTGAAATAAATAAAATTAGACAAAAATAGTAACAGTTTTTTCATGAATTACAGAGAGAAGACCATATTTTAAAAGGTAGGAAAACCATAGTTCCAACGGTTGGATCTTAATGATTTTTGGGTATGATATGCCTCTATGAGTCTTGTTTCTAACACAAAAAGAAAATCAAGGTTTGAACGGTTAGATCTCTGGGAATATGGAAAACACTAGACATTAGTCAGGAATCTGCAACTCTCTGTCCAGGGATCTTGTACGATTTTCTAAAAATAGCAAAAAAATGAGAAACACTTAGATCTTTTTAGGGTATCTTCCTAAACATTGAAATACTTAAAAAAAAATTTATTTTGGGTCAAGAAAGATCAATTAAGGTTCTGATTTATTAATTTTAAAACGGACTTACTGTTCTGAAATTTTGGACAGAGAATTGTTTGTTTTGAAATCACTAGACCAAACCATCTTAAGCATGGAATTTCATCAAAACAAAAATTACAGAGATGCTTAAATGAGTTATGAACATCCTCCAATTGGTCTCATCCAATTTCCAATGAACCATGATTTTATAAAAATCTTTGATCACAGTTGGTTTATGGATTCACTGCACCTTTGTTAAATTGATGTTCATATTTCGAATCAAACTTGATCCATGATTCTAGAGAGAACTAGGATCAAGTATGATTATGATCATTGGAGTAAATAATGAAATATGAAGAGGTTCATGGATTTAGCCTTAATGGATTTCCATCATAGATCTCATAGCAAGAGAATCCTAAGGTCTTACTTAATCTCGTGAATTTTGAATATAAACTATGAAAATCTACACCTAATTCCTCTCTCAAACATATAATCCTTGAGGAATATAGGGTCATGACATCCTAATCCCCTCTCAAATTAATGGTCCTTGGAGACTAAATGAGATCCAAATTTACATAAACCTCTATGGGATATAGCATGAATCCCATAAGATTCTTAGTAAGGAGATTCAAATCATGAGCTAATACTTGAATTCAACCAACTATATGTAGATATGACCATGATTCACTTTAATCTCCATATGGATCATAGGAAACTAAAGAATCAAACTCAAAGAGACTCAATAAGATATATAAAATCTCATGAATCTTAAGAGAAAAATAGAAATAAAGAATCAAAGTTTACTTAGAGAAATTGGAACATAAGTTTTTCAAAATCAAACTTATCTTAAACCCAAGGCAGCAATTGGATCCAAATTAATGAAATGTTATGAGATTCAATCACAAGCTCTAAGTGGTGTGTGATGAAATGATGTAGGAAGAGAGGTTTTGAAAATGTGTAAAGTTTCTAGAACTATGAACTTGTGATTGAATTTGCCTAATTCTACCAAGGATTGAGAGGTTACCTCTATGACCTCAAGAATTTCTTCTATTTCTTGTGAAACTTTTCCAAAATCTTCAAATTCTTCTCAAATTCTTCGAATTCTTTAAGAAAACTCTCTTCTTCTTCTCTCAATTCTCTCTCAATTGTATATATATCTCTTGTATATCTCAATTTGATTCAAAGATTAAGTCAAAAGTCCCAATAATGGAGATGAAGGTATGTTTATATAGACCAACATGACAAGGTTAAATGGGTAAATTCGGGTGAAAACCCATGTGCAAAGTTTTCTTCTAGAATATGTGAGAAAAGCAGTCTGTTACAGTGCACGACACTCGATGACTTGCCTGCGGCACTCACCGAGTGCCGGGCGGCACTCACTAACTGCCGGGCGGCATTCAGTGAATGCCGGCGCGGCACTCAGTGAGTGTCGCCGACTTCGCTGCGTGCCACGGCTAACAGAATTCTTGCCTTCTTTTTAATTTTCAACATATATATTAACATGAGCTTAATTTATTTAGTAAAGTATACACTAATGTACTTATATTTGTAATGTACTTTATTAGAATATACCCATATGCATGGTATATATTCCCATATATCATTTTATTTCTTTCTTTCTTCTTTTCATTTTCTCTCTCTCTCTCTCTCTCTCTCTCTCTCTCTCTCTCTTAGGATAAATCCCCAGACTGACTTTCTCATACGTTTTTTTTTAACGTTCGGGTTTCTCTCGAATACCCAATTTCTCCTTGTTTTATTTTGAATTTTGAAATTTTATTTGAATAATCTTTGAAGGATTTGAATTTTCTGGAAAATCTCCAAATTTCACCGGTCATCGTCATCATCAGTCTTAAGAGGTAACCAATCCCTGAATTTGATGTTTGGTCAAAATCGGGGTGTCTACTGATATTTTTTTTTTTTTTTTGAGGAAGGGGTGTCTACTGACATTTGATTGTGGTATTTTGGGTGGCTTAAGGTTTTATTTGAAATTCTGTTTTACCAAGAAGGATGTTGAATGTTGAAGTTTTGAATAAAGTTCTTTGTTTTACTCTAATAAAAATAGTTGTGAGTGCCTTGTTGACAGAACTATCACGAGACTTCACTCGTCCAACTAAGGACACCTAGGGGTTTCAAAGACTTGTTGCATGTGCTAATTGCAATCGTGATCCATGCAATAATGGAGTAGAATTTTTATGAGTAGTTTAGTTTTATTTGTATGTTTCTTTTTGCTCAAAGACTTGCAAAATGTAGATTTGGGGGTGTGATCGGGAATGAAAAGTACATGATCATAGTCATTTATTTGCATCTATTAGCACTTAGTACCCTGTTTTCTCGTACTTTTACTTTGTTTTTCACTTTTTGTCAGGTTTTAGAATAACGCAGTTATTCCAGGCTACTTGGGGTGAGAAAATAGAACAAAACAAGCTGAAAAGACCCTCTCACTCGCGCGGCCAGCTCGCGAGACTAGTGAAAAAAATCAAAGTTGCGTATTTTAATGAGGGAGCTTGATATGTCACAAGAAGAGGCTATCGAGATCTTTGTCGATAACAAATTCGCACTTGCCCTCGCTAAGAATCTGGTTTTTCGTGAAAGGAGCAAGTACATTGATATGCGTTATCACTCTATTAGAGAATGCATTGCACGGAGAGTGATAAAAAGTAAGGTTTGCAAGATCCGAAGACCAAATGGCGGATATTCTCACCAAACCACTCAAGGATGAAGTTTTCCACAAACTAAGAAGTTTACTTGGGGTCACTAAATTAAGTTTAAGGGGGAGTGTTGGAAACTAAATTTGATTTAGCTCAAGTGAGATTCTTAGTTTAGGCCCAAAATATTTATATAAGTCTATTTATTTAGTAAGCCCAATAACAGAGTTTAAGTGTCTAAAAGACTAGAAGTTTGAAGAAGTCTAGAATAATCTTAAAAATTGATAGCTGTTCTACTTAAATAAATAAGATAGTTGGATGTTGAGTATATGAAGTAGTTGGATGTTATAGTTAATTGTAGATAGTTGGGATTGTATTTTCTTGAAGACTATATATATATATATATATATATATGTATATGTCTGTCCCTCAAGTAATTTGAAACAAGTCAAGTTGAAGATCAGTGGCAATATTAAGAAGTTCCTCTCCACTAATCCTTACTCTGGTCCAAGTACAAAATCCTCCGCTCCTTCATCCAACACAAATACTCCCTCCGTCATATTTTGTGAGTTCACGTTTGAGAATTCAACTTATTAAGGGGACAAAAAGAATCGATACCTACTTTTTATAATTGCCCCTAATTATTACAACTACTTTTTTAGTTTTGTCTTAGTGTAGATTTCAATGAAGGGTAGTTTTAGAAAATAACTAAAAATTATATACCAAATTAGAAAAGTGGACACTAATTATAAGACATCCTAAAATGGAATACAGGACTAACAAAATAAGACGAAGGGAATAACTGTTTAGGCAGTATGGAATAATATAGCAGAGCTATCCGGCAATTTCCAATTGTTTTTTTTTTTTTTTTTTTTTTTTTTTCTTGTCCCTATCCTGAAAATGTCTTAAGGATCATTAAAAACACCGTCAGTTGTTATCCATTAATATATAAAAGATATCTTACTTTCAAAGAATTCAGACAAATACTTCAATCTTCTTTTATTTAATTATTTATTTTTTATAATTGTGAGTGTCCAGGTCAACTTGTGCCCACTTCGACTAATCTCACGATGTCATGGCATCCGGGTGAATCACCTGTGACCACCTTTTTTAAGATTCGAACTTAAGACTTCTGGATATAACACCCAGAGACCTTACCATCCGACCAAAAGGAAAGTAGTTAAATACTTCAATCTTGAGGCTTCAATTTGTCATGTTATATACTCAAATTACAGACCGGCAAAGTTATATGGATAAAAGATGGATTTTTATTTTTACTTTATATATATATATATATATATATTGTAACATTGATTAGTGTGTTTGTCTTCAACCGAGCGCCTATGCATGCAACTATACAAGTATTCCTTCAAAATATTGTACATTGAAGTTTTGGTGCAAGTGTCATAATTAAATTGGTAGGTATTATATATATATATATATATATCAGGGATGGATCCAAAAATTGAACTTAGGGACGAATTTAAAAAAATTTTAAAAAATTAAGAGGAACCAGTCTGTATGTTAATAGTATATTTATAAACACAAATATAATTAATATAGACAGTGTTTTTCAAATTTAGAGAGGGCGCCCCTGCTTTTACCCTTTGAATGTCGTGATATATATCCTCATCACCAATGTATTAATGACCTATCATTACTTGGTAGGTCCTCTATGTGTTGAAGGGCGTTGGCATAATTGTTGATTTACAAATTTACAATCAAAGCTATTGCATGGCACTTGACACTTTAATCTTTAATCTCACTAGTGAGAACTCACCAATATTTTTGAAAGTGGTGGATCATGAGATGAGGTGCATGCACATTTATATGTTTTCATTTAAAATGTAAGTCTATCATATTGCACATGTACAAATGAATTTCAAATATCATCAGGGCCGGAGTTAGAAATTTTGGTCAGGGGGGTCTAGCTCCCGAGGTATTTTTGGGTTCTATTTATATATAATTGACGACTTTTTTATGGTCTACTTGTATATAATTGTGATTTTTTTATGATATGCTTATAGTATGAGTCTATTTGGTGACACGCAAATATTGTATAGTGCATTTCCAAATTCTAAGGGGGCCTATTTCTTAAACGCATAAAATTCTCACTAAAAGTGTAATTTTTAAAATTCTAGGCGTCTTTTCTTTTGAGTTGTATATACTTGTATATCAATACATATATAGTTAATGGCACTAAATTGGGCCTTAGACACCTTTAAGGGTCTAAACATAAGTTTGGGGAGGGGGGGGGGGGGGGGGGGGGGGGGGGGGGGGGAATATAGAGTAAAAATATAATTCTCAAAATCTAAGGGGAGCTTGGCCCTCCCTCATCTCTTACTACCTCGGGCCTTGTATATCGTAGTTCAATGCCATTGAAATTAATTATGTAAATATAGTGTGTGTCTTTAAAAGTTTACTTGGGGGTGTGTGTGTCTAGTTGTATCCCTGTCCAAATTGATATTTTTTCCTTTGGGAGGGGGAAGGGGAACTAAATTGAAAGGGGAAATAAAGGTGGGTGGATTACAATTGGTTAACAATATGAAGTTTAAAAACAATGGTCATTTAGTATAAAGTCTAAATTATTAGGTTTTTCTAGCAATTAGTCCAGTTCAATAAATTTCTTAGTAATATATCCCTCCTTTTTATTTAAACACTTTTGCCTTTATTCCATAATAAATGCACCTAAATAAATGACTTAAATATATATATATATATATATACACACGATACATTTATAGAAATTAGTGCTTATTAATTGTTTTCCTAAAATCTTAGGATTCAATTATAACTTGTAATTGATTGAAAAATTATGTTTGAAATTCAAATAATTTCTAGTTGTAATTTCAACTCTATTCAACAAAATCTAACCACATCTCCATATTTTGAGGAGACAAATACAATTTTCATATATCTTTTTTCTTTCTGTTTGTTATGAAATTTCACATCTTTATGATGTGTAATTTCACAATCAAATGTACTGTTATGAAATTTTAATTGAAAATTTACAAAAATTAAACTTTTTGTTATGAAATTTTCAACAAATAACTTACTGTTATGAAATTTCACAATCAGACTTACAGTTATGAAATTTTAATTGAAAATTCACAAAATAAACTTTTTGTTATGAAATTTCAACAAATAACTTGCTATAATGAAATTAAAAAAAAAAAAAAAAACCTTACTGTTATGAAATTTCACAATCTCCAAAGCACGCACAAAAAAACAACAAAAAACAAAAAACAAACAAAAAAAAAACCTTGCAATTATGAAATTTCACATGTTACTGATGTGATATTTCACATTCAGAGTGCTGTTGAGAAATTTCATGCATTGAGGATGTGAAAATTTACATCCAGACTTTGAGATTCAATTCGTCTTCACTATCCAACACACATTTCTCATATCTAGCAAGCTTGTAAAGTAGTGTCATAACCCAAGATTTTAGTAAGGGTAAATTTGTTCTTTAAGTGCTTATGTGCGAGCTCATATTTAATTTTTCAGTATTTAAATTTATTTTAGCATGTGTTACTGTATATTTTAATTTTGTTAACTTAGTGCTTAAATGGGTACATGCTTTAATTTGGGTGTGTAAAACTAGACCAAACACACACATGTGCTTTATATCTCTTCATATCATCCAAAGGGCAAAACCAAACATTCAAGCAACCTAGTGGGCCCCACCCCCACCCTCTTGGCCGGCCACTCTCTTTCTCTCCTCCCCTCACTTTCATTTTTCATTTCTTTCTCTCTCTCTTCTTCTCCTCCTTCTCTCTAAGATATACAAGTATAGATACACCATTTTTTTGGCTCCATGGTTTCTTCTTCTTAAACCCTCCAATAGACCACCAAAGAGGTTTCTTTGTGAATTTCTCTATTTGACAAATTAGTCTTAGAATTTCAAGAGCTTCCTTGTGGTGTTCTCCAAATTCTCTTCCAAGTTCCTTTTCAAGACTTCCCAATTTTTGCCTAGGGTTCAAATTCTTCATCTACAACCTTAGAGGGCTTTTGGGAGATTCTTGCTTTGGGAAGTGTTGTTGGGTCATCTTGGGCTTCATTCACCCACATCTAGATTTCTATTTGGAGCTCTTGAGTTTTCTTGCATTTCTTGGCTTTCCCCATTTATTTTGGGAAGATTACTTTGAGGTAGATGTTATTGCTTTAATTCAATATGTTATTTATAGTTAAGGTGATTTGTGACCTCTAATTTGTTAGGAGAACAACTTAGACACATGATTTAGGATTTCCCCCAAAGTTGTAAATTTAGGGCTAATTACTTAAATATGAAATTATGTGTTTTGTTGAGGTTGAATCCAATTATGTGGTGTTAGACATGCTTAGGATGCTCCCTTTATGTGATAATCACGTTAGGACGCTAGTTGGAAATTTTCGGAAATTCTATGTAAAAATGTATGTATTGGTGAAATATGCTTGAGATTGAATGATGCTATGAACATATTGGTTGATCATTTTGTCATAGCATACATAAGCATTTGAGCCGAATTAGCAAATCATAGCATCGGCATGACATTCAAAAATTTTGATTTTTGAAAGAAGGAAAAACCCCTTGTGTGGGAATTTGATTTAAGAAATCCGGATATGGGTTGTGATGTGAGACAGGGAGAATGACCCTTAGAACATTCAAACTCCAATTGTATTCCGGTTAGCTCCCGGAGGTTGGTATGCTACATTCCTTGTGTGGGTGGCTCATAGTCCGGTTATGAGAGGAGTGCACATATCATGCATGGCCTCTAAGGCACCCGTCATTTCCATTTTTTCCACGGCGGCATTGCATTGCATTTGCACCGCATCTCATACTCAATTATGGATTGCATATTGTTTTCTTGCAATATTTCCTACTAGGCCGTCGAGCCTAATGAAACTACAAAAACATCTTTTTTTCAGGTGATATTGATAAGGGGAAAGGGCACATGTGAACCCGACGCGTAGACGTCGTCGTGAAATCTTTTTGAAGGCTAAGCCTTAACATTATGGATATATATAGCTTCCAATGTATTTGTTGTTGTAGGAGTTTGTAATAGCTTAATTCTATGAAGGTCATTGTATTATGTAGTTACAAAACTCCTTGATCTCCTAATTCTTGATTTTTGTCATTGGAAGACTTATAGTGAATTTTATGGACAAGTGTTAGTCCTTACACTTCCTTTTTGAAAAACCAACTTGTAATTTATATTTAGAGATCGTTGTATCTCTTACTTAACTCATGCTTTGCTAGTTATTTATACTTTGTCGATCCTAGCCGGATCTCATTTTGTGTTTGCAATCCTTGTCGGATTTGTTTATATGTTTGTAATCCTTGTCGGATTTATTTAATTTGGTTAAGTATGCGTCATTGCGTCGACATGCCGTCGATATTTTTCTTGTTAAAAACACCTTGTTAATGTTTCAAAACGTTCCCACGAAGTTCCAAAATAAAACCGAGCAAAACCAAAGTTTTAGAGGAAGATGAATAGTAAAAACTGCTCTTGTATTTGGGGATGAATAGTGTTTTTCAAGGCTGCCAGAGAGGTCCATTTTGGCCTACAGCACCCTTTTTCGGACCCCGATAGAAGTGCTAATTAAAACCCAAACGTCCCCATATGATTCTAAGTTACTGTGTCAAAAAAAAACAGGGTACCTTTTGGGGAATTTTTCGGGCGATGAATAGTGTTTTCCGAACTAAAATTTTTATTTTTATATTTTCTTTTGGTTTGACCTTGGACTGGGTCCCTTTTGTTCTCCCCTTTGTTATTAAATTGTTGTAGGGTGCATCCTTTCAAAACTTCTTGTAATTCGCTCTCAAACATTAAATTTTCAAGATTTTCCATTGTAGCTTTCAAGTTTTAATAAGTGTATGAGCTCTTTTAAACTTGGTTTGTTATGGTCGCTTCCGTGTTGTGTGTATGTTTAACTTTGCTTTATCTCTCTTCCTTTCCGTTCACGTGTTCCGTTTTCGGGGCGTGACAACTTGGTATCAGAGCTAACCGGGTTTGAATACCTAGGGACTCTGGGAGTTTAATTTGGACCTACATGCTAATTTTCCTTACATGTCTAAGTTTTTATTTATGCTTCTATTGTTTCAGTTAAAAGTTTGCATTAAGTACTTAATTGCCATACGAACATGCATATGTGTTAAATGCTTTCAGATACTTACATGTTCAATTAGTTTCATATTTGATGTGCTATTTGTGCCTAGCACTTACATGATAGACGTTTACATGTTCAAGTGCTACGTGTTCCATTAGTCGTTATATGCATTGCTTAATGAATGTTTGAATTAGACGCCTACTTTAATGCTTCATCTAATTCGTTGGTAATTATTTCTTTTGCCTAGCTATGCCGCCGCGTGTTAGAGGCTGTGCTAGAGGCCGACCTCCTGTCCGTGCTAGGGGTCGTGCTAGGGGCCGAGGTCGAGGAGCCCAGTCTTCCTCATCCTCTTCTGCTCCCGCTCCTAATCCTACACCTGTATCTATTCCGGGAGTTCCTGGTGGGTCTCAGTTCTTTGCTGAGATGATGGCCGTGATGAGGGATTTCACCCAAGCTGTCCAAACAGCAAGGAATGATATTCCACCTCCACCTCCACCGGTAGCTCCTACCGTAGTGGCGCCTGCGCCTGGTGTTCAGGCAGAGCCGAGGGCACAATCGGCCATGAGAGAATTTGGTAGGAAGAATCCTCCAGTTTTCTCGGGAGAAACGGATCCGGTTCAGGCAGAGCTTTGGTTGAAAAGAATTGTTAGGATCTTCGAGCACCTGGGTATTGTTGAGGATCACCTTCGCATTGATGCCGCTACCTTTCAGTTGGCGGGTCGAGCCCAAGTTTGGTGGGAACTTGTACTTACTACACAGACCTTGGAAGGTATGACTTGGGATTCTTTTACTCAGATTTTCCTTGACAAGTATTTTTCACCCGTTGCTCGTCAGGCCAAGAGAACCGAATTTTTGAATCTTCGTCAGGGTGAGATGTCGGTTACTGATTATGAGGCGTGTTTTGGGGACTTAGCCCGTTTTGCACCCGATATCACCGCCGACGATAAAATTAAAGCTAGGACCTTTGAGAGCGGACTTCGTCAGGGCCTTCGCACGAAAGTCATTGGGTTTGAGCTAGACTCGTATAGCAAAGTGGTTAAGAAGGCACTTGTATTTGAGGAAGAGTTTCTGAGTTCGAAGAAAGATAAAGAACTCCGGGGTCCGTCGAAGGGTAGTCAGTTGGGCTCGTCGAGTGGGAGCCAATTCAAGAAGCCGAGGCAAGAGTATGTCCCTCAGCAGTCTTCCTATTCCTCACCGGTACCTATTCAGGCCCCGCCGGTTTCTCAGTTCTCATCTCAGCCACAGCAGCCTCAGTCTCGTGGTTCTCGCCGCTCTGGTTCTTCCCGTGGAGGGGGTGTCGTGGGTCCTAGAAATTGTTATAGTTGTGGCGACCCGAATCATATAAAGAGGAATTGCCCATTTGCTCAGACAGCGCCACAGACAGTTGCACCACAGGTTCACGCACCTTTCTCTAGGCCATATCACCAGGCTTATAGGCCACCTTTTGTGTCACCACCACCAGCCTCTTCTGTTCAGAGCTCTAGGCCTAGTGTTCCTAGAGGCCAGCTTCATTATATAGGACATCGCGGAGGAGGGCAGCAAGCCCCGAGGCCACTTCCTACTATGTCCCATCCTGTTGCCGCATCATCTTCTGTAGTTGCCCCTGATGTCTCAGTTATCCGAGGTACCCTTCTAGTATTCAGTTCTAGAGCTTCTGTGCTTATTGATACTGGCGCATCATGTTCTTTCATATCATTGTCATATGCATCATCCTTGGACTTGGAGATGAGCCGTTTGACTCCTACGATTTTAGTTGATACTCCCGTTGGAGGTTTAGTTCCCTTGGATCTGGTATGTCGTGGGTGCGAACTTGTTATAGCGGACCGAAACATTATTATTGATTTAATTGTTTTCGACATGTCTAGTTTTGATGTAATTTTGGGTATGGATTAGTTGAGTACCTACCGAGCTTATATAGATTGTTTTAAGAGGAGAGTTACTTTTATTCTACCATCCGGAGACCTAGGTCGTTTTGAGGGTGACCGTTTGGAGTTTCCGATGCGTTCACTTCACAGTTTGTGTAGGGGGAAGAATCATGTTGATTATTTGGCTAGTTTATTTTCTGACGAGAATGAACCAGTCTTGATTGAGTTTCCTCCGGTTGTTTGTGAATATACCGATGTCTTTCCCGAGGACTTACCTGGGCTACCACCTATTCGTGAGATTGAGTTCTCGATAGACTTAGTACCCGGCACTTCACCGATCTCAATCCCGCCATATAGAATGGCACCCGCCGAGTTGAAGGAGTTGAAAACACAGTTAGAGGACTTACAATATAGGGGATTCATCCGTCCTAGTACATCTCCTTGGGGAGCACCCGTTCTTTTTGCAAAGAAGAAGGATGGTTCGCTTAGGCTATGTATTGACTACCGCAAGCTAAATCATGTGACTATAAAGAATAAATACCCACTTCCGAGAATCGAGGATTTGTTTGATCAACTCCGTGGTTCATCTTGTTTCTCTAAGATTGACTTGAGGTCGGGTTACCATCAGTTGCGTGTTAGGGAGTGTGATATTCCTAAGACTGCTTTCCGTTCCCGGTATGGACACTTTGAGTTCCTTATTATGCCTTTCGGTTTGACAAATGCTCCCGCCGCCTTTATGGATTTGATGAACCGTGTGTTTAGTCCATTCTTGGACAAGTTTGTGATTGTATTCATAGATGACATCTTGATTTACTCGCCTTCTAGGGAGAAGCACGAGGAACATCTCCGCATTATATTAGAGGTTCTGAGAGGACACCGGTTGTATGCCAAACTATCTAAGTGTGAGTTTTGGTTATCCGAAGTAAAGTTTCTTGGGCATGTTGTTTCTAGTGATGGGGTATCCGTAGATCCGTCTAAGATTGAAGCCGTTATGGATTGGCAACCACCGAAAAATGTATTTGAAGTCCGTAGTTTGTTGGGGTTAGCGGGTTACTACCGCCGTTTTGTTGAGGATTTCTCTCGTCTAGCTATGCCTATGACTAAGCTTACTAGAAAAGGGGTGAAATTTGTTTGGGATGATACTTGTGAAAATGTTTTCCAACAATTGAAGGCTCGTTTGACTTCGGCACCTATCCTTGTTATCCCCAAGCGTGGATTGAGCTATACCGTTTATTGTGATGCTTCACTTGATGGATTGGGTTGTGTATTGATGCAAGAGGGTAAGGTTATAGCCTATGGCTCTAGGCAATTGAAACCACATGAGAAGAACTATCCTACTCATGACTTAGAGCTTGCCGCCGTGGTATTTGCATTGAAGAGTTGGAGACATTATTTGTACGGTGAGAGATTTGAGGTCTTTTCCGATCATAAGAGTTTGAAATACATATTCACACAGCGGGATCTTAACTTGAGACAGCGCCGTTGGATGGAGTACTTAGAGGACTATGACTTTGATTTGCAATACCACCCGGGCAAGGCCAATGTTGTGGCCGATGCACTTAGTAGGAAGCCTCGTGGGACCTTAGCGTATTTACCGGTGCAAGAGTGGAAAATGTTAAGGCATTTAGATGACTTTGAGGTTTATTGTACTGAGACTCCCGACCGAGCCACCTTGTTTGCTTTGAATTCGCAACCGGCACTTTTGACTCGAATTCTAGAGACTCAAAAATCCGATGATGAGACCGTTGCTTTGACTTCCCGTATGCTTAGGGGAGACGGTGAGAAAGGTTGGACCTTTGATAACACTAGAGGTTTGAGACTCCGAGGTCGAGTGTTTGTCCCCGTTGCTTGTAGGGAGGATGTTTTGAAAGAGTTTCACCATTCCCGTTTTGCCGTTCACCCGGGGGGTACAAAGATGTATCATGATTTGCGTCGCCAATACTGGTGGAAAGGTTTAAAGAGAGCAGTTGTCGAGTTTGTTGCTAGTTGCCTAGTTTGTCAACAAGTAAAAGCCGAGCATCAGAGACCCGCTGGTTTGTTACAACCTCTTCCAATTCCCGAGTGGAAGTGGGAGCATATTACTATGGATTTCGTTACGGCACTTCCCAGGACTTTACGTAAGCATAATGCTATTTGGGTTATTGTGGACCGTTTGACTAAATCCGCACATTTTTTGCCGATTAAGGTAACCGACACCGCAGATACTCTTAGTGTGATCTACATTCGGGAGATTGTGAGACTTCATGGTATTCCAGTTTCGATTGTATCAGATCGTGATTCGAAGTTTGTATCTCACTTTTGGCAGAGTCTACAGAGAGCCTTGGGTACACAGCTTCTACTTAGCACAGCATTTCATCCTCAGACAGATGGGCAGTCCGAGCGTACTATTCAGATATTAGAGGATATGTTGAGGGCTAGTGTTATGGAACTTGGTGGTAATTGGGAAGATCATTTGCCCTTGGCCGAGTTTGCTTATAATAATAGTTATCAGGCGAGCATTCAGATGGCACCGTTTGAGGCATTGTATGGCCGTCCGTGTCGATCTCCATTATGTTGGGGTGAGGTAGGTGAGACTATCCTTCATGGTCCCGATATGGTTAGAGAGACTTCAGAGAAGATTAAAGTGATTCGTGAAAAGTTGAGTACGTCTCAGAGTCGTCAGAAATCGTATGCCGATCGCCATCGTCGTCCACTTGAGTTTGAGATGGGTGATCATGTGTTTCTGAGAGTTTCACCCCGTCGTGGGTTGCAGCGATTTGGTCAGAGTGGTAAGTTAGCGCCGCGGTTTATTGGGCCGTTTGAGATCCTTGAGAGGGTTGGCACCGTTGCTTATCGATTGGCTCTTCCGCCACAGTTATCGAGTGTGCACAATGTATTCCATGTTTCGATGCTTCGTAGATGTAACTCAGATCCGCGCCATCAGCATTACCCAGATCCATCACATGTTTTAGATTGGACCGAGTTGCCTCTTGGGGAAGACACGTCGTATGAAGAGCAACCTATCCGTATCATTGAGAGGAAAGATCGTGTGTTGCGAGGCAGGGTTATTCCGTTGGTAAGGATTCAGTGGAATCATCATAACATTGGCGAGTCGACGTGGGAGGACGAGGGTGAAGCCAGGAAGAGTTATCCTCACCTTTTCCCCGAGTAGAGTAAGTTTCATTTATTTGATAGTATTACTTAGACAAGGTTGAGCAAGTCGTTGCTCCCTTTTTGCGCTTAGTTGTTCCGAATTCCGGGACGGAATTCTTTTAAGGGGGGTAGATTGTCATAACCCAAGATTTTAGTAAGGGTAAATTTGTTCTTTAAGTGCTTATGTGCGAGCTCGTATTTAATTTTTCAATATTTAAATTTATTTTAGCATGTGTTACTGTATATTTTAATTTTGTTAACTTAGTGCTTAAATGGGTACATGCTTTAATTTGGGTGTGTAAAACTAGACCAAACACACACATGTGCTTTATATCTCTTCATATCATCCAAAGGGCAAAACCAAACATTCAAGCAACCTAGTGGGCCCCACCCCCACCCTCTTGGCCGACCACTCTCTCTCTCTCCTCCCCTCACTTTCATTTTTCATTTCTTTCTCTCTCTCTTCTTCTCCTCCTTCTCTCTAAGATATACAAGTATAGATACACCATTTTTTTGGCTCCATGGTTTCTTCTTCTTAAACCCTCCAATAGACCACCAAAGAGGTTTCTTTGTGAATTTCTCTATTTGACAAATTAGTCTTAGAATTTCAAGAGCTTCCTTGTGGTGTTCTCCAAATTCTCTTCCAAGTTCCTTTTCAAGACTTCCCAATTTTTGCCTAGGGTTCAAATTCTTCATCTACAACCTTAGAGGGCTTTTGGGAGATTCTTGCTTTGGGAAGTGTTGTTGGGTCATCTTGGGCTTCATTCACCCACATCTAGATTTCTATTTGGAGCTCTTGAGTTTTCTTGCATTTCTTGGCTTTCCCCATTTATTTTGGGAAGATTACTTTGAGGTAGATGTTATTGCTTTAATTCAATATGTTATTTATAGTTAAGGTGATTTGTGACCTCTAATTTGTTAGGAGAACAACTTAGACACATGATTTAGGATTTCCCCCAAAGTTGTAAATTTAGGGCTAATTACTTAAATATGAAATTATGTGTTTTGTTGAGGTTGAATCCAATTATGTGGTGTTAGACATGCTTAGGATGCTCCCTTTATGTGATAACCACGTTAGGACGCTAGTTGGAAATTTTCGGAAATTCTATGTAAAAATGTATGTATTGGTGAAATATGCTTGAGATTGAATGATGCTATGAACATATTGGTTGATCATTTTGTCATAGCATACATAAGCATTTGAGCCGAATTAGCAAATCATAGCATCGGCATGACATTCAAAAATTTTGATTTTTGAAAGAAGGAAAAACCCCTTGTGTGGGAATTTGATTTAAGAAATCCGAATATGGGTTGTGATGTGAGACAGGGAGAATGACCCTTAGAACATTCAAACTCCAATTGTATTCCGGTTAGCTCCCGGAGGTTGGTATGCTACATTCCTTGTGTGGGTGGCTCATAGTCCGGTGATGAGAGGAGTGCACATATCATGCATGGCCTCTAAGGCACCCGTCATTTCCATTTTTGCCACGGCGGCATTGCATTGCATTTGCACCGCATCTCATACTCAATTATGGATTGCATATTGTTTTCTTGCAATATTTCCTACTAGGCCGTCGAGCCTAATGAAACTACAAAAACATCTTTTTTTCAGGTGATATTGATAAGGGGAAAGGGCACATGTGAACCCGACGCGTAGACGTCGTCGTGAAATCTTTTTGAAGGCTAAGCCTTAACATTATGGATATATATAGCTTCCAATGTATTTGTTGTTGTAGGAGTTTGTAATAGCTTAATTCTATGAAGGTCATTGTATTATGTAGTTACAAAACTCCTTGATCTCCTAATTCTTGATTTTTGTCATTGGAAGACTTATAGTGAATTTTATGGACAAGTGTTAGTCCTTATACTTCCTTTTTGAAAAACCAACTTGTAATTTATATTTAGAGATCGTTGTATCTCTTACTTAACTCATGCTTTGCTAGTTATTTATACTTTGTCGATCCTAGCCGGATCTCATTTTGTGTTTGCAATCCTTGTCGGATTTGTTTATATGTTTGTAATCCTTGTCAGATTTATTTAATTTGGTTAAGTATGCGTCATTGCGTCGACATGCCGTCGATATTTTTCTTGTTAAAAACACCTTGTTAATGTTTCAAAACGTTCCCACGAAGTTCCAAAATAAAACCGAGCAAAACCAAAGTTTTAGAGGAAGATGAATAGTAAAAACTGCTCTTGTATTTGGGGATGAATAGTGTTTTTCAAGGCTGCCAGAGAGGTCCATTTTGGCCTACAGCACCCTTTTTCGGACCCCGATAGAAGTGCTAATTAAAACCCAAACGTCCCCATATGATTCTAAGTTACTGTGTAAAAAAAAAACAGGGTACCTTTTGGGGAATTTTTCGAGCGATGAATAATGTTTTCCGAACTAAAATTTTTATTTTTATATTTTCTTTTGGTTTGACCTTGGACTGGGTCCCTTTTGTTCTCCCCTTTGTTATTAAATTGTTGTAGGGTGCATCCTTTCAAAACTTCTTGTAATTCGCTCTCAAACATTAAATTTTCAAGATTTTCCATTGTAGCTTTCAAGTTTTAATAAGTGTATGAGCTCTTTTAAACTTGGTTTGTTATGGTCGTTTCCGTGTTGTGTGTATGTTTAACTTTGCTTTATCTCTCTTCCTTTCCGTTCACGTGTTCCGTTCTCGGGGTGTGACAAGTAGCGACATATCATCCTCCACAACGCTGGGCTATATATCTTCTAGAAACAAAATCCATCAACTCATTGAATCTCGTTGTAGCAAAATTTTAGTCACAGCAGTCTCGCCGGCGTATGTGAAGCAAAGAATCGTATGATCCTGTGGATATCGCAATTTTCTCTTACCCACAGCATTTATTTAAAACCTTTTCCAAACTCAAATTCAAAATGAGTTGCCACTTAATTTTTAAAAGGAAAATTAAAAAACCATTTTAAGACTAACTGATCTTTTGCGAAACCAAAGATTAACTAGGTCCGGGGATTATGGAATGAGAGAGGAAGTAGTCTGACATACTAAACACCCTCTCTCATCCTATCTTGCGATAGGCCTCTACTCAACATCCGTTTAATCAAATTAAAAATCTAAGCATGCCCTCAACTAATACATATGTAGATATACGTTACAAAAGCATGTCTAAAAGGGTGTAAAATTGCTAACGATAAAATATCATTCAAAAATCACATAATTCAAGTAGCAAGCAAGATGATGTGCAAATAGGAAACTAGGAAACTTACCCGGGATCCAGCTGCGAATGTTAAATGTGTAATGCATACAAAAGAATAAATCCTAATAAAAGGGTCTCTAATCACATATATACACTTAAGGCAAATCTTAATTCTAAGGTGTCGCGCATGGAGCCGAAAATCAATAAAATCAAAGAGTAAAACAAAATTACAGAGGGATCGAGGAATCGTACCTTAAAAGCACTACAAAAAAAAGATTAGTCCACATGCTTTAAACAAGATATCAAATAATTAATCCTAAACTTCTAGCTTGAATCTATCAAGTATGAAATAATTGACATAATTATGGATTCCTTCCGATTTGTTGGAAACACAACATCTCTATAGATACACAAGTCTCAAATAGGAGCCAATGTAATATCCATATAGATGTGGCATAGTCCCAACTTGATCACAAGGAACTCATAATTGGGTTCAATCAAATATAATTTAATCTAAAAAATGAATTCTAATTACAAGTATCAAACCACATGGATGAATGCATATAGATATATGAAAATGAACAATAATAAGTTATGAATTATTCATTGATTTAGATCACTTACCATCTGTATTTAAGCTTATTTGTCATTATTAAAACATGGTTTGAGCCCTAGGTCATGGAAAAACCATTTGGACCATTATTTACAAAGTTGGTCAAATCTGTCTTAAAATTCTGAAAATTACAAAGAGCAGACCAGAACTTCAAAGAAATAAAAAGCATGCTTCCCATGGTTTGATCTTAATGATTTTTGGACACAAGGTACCTCTGTGAGTTTAGTTTCTAACCCAAAAAGAAAAGACAAAGATCAACGGTCCAATCTCTGGGAAAAGGGTAAAAAGCAGACATCACTCAGAGGTTTGCAAATCTCTGCCAGAGATCTTGTACGATTTTTTAAAAATAGTAAAAAAATCATAAAGACTCTAATATTTTTAGGAGATCGTATTAATATATTAAACTTCATATAAAAAAAATTATTTGGAGGCAAGAATGCATGATTAAGGTTCTGATTTACTAATTTTTTAAACTGATTTTCTGTTCTGAAACTCTGGACTAAAAATATAGTTGTCTCACAAAACCTATGATCAAACCATGTTATCCATGAGATCCTACTAAAAAAAATTATAGTGGCAGAATTTTGAGTTATAGACACTTTCCCATTGGTTTCATTCAACGGTTCGAAGTTTAACTAAAAATCTTTGATCAAAACTGGTCCATGAATTCACTGCACCATTTTTGGACTTATCATCCTTCTTGTTCTATCAACCAAGCCATGGATATTGGCTTAGATATTGGCTTATCCTAACCTAGCCTCCTTTCCATTGAGGGTCATTGGAGGTCAAAATATAACTAATACTCATGAGTTTTCAAGGGATGTAAAGGAGATTCCATGAAAACTCCAAATTAGAGAACCCAAACCATGGTAGGGGTTTGGATTCATCTACTTGTTATTAATAAAATGATGATCAACTTTAAATCTCATGTGAAGCATAAGCTTACATGAGAATAAAAGATTAAACTCATGAGATTCAAGATGAGTTATGGAAGATCCCCAAGAATCTCAAGAGAAAAGCAAAAACAAGGAAAGGAAAAGAAAAGAGGAATCAAAGAACTAGGAAGCTAGAACTTCCAAGTTCACTAACAAAACTCTAAAGCATAGTCAAGAAAACTACATGATTTGGAGTTTAGAAGTAAGAAAGAAAGAAAACACAACTTAAGATTAGAGGATCACCTCCAAACTATCCTCAAAGCTTCTATATTTTGAAGATTCTCCCAAGCTCTTCTTCAAACTCTCAAGAACTCTCTTTATCCCAAAATTCTTTTTGTTTTTTCTTTGAAATTCCTTTCTCCCAAAACTGTGTAGTTGTTCTTTTCCAATGAAGATACCCTCCTTATGTAGACAAAATACCTAGGTAATTTCAGTGAATTCGGGGTAAAACGGTTGTAAATACAGCATTTTGTGGTATAATGCGTACTTCCTGAAAAAAGCAAACTGCTACAGCAAAGCGGCAGTCAAAAACTTTATGTGGCAGTCAATGAATGCCGCACCGACACTCCGTGAAAGCCACCGTGGCATTCTATGACTGCCGCGCGGCACTTACTGAGAGCCACACCAAATTATTGATTGCCGCATTTTTGTCAATCTTACTATATCAGTTTTTTTTTGTTTTATCCGCATACATACGTATTGTACCATAAACTACGGACTTTTAAAGCAAACGGCAGTCAGGAAATGTCGGCGGCAGTTGATGAATGTCGCGACGGCATTTGGTGAGTCTCGTACGGCACTTACTAAGTGTCGCTGAAACCGCCGTGTGCCGTGTTTCAGCAAATTACCTCTTTTTCACCTTTTCTTTTCTTCTGAAAATGGTTGTTTATACCCGAATTTTCCTGAACACCCGATATTCCGCTTTTCCTGTGAAAATTTTATCGCAACTGGAGAACCTTCTGAAGAGCTTAGAATACTTTAAATCTTCTGGTTATTATCATCATCGGATTCAGAGGTAACACTCATCTTAATTCGACGTTTGGTCAAAATCGGGGTGTCTACAGTTTGCCTCTCTTCGACGGAGCTCGTGGAGCAACGCGAACCACAAGTGAACGTCGAAGCCTGTGTGAAGACAAGCCTTTGACCAAACTGTCGGATTTAGGTAAAAACAAAATGCGTTGAAAAAAAAAAAGAAAGCGCGCAGCAAAATTCCAATTGGTCGTGCTCCATGATGAGCTGCCTACGTATCCCATCAGGAATCAAACCAAGACGGAGTTCGGGCAAAGGTCAAACACACACAAGCATAAGTAATCATACGGATGAATGCTCCTATCCTGTCGTGATGCACATGCTCATACAATGGTATGTTTCAAATAAACTTGATCGAGCAAGTGTCATGCTTACTCTATATCATGTCTTCTTTATATGTGACGCACATTTCATGATGCTTTTAGCCAGAAAAGATTACCAAATGTTAACAGATACAAAGATTTGTTGCATGGGTCGAGAAAGTGCATTTTTAACTTCCCAAAATGAGGGTTAGTGCAAATCTGTTGCGAGAACCGAGAGTACGAATTCGTTACACTCTAAAGGATCAACGTAAATCTGTTACGAGGATCAAGAATAAAAATCCGTTATATGCCCAAAACGAAGGTTAACGCAAATCTTGTTGCGAGAATCGAGAATGCAAATCCGTTACACTCTAAAGGATCAACATAAATCTATTACAAGGATCGAGAATACAAATCTGTTATATTCCCAAAACGAGGGTTAACGTAAATCTGTTACGAGAACCGAAAATATAAATCCGGTACACTCTAACGGATCAATGTAAATCTGTTACAAGGATCAAGAATACAAATCTGTTATATCCCCAAAACGAGGGTTAACGTAAATCTGTTGTGAGAACCGAGAATGCAAATTCGTTACACTCTAAAGGATTAACGTCAATCTATTACGAGGATCGAGAATATAAATCTGTTATATTCCCAAAACGAGGGTTAACGCAAATCTATTGCGAGAACCGAGAATGCAAATTCGTTACATTCTAAAAAGCGGGGCAACCATATTCAGATGAATCAGGGGTCAAATAGACTCAAATTTATTGCAAATTTTAAAATTTGGAGTCCATAGACTCAAATTCAACTCAATCCAAAATTTTGGAGTCGAACGACTCAAATTTATTTCAAACTTTCAAAATTTCGAGCTCAAATCCAATTCAATTCAAGATTTGGAGTCGATCGACTCAAATTTATTTTAACTTTCAAAATTTGGAGTACACAGACTCAAATTTATTTCATCTTTCAAAATTTGGAGTCCACAGACTCAAATTTAACTCAATTTTCAAAATTTAGAGTCCACAGCCTTAAATTTATTTCAACTTCACAAAATTGAGAACCAGTTTGGTCTTGAAAACCATCTCTGGGGGTCAAGAGCACAATCAAGACAAAATTTTAGGGGTTTAAATTCAATTTTCGAGACCCAATTTGAATTTTAGGAAGAAAATGAAGGGTCTGGTAACCGCCTCAAATGGGACACACGCTGGATTTTACGGCTGTCTGTGAGTGTCACACGACACTCACGGAATGCCGCTATGGCATTCAGAGAGTGCCGCACGGTACTTCACTGACTGCCGCGCATGAATACCGAGTGTCGCGTTTGAGCGATAGAAGCTTATACGCAGAGTTTTATATCATTTCATTTTATTCTCCTCCAAACCGAATCCTCTCTAGAGAAATTTTCCCCCATCCTCTCTTCTCTTTTGTATTGATCTCCGGTACTCACAGGTTAGTTCTGCTCGATCAAAACTTATATCATTATCATTATTTTTATTATTTTTCTAAATTTTTCATGAATCTAACCATGAATTCCTTTTTCTCTTAGACAGATCATGGCGAGCGGTTCGGGCAGTAGGAAGAAGGCGAAGTACTGAGCCACCCCTACCCCGATGTTACATTCCTGCTCTGGGATCCAGACGAGCATTTGTCTACCCACGCATTCAGGCGCGAGGTAAACGTGCCCCTCTCTTTTCTTCTCTTGTAATTCTTATGTCGTATGAACTTTATGAATGTAATGTGTAATCAATACGACTTCAAATGCCCTATTTCTAATGCAAATGCTATGCTTGTAGCGCTCTCGAGCGTTCAAGTGCTTAATCAATGCTCAAAAATTTTTATATTCTTTGTCTTACATCCTATGAACTTTTTGAATGGGTATGTGACAAACGAATTTTTTCATGCTAAACTTTATATGAATGAGTATGCCACGCTTATAGAATTTCTTGGGTGTCCTGATTGCCCTTTTATTCATTTATATTTCTAACCAATGCCCTTTTTTGAAAAAAAAAATTTTGAAACCTCGTGAATCTTATGCATGTCAATAAAACCCTTTACGAATGTGAATGTCGTATTTGCGGACTTTCCCAAGTGTTCCAAACGCTCATTTTTATTCTTTCAACATTTCAATTCACTTCTTTTCTTTCTTCTCTTTTTTATTATTATTTTCATAATCTTACGAATGACAACTAAACCTTTCATGAATATGGAGAATAAAAATGCTTGTGCTTATGAAATTTTTGCGAGTGCTCTAAGCTCTCCTTTTTTCTTTTATCCCCTCTTTTATTATCATCGCTTCTTCTTTTCTTTTCATTTTTCATTGTATATATACATATATGTATATATTTTTTTACTACTTTTTCTTTCTTTATTCATTCACTGATCTCGAATCTTTCAACTTTTACAGCTTCTGAAGGACGTACTAAAAGGGCACAATAGCCTGGCTCATGGCTTTGCTTGATTCGGAGAGCTGAACGAGACGGTGCAGGGATTCGTCAGGGCCGCAGGTTTTGGAGACTTCATCAAACTCTTCACAAAGAGCTCCAACGACCTGCGATAGATCCATGCACTGGCGGAGAGGTGGTGGGATACCTACAACACCTTCCACTTTGACTTTGGAGAGATGACGATGAATCCCCTAGACTTCAGCATGATTACAGGGATCCCATTTGGAGGAGAGCTCTTACGGTATCTGGACACAGTCATTGAGTGGGGTCGGGTGCAGTTGTTACACGGAGCAGTCCCGGAGGAGACCTTGGTCACGGCCAAGTGGTTCATGGACAAATTCAGGGGTCGACAGGGCTTCACTGATGAGCAGATGACTCGGGGCTTCTTGATGTACGTACTGGGGTGCTCTCAGTTGAGCACCAAAGGAGACCGGATCTCCGTGGTGCTTGTGGGGTCTTTGGAGCGCATGGACCAGATTTACCAGTACGATTGGGCTGGTGCTGGGTTGGCCATCTTGTATAGGCATATGGGAGAGATATCCCAGGATCGCCCAGCCTCCACCACTGGCTTTTGGAGGGGATGGGAGGTACATTCTTATTTTATTTTATATTTATATATATGTATTTTTTTTACTTCCCTTTAAATCAATTATTTAAAAGACTGTGACCCTTACACTTCTCTCTCTCTTTTATTACAGATTCGGTCTCACGAGTATCTTCATATGATATCACCTGATACGCGACCAGCGGACACCCTCATCATGCCCTAGGGGCTAAAGTAGGCGAAGGACCGAGTGGGGCAAAAAACTGGGGCCAACAATTTTATCTCGTTTAGGAACTTCCTGACGACTCTACGAGTGCAGCATGTGGAGTGGCAGCCCTGGAAGGACATGCTTCCTGAGGCTCCGAACGGGATACAGCGGTCGGGTGGGTACGACCTAAAGAGGATTCTATTGGACGGCCCCAAGGTTAGGGAGTAGTACTTAGGCGAGACAGTGACCAGGCAGTCACTGATGGCTCCTGACTATTTTCTTGCCACATCTTCCTCCTGCTTCCATGAGGGCTATGGATACACTCCAGGACACCCAGTGTACGGCTGCTTTTGAGGGAGTTTCAATTCAGGCGCTCGTGGAGTCTCCCGATGGATACACAGCTTTACGTGCTGCGAAGCTGATGAGGAATTTTTCCTTGATGGAAGTGACACAGGTGAGTCTCTTTTTTTATTTTTTATTTTTTTTTTGCTCTTTCTTCTGTTTTGAGTTCTCAAATGTTTCTTTTTGAACTTATTTCTTTTGCTTGTAGCCTATTCCTGCCGCGACTCGGGCCCCAGCTTTGTAGCCTTGGGATTGGAGTATCAGGACCGTTTCCTATGGTGAGCAGGTCATGATTGAGGTCCCCCGGTATCTTGCGGGCACTCTGGTCATTCCGCTCCAGTATGATCATGTCCCGCGGGACTATGCGGAGGAGGGCCAGCTTTATGCTCATAGCGTCAGAGAGTGGATCCATGGCCGGGAGTGGTGGGTAATCTTATAGGACCCTATTTCCAATTCTTACATCCTTATTCAGCTTCCTTTAATCCCTTTTCATTGATTTTTCTGGCTTAGGCTGATGGGGCACGGGTGACTGCCGAGGCTCAGGCGAGAGCCAGGGTAAGTTGAGTTGACTCCCTTTGTTCGCACTTTTTCAAATGTATTTAAAACAGACTGTGTCACTCACTTTTCTTTTATTCAGGATGACGAGGTCAAGAGGCTGACCCGGTAAGTGATGATGCTTGAGTAGCAGCTTTGGCAGTTTAGGATAGATCTTGACAGAGATTATGGAGGTGCTGGGCGAGGTGGAGATGGAGACAGTGGCAGTGGTAGCGGTAGCGGCAGAGGCAGAGGCAGAGGGAGAGGTAGAGGTGATGGCGTCGAGGGCGGCACGGAGTCGGAGGAAGAGCCTCTTCGACGTGTCACACGCTAGGCTCGGGGCCGCGGCCGAGGCTGACAGTGCTCTTCTGTATCTTTCATTATATATTTTTTAGCGCTTGTGAGGATACACATACACTAGGATGACTGTATGTACACACACACATCTTTTATTTACTGCCCTTGCATGCTTTATGAATGTTTGTATCTTTTATGCTTTTCCTACTACTCACTGTATGCGTGACCATAGCTTGGTCCTTCTATTTTAACCTTGAATGCTTCCATCTTCTTTATTTGTTTAAAAATGAATGAATGAATGAATGAACGAATGGATGTATGCAACTATGGCTTGGTCTTGCTTGTGTGTGCTACATGATGCGCACGCTTATATATTCAGTTTTCTACTTATATGTGGGCTGAAAATATTACAAACAAACCCTGGCCAAAATAAAACTCCAAATGGCACTCGGTTAGACCTTTACGGTACTCAATGAATGCCGCGCGGCACTTCGTTGAGTGCCGTTTTGCTTTATTGACTACTACAGGTAGGTAGACAGCTTTATTCTCCTATTTGTACTACTTTTTTACCACATTACTCCACAAAACATTCTTCTCTCTTCCTTACTTCTTCCCAAAATGGCCCCCATTAGCTCTCAAATCCTCTTCCCATGAATGGATGCTCTCTCAGGCATTGATAGGCTAAATTTCGAGTGTTTCAGACTGAACGACCTCTTCTCTTTTCGACGGATGTTTTTGAACGAAAGCTTACTTTGAGCTGCGATTCAGTGTTGGGATCCCTCCTTTCATATCTTCCACTTCGGTTCCCATGAGGTCTGTCCTTTATTCGAAGAGTTCAGCACCATACTTCATACCGACCCTTTTGCAGATTTGGTAGTTCTACCAGTGCAGGCGGGCTATATTCAAGATTTGGCTATCCTGCTCCATACATCATGGAGTGCTGCGAGCTCTTTTGTTCATGGCAGATATATCGACTTTGAGCGACTTTCCTCGGTTTATGCTCCCGTGGGAGATCCTTATGATGGCGGATATCAACTTATCCGGCGCAGTGCACTATCGATTGCCATGCTCTCTTACTTTCTCTTCCAGTCATCTTTTGATATTCTCATACCCATTGTCTGTGGTCTGGGAGATATGAAAAGTGCCATCATGCTAGTTCTCGGCGAGACCTTGATAGGCTTAGATGGTGTTCACGCTGCTGGGGCTATGTTATCTGCGGGAGCCCATTTTGTTTTACATATTTGGCTCATGGAACGCCTGGACCTATTTATGCATCCTTCACACCTCCGGGGGCTGCTTTCTTATGACCGTATGGAATTTTATCACTTATTCTGTTCTGACAATGCTTGGCTTGATTGGCTCCAAGGCCGCTCTTTAGGTGACATCTGTTGGGCTTGCCGGACTTGGTCTTACCGCTCTGTCGCAGTGTGGCTTCCTGGGAAGCCAGGTATCTGGTTGTATGGCCTGCACGCTACTACCTTCTACATTCCCGGCCAAGTGGTTCATCAGTATGGACTCCTCCAAGACATTACTGGGGATATTGCTACTGACTTTACAAGGAGTTTGATCATGTGTTCCTCTACTGTGAAGGCTTTTGTCGAGGCTTAGCATGACAGGGTAGCTGCTCCCTTTCGGAGGGTTCCTGCTTCAGTCATACCTACTGCTGAGTACCTCTTACAGATTCAGACCCTGGTTGAGCGACAGACTCCATAGACATGTATAAAGCAAGACGGGACAAAATTTTATTTTACAAAATTTCTGACGAATCCTGTCTACTTTCTTGCGCCTCTGAATGTATTTTTTTTAAAAGAATGTTTCAGCATATTCAATCAATGTATTCACTCTTTCAGTTTATCTTTAAGTTATGAAAATCCCCCCTTTCAAAATCTCTTCTCGGCTTTTGTTACTTTGCTTTGAATCTTTGCTTAAAGCTTTAATCATCCTATACCATGAATTCTCATTTGTTCTTTTATAGTACTTATTTTGATGACCAAGAGATCCAGAGATGGGTTCAGATATTATCTGGGTTCTTTTGGTTTAGCAAACGAAGTTTGCCCCTAGTTTTGGGGCTTTGGTATGATTCTAGGCAAACGGGAGTTTGCCCCTAGTTTGGCATAGCGATTTTCTTTTGGGTTTCTCATGGATCGAGGGCTCTTGAGAACCCGCCTACTTATCCCCGAATGGGTATCAGGTTCGTAGTAGTTCAGTTTAAGGCTTGACAGAAGGTGCCACTCGGGTAATTTATTAATGACCGAATCGAGCTGGTTGCCTGCGTATCCCCTAGTGGGAATCAGGTCGAGCGTAGTTCATCAACTCTGGAGGTTTTGAAAGAAAGGGTTTCAAGCAAAATATTTCTTGAGGTGATCGAGGTTAATTGGCTGTTTAAATTCAACCCCATATAGGTCCATAAGATAGGTCGCTCCTCCGAAAAGGAGAGTCTTAATAATGTATGGCCCGACCCAGTTGGGCTTGAATTTTCCTCCGGGATCGTAAACAGGCACTTTCAGTTCTTTGAGGACCAGGTCACCCTCAACAAGCTTCCTTGGGCAGACCTTTTTGTTGAAAGCACGAGCTATCTTCTTTTGGTACCCCCGAGTATGGTTTATTGTAGCCAACCTTTTATCATCAAGCAACATTAGTTCCTCATACCTTCCCCACATCCATTCCAACTCAGTCACTCCACACTCCACCAAGACTCTCAAAGAAGGTATTTCTACTTCAACTGGAAGAACGGCTTCCATCCCGTAAACTAATGAGTACGGCGTAGCTCCCGTGGAAGTTCTTAAAAAGGTGTAGTATCCCTATAATGCAAATGGTAACTTCTCGTGCCAATCTTTGTATGTATATGTTGTTTTCACCAAGAATGCTTTAACATTCTTATTCGCCACTTCTACCGCTCCGTTCGTTTGAGGCCTGTAGGGAGAAGACTGATGGCGGGTGATCTTGTATTTTTCTAGGAGTGGGATAACTTCTCCCTGGAAATGGCTGCCATGGTCCGAAATGAACTTATTCGGGACTCCATATCTGCAAGTTATATTTTTTCTATGAAGCTCACCACATCCTTAGCCTTCAAGGTGGCGTATGATGCTGTCTCTACCCATTTGGTGAAATAATCAATTGCCACGATTATGTATAGGTGTCCATTGGATGTAGTGGTGTCAAACGGGCCGGGCCGGGCCGGGCCGGGCTCGGTCAAAGCGGGCTTGACCGGGCTTCGGGCCGGGCTTCACTTAAAATCGGGCCGGGCCGGGCTCGGTCAAAGCGGGCTTGACCGGGCTTCGGGCCGGGCTGCACTTAAAATCGGGCCGGGCCGGGCCGGGCTTGGGAAGGGAGGGGGGATGTCCGCCCCGGACCGGTGGCCCGGGCCTAGCGGGCCGGACATCGGGCCGGGCCGGACGGGCTAGCGGGCTTCCTTTGACTTTTGGCCTTAAAAGTGGTGGGCTTCGGGCCGGGCCGGGCATTTTCTTCATTTCGGGCCGGGCCGGGCCGGGCCATGGACGGGAAAATGTGTGTCCACCCCGGCCCGGGGTATGTGAACCGGGCCTAGTGGGCCGGGCCTTGTGGCGGGCCGGGCCGGGCTTTTAGCCCGAAAAAAGCGGGCCGGGCTCGGGCCGGGTCGGGCCAACCCGGCCCGTTTGACACCTCTAATTGGATGCCTTTGGAACTATCTCACCGATGATATCAATGCCCCAAATAGAGAAAGGCCATGGCGTGGTCATGCTATAGAGCTAGGAAGGTAGAGTGTGCATCAGATTTGCATGGATCTGACACTTGTGGCATCTTCTAACGTACTCACAGCAGTCCTTGTCCAAAGTAGTCCAGTAATACCCTTGCTGAATTATCTTCTTTGCCAACATATGTCAATTCATATGGGGTCCACAGACTCCTTCGTGTATCTCTTCCATCATTCTCTTAGCCTCCCCTCTACATAAACACTCCAGATTGAACCCGGTATACGACTTCTTCCACAACTTATCCGCAAAGATAACAAATTGGGCGGAGAACCTTCGGATTGCCTTTTTGTCCTTCTCTGATGCTCCCTCGGGGTATTCTACTTCCTTAATGAAATTCCAAACATCCACATACCAAGGTAACTCACCTCCTTCTTCTATGATTGTGATCATCTCGAACGAAGGTTGGTTTCTGATTTCTATGGATAACGGTATCATGGTGACTCCCGAAGGGATTTATATCATTGAGGCCAAGGTTTCTAGGGAATCGGCCAACTGGTTCTCTTTATGGGGGAGGTAGTAAAACGATATTTTTTTGAACTGTACTTTCAGACTCTCTAGATAATCGCGGTAGGATCTCAACTTTTCATGTTTCACCCTCCAATCACCTCGCACTTGAGATATAATCAAATTGGAATCTCCGAACATGTAGTGCCTAAGATGACGGGTACACCAGACTAGGGTGATTCATTACAAATTTTGCATGTCTTTTGATTTATTTTTGCGCAACATAGCACTCCCGGAGCTTCTAAGTACATTATTTATACTCTTTTCGTGCATAACCCTCATTTTTACTATTTACATCTTTTACATGGGTTATTTTAGTATTTTGTAGGTCATGTTTGGCAATCCGAGTTGGGAGGCAAAGCCTCGGTTGAAGATCACATCCATTACAGTCACTTCTCTCTCACTTTCGAACCCCAAGACCACATGTTTGGAGGTTGTTCTTAACTTGATGAAGCGAGCCCTGCGAGTCTTCTTCGTGTGGCCACAAAATTTACCTCAATCGGAGGTCGCAGTGAGAAGATGTGGCATTTCTAGCGATGTGCCCCATTCGATCGGTCAACTTTTGTGTTCTTTTTAAGCTTCAATGCAGAGGGTTATTCGACCGGTCGAATGGGCCCGATCGACCAGTCGAATGACCCTGTTTCTGCATCCTTTGTTTTACAAGTTTGCCACTCCGAAGGTTTTGTATAAATACCCCATTATAACTCGTTTTGAGGGGGCTGGACCTAACATTACAGAAGCTTAGATACTCACTCTTAATCCCTTTGTATTTTTCTAGATTTATTTGTTTATTTGTTCATAGATTAGTTAGATTTAGGGCTTGTGAGTGAGATTGTGAGAGATTCTTCAACTTGCAAGCTTGGTCCCTCCTTTTGGAAGCATTTATTGGAGTTTTTACTGGATCCTCTCTCTCTTGTAGTAGTTGATTGCATTAATGGTGATGTCTTTATACTCTTTTAATGTTTTTATTAATGTTTATATATTTAAATCCATGTGTAGCTAGTTTTCTAGGTTAGGGGTCATGAACCCACCTATGGATCCTTATGTTTCTTGAAAGTCTAAAAGTTTTGGATCTTCTTGAGTGATTGAAGAGTGTTGGGCTTATAATATGTTTGTTTCTTTACCTCCATTGTCATGCAATGGGGGTCATTGATTTTATATTACCAATCCAATGTTTGCCCTTAGTTCCCTCAAACTTTCATCTTTCATAGTGGGGTTGACAACCCACATGTTTGATTGTTAGCCTCCAAGGAACTTTGATCACTTGAGAAGCTCCCTTCAAATCCCCAAGACTTATCCTTGTGTGATCCAAGGTTAGTAGCATGACCCCTAGCCCTTTACCTCTTTAGTAAATCAAACTCATTGTTCTAGCTTGCTCGTTAGTGTTAATTTTTACCCGTTGTTTTATTAGTTAACTTAATTAGTTACTGTTTTTAATTTAGTTTCAATTTCATGTTAGTTCTAGTCTTAGAGTTTGATACCCTCAAAACAACCATCTTTTCTTTCTTTTTAGTTACGGTAGTAGTGTATTTGAGTCCCGAATCTATAATCTTCCGGACTAGTCCCCGTGGAAATCGACCTCGTACATACCCGAGTATTACTTGTTATGATTGATTTTGCACTTGAATCATACATATCCCAAGAGCGAACAAGTTTCTAAAGGTAAGTATTTCAGCTCATATCCGGTCATCCTCTTGTTCAAATAATAAATGGCTTTTTCCACATGCCCCTCTTCTCCTTCTTGGGCCAACATACACCCCATCGAATCCTCGGACACAGAAAGGTATAGTAATAAAGGGCTCCCAGGTAAGGGTGGTGACAGGACAGGTGGGTTTGGGAGGTAGGTTTTGATTTTATCAAAGGCTTGTTGACACAGGGTATCCCATTTGAACTTCTCTCCCTTTTTAAGCAATTTAAACAACGGGTCGCAAGTCAAGGTGAGTTTTGAGATGAAACGGCTTATAAACTGTATCCTACCCAGGAAACCCCTCAGCTCTTTTTCACTTTTTAGCGGTTGCATTTCGACGATAGCTTTTATTTTGGTTGGGTCTACCTCTATTCCCCTCTGAGTGATAAGGAACCCTAACAGCTTTCCGATGGTGACCCCGAAGGTATACTTCTGCGGGTTCAGCCTCATTCTAAATTCCCTCAACCTTTCGAAGAATTTTCATAATGCCTCCAAGTGACCTCTTCTTTTCTTAGATTTTACAATCATATCATCCACATATACCTCTACCTCCTTATGGATCATGTCGTGCAATAGCGTAGTAGCGGCCCGCTAATAAGTTGCTCCTGCATTCTTAAGGCCAAATGGCATCACCCTACAGCAATATGTCCCCCACGGTGTGATGAACGTGGTTTTCTCTCTGTCTTCAGGTGCCATGAGGATTTGGTTATATCCTGAGAACCCATCCATAAAAGACAGAAGTTCGTGCCCGGCGGTGTTATCAACGAGGACGTCGATATGTGGTAAAGGAAAATCTTCTTTAGGGCTTGCTTTGTTTGAGTCTTGGAAATCAACGCAAACCCTAACACGACCATCCTTTTTCGGAACCGGTACGATGTTGGCAATCCATTCTGGATACTTGGTGACCATCAAGAATCCGGCTCCTAATTGCTTTTCAACTTCCTCTTTCACCTTAAGTGCCCATTCTGGCCTCATTCGCCTCAATTTTTGTTTAATTGGTTTAGAGTTAGGAAAGAGGGGGATATGATGTTGGACTATCTCCGGATCAATGCCTGGCATATCGCTATAAGACCATGCAAAAACATCTTTGAATTCATTCAATAGTTTGATTAATTCTTTGCTATCTTCATTGCTAAGCGTAGAGCCGATAAAGACATTTTGAGGATTATTTTCATTTCCTAGATTAATTATCAGAGTGTCCTCAATGATTTTACATGCAGATTCTTTTTATTTTTCAATTAACTTTTGCAATTCAATGGGTATTTTATGATCATCACATTCATCACATTCATTAAGTGCATTCGAGTAGGCAGAATTAGTCAAAATTTCTTTGATCTTGTTTTTGGGAGCTACAACAGACGTAGAAATTGAAAGATGCCTCATTTAGGCCATTACAGACTCTGGGTGTGGGGGATACCTATCACTAGACTCAAAAACCCACTCTTTCTTGCTTTCTCTTCCCAGTTCGGTGATGAAGCATTCTTCCATATCCCCCGTCTTGGTAATCTCTTCCATCTCTTCTTTTTCCGGTTCTTCCACGTCCTCCTCATTGTTTTCTCCCTGTACCCCTTTAACCAAACCCTCAGGTTGTTCTTTTTCAACCTTGTCACCCATGACTTCTTCTAGACCCATTCCTTCGGCTTTTACGCTTTCTTCACCCAATAGGTTCTTCATGACTGAGCCATCCAGCGCACCAATCCAATCTTTAGCCGTAGCTGACTTCACGGGCACCTACAGATATGGATCTTTATATTCAGAGAATTCGTGGGGAAAGAAGATCTCAAACCCTGGCTTCAAAAAATTGTCTCTGATCCACCCACGGTTCTGGGAAGTCACAAAAGGGGAAATCCTCCCCCTCCTTCACAAAGTATCCATTGAGCATCTTCAAGTAAGGGTCCAATGGTGCATCAGTTGCCTACTTCTTTTCTCTCAGCTCTTTCTTCGATGGTTGATAACCCAGACCATGAGTGTGAGCCTGAGTGGCGATCTTTGGAAATTTCGACAGACCTTGATGATTTTTACCCAATCCCATGCCTGGGAAGAAACCCATCTTCTTCATGATACCAGCAACCAATGGACTCGCGTACTGATCAAAATATAGCGGCAAAAACTCTCTCGGCTTCTCTTCCTCCAACATGTTAATGAACTCGAACCCCCCCCCCCAAACTTGTCTCTTCCTCTTGAAATTGTACTTCCAAAACTGGCATGTTTAGTGAAACTTCAGACGGACAAACCCAACTGTCCCCGAGAATATCACAGACCTTACTCTTCCAGACGAATTTGACTTTCTGATGAACTGTAGACGGTATGTCACCCAGACTGTCTAGCCACGGCCTCCCTAGCAGTAAATTGAAAGAAGTAGGTATGTCGATGACCTGAAATTCAGCTTCCTTCTCTATAGGCCCGACAGCGAGACAAAGGAGAATTATCCCCATGACTGTCCTTTGAGTTTTTTCATATGCTCTCACCTTTTGTTCAGACAGTATGATGTTGATTCATCCGATCCCATGCGCTTAGCTGTTTGGAATGGACACACGTTTAGACCGGACCCGTTGTCAACAAGACAAGCGGGCACGGTGTTTCCCAGGCACTCAACAGTGACATATAGCGGTTTATTGTGAACATGCTCCCCGGGAGGTAAGTCATCTGATGAGAAGGTAATAGCCAGAGTCGAAATCCTACTGATCATCCCCATGAGGTCTTCCGGTGCTGTGTCGATGGAAACGTCAGATTGGTTCAAGGCATCCAGAACTGCCTGCCGGTGACGTTTGGAAGCAATCAACAGTCCCCAGATGGTAATGTTAGCCTGAGTTTTCTTCATTTACTTTAGAACCCTATCTTCTTCCTCCTCTTCATTTATCTTTCCTTTCCCTTTCTCTAAATCTCTTCCCGGGTGATCTTCTTTTAGTTCGTACGGCTTGAAGTGTCTGTCTGACCATGTCAAATGACTGATTTCTTCTCTCATCCTCAAATTGTCAGCCTGTGAAACTCTTTCCAAACTCTCGTTTTCAGTTCCCACCTCTTCATCACTCTTGTACCATAAATCATCCTCTATCTGATCTATATTGCCAGTTTGCCAAACCCAATAATCCATCTGTTCTGCCATTTCCTCTTCGCATCTTACTGATTGTCCCTTCGAAGCACCCTCCAAAGTACAGATTGTTGGATCCTCTAGTAGTTGATAAGGCCTTCTTGGTGTCCTAGCCTTAGTGATTAACCTAGACGGATCGAAGATGGTTTCTTCTATCCCCAAGAAATAGAGGCCTTGCGGTGGTGGTACAGCATGGTGGTTTGGTAGTAGATTTCTCATGACATTTGGAGCTATGGCGAGCGGTTCGGATATCACCTTGTTATCAATAAGATCTTGGATTTCGTGCCTTATTCTCCTGCACCGATCCATTGAGTAGCCCTTCTGTTGGTGAAATTTGCAAAAGAGATCACCTTGAAAACTTGGCAGAAGCAGACTAGGTAGAGGTCGAGGTTCCATTTGACGGAGATGCCCTTTTGCTAACAGCCTATCGAGAGCGGTTGACAGTGATACTCCCAGATCTAAGAATTTTCTCAGTGGTTTGTCCCCCCTCTCCTTGGTGTTATGTCAAATTTCATCTCCGGTCTGTTCAGTGCGTTGACATCGGTGGGGCCAGAGTGACCCCCCGACTGTCCTCCATTCGACCCATAGTTCAGCCTTCTGTACCTATTTGGCTATTCCTCCTTCTTTATTACTCCCTCTTGGATTGCATCTTCGATTCGAGTCCCTACATCAAATACTTTAGCAAAAGTGTTAATTGACTGAAATGTCATTTTCTCTTGGTAAACAGGTTGGAGATTCTTTATCAGCATCCAGATTTGTTCTTTTTCGGTAGGCCTCTGGACCATTTTAGCCTCCTTCCCTCTCCAACAGCTCAAGTACTCAGCGAAAGACTCCTTATTTCCCTGACTGGTAGTCTCCAGATCTCTGATAGTAACGTCCAGGTCTTGATTATACTCGTATTGGGCTACGAATGACTTGACAACTTCCTCCTAGATCCGGGTCTTGCTCGGCTCTAATGTAAGGTACCATGATAGAGCGGCTCCGGTTAATGTGTCCTGGAATAAAACAGCCATCATGGTTGTGCTCAAACCACTTGGCTGAAAGGCGCCTATGCACATTCGTATATGACTCCGAGGGTTTCTGGTTCTATCAAACTTATCAAAGAGTGGCATTTTGAATCCGGTAGGAAGTACCTCACAAACCCCATCATATAAACCTTCTAGTTCCAACAAATAAGTGTCAACTCCCTGGGCCTTGTGCATTACCCTTTTCAACTTATCTATCTTCTCGGTCAGTAGCCTCTCTATCTCTACTTTCTCCATTTCTCTGTTGGCCCGTAGCGCATCAGTCCATTGTGTCTCCTGATCATCAAACCAATCTCCTTCCCCCCCCCCCCAGAGGTGGGTCCATAACCGGCGGAATTACAGGTGGTGGTTGGCGATTCAGTGCTTCTATCATTCCCATCATACGGTTCATCTTTTTGGCCTGCTACCTCATTTGCTCTGATTGTTATTCTACTAGCGTTCTCAACTCCGCTACTTCCCCATTGTTCCTTTCCTCTGCCATTTCAGTGTCTTCTCTTCTCACTAGCCTTGCTGTGGGACCTCTAAACCAGGCTGGATCTGAACTTGATGCTATTTTTGCCCCTACAATCACATTTTGAAAAGGTTTTTATTTGGTATTTTTCAAAGGAACTTATATTTCTCGCTATTACTTTTCCTCTTTACAATCTTGAAAATTGATGGTTCATATGTTACACGGATGCAATGCATGTGTCCGTGCCTATTCTATATGCAAAAAAAAGGAAAATTCTAATCCTAGCGAATAGACATATAAGCATATAAAATCTTCACCCATGTCAAGTGCACCAACTTCTCCTTTCATTGTGATCTTCACTACCCTCTCAAAGGTTGGATAACAAAAAATTTTAAATTTATTTGAAAAGCATTTCTTTAAATGATGAGATCTTTCAAAAATGATTCTCAAGGGTTTAAATCTTTTATTTGTGAACCATTTCTAATTGATCGGGTTGAAATTTTGTTTTGGAATTCATTCGAAAACCATTTCTTCTAAAAAACGTTCCCCTGATTTTTGGGTTCTTCAAAGATGAGGATGTGAGAACATATTTTAACAAAGGTTGTCTTGGAATTTTAGTCAAAAAGTGAACTCAAAAGATTTTTCGAAAGGGTGATCGAAAACCTTGGAGAGACGATAGTAAAATATGCTTGCTTTCAAAGATGGATTTAAAACTCTTTGGGTAAGAGGATCACATGATCGAATTATTGTCGTACTTTTCATGAATTCAGATGCATACAAGGTCAATGATGCTTAGCTAACGAGATATAAGAAGTGTAATCTTGTAATCAAGATTTGGCTAAATCTTCCAATGTCACAAGACATGAGAAAGACTTGCTCAAAAGTGATTAAGAGGTTACACGTCTTTTATCAAGTAAGCATCGTCATCATCTCAAGTAATCCCTTTCAGGCATACAAAACTCCCTAGCACATAACCCTAATCAAGAATTAATTTCCCTAAGATTGAAAGGTTCTACAGAAACTATCATGCAAAGGCTGGGTTTTTGGTCAAATAAGGGACCCTTGACACACATCCAATAGGATGCTTTATATACCAACACATAGTACGAGATCAAGGGTGATCACACAGTCCCATGATGGCTTGACCGACTGGGTTACCCCGAGTCTCCAAGGTCATAGTTTCGTACAATCGACTGGCGAGACATGCAAGTGAAATGCAACAGGAACACAAAAATTAATCAATTCGATTAAAAGGATGCTTTCAAGTCTAATCCTCCAGTGAACCCAAAATCAGAATTTTTGGTCTGCGAAACCAAAGATTCTGGGTTCAATCCCCAGCAGAGTCGCCAGATTGTGGATATCGCAATTTTTTCTTACCCACAGCTTTTATTTAAAACCTTTTCCAAATTCAAATTCAAAATGAGTCGCCACTTAATTTTTAAAAGAAAAATTAAGAAACCATTTTAAGACAAACTGATCTTTTGCGAAACCAAAGATTAACTAGGTTCGAGGATTATGGAATGAGAGAGGAAGGAGTTCGACGGACTAAAACACCCTCTCTCATCCTATCTCGCGATAGGCCTCTACTCAACATCCTTTTAATCAAATTAAAAATCTAAGCATGCCCTCAACTAATATATATGTATATATACGTTACAAAAGCATGTCTAAAAGGGTGTAAGATTGCTAACGATAAAATATCATTCAGAAATCACATAATTCAAGTAGCAAGCAAGACGATGTGCAAATAGGAAACTAGGAAACTTACCCGGGATCCAACTGCGAATGTTTAAATGTGTAATGCATACAAAAGAATAAATCCTAATAAAAGGGTTTCTAATTAAGGCAAATCTTAATTCTAAGGTGTACCGCATAGAGCCGAAAATCAATAAAATCACAGAGTAAAACAAAATTAGAGAGGGATCAAGGAATTGTACCTTAAAAGCGCTACAAAACAAAGAATAGTCCACATGGTTCAAACAAGATATCAAATAATTAATCCCAAACTTCTAGCTTAAATCTATCAAGTATGAAAGAATTGACATAATTATGGATTCCTTCCTATTAGTTGGAAACACAACATCTCTATAGTTACACAAGTCTCAAATAAGAGCCAATGTAGAGTTGGCATAGTCCCAACATGATCACAAGGAACTCATAATTGGGTTCAATCAAATACAATTTAATCTAAAAAAATGAATACTAAGTACAAGTATCAACCCACATGGATGAATGCATATAGATATATGAAAATGAACAAGAATAAGCTATGAATTATTCATTGATTTGGATCACTTACCCTCTGTATTTAAGTTTAATTGATCATTATTAAAACATGGTTTGAGCCCTAGGTCATGGAAAAGCCATTTGGACCATTATTTACAAAGTTGGTCAAATCTGTCATAAAATTCTAAAAATTACAGAGAGCAGACCAGAACTTCAATGAAATATAAAGCATGCTTTCCATGGTTTGATCTTGATGATTTTTGGACACAAGGTACCTCTGTGAGTCTAGTTTCTAACCCAAAAGGAAATAGCATAGATCAACGGTCCAATCTCTGGGAAAAGGGTAAAATGCAGACATCACTCAGAGGTTTGCAAATCTCCGTCCAGAGATCTTGTAAGATTTTTTTAAAAATAGTAAAAAAATTAGAAAGACTCTAATCTTTTTAGGAGATCTTATTAACACATTAAACGTCATATAAACAATTATTTGGAGCCAAGAATGCTTGATTAAGGTTCTGATTTACTCATTTTGAAACTGATTTTCTGCTCTGAAACTCTGGATAGAATATGGTTGTCTCACAAAACCTATGACCAAACCATGTTATCCATGAGATCTTACTAAAATAAAATTTGCAGTGGCAGAACTTTGAGTTATAGACACTTTCCCGTTGGTTTCATTCAGTTCCAATGGTTCGATGTTTCACAAAAAATCTTTGATCAAAACTGGTTCATGAATTCACTGCACCATTTTTGGACTTATCATCCTTCTTGTTCTATCAACCAAGCCATGGATATTGGCTTATCCTAAACCGAATCTCCTTTCTATTGAGGGTCAATGGAGGTCAAAACATAACTAATACTCATGAGTTTTCAAGGGATGTAAGGGAGATTCCATGAAAACTCCAAGTTAGAGAACCCAAACCATGGTAGGGGTTTGGATTCATCTTCTTGTTATTAATAAATGATGATCAACTTTAAATCTCATGTGAAGCATAAGCTTATATGAGAATAAAAGAACAAAATCATGAGATTCAAGATGAGATATGGAAGATCCCCAAGAATCTCAAGAGAAAAGCATAAACAAGGAAAAGAAAAGAAAAGAGGAATCAAAGAACTAGGAAGCTAGAACTTCCAAGTTCGCTAACAAAACTCTAAGGCTTAGTCAAGAAAACTACATGATTTGGAGTTTAGAAGTAAGAAAGAAAGAAAACACAACTTAAGATTAGAGGATCACCTCCAAACTATCCTCAAAGCTTCTATATTTTGAAGATTCTCCCAAGCTCTTCTTTAAACTCTCAAGAACTCTCTTAATCCCAAAATTCTTTTTGTTTTCTCTTTGAAATTCCCTTCTCCCAAAAAAGTGTAGTTGTTCTTTTCCAATGAAGATACCTCTCCTGATATAGACAAAACACCTAGGTAATTTCAGTGAGTTTGGGGTAAAACAGCTATAAATACATCATTTGGTGGTACAATGCGTACTCCCTGAAAAAAGCAAACTGCTACAGCAAAGCGGCAGTCAAAAACTTTCTGCGGCAGTCAATGAATGCTGCACTGGCACTCCGTGAAAGCCGCTGCGACATTCTATGACTACCGCGCGGCTGTAGACACCCCATTTTGTAGGCTATCAGATTTAGGAAACCCATAGCTTGGTGGATCACAATGATCGAAAAGACTCAAAAAGGACTCTTGGAAGTTAGTTCTATCTCTCAAAATGCTCAAAATGACCAAAATACCCCTGAAAGCCCGAACGCTCCCGAATTCGGACCAAATGTTCTGGAAACGCACTACATCGTAAGAAAAACAAATAAAATGAGTTCTAAAGTGAGACTGGATGAAATGGTCGGCTCCCAGAGACCCCCGGAGGTCCCGACAGTTCCCAGACAGTCCCCGTTGACCGGTTTGACCAAGTTTGACCTAAATAGTCCAAATTCGCCGAAAAGTTTTGGGATCATTCTAGATCATGTGGGAAATACTAAAATGAGTTTTAAAAGAAAATTGAACGAAAACGTCAGCTCCTGGAAGCTCCTAGAGGTTTCTAGAACTTCTCGGGAATCCCAAGTTTGACCAGTTTGACCAAAAGTTGACTTTGAAACCGGAGCACCTTATCATTTTTCAAATATTTTTTGTGGATACTATAGGTCAGTAGCTTTCCGACGGTATATCACACATAATTTTTGGATTTCAAACGAATTTATTATGAATTTCCAAAGGCGAAAAAGGCGATCAAATCAGCTTTTATAGTGAATACCGCAAAACTTTTCAAAGTGACCTATCTCCGAACTATTTTTTTATGTAAAATAGACTCCATTACCTTTCCAACGGTATATCACAACCTCAATTTAGAGTTCGTATGCATTTTCTGTGAATTTCGGACGAAATAGGGCCTTTTGCGAATACCGGAACCTCTGGGAGCCTAAAAAGGATTATCTAGATGAATGAGGAGCAGTGCCGCCATGGCACTGGCCCACTGCCACCGCAGCACTGGCCCACTGCCACCGCGGCACAGGCCCATTGTCGCCGCAACACTCTCTCCCAAAATGGTATATTTTTGTAATTTCTTTTGGGGTTTCATTTTGATTAATTAAAAATCAAAACGACGTAGTTCTATGTTCACAGATGTTTAGGACCAATGGGAGTACTTCTAAAATCCCAAAACTACCCCCAAATTGGCCTATATAAACCCCCTTAACTTCTCATTTTGGGGGTGTCAAATGCAAGCTTTGAAAAGTTTTGGAGAGAAAGTTGTAGAGATAAGGTTAGAATAGAGAGAAAAGAAGCTTCCTTCTTTGATTTCCAAATAAAAAAGTGAGTTCTAAACTTTGTTTTTACTTCATTACTTCCATTTACTTCATATTCTATACACTCAACCACCATTTTAGTGAGCATTTAAGAGAGAGGAAGCTACTTCCATGTCCAATGTCACCACATATGAGTGAAACACCAAACTACAAGTCCAATACATCATGAATATCATTTATTGATTGCTATCTATTTATTTGTTTATATTTGTTCATATTCTCTTATCTCGTTTCTTTTTTGTTTGTTTATTTACTTACTAGTCTATCATCATCTAGATGATGACATGAAGTTTGAGGTGAGTGAATCCTTATGGATAGTAGCTCTTGACCTCAAAAACATGTTTGATAGATGATGATTTCAACTTCAATACATTCCTATGTATTCATGAAATTGTCTTAAAATGGAAATAATACTTTCCAATAATCTTGGAGGTTCTTGATGTGAGTCAAATGTTGACATTTTAAATGGTTATAATCTTCATTAAGTATTGAAAATATGTTTTCAAAACCCCCTCTTAAACCCCTCATCTTGATTTCAAGAAACAAACCTTGTTTTCTCAAAACCTTCAAAATAATGAATCATTTAACTTCAAAGAATTATTTTGAGTTCAATACTCAATATATGAATGCAAGACCACTTGGAAAGTCTTTCTAACTCATTATAGAACTCCCATGATTTTTGGCTTGACTTGGAAACACTTGAAAGGAGTCCATTTTTGTCCAAACATTCTGCTCTGCTGTCACAGCAGCTAGGTTGACTTTTAACTTATTTTATAGAGAACTTTTCCAAAATAAGTGGTCCCAACTTATTTTTCCCTTAAACTTCAATGTCTCAGGGAACTTTATGTATAATATGGGCACCTAGATCTTTTGTTTTCAGTTTCTAAGATTTTTTAACATTTCAGTCGACAGTTTGGACTCTGTTTCTAAATAACCTCTATTGTTTATATGATTTCTCTCAATCTATGATAGCTATTAAAGATTGGCTTTTGGGTTGTGTTCTAGACACAATAAGTAAGATCTCCATAAAAAATCATTCATTGAAAACATTTCTAACCCCTCTTTTTAATATCTAAAAGACCATGCTACTATTCTGCCCACTATTCACAGCAAGCATACTTTTACTTCCATCATTTGATTTGATGCTTACATGCACTCTAAATTAGCTCATGTCTTAGGAAGTAGTTCATACTACATTTGTACATATCATTTCCTTCATTTATTCATACACATTATAGACTTCTAAGTCATTCTAGAAATCCATGAACACAAAACACACTACAATCTTTGCACATTCTAGGATCATACATTGCATTCATGCAAGATTTGGGGCTTTTGTGACTCCTAGTCTAAGAAGATTATAAGGAATGAACTTGATCACATGTCCATGCTTCCCCCCCCCCCCCCGATCTAATCATCCTTTCATATCCGTCCCGGGGATTGAGAGGTCTTCTTTTCCCAAAGATTAGCATGCATCATTCTAGTTTGCTAAGCATATTTTGATTTATTTGATTATTTGTTTCGAGAACATCTCATGTCCCCTTTAGATTAGGAAAACTTGATTACTTGATATGTGATTAGACGATTTTTCCTAACTTTGTTTGTGTGATCTTTCACCTTTACGTTGTGTGATACTTGGCTTAGATCTTTTGAATGATATCTTATCTTTCGATCTTCCATTTCAAAATTCTTGTGTGATGTAATATACTATCATAGTATTAATTGTCGAACCAAACATAGTAAAAGATGATTATTTGGATGCTAATTGAGGCCCGTCGAGAGACGGGGCGAGTTGAGGGTGTTTTAGTCGTGACAAAGGCTTCTTTCTCTCTTGTACCAAAACCATGAACCAAGTTCTTTGGTTATGAAGGGCCAGTGCCCTTTATCCATTTGGGTGAGTCAAATTAGGTTTCTTGATTCCTTAAGGACCAAGTGGCGACTCTGTATCTGTTTTCAACAGACCCTTCCTTTTCTTTCTTTGATTCAAATCAATTTCAAACAAAAACAAAAAGAAGTGGAATTCCGCGTGTCCACAGTGGCACATCGCGCCAAATTATTGATTGCCGCATTTTTGTCAATCTTACTTTATCAGTTTTTTTTTTGTTTTATCCTCATACATATATGTATTGTACCACAAAATACGGACTTTTAAAGAAAACGGCAGTCTGGAAATGTCGGCGGCAGTTGATGAATGTTGCGACGACATTTGGTGAGTGCCGTACAACACTTACTAAGTGCCGCTGAAACCGTCGTGTGCTGTGTTTCAGCAAATTTCATCTTTTTCACCTTTTCTTTTCTTCTTTTTCTTCTAAAAAGTTTATTTTGAAGATTTTTTTTCTGAAAATGGTAGTTTATACCCGAATTTTCCTGAATTTTCCTGAACACCCGGTATTCCTCTTTTCCTGTGAAAATTGTATCGTGACTGGAGAACCTTCCGAAGAGCTTGGAATACTTCAAATCTTCCTGTCGTTATCATCATCGGATTTGGAGGTAACACTCCCCTTAATTCGACGTTTGGTCAAAAGTAGGGTGTCTACAGATCCTCCATTAAAAAGGCGCCTGCAGAAAAAAAAAATGAAATTACAATAGAGCATGAGAACAAACAAAATTTGGTGATATGAAAATTCACATTGAATGAAACATTGAAAATCCTAGAAAATTATGTTGCGATCTAAAAATCATTTTTGTAATGAAAAATTATTTATATCTTGGTCAAAAACTTACAGATTTAGGGAAATACATAAATCAAACAACGTGAGAAAATGATTGAATATGATACCCACTTACCATAAAGAATGAACAAGCACAATCCATTCTTCTTTCTTTCAACAAATCTCGGAAAACAACGATTCTCAAGCTGATGAACTTCAAAACTGTATGATTCTCAAACTGATGGGTTCTGCAACTGTTGATCTTCATAATCATTATAAAGTCTTCAAAAAATCTTAAAGATATCAACAATTCACAAATGAAGTAATGTGAAAAATCAAACAAAACATCTTCCTTGATTCGTGGATATACCAAGCTGATTTGGTTCAATCTGATTTTAAAGTGTTTAAATGCTGATTTGATTCACCTTCCATAACAAACTTTGACCATTTAAAAGACATAAATGTATGTAATTATATGTAGACGTATATATAATATCTTTATATATCCAAGGGTAAAATTGTCATTAAAAATGGTAATTACGTGGGGATAGGGACCTGGAGGTGGGGATGTATTGTTAAATTAAGAAAGGGGGTAGTCCCTATTGATGCACAGCCATGGTAGGTAGGGACTTACTACTAAATTTTTATAAAAACAAATTTCTAAAACTTTGTGGGATTATAGCCCACCGCAACCAAGATGTGCTTTGCCACTCTCACTAGCAATTAGGATTGTATACAAACCGAATTGCTCAACAAGCTCTCGTGAACATGTATGTTTGACAAGTCTCAGTTCGGTCGTTTAATGGATAAGCTGCTAAGTTCAGCCTAGATTTTAGGCTCATTTAATAAATGAGCCAAGTCCACACACACATCATGAGAATATTGGCTCGATAGAGCTCGTGAACATGTTTGAATAAAGCTCATGAATAGGCTTGGTAAAGACTTGCATACTGACTCGTATGTATAAATCTATCATAAAACCATGTAGTTTTAGAGGATACGTGAGCTCGACTCGTTTATATGAGTTAAGGTCAAGCCTGGATAAAAGGTCAAGATTGAATTCTAGGTTCCTTTAATAAACAAGCTAAACTCAAGCATACATGACCTTGGTTAGGGCTCAGCTTATTTAATAAACAATCCAAGTTCAAACATACTTGAGTTCGACTTGTTTCGAATTGCATACTCCTACTAGCAATCTTAGTAAAGATGGATCTCTGCGACAATATATAGGTTATTTAGGGTGACCGTCGCGCCACATAGCTAATCGTGCTATTATAGTGTGACATAAACAATCATATGCATAAAAATACCACTCAGTTTGATAATCCTAACTTGTAAATATTCGAGCTTATCTCTAATTAAATTCTGGCAAACTTGACAAATTGGATAAAAAAAAAATTTCAATGCGTGAGTGGATATAATTGGTACATCACACAAACTAGACATGTCCGAGTGTCCCTTAATTTGAAAATTTTCTCCCGTATAAACAACAGTAAATCCAGGAATCTCGGCTAGGGAGGTTGTGGTAATTAGGCCAATATGTTACATATAACAAGCGTTTCTTTTTTATAATTTTTGAGAGGATGAAGTATAATTGAGCCAATATATATTACATATAAAATTATTTTTTTTAGCCCACCCCAAAATTACTCACCTTTGCTCACACTACTATCTCATTGGCTAATGCAGTGGAAAAGTGCTGGACTCCACTACATTAGCCAATAAAAAAGGTGTGTGAACAAAAGCCGCACAATTTTGGGGTTGTTTATAATTTGTTCATGTCTGAAAGTGTAATTTACCCACCCGTTAATGGCGTACAAAAAAACAGCCTGTGTTCTGCGATATTATTAAGGCAAATTAGAATAATTTTATATGATTAGGAATAGGACCTCTCTGTTTATCACAAAGTCCGCCCAATGCCACCACTAAAAACAAATTATGGTGCGCTTTAAAAGCCGCACTAAGACTTGCCTTGCATTTCCTCCTCTTCCCCCCAGCTCCTGCAATTCACAAAATATAGATACACACATATCATATATTTATAGATAATATATATATACATAGACATACGGAGTAATAAATAGCTATAGAAAATACATAACATGAATTTCAGGGGTACCCCACAGTCTAAGAACTCATTGGTGTTTAGTCCCCACGGGCGGTCGCCGACATGGACATCACCGGCAAAGCAAGGGAAGGCGGCCACCACCATCACCACCGCGACAAGTCCTCAGCCACCGAGTTGTTGCGGAGGGTTCAATGACTGTATGACAATGGGGTCCACCTTCTCGAACCACCAGCGCCACCAGTCTACCCTTAAACTTGAGCAGCAGGTACGCACGTGCACCCCCAGGGCCAGGACCACACTTGGCTATGCACCAAACATAGTCCTTTGCTTATTTATTTATTTTTTATTTTTTATTTTTTTTTATCAATATAATTTCAATGTTCAATTACATCACATTCATGAGGAATAGACTGCAATTGATTCTGCTCTCTACAACCATTTCTCCCCAAATTTTCTTTACATTTTAATTAAAATAGTTACACTCTCGTTGAAGCCTATTTTTCCAACCATGCTCTGTACAGAGTTTTAAATTTCTATATTAATTTTCAAATTAAAGTTGGTAACTCCAATATACTCTATCTGTCTCCTCAAAATGAGTTCCAATTATGTTGCTTCAAATTGTTTTAATTTTAGAGAGCTCTCCAAACATATTCTCTCTCCTCGCATTTAAAGAGCCAAAAGCACTTCTTTGACTAGTTGGGGAGTAATTTGGAGAGTTTATTGGAGCTCAAAAAATAAAAATGGTACGTTTCTCTCGAAAATAGCTCAAAGCTAAAAAGATTGCATAATTGGAGGGGTAATACTTGGGGCACAAATAAACACACAACTTTTGGGACACAACTCAAATAATGTGTCTATCTCTCTCCTATGTCACTGTGGGTCCAGTGACATCACAGGAGAGAGATAGACACATTATTTAGGTTTGTGTCCCAAAGGTTGTGGGTTTGTTTGTGTCCCAATCTTTACTCTAATTGGAGATGCTCTAGTAGGTGAATAGGAAATGGTAGGTGGTTCATGGATTCAGTGAGGGAAAGGAAAAGGAAATACCAAACATAACCCTTTCATTTGTTTGGTTATATTAAAATTAGGAAATTGTTATTTACACCCGTGTATTTGCTATGTATCCCTAAATTTCTTTATTCTATTTAAGCTTCTTCTAAAAATTCTTACATTTGTAAAATTGAGCAGTACACATAGCAAAACTACCAATGTACATAGTAATTCCCTAAAATTATTAGCAAATTAAGAAGTAAGAGTTACTAGGTTGTGAATTTCGGTAGTCACTTGGGGTTTTTTTTTTTTTTTTTCTCCCCATAATATTTAAATATTTTTAATTTTTTATGTTATTCAAGAATGTAGGAAAATACTGATAAAAATTTTTTTTTTTCCCTTTCTTGTTTCCTTTTTTGAATTAACAAATTACCAAACAGAGGCTTGGTAATGATCTATTTAGTAGAATCCATGTGTATAGAGTCCGTGCATTGCATGAATGGGATTAATTGCTATTCACGTTTTGGCCCAAGACTTTTGTTTTTTTTTTTAAATTTACTTGGATCTAGATTGGATACACACACGCACACTCAGTCCAAGTCCGGCCCTGAGCAAAGGCCACCAAAGCCAATGCCTATGGCCCCCATTTTCAGTAATAATTTTATGGCCCCCAAATATTTGCAAATATACCACTAGTAGTAATAAAGTCTAATATTCCAATCCAATTGAAAAAACACCTAAACCAATAGACACTCTTTTATCTTCCCCAACAGATCCTAGCCCAAGCCCCAATATAATCTAACTAAACTCTCCCCATGAGTTCAAAGCGTAGCCCTTATAATTTTTTTAAGAAAAGTGAGGGTTGTTGTATCTTAGCTAAGTTTATGGCTAAGACCAAAGTCAAATACATGTAAATTATTTTGTCACAATTAGTTAGATTAAATCAATTCATGGTGACTTTATAAGCAAATTGTCGAATGTTATTAGTGTTTTATTGGTATACGATTGATTTTTGGTTGTTGACATGCGTCCTAGGAAATATTGAATAGATTAGCCATGTTATCAATTGAAAAGTCTCTGGTAGAAAACCTTGATTATACTAGCTTAATTTGTCATTTTGCGGCTAAAAATGCGAGAAGGGTAATGCTTCAGTGGTCGATTATTGTAAGTGGATTGTTCTAAACACATTCTATTTGCAAGGTTTGTTTTTTGAGTTGCATGTAAGTTAAATGCTAGACAGTTTTGTGATGTATAATAGTTAGATAACTTATAATAGCTAGTTAACGGTAATTTATAGAAGGCTCCATTTTAGAAGCTCGCCTAGGGCCCCCAATAACTCAGGGCCGGCCCTGTCCCAGTGCTAACCCAATTCAACCCCAAAGTCTCACACTGACCCACAACAAAGCTCAAAAATGACAACTCATTCCGACTGAAGAATAACTGAAAGGTAAGCAACTAGAATCCCCAAGGGGATTCGAATCCTCTCCCTCCCCACTGAAAAGAGAAAGGCTATACCAATTGAGATACAGCCCGCTTGACTTTAGGCCCAAGACTTCATTGCTTTAAGTATTGTGTAAATATATTTGTGCATCTATATATGGATTTGAATTGCCTCATTTACAGGTCGTATAGGAATTTAATGTAGAACCTGTCATTTTACATAGGGTGATTTCGAAAATTAATGAAAACGAGGAATGTCATTCCCGTGCATTGCGCGGGTTATAAGCTAGTTTCTCTAAAAATCATGGAACAAAGTCAACAAACAACAAAGTGGGGACAGAAATGTCAAAATATAGCATTGAAATAGCATGTAGTATTGGAGCAGAAATGTCAAAATATAGCTTTTGACACTAGCAATGCCAAAAATTAGAATCGACATGATGAAATATTTGAGTTTCCTATTCAGCAGTATAGATTGCAACTTTATGTTTTTTTTTTCCCTCACGTAACTTTAATGTAAGGATTACTTTCCGCCCATCTATCATAGAGTAATTTTTTTGCTTAGAATTATAGAATAAATAATGTGTTGAACGCAAAAATTGAAACTTAACAGAATGATTGGATAAATAAACAAATAACATCACCAAATTAGAACAACCTGTTATAGAATATCAAACTGCGGACTGGTTAACAAACACCACGATCAAATGCCGCTTCCTATTTTTCGTATTGCCATCTTCCAAATTGATGCTCACACCATCAACCTCCTCTTCTGGAAGCGTAGCTAGATAAAGAAAGAAAAAAAAAAAAAAAAAAAAGAAGATATATCAGTTTCATTGTCGAGTTGATATATATATAGACTGAAAAAAAAAAAAAAAAAGAAGAAAAAAGTTTAATTAGAAAACCTAATGTATTGATTAGGGTTGGAGATTTTCCCAATTTTAGTCACCAATGTGCAGATCAGAGCGAAAGAAATTGGAAGAGAGAGAGAGAGAAGTGGCCCAAGTGGGGAATGAACTTATGGAGGGGCTGTAAGGTTAACGTTAATGGGAAGATGAAAGAGGAGGGAGAGAACTGGGGTTTAATTTTTTTTTTTGGCGAAACGAACTGGGGTTTAATTGGTAGTGCAAAGTTCCATATGGCTGTTGGTGGTGCAAAGTTCCATATGGCTGTTTGTATTCATCCATTACGTTTTTGTAGAAATAAATAAGAAGGATTTATGTATGTGTTCTACGTGCGGTCATAGAGATGTCCAATGCTTACACTCTCCGTTTTTATATATTAAAATAGATAGATAGATAGATTATCACGTTTCTTCCTATATTGTTCTTCTTACAATTTTATAAGATGAATCATCATATCTTTAGTAAGGATATGTTTGGCTCCGGAATGCATTCTTATTAATTGTATTTATGTAATCATTTTTATTTAGCAACTTATTCTAAAAATGCATTAATATACAATTTTACTTTTTCACAAAGCTTTTAAATTGAAGATTTTGTTTTGCTCATGAAAGAAGTTGACGAAACCTCGTGCTCCTCAATTTTTTATAGCAAATGAATCTCTCTCTATAAGTATAATTTTTCTATATCCATCTCTTTTGCCTTTTTTTTTTTTTTTTTTTTTCTTTCTCTATATATAAAATAAACTAATATTAATACATCTACTTTGAGAAAAAAAAAAAACACTTTCACACGAGATGGAGCATAACTCCCAACATTTCTTTTGAGTATATATTATGGAAGATGAGTTTAGATACTGGAATGTTCCATTAAATATGCATAGGACAATTTAATGCTGATGTGACGTGACGGTCACCCTGAATAATTTCTCCAATTTAATTCAACTGAACAACCAAAACAGGTCATAAGGCTTTTCCAATTGGGACAGTAGTAGCTTAGATTGGGCCGGAATTTCCTCTTTTAAGCTGAAACATATTAGTTTAGGCACTGAAGAAGGTATAGCCTCAAGGTCAAGGCCCAACTCAGGAAAGATTCTCGTGAGTTTCGATGCTTCATATGAATCATATACTATAGGCCCTAATGACTTATGGCCATCTTCGGCAGACTACCACTTAACAATGACCTTTATATGCTGAGTTCACTTTTTGGTTTTTTGGCTGAGTTCACTTACATGAAGATAGCTATAATCTAATGTGGGAAATTCTAGGATGCAGCCTAGTGGTTTGGGCTTAATGTTTCAGCCCACAATTATGATCCCAACAAATTGTGATTTGGTCCCAAACTGTTGTGATTTTGAAAAAACACCTTAATTGTCTTGCATTCCTAATTTGATTTTCAAATCCCATTTTGGAAGATTTCCTAAAATTCTCTGAATTTTGAAGCTACGACATGCAAAACTGTTTGATTGAACGGAATCTGACTTGAACGAAATTCATTCAACTTGGTATCTCACCCGCGCAATAGAAATTTTCTAGTTTACAAGTATTTCAACAAATTTTTTTTTTTTTCTACGTTTTGGCAACCTTTCATATTATTTTGCATAGCATCCACATCAATACTTGTCGTGAATTTGAATAAAATTAAGAGTGATAAATTTTGATACCCAAAGACCAAAACTCGTTGTTAGAAGTTAATTCTATGAGAAAATTTAGTTTTTCACAATAGAAAGTTTACAAATCCCTAAAAACTACTCAAATTGGAGCAAAGTAAATCCACAATTACTCCAAATTTGGCAAAATGATAACCCTACAGTATATTTTGATGTAATAACTCCATTTTTTTGCTACATCGGTGCAATCATATACCTTTTTGTAGCCAGTCTTGTGAGTTCGCAATCGCACTAGCAACGATTGTATGAAATGTGATTTTTGTAATGTTCGAGCATGATACTATGGAAGCTAGGTATATTCTTGATTGACATTGAGAACAAAGAAGGTAGAATACTTCGTTCAAATTCGAAAACCCTAAATCGTGGTTGAGAAATCAGGAATTTGTAGGGCCATTTTAAATTTTGAAAAAAAAAAAAAAAAAACCTTACCAAACTTATCGGCACACAATAGTCGCGCATTCATGGTCATTCAAAAACATTTTTGTCTTCAAAAAATTAGTCGAGGGAGTTATTTTAAAAATGTTTCAGAGCATGGACCAATGACCAAAAAAAAAAATTTAATAAGTCGATCTCGTTGAACTTATAACTAGCCAGTGAGACTCTTAAATGAATATAGTTGAGTGAGGCAGCATATCCAGCAAACATATTTTTTAGCCTAATAATGCAATTATTTTGTGGTTATATATATAATTAGAGTTATATTTGGGGCACTAATAATATCCACTAACACTTACTAACACACTCTATCTCTCTCCTAGTAGCATTGTGGGATCCGCAGTGGACCCTGCAGTACCACTAGAAGAGAGATAGAGTGTGTTAGTAAGTGTTAATGAATTTTGTTAGTGCCCCTAGCATTGCCCATATAATTATTGGGTTTAATTGTGAAGGTGGCAGAACTAGAGAAGGAAGTTCAGAAGCAGAAAGAACTAAAGGCAATGTACAGATTGAGACTTGAAAGAACCCAAGATTATCTGAGGTACTGTCTTCAAGTTGCAAAAGATAATGAATTCTTGGACATTATTATTCACGGCAACAACATTAATAACAACATCAAAGACCAACGACAACACCAACACCAACACGGCCTTTCTCGATCTCCATCTGAGGACATTGTTCATGCTACCACTATCAATCCTCTAACTCCACCTCCGGTGTCCCATCACCACGATCTTGTAGCTGTCATTGATCAAGCCAAGATGAATGGATGGTATATCGAGCCAAATGAGGTATATATATATATATATATGTATGCGCATTCATGTAAATCGTATATATATAACGTATGCCTAAATGGAAAATGCTACATTTACCGGATTACAGCACCTAAATTTTTCACCGGCTTTGTTGGAAAGTGACATGGTAGTGTTTTTTGACTTCTTGATGCTTTTTGAGTGTGGATGGGTGTGACCCAAACATTACTCTTTTGATATATCACCTAGGAGAGCAACTAGTAGTCCTATCTATCCACCTCTCCAGGCACAAACAACGGTATTCAAGCCAAGCCCAGGGAGCAGTTCACCTTCTCTCCTCCCCAGGCATTTGTACTGCTTTACATCGTCTCATTTTTAGCTGCCTATCTCTGCATAAAGCTGCGAATGAGACTTCATATCCGTCCGTTATATAGAATGTCTTTAATATAGAGAGAGTTGGGGCCCCGCTCTCTAATATCTTGCCTCACTATATCCAAAAGCCGGAGTTCCTCTCTGTCTCTGTGTCTTACCCACTATAGGTGGGTGTCCAGCTCGGCCCACTTCTCGTTAAAGAAGTCGAGAAAAGCTTCTTTTGGATTGTAGTGTGCCTTTTCGACTAAGACAATGCCAAGCCCGATCTTGGTTCCAATGCTGCAGAGACAGGTGTTGCTGATCGAACTAATCTACTTTAGGGATTCACCTAGCAGCCCTTAAGAGTTATGGTAAACCAACTAGCTATGTTGCTTCCATAGTTATTAAAACATTTATATTTACAATAATGCTTGGGGCACCAAAGGACACAAAGAACTTCCACAAAATGAGTGGAAAGTCTATGTGGCACACTGGGACCCGCCAACAATTAACCATTATTTCCATTAATTGCTGGCGGGTCCCAGTGTGCCACACAGACTTTCCACTCATTTTGTGGAAGTTCTTTGTGTCCTTTGGTGCCCCAAGCATTATTCTTATATTTAAGGAAGGCGAAAAAAAAAAAAAAAAGGAAAGTGAAGCATAAATCACGACTTTTTACATGGTCACACCATGTAACCATGCTGACATGGTCTGATTTTTGAATTTAGATCATACACATGTCCCATATTTCTAAGGGATCGTGACAAGTAGGTATCAGCTGATAGATTGTCATGATCCTTTTGGAAATTAGGAGTACATGTATGGTAAAGATTAAATTATCATACCATATCTACGTACTGTCATGCAGGGGTGGAGCCAAGAATTTTGGTCAGGAGAGCTATGCGATTTTTTTGGGGTCTATTTATACATAATTGACGATCTTTTTGGGTCTACTTATATATAATTGCAAATTTTTTGGGATATGCTTATAATATGAGTCTATTTGGAGATAAGTAAATATTGTATAGTGTGTTTCAAAATTTTAGGGGGGCCTATTTCTAAAACATATAAAATTCTCACACTAAAAGTGTAATTTTCAAAATTCTAGACGCCTTTCCATTTAGTTGTATATACCTATATATCAATATACATGTAGTTGATGACATTAAATTAGGCCTTAGACCTCTTTGGAAGGCCTAAACATAAGTTGAGGGGGGCTTACACATAAGTTAATTAAAAGGGGCTTAAATGTAAAACCTATAACAAATATAGGGTAAATTTTTTCTTGACAAAAAATGAGTGGGGGCATGTGCCCCCAGTGGCCCTTGAAAGCCTCCGCTCCTGCTGCCATGGTGCGACAGATATACTAAATAGCTTCTCCCAATACCACTTAAATGTTGTAATGTCCATGTGGATTGACCGGAAATGCTAGATGCACAAAAAAAAAATGCACAATGAAATGCACAACTAGCTTAAAATTGTTGAACATCGTGCTGAAAAGTCTGTACACACAAAAAGACAAAAAAAGGAGTGTACAGCTTTTTCAACACGAGGTCCAATAAATTAAAGCAGATTGTGCATTTCATTGTGCACTTTTTTTGTGCATCTAGCATTACTCGTGGATTGACATATCAATGGCCAAGTCATCCGGTGGAAACTTTAGGTGCTTCTAGTCGGTGGATCTAGTTGCACTCTTACATATATATATATATATATATATATTTATCTTACTATACTATAACCAAATTATAAGAACGAAGAAACAAGTACGTCAAAAAATATGAACTTTCCCTTTTGTCCTTCACTACACCTTAATTACTCATATAACTATCTATACATCGTAAGGATATATTGATTTGTCTGAGGGTAAATATGTCATTTTGGACAAATAATTACATTCAAATCAGCTATTAAAATTTTATTTAATATAATAATGAGGTTTTAATCAACAATCTTGTGTCTAATTACATTTGGATCAACAATTTTTGGGATATTTATTTTGACTTAAAAAAAAGTCAACAAAAGTGGCTATTTTGGTGGCTATTTAGGAATTGGTCACTAATATTTACAATTTGGTCAACTTCTTCTCTCAAATGAGGTTTCAATCATCAATTTGTGTCTAATTACATTTGGGTCAATAATTTTTGGAATATTTATTATTAACTTCATAAAAAGTAAAAAAAAAAAAAAAAAAAAAAAAAGTGGCTATTTTAGTGGTTATTTAGAAATTGGTCACTAATATTTACAATTTGCTCAACATCTTCTCTCAAATTTAGGATTCATATATTGTAATATGTGTAATTGCATTTAGGTCAGCAAGTTTTGGGATATTTATTATTCACTTTAAACAAGTTTTAAAATGTGGCTATTTTAGTGGCTATTTAGGAATTGGTCACTAATTTCATATTTTGGTCAACTTCTTCTCTCAAATTTAAGCTCTGGTATATTTAAATTGTCAATTTAAGTGGCCATTTTAGTAGCTACTAGCGGTTGAGGCACACGCGTTGCATGTGCAATGCATTATTATTCTACAATTCTAAAATTAACCAAAAAAGAATTTACTCTTTGATAGTCGGGCAGAAAGTAATCCTTACATTACAGTTATTGCAATCTATACTACTGAATAGAAAAACAGAAATATGCACTTTATAGAAGAAGAAAAAAAACACATAATTTTTAAGCAAAAAAAGAAAAAGAAAAAGTAAAAACACATAATGTATTCCTATCCATATACCTTTTATGGAGTTGATTTTGATTTTCTTAAGTTGCAGAGCCTTTCAGTTTATAGTGGCATTGTAGATAAGACATTAAATCTCCATTACGTCCTTGTAAACACCATACCTTTACTTGCTTATATATACGCATCAAATTAGTAGTTACAACAATGCAAAAATAAAGAAATTTAACAGATGTTGAGGATAGAGAAATAAAGATAAATCAAAATGTAAAAATACCTTCCACAAAGTTTATCTCCCTGTACATCTCCATTTCTTCTCCATTATTTCTCTCTTCATTTGATTTCACATATACGAATTTATGACAGTTTTAGGGGCATTGGCAGTTTCACATATACGAATTTATGACAGTTTTGTGTATGTGTGTGTGTGTGTGAGAGAGAGAGAGAGAGAGGGGGGGAATACGTGGAGGGGAGGGGTATGTTGAGCTTTAACATTTGTAATGACTATTTAGTCCTCTAATATTCATTTTTTAAGGGATAAAAATTGTTGGTTTTTCTGTGAATGTGAGTGATGATAAAAAGGAAGGGGGTACCCTACCTTTCTCTTTATATTAGTATAGATTATTAATTGGTCACTAATATTTACATTTTTGTCAACTTCTTTTCTCAAATTTAAGCTCTGGTTTATTTAAATTGTCAAATTAAGTGGCTATTTTAGTAGCTATTATTAATTGGTCACTAATATTTATATTTTTGTCAACTTCTTCCCTCGAATTCAGGATTTATAGATTGTATTTGAATATCAATTAAGGCCTACAAACACATTCATGCCCTTCTTTAGAGGAAATACCCTACTTGTGTCATATATTTTTAGTGGCGCTTTATTAGGTACCTTTACTACTCATTTATAAGATAGTCAGAATTATCAACTTCTTCCGTAAGAAGAGTTTTAAATTAAATAGTTACATTTATAATTTCCTATTTAACTGTTTTAACATCTTATGTTGATTTTTAAAAGTGGACCTTATTTTGAAATATCAAAAAAAAAAAAAAAAAAACAAGGAAACGTGACACTTATTTTAAAAATATCCAAAAAAAAATGAAACGTTGGCACTTATTTTAGAACGGAATGAGTAATTATACCTCTCCAAACACCTCTAATGTCAAGATTAATACACAATATATCTAGGAATACAACTATCCGACGGGCACGTGCCTTACACGTGCACCCTCCCTAATATATATATATACATATATATATATATATATATATATGCATGTAGGGCCATTTCCAGACAACATATGGCCTAGTCATAATTTTAAACAGTTCTTCCTATAAATATTTTGTTTCAAAATCAAAATTGTAAGTTTTTCTTATGCGAAATTTCTAATTTAATTTCTAAAGTTTTGCTAACACACACAAACACCAAAATAAAAATTAAATAAATTAAAATTAATAGAAAAAAGAAGAGAGATCCTCCACTTTTGGGGGGCTATGCAAGGGCTTTTTCAGCCATGTGGTTAATGAATGAATTGGTTTACACATGAGAAATGTTATCCTATTACATAATCACAGTACTATATTTATTCTTAAATGGACAAAAATGTTAAATCACTTCAATGATTGCGGATGGAATAGTCTTGGGGTGTGCAAGGTCTCAAATTTGAGCCTTAACCCCTCCATAGATTACACGGTAGTGGTGGGAGGTCGTGAGATGTTAAATTGTCGAGACCTAAATTAACCTGCTAAATTTCTTTTTTCGCGCACCCACTGTCCAGAATTGAGTAGGGGGAGTATTGATAGAAATTCCAAAATTGATTTAGTAGTAAAATTACTTTGACACCTCCAATCGAATGAAGTGGGATAATCATAAACTCCTCATTAATTGTTTTTAATAATAAACCCTAACACTATCTTACTATATACAGTTAATTTGCACTCATATATATAGTGGAATAACATGCATGACCTTTTTAACATACGCGCGTGATGTATTGTTATGTATATATAGATTGCACTGCATGAAAAAGTGGGCCAAGGAAGCACAGCAGACATATACAGAGCAACATGGAGAGGACTTGAAGTTGCTGTGAAATGCATAAACCCTGATTTCTTCAATTCAAACGAGAGCGGCCTCAGTTTCTTTGCTCAAGAGGTCGAAACCCTATCAAGGCAACGACACCGTTTTGTGCTGCAGCTATTAGGGGCCAGCCTTGACCCGCCCGACTACGGCTGGATCGTGACCGAGTTCTTGGGCATGACACTCAAGGACTGGCTCCACGGGCACGGTGGTAGAAAGAGAGAGAGAGTGGTGCCTCTTCCATGTTTTGGAGAGAGAGTGAACAAAGCTCTAGAGATTGCTCAGGCTATGCAATACTTACATGACCAGAAGCCTAAGCTTATTCACAGAGATTTGAAACCGAGTAATGTGTTTTTGGATGATGCTTTGCATGTGAGAGTAGCTGACTTTGGTCATGCAAGGTTCTTGAGTGAAGGAGAAAAGGCACTCACCGGTGAAACAGGCAAGTTCAAGTTATATATACATATAGCCTCAAATTTTTTTAGATACTTTGCATTGAGGATGATATATATATATATATATATATATATGACATGCTGGTGTGGTACTCTCTAACTAATGGAAACTTATAGTACCCCACTCATGTATGTATGTAAGGGTATGGTTGTCACTCAATCTGTTAATTAACTCACTCTCTTACTGGGTACTATGTGACATAATGTGAAACTCGTTGTATGTCTAAATTGCAACACGAGGAGGAGGATACTGAATAGTTGTATTAAAAATAAAAAATAAAAAAAATCTAAACAAAACGGTTTAAATGTCCTCATGAAATTACTTGAATGTCTCACGGTAAAGCTAACCATTTGTGCTAGCTTTTTAACTAGAAACCTCACTTTTATTTAGGTCTCCACTTTTTGACGGTAAACTCTATCAATCTTCTCTATTTTTGCTAGTCAATTCAACTGTATTTAGTTTGCCATTGTGCCAATAAAAATTAGAAAATATCCAAATGTTTAGATTTTGAAAGAAAATTTGAAAAGCGAATAATGGCGAGATATCCAAATTTAGCTAGTCATTTTTAAATTATAGCTAGTTAGTCAAATTAGCTAGTCGAATCAATATATAGATTGCTGGAGTTCAAAAGGAGGATTTGGCTAACTAGCCATTTTATTGAGCCCTCTTATAGATGTACGTTCTAATAAGGTGGCAATGACTTCTCCTATGAAAATACTTTTGTTTATCTAAAAAATGGTACATGAATGCTAACCCAAGTATCTCATTGGCCAATGCAGTAAGATTCAGGATTAAAAAACAGTTGTTAAAGTTGTTTAATCCTGAGTCTCACTACATATATTGGCCAATGGGATCTTGGGTGAGCATTAGTGTACAATTTTTTGGGTGAGCAAAAATGCTCTCCTTCTCCTATTCATATAAATTGAATGCCACATTGTCCTACTAACTTCATAGGGTAGGACAGCAAGACCAACATATATATATATATATGTATACATTTCCGTATATATAAATGTTTGGGTGTGTTTAGTTCGAGAATTAACAAAAACATTGTATTATATAGTTTTGAGGATGTTGCATAATTTATTGTCTCTAACATATATTTATTTTGTTTTCTACAGGGACTTATGTCTATATGGCTCCAGAGGTGATTCGGTGTGAGCCTTACAACGAAAAATGTGATGTTTATAGTTTCGCTGTCATACTAAATGAGCTGATCACCGGCGAATACCCATACATTGAAACAGATTATGGTCCTTCCAAGGTATACTTTTGATGCATGCCACAAGTCCATCTGTACATATCACAAGATAATATGAATTGAAAATTTATCTTTTGCTTTTTTTTCTTTTTTTTCCTTTTCTTTTTTTAAAGAAAAAAACTCAAATCCATTACCCCATTGTCTCAAATTAAATTAATTAAAAGGGACCCTTTTTGAGATTTCCAGTTATTTAAGGAAGCTTACTTTATTATAAATTTTTTTTTAACAGCGACTTTATTATATATAGTTACTAATACCCTCATCGTTTGAGTTTAAGTTTTCATTGTCGCATCTAAAATTGATACAAAGTGAGAGATTTTATGTAAAAATACTTTTAAAATGGGACATTCCAAGATAGAATAAAGAACTCTTGATCAATTTTTGAGACGGACGAAGAAAAGTATGCAAAACTAATTGATTTTATTTAGTTTTGATTTTCTAATATTGATTTATGTGTTTGGACAGATAGCATTGGAAGTTGCAGAGGGTAGGCTAAGGCCTGCCGTACCTGAAAATAATGAGCAGAACATTGAAGAGCTCATTGACCTTATGCAACTTTCATGGGATGAAGATGCTTCGATAAGACCATCTTTTGCTACAATCACTTGTAGTTTGAGAAACATTCAGAAGAGATTGTTTGAATCTACATAGCTATGATAATGTTATGACAATATACATCATGAGCATTTGGAGTTAGAGAAGTTGATAAAGAGAGGATGAAACTCCATTTTCAGGATGTCATTATTGCAAACTGGGTTCATCAACAAATTAATGACGATAAAACAGCTTAAGACTCTATTTGGTTCATAAAATTGTGAGAGATAAGGGAAAAAAGAAAAAGAAAAACACGCACAAAAAGGAAACACTTTTCTTTCATTGGTTCGAAAGAAATAGAGTGAAAAAACATAGGAAGAAAAAGATAAAAAGAGTAAAAGTAAAATCAATTTCCCTATTAGTACTAGTATTAAAAGCCAATTAGATTGGAGTAGTGTTTAATGAATACTACTTTGTAATAGTAACAATTTCATATGAATAAAAAGCAAGTTTATTATTAATCATTATTGTTGTTTAATTTATACATGATAAAGTCCATAGAATTAAAGTTGAGAAGATAAGTACTTAAAGAGTTAAGAAAGAAGACTGCATGTATACTTCTTGATACTTTTTTTCTTTAAAATGTTCTTAGTTGTAGGATTATTAAATTACTCATTCAATAATCCAGTTAGATTTACACTTGTCATGTTTGATAATGCCGAAAATTAGTAAGAAGGGTTTAGAGTGAGAAAGACAAGAACAAGTTGTATGTGGTTCAGTCTCGTTAACAAGGTGACCTACGTCCACGGTTGCGTCTGTGTGCGTTCACTAGCAGATCACCGGCGGGCCTGGTGAGCCAACAAAGAGGGGCGGCACTACCAGTAATACCGGCCGGGTATATGCGTATAATGGTGAATTCTCTGTTCTATGCTTGTTAGCTAGAAAGTTATTCGGATTCCTGTACACAGGGTAGGTGGGCTCTTTTATAGGTGCAAGAGTCCACCCATACATGGTAAGCTAGTCAGATTAGGAAGCCTAATCTGATTACAATTAATTTACATGATTTGGGGAGAGTTTCCTAAGCAGTTTAGGAAACTACCACATTTCCTCTCGCAGTCTTGCAGCTGGTTTAGGAAACTGCTGGTTAGGCCAGGTCCACGGAATGTCGCGGCCTTTCATGCCCGGCCTGTTGGTATGAACCGCGCGGTCCTGACGAGCACCTCGGGATTGCTCGGCTATTGGCGCCGTTACCGAAGTAACCAGCACCTCCTGGTGACGTAGCAGACTGACTTCATGGCTAGATAATCTTGGACATATCAGCTGCCCCCCATTTTCAGAACTGACTGGATGCTTCATCGGGTGAGGATCGAAAATCAGTATCGCCTTGGAAACCGTCCGGATATCCTCCGGGAATGCTGCTCGGGAGGGGATCCACCGTCCATATCACCCGGTGGAATAACCGACCGGTACAGGGAGGAGCTCGGGCGTTGGTGTTGCCACGTGTCAGGGAGTAAATGGCCTGGTCAGGATCCATCGAAGTCGATTCGGATGTAACCGAACAGCTACGTGGTAACCAGATCGTCACGTCACGCATTTAATGCGCGCGCCTTTTGAGGCGACCTTTCACGCGCCCGAGACGATAGTTGTCTAACGGTTTTTGGCCGGAAAACTCCTGAGCCATTGGATCTGATTGATCTGGACTGCCCGTTATTCCTATATAAGGAACACTTGCTCATTTCTTCAATTCCTGCTGCCAAGTGATAGAGATTACCGAGCGGTTTGAGAGCGAACAAGATCCCGAGCTCCCTTTTCTGCGCTAAACTTTGTAAGTCTCTCCTTTCTGTCCTCAGTTCTTCACTCTCTTCTTCTTTTCTGAACGAAACTGGAAGGAGGGAACCCACTTAGGTCAAAACGGGCGTGAGATTTTTTCTTTCTGAGGTTCTGTTATTTCTTCCAATCAAGAGGTACTCTAGGGCAGTTGGACCGAACGGGTGTTCTCGAGAGAGTCTTGAGAGAGTGTTACCTTTTATCCAGAGTCTTGTATGACCTGCCCTTCAGGTTGTTAGATCTGCCTCCTTTGTATCTCAGGCTTGGAGTCCTTGACCCGTTTTTAGGTCGTCGTCTGCCTCCTAGGTCCATCATAGACTTAGATATGTGCCACTCCGACTTCAACTCATCATCCCGATCGGAGGACGAGCAGTCACGATCGGGAACACTGAGCACAAGCCTAGACCCTCCCTCTTTGGCCCCCTCTGATCAGCACAGTGAGGGAAGGATCCCTGCCCGGGCGTCTCATAAGGAAACGCATTGGGACTCCCCTGTGGCCTCGACATCTCGGGGGTCGGGCGATGAAGGATCTGTATCGAACAGTCCCGGCGTCGTCTTCGCATGCGAGTCGATCATCAGCACCCTGCGCGCCCCTCATTTGGGTCGAATCAGGGAGAGATACGATATTCTCGGCACTTTCTCTCTGTCGGTCCACGACGGCGGGGCTCACTTCCACGAGTCGGGCTTCGTTACCTTATACGAAGACGCTTTTATGGCAGGCCTTCGCCTACCGCTCCATCTTGTTTCCCGGGACACACTCATCTACCACGGGATCTCCCCCGGGCAGCTTGCCCCGAACGATTGGCGGTATCTGATGGGGTCCATCTCCTTGTGGCCTCAAGTTCTCGGGTACGAGCTCACCCTACAAGAGTTCTTTTAGACCCACCGACTGTTCCAAGTTCACGGGGAGTCTGGCTTCTTCTAGCTCGGGGCTAGGTAGGGGCGGAAGATAATAGTCAACTGCCTGAGCAACAATAAGGGATAGAAGAAGAAATTCTTCCAAGTATCCGGGGCTATGTGAAAAGGCACCGGGTGTGCAGTTGAGAACCTCTTGGGCGAGGAAATTGAGGAGTAAGCCCAATCACTTTCCTTTCATGATTAGTCTCTTTATTTTACCATGACTAACCCGTTTGTATGTTTGCTTTGCAGTGGAGTCAGTTGACTCACCCAGTTTTCCCGACGAGTTCCAAGCGATGATCTTATCTTTGGTGGAGGACTCGACCGACATCAATAAGGTGCTGACCCTGTAGGAAAGCCCGAAGGTTTCTTACGAGCCCAAGCACCACTTCATAGCTCCCATATTCCCGTCGATCATTCCTGGTAAATTCCATTACTTGACCTTCCGGTTATCTTTTATTTGGTACTTTGCTGAATTCTCATGTGCTCTTCTCCGGTTTTACAGAAATGGCTCCCAAGAGTGTGGCAGCTTTGAAGGAAAAAGAGGCAGCCTTGATGGCTCGGGCTGGACAGAAGAGGAAGAAGCAAGACCCCGCCGAGGGCCAGCCTCTCAAAAGGATCTCCTAGGGGATCTCGATTTCGGCGGAGAAGGAGGCTGCTGCGACCTCAACGCCCGGTGTTACTATCGCCACGCCATCACCTCTTCCTCCCACCGCCAAGTCGTTTAGGGTCTCCTTCTCCAGCATGGAGGAGACAGCTCGCGCAGTCCCCTCCTTGAGGCCGACGGTCGAGACGGCGGACGACGTCTGTGGAAGGGTCCGACCCGGGCTACTGCAGAGTCAGATCGACAAATGCACTCTACTAAGTCCCGATTCCATAATCGGTTGGCTCTACAGCATCAGCCACATGGTGAGTCATTTTGTAACATGAACATTGGCCTCTTCCATGCGTATACTGACGTTGTTTCGATCTTGTAGATTGGTTGCATTGCGGCCGGGGCTGAAGCCACCCTTCTCGGCATTGCCGAGAGGTTGGCCGCTGCGGAGGCTGACTTGTCTGTGGAGAGGGTAGCCCGAGAGTCCGCGGAGTTTGCTCTCTCCGTGGAGGAGGAAAAATCCCGGGCCGCTTTGGAGCTGGGGGAGGCCCGCGACTCTCTTTCAACCGAGCGGACTGCCCAGAAGGTTGTGAAAATGAAAGCTGTAGCTGCAGAAGCCGGGAGGATCACTGCCAAAAAAGACCTGGCGGCCATGACGGCTACGCTTTCTGAGATCTCTGCTGCTCGAGACGCTGAAGCCAAGGATGCCGAGGAGGAGTTAGAGGCAAGATTCCTTACTAGCTACGCTAATCTGGCTAATCGGGCTGCTGCCGACCACCCCGACTGGGACCTGTCTGGCTACTCTTGGGCAGAGTCCAGTTACTGGAAGGATGGCCAAGCTGACACCGAGGTCGTTGTTGAAGCTGCACCGATCGGAGACCCTATTGTGGAAGAGCAGGCACCTGGGGAGGAAGAGGTGGTCTTTGTGGACAACCCATGACCTATGGGTGTGTTTTTTTTTTTTTGTGGGAAGGCTACTACAACTGCCCCCAGGCTTTATACAGTTTTTTTTATATATTAATGAAAAGGCCCTCGAGGTCAATCTTCCTTTCATTGACTACTTACTGTTGTCTGCACTTTGCCTGTTTGTGATTGCTTGTATCTGCCCGATTTTTAGCCGACCTAAGTCCCTGCCTTAGCAAATGCTTTAGGACCGTAACCGGTAGAACACCTAGTCTTCTTGACCTATTTTAAAGGTAATTGCCCAGTGTGCCATATGAACTTGTCCTGTTTAGGTTCTGAGATGTCCCGGTGTATTATAGGAATACCCTGCTTTACCGTCCGGGATGTCCCGGTGTATGATAGGAGTATCCTGTTTTACCGTCCGGGACGTCTGTCTCTGATCACTGTAAGTATTCAGGAATGTCAGGATTCCAAGTTCTTTTAGTGACCAGTATGATTTCCTGGTATGGCCTAATGTTCCCCTGCCCCCCCCCCCCCCCCCCAAGTATTTTGCTAAGGCAGGAGTGCAGGAGTGAGTGGCCGTAGGAAACCGACCTGGAACATAGGTGGTTGCAGGGTCCTTTGAAGCTTGCCATTGTCGGCCACCTAGGGGTTTGTCCCCGTCGTCGGTTGGACCTAAGCGAAGCTTGTGTAATTTCCTGTTTGGGTCAAGTATCCCCTTGCCCCCCGAGCGTCCTGTAAAGGCGGGGGCGTGGTGAGGAGTGACTGTAAGAAACCAACCTGGAACATGGGTGGTTGCAGGGTCCTTTTAGGCTTGCCATCATCAGCCACCTAGCGGTATGCCCTCATCGTCGGTTGAACCTAGGCGAAGCCGGTGCTTGGGTTCAGAGTCCGAGGTCTTTTGTGCCTGGGTTTGGGGTTCGAGGTCCTTTTTGCCTTGGTTTTTAGCCAAGGTCTTTTCTGCTTTGATATTTAGCCAAGGTCTTTCATGTCTCGGGGTTAGGCCCGAGGACTTTTCTGCGGTGCACGGGATACTGACAGGATAAAATTTGCAAAGTGAACTATTCAATTTTATTTTAAAACAAAGATTTATAGCGGTTGCTCAATTAAAGCTACAAAAACAAATTTCTCTACCAATACTAAATTCCCGTGGCCATGTGTTACTGATAGTACTTGCGGAGGTGTTGAACATTCCAAGGATGAGAGAGATCGTGCCCGTCCATGCTCTGTAGCCAGTAGGTTCCCGGTCAGTTGACTCGGGTTACTTTATACGGGCCCTCCCAGTTTGGCCCCAATTTCCCAAGGCTCGGGATTCGGGTAGACTGGTTCACTGCCTTAAGGATGAGGTCTCCCACTTGAAAACTGCGGTGCTTCACCTTGCTGTTGTAGTAACGTGAGACCTGTTGTTTGTAGGCTGCCACCTTTAGATACGCTCGGTCTCTTTTTTCCTCCACTAGATCCAGTTCTGATCTGAGGGCGTCTTCGTTGTCCGGCGCACTGAAATTTGCCACCCGATACGTAGGCAACCCGAGCTCTATGGGGACCACCGCCTCGAATCCGTAGGTTAAAGAGAACGGCATCCCGCCTGTTGCCGCTCGGGGTGTGGTGCGGTAGGCCCACAGGAGGGTTGGCAGTTCTTCTGCCCACAGCCCTTTAGCGCTTTCAAGCCTTGTTTTGATTGACTGCAAGATAGTCCAGTTTGTCACCTCGACTTGACCATTGGCTTGAGGGTTCTTGGGAGAGGAGTAGTGATTGTGTATCCCGTAGCCCGAGCAGAACTACCTGAAGATAGGGGTGTCGAATTGTCTGCCGTTGTCGCTAACCAGGACCCGGGGAATGCCGAACCTACTGAGGATATTCCTTTCCACGAAGCTTTCCATTTTTTGTTCGGTTATTGTTGCCAAGGGCTCAGCCTCTGCCCATTTGGTGAAGTAATCAACAGCAATGACGGCAAATTTGACTTGCCCTTTTCCCATCGGTAGGGGACCGACAATGTCGATACCCCATTGGGCGAACGGCCAGGGGATATGGATTGGTGTCTGAAGCTCTCCCGGTCAGTTGATCATGGGGGAGTATCTTTGACACTTATCTCACCTTCTGACGTACTCTTGAGAATCCCGGGCCATGGTTGGCCAGTAGTAACCTTGCAATAGGGCCTTCCTGGAGAGTGCCTAGCCTCCGATGTGATTCCCGAACACTCCTTCGTGGATTTCAAACAATATCGCTTGGACTTGCGCAAGGTGGACACAGCGGAGGTATGGGATAGTGAATCCCCTCTTGTAGAGGATGTCGTCAACAAGATGGTATCGGGCCGCCCGGTACTTAACCCGGTGGGCTTCTTCTTTCTCGTCTGGTAGCGCACCTGTTGTCAAGAATGTCACGATCGGGTCCATCCAGCTGGGTCCCAGGGTGACTGGATCTACTTCCATGCCTTCTGAGTTGATTATACTTGGCTCGGGTAGATATTCTATCCTAATCCCGAGCAAGTCTGACTGAGAAGATGAGGCAAGGCGGGCCAACCGATCGGCCTTGGTATTTTCCTCTCTGGGTATCTGCGTGATGGAAAATCCCTAGAGCTTCTTGGAAACCGCTCGGACAAGGGCCAAGTAGGCTACCATGTTGTCTTCCCGCGCTTCGTACTCTTGGTTGATCTGATTGACCACGAGTTGGGAATCACTGTATCCCTGGACCTGTTGTGCACTCATAGAAATGGTTAATTGCAATCCGACCAATAGGGCTTCGTATTCGGCCTTGTTGTTGGAGGCACGGAACCCAAACCTTAGCGCGTACTAGAGCTGGATACAGTCGGGGGTAGTTAGGATGATTCCTGCCCCACTGCCTTGCTGATTGGATGAACCATCCACGTGCAGTACCCAGGTAGGGATATCAGAGTGTAACCCGAGCGGTAGGGCCGGCGGCTCAGATTCTTCAACCGGGTCTTCTTGATACGTAAACTTAACCAAGAAGTCTGCTACGGTTTATCCCTTGATGATCGTCCGGGGTCGGTAGACCACTTCAAATTCTTTCAACTTCAAGGCCCACTTTACGAGCCTCCCGGACGTGTCGGGCCGGCTGAGGATTTTGTGGAGAGGTTGGTCTATGAGGACCACAATGACATGGGCCTGAAAGTACAGACGAAGCCTCCTGGCCGAGGTGATGAGGGAAAATGCAAGTTTTTCGATACGAGAGTATCTGCTCTCTGTGCCCTGTAACGCCGCCCAGCTGGTATAGTACACTGGGAACTTTATCCCGTGCTCTTCCTGAATGAGCGCCGAGCTAACCGCTGAGGGTGACACTGCCAAGTATAAGAACAATTCTTTCCCCGGTACGGGTGTTGAGATTAGAGGAGGGGACGCTTGCAGGTACTTCTTGAGTTCTTGGAATGCATCTTCGCACTCTTCTGACCACTAAAATGCCTTGCGGAGGATTTTAAAGAATGGCAGGCACCGGTCGGTAGCTCGGGAGATAAATCTGTTCAATGCGGCCACCCATCCGGCTAAGCTCTGTACCTCCTTCGTCGATTTGGGCGACCGCATGTTGATGATGGCTTGGATCTTTTCGGGGTTTGCCTCAATCCCCCATCTGCTGACTAGATGGCCCATAAATTTCCTAGATGAGACGCCGAAGGTGCATTTGCCCAGGTTCAATCTCATCCTAAATTTTCTCAAAGTGCTAAAGGCCCCGGCCAGATGCTCAAGGTGGTCGGACTCATCCCGGCTCTTGACCAACAGATCATCCACATACACTTCCATAGACTTCCCAATCAGGTCCTTGAACATGTAGTTGACCAGGCATTGGTAGGTGGCCACGGTACTCTTGAGACCGAATGGCATAACCTTGTAACAATACGTACCCTGGTTAGTGATGAATGCAGTCTTCTCTTCATCCCCGGAGTACATGCTGATCTGGTTGTACCCCGAGTAGGCTTCCATAAACGAGAGGAGTGAGTGATCGGCGGTAGAGTCCATAAGGAGATCTATCCTGGGCAGCGGATAGCAATCCTTGGGGCAGGCCTTGTTGAGGTCGGTGAAGCCCACGCACATCCTCCACTTCCCGTTGCTTTTCTTCACCAGAACAACATTAGCTAACCAGTCGGGATAGTGGACCTCTCGGATGGACTTCGCCTTCAGGAGCTTTTCCACCTCTTCGGATACCGCTTTCTGTCTCTAGGGGGCCATGCCCCTTCTCTTTTGCTTTATGGGTCAGCAATCCGGGTTGACATTAAGACGATGGGACATTATCCGGGGGTTAATGCCGGGCATATCCTCATGACTCTAAGCAAAAATGCCCTGATTTTGCCTCAGGAACTGAGTTAGTTTTTCCTTCAGGCCAGGCTCCAGTAGGGTACCAATGCTGACCATGTGGTCTGGGTACTCGGGATTCAACATCACTCTTTCTAATTCTTCTACCGGACCTATCATGTCACTCTGGTCCCGGGGGTCCATCTCCTGGACGTTTAATGTTTTGGTGATAGCCCCCCGGCGCAACGAGCTAACACAGCAACTCCGGGCGGTAGTCTGATCTCCACGAAAACATCCGGGTCCCTGAGTAGTTGGGAACTTCACTGTTAAACTGTAGGTGGAGACGACCGCCCTGGCCTTGTTGAGGGTCGGCCTTCCAAGAATGACATTGTAGGCCGACGGGGCTTCCACGATCACAAAATTGGTCAGCACAGAAGCCTACTGAGGGTAGGTCCCCATAAGAACTGGAAGCTCGATTGTTCCGAGCGGTTATGTGTTGGAGCCATTAAATCCTACCAAGGGTAGCAACCGGCCGGAGCCGATCCCTGGATATCCCGAGCTAATCAAATGCCGATGTGAACATGATGTCGGATGAGCTACCCGTGTCCACCAGCACCCTTTTGACCATGTAGTTAGCTATAGAAAGCGTCACAACTAGCGGGCCATCGTGGGGGCAGTGGATATCTTTCACGTCGTCGGAGGAAAACGTCAATATGTCGGTCAGGGGGGAGTCGGTGGATTGGACATGCTAGACATCCGCCCGGGAAGCCCGAGCATGCCTCTTCCGTGCCGACTATGAATCCCCTCCTCCTAAAGTTCCTTCGGAGATCACACTAATTTGACCAAAAGGCTGTATTTGACCGGGAGCTCGTGCCCCTTGCGCAGGCCATCCATCTGTTGCGACGTACTCTGCAAGATGACCTTGCTTGATCAACTTTTCAATTGTTATCTTTAACTTGAAGCAGTCCTCTGTGTTGTGGTCGTGGTCTCTGTGGAAGCGGTAAAACTTGTCCCGATTCCTCTTCCCGGGCAGGGCTTTAAGCTTTGCTGGCTACTGAAGCAGCCTTTGTGCCTCGGCCGCGGCCATGACTTCTTGTATGGGCTGAGAAAGGGGTGTAAAAGCAATCGGGGGCTGACCCCGGACATCCTTCTGATCTTGCTTTGGCTTCTTTCTCAAGCCCTTCTCAAATCCTTCACGCTTGCCCTTAGCCTTCAGGGATTCGTCTCCTGCCTGGCTGGCACGCTTTGCCTTCAGGAACTTCTCAGTGTCTATGTACTTTCCGACCCTCTCCAAGAGCTTCACCAGGGTTGCCCGTCGGTCACGATGAAACGACGTGGCAACCTTGGTGTGTTGAACTCCCGAACAGAAGGCCATAATTGCGGCCATTTCATTGAGATTGCAAATCTGAAGCCTTTGCTGGTTGAAACGGTCCACATAGTCCCTTAGGGACTCCCCCTTGCGCTGCTTGATGTTCAACAGCTGAGTGTTCGGTTATGACCGATCGAGCATCTCGATAAACTGGCTAATGAACAGCTTGCTGAGGGCTTTGAAGTCATTGACCGTCCGGGGCTTTAGAGCATGGAACCACTATGTTGCTGGCCCTTTGAGGGTACTGGGAAAGGCTAGGAACAGTAGCTCGTCCACCGTGGTGACAGTGTCATCTGAGCTTTGTAGGTACAGATGTGGTCTACCGGGCTCCCTGTGCCGTCGTAGGAGCTGAGGTAAAGGGGGTTTGAACTTCCGCGGGATAGGGAACTGTGTCACCTGAGCGGTGTAGGGTGATTCCATCTCCGTGTTGGTGAGGTTGTGGCAGGACTTGCGGCTCAACCTCTCAATCTGCTGTTGTAGTTCCTCAAACTGGGCCCTAACGTCATCCCGTCCGGTTCTCTTCTCTGTATCCGAGCAGTAGGTCGGATCGGATGACGAGGCCTCTTCCTCGAAGCGCGTCGACCTTGGGGATAGAGCCTGGCTCTGGGTTCGAGTAATTGTGTGCCTAAGGTCCTCCTGGCTCTGGATCGGAGAGTCTTTGGCAGATTCCCGAGCCTTCCGTCCTGGCTCCTCCCCTCTGGCCGCGCACCGCCGGTTGATGATAGTTCTGGCATCCTCCACCCGGCGAGGATTGGGCCGAGCTCGCCTCTGTGAACACCTGTCTCCTGGCTTCACTCATCATCACCGAGGTGTTCCCAGTCTGGTGGGGACACCGGGGTGGAACGGGCTTGCCTTCGTGCCTGAGCGGGCTTTTGAATAGGGGCGCTTTTCTCGGGCAACTTTCTGATGCAGGACACTTCTCCTGCCAAGCCAAAAGCGCCTCCATTTGGTCCTGCGTTTGGCGCTGGCCCTCCAAGAGTTATGCCAGCGCTGCCGTTATCTGTTCAGTGGTCATGGAGGCAGCCGATCGTCCGGGCTGCGAATCCTCCTGACCGGGCTGAGTAGTGGCCTTCTTATTCCTTCTAGGCAGCATGATGATCAGTCAAGGATTTGTTTTCGAGAGGAAACAGTCGCTTCCCACAGATGGCGCCAAACTGATGATGCCGAAAATTAGTAAGAAGTGTTTAGAGAGATAAAAACATGAACAAGTTGTATGTGGTTTGGTCCCGTTTACAAGGTGACCTACGTCCACGGTTGCGTCTGTGCGCGTTCACTAGCAGATCACCGGTGGGCCTGGTGAGCCAACAAAGAGGAACGACATTACCAGTAATACCTGCCGAATATATGCGTATAATGGTGAATTCTTTGTTCTATGCTTGTTAGCTATAAAGTTATTTGGATCCCTGTAGACAGGGTAGGTGGGCTCTTTTATAGGTGCAAGAGTCCACCCATACATGGTAAGCTAGTCAGATTAGGAAGCCTAATCTGATTACAATTAATTTACATGATTTGGGGAGAGTTTCCTAAGCGGTTTAGGAAACTACCACATTCCCTCTCGCAGTCTTGCAGCTGGTTTAGGAAACTGCTGGTTAGGCCAGGTCCACGGAATGTCGCGGCCTTTTATGCCCGGCATGTTGGTATGAACCGCGCGGTCCTGACGAACACCTCGGGATTGCTCGGCTATTGGCACCGTTACCGAAGTAACCAGCACCTCCTAGTGACGTGGCAGACTGACTTCATGGATGGATAATCTTGGACATATCAATGTTTATTTTATTTGATTAAATATGACTCATTTTAAGTCATCAGTGTGGAGACGCTGGAACAGTACATGTGGGTGCTTATTATAGAAAAAGTTCACTGAACGTGATCAACTGTTAAGATCATCCAAATAGAATTCTACGTATTAGTGTGTTGTTCTTAGTTACAGTGGTACAAGTAATCCTTAGACCTGAGACATTACTGTTGTCTTGTGTATGAGTTGTTATGCTTTAACATGCACTGTATTTATGTTTTAATCAAAGGCATGTTCATGTATTGTTAGGGTATAGTAAGTTATACATAGAGACATATGAATATTGAACAACAAATAATCTATTACTCCCAAGTGAGAGAGAGGATGTCCTATGTGATCTTCTATGATATATCTCAAATAAAGCTCACTGACTAGGGCCGACAAGGTGAGAATTAGAAAGAGTTTTCTAATTTCACCACACTGAGAAATATCAATTAGTTTGAGAACATGGAATTGAATCAAGGTTTGATAAATATGTCCATTACCCAAAAGATTTAATTGGGATATGGCATGATAGAAAGATTGAATTGTATGGTAACTGTTAATGAAAAAATTCACCATTTTTCAAACTATCTGGGGTATCATGATATGCTACCAGGTGTCACTCTTGACTAGTATATGTCCAAAAAATAATAATATAATTATTACTTAATATTTTCAAATAAGGGAGAATTTGAAGGTATTCTAATTCATAATTAAAATATCTAATTGTAATACTTAAAAGTATTAGTATCTGCTACCAGATTAGTATGAACCTAAAAGGTCACACACAAAAGGTAATGTGCAATTGGAAGAAGTTGTGAGGGTCTACTTTGATATTAAGTTGTTAATATAGAAGTAGTATAGTAATACTCTTATTTTATATTTGATTTAATAAATTCTTCCAATGAAATATAATTTTCTAATTAAATTAGGAAAGGGACTTATAGCATTATTATAAATAAGATGCATGAGAAACAAAACAAGTGCTAGCACATCCAAGTTTCTCTCTAAAAAAAAAAACACCCTCCAACCCCAAATAGCTGTACGATCACTTAGTATACAAAATGGAGAAGAGAAAGACTTCCAGAGAAAATCTCTGTAATTTTTTTTATCTGTTGATTGAATTTTTACATGTATTTGTAGCTAAAGAAAAGCTATACAAGGAAATTTCTATGTCAAATCCACACATCATGCCCCTGATTCATTAGAATCAAATCCCACGATTTATGGTTGTAAATATAGAAACCAAAATCTCAACACTCCCCCTCAAGTTGGATCATGGATGTCCAGAATCCCCAACTTGCATAAGTGTGATAGAAAAACCATTTTCTCCAAGGGTTTGGTAAATATGTCAACCTGAAGAGCAGAAGGTATGAAGGTAGTCGAAATTTGCCCAGATTGATTTTTTTTCTCTGACTAGATGACAATCCAACTCGATGTGTTTAGTCCGCTTATGAAAAACTAGATTTGCAGCTATGTGCAAAGCAGCTTGGTTATCACAATGCAACTTAGCTGGCCCCAACTGTGTAACTTGAAAATCTTCCAAAAGATATCTTAAGCAAGTGAGTTCGCAAGTGATGGATGCCATAGTTCTATATTCCGCTTCTGCAGATGAGCGTGAAATTGTAGCTTGCGCGCTTCTTGGTTTTTCAAGAGATGAGGGAATCACCCAGAAAAACACAATAGCCTCTGTAAGAGATCTCCTTGTGGTAGGACAACTTATCGGGGCAGCTCCAAGTAAACCCATGTCATCTACTATATCCAGCCAATGTATACTTGCGTTGTGAGATTGAAATTCCTTGTTTGGAACGTGCAACCTCAATACCCAAAAAATACTTCAACTTTCCAAGATCCTTAATTTGAAATTGATCATTGAGAAATTTCTTAAATGAGTCTATGGAAGACGGATCATTTCCCGTGATTACCATATCATCCGCATAAATTAGTACTGTAGTGAATGATTTTTCACATACCCGTGTAAAGATAGAATAATCTACCTTGGATTACCCAAATCCTACAATTTGGATGGCTTGAGAGAATTTGGAAAACCAATTGTGGGATGCCTATTTCAACCCATACAATGATTTATTCAATCGACATTCTAAGTTCTTTCCCTGTTGACTGCGACCAAGAGGCGGAAGCATATATATATATTCGTCTTCATCAAGATCACAGTGAAGAAATGCATTTTGGACATCTAACTGATGAAGATCCCAATCATCGTTTACAGCAATAGCAAGTAAACACCTAACTGCGATAAGTTTGGCAACAGGAGCAAATGTCTCATGATAGTCCCCCATCAACTTGTGTATATCCTTTTGCAACCAAATGGGCTTTGTAGCATTCTATAGATGTCACATCCCAAAACCGCACATACGGTCCTAGGACACGTGGCACGCCACCAAGGCACGTCCCATGCCAATAAAGTTCCATAAAAACCATTAGTAAAGATTTTGACTCATGAACTCAACACATTTTTAACATTTTCAAAGAGATTTTATAAAATGCACATTCAAACATACCCCAACGAAGTTCTTTTTCAAAAGTAACACTTTTATAGCTCAAAGGGGTCCCAAAGGTACCCCCATGTTTAATTAGAAGTAAAACAAAATACCCAAAGTGGTAGAACTAAAAGAGGTGCATTCTGACCTGTCGAACTGCCCCTTTCGACCGGTCGAATGACCCTTGGGCAGAATCCTTCCCCCGCTACAGAATGTTACCTAGAGCCATTCAACCACTTCAAAATTTAAACACTTCCAAGCATTTCAAAATATCAAGTTTACTCCCAAAACATGTAAATACATTAATAAATCAATCTCATTCTCTTGGGCTACAAGAGTTCATAACCATCATTAAAACAAATTAAAGAAAGTGTAAATGTAAAATCCGTTTCGTGTCGAACTCTAAGATTTTAACCCCGAGTCCGTCGTCCAAACCAAACCAACTAAGATGAGAATAGTCGCAACACTTTCAAACTAAACCAACATGACAAAACACTTATATTACAACAATTAAACCTATTGTCAAACTATTACATGGTCCAAGGTGACCAAAATTACATAAACCACCTACTGAACAAATATTGTCCCAAAACCATGATACCAACCTAACTTGTCATAAGTTAAAAGTCCAAGTCATAAACCAACCAAATACAAAACTATTCCAGCTATATTACTTAGTTCAAAACATCAAGTCAACAACATTAACTACAACTATGCCCATAACCCCACGTTGCCTCGCCAAAATCACTTCCTTGCCGCCTCACTTTTATCACCTACAATGGTTATTCAATAACCACTATACTATATCAGCTATATGCTGGTGAATGTCAACAATTATAAACATGAGTAACAAATATGCTCAATCTCATCTTTTACACATAACTATGGTCTCCGGGAACGAAAGTATCGGCCACCCTTTCACGTTAGCCCGTGAATACTCCATTAGTTCACGCGACTAACTGTGACCCACGCGTCTCTCATTCAGACATTCGACCTCATGGCTAGTTTAGCACCTATTCACATTCTCGATGGCAAGTACAAGTTCCCCTTTGACCCACATTAACAACTCAACATGCTCAAATACTCATATCACCGTATAATTTCACCAATAATACATAAGCTAGCAAAAATGCTCTAAACATGGAAATTGAAGCCAAATAGATATGCTTAGTATCACAAAGATCATCTCAAACATTTGATTATTCATATATCATAATCATTGTCATTTACTTATTGGGTTTCGCTCCTATACGCAGAATTTAGAGCCTAGTAAGGTCCAGGTATAAATCCTATACAAAATATACAAATTATGAGTTAAGCCCCTGAATTGGATCACAGATAAACTGTTTCAAAAGTCAATAAGATTGGTACTAATGCATTAGACTCACCTCTAGGAGTCCGAATATATAGCCTATTTTGAAATTGAAAGTCGATAAGCGGGTCAATCGACGTCTTGAACGTCGGCGAACTTTCCGTCGAATTCTCTCATTTTCTATCTCTATAAATCTTTTATTTTAAGAATGAAGAAGACTCTAATCAGTCATAGGCCATGTGTCTTGCTACATGCAAATCACAACTTTGGTCTTTCTATTATGGCCTCCCCTAAGTTTCTTCAGTTTTACGTTATACCCCTGCTAGTTATAAAACTCATTAAAACTCTCCCAAACTTAAATGAGTGTTTGTCTATTTCTAGTATGGGTCCCATAAGTGGTCCCACATAATATTACGAAGTTGGTAATTAACCTACTAACTATGCAACATGTCTAATTCGCTTTCATAAAGGTATCCCTAACGGACCACAGGAGTGGTCTCTAGCTATTAACATGTTATTAAAGCAGCATAATATAATATTCACATATACCTTAATAAGCATTTAAGCATATTAGAATTATCCCATATCTGTCCCATTACGCGGGGACCTCTTATAATTGTCCCAAACTAGAACTGCCATTGCCACTTGGCCTATCTCTGGGTTCCAAACTGGACACCCCTAATCAACTTAGTAAGTTAAAACCCACTTAACACATATAATTACGTCATTAATATAATATTAATAATTCTTGCTAATTGCAGTTAAATACTACCCGCGATAGCGGGTGCTACAATAGACCCATCAGATTTGTACTTGATTTTGTTCACCCATTTGCACCCAATAGGTTTCTTACCAGTGGGTAAGTGAGTAAGAGTCCATGTATGGTTCTAGTGCAATGCTTTAATTTCATTATATATAGCTTCCTGCCATTTAGTGTCTTTTATAGCCTGGGCAAATTTATTAGGCTCAACAGTGCGAGATTACTAGTAATAAATGACCGGTGAGAGGAGGATGATTTGGTATAAGAAATGAAATTAGACCAGGGATAACGAGTACCTTTGATAGTACCTAGCATTGAAGGAGACGGTGGATCTGAGGTTGATAACATAACCTGTGAGCAATGATAATCACGTAGCCAAGAGGATGGTTGTCTTGGTCAGTCGGACCGACGCGGAGGTGGGTTGGTTGCATTTTCATTGGGTATATTGACGGGTTCAATGCGAAGGTTCAAACCCATTAGCATCAGAGGGTCAGTGGTGGGCACATCATTAGTGTTGATACTGGTAATGTAGTCCGGCACAGGTAATGGTTGTGGATAACGGCATTTGGGCATGCCAAATTTTGATTTTAAAAGAGTCACAGCTTAATTTTATTAGGAAAAACTAAGAAATGATTTTAAGGAAAACTGATCTTTTGCGAAACCAAAGATTTACTAGGTTCGGGGATTATGGAATTAGAGAGAAAGGAACCCGTGGGTACTAAAACACCCTCTCTCATCCTATCTCATAATAGGCCTCTACTCAACATATTTTTAATCAAATCAAAATTTATTTGTGTCCTCAAATAATACATAGGTATATATGCATATCAAAAGCATGTTGAAAAGGGGTGTAAAATTGCTAAAAGAAGCATCCATAAGTCAAGTAATTCAAGTAGCAAGCAAATGATATGCAAGACGGAACTAGAGAACTTACCCGGGATCCAGTTAAACGAATTAGAAACATACAATGCATTCATAAACAGAAAACCTGGAAAAAGGTCTCTAATCACATAAACACATAATGAATACCCTTAATCTACAAGGTGTCACGCATGGAAAGTTTTAAATTCAATAAAATCAAGATAAAATAAATTCAAGAGAAGAGTGAGCAACTCACCTCGGGTGCGCTACAAAACAATAGGTTAGCTTATATATATTTAAATTGAATAACAAAGAATTCGATGTTTTGGAATCATCCTTCATCATGGAAATCACAACATCCCAACTTGAATGCTACAACATCTCATTTGGGAAGTCTGAGTGAAGGCTTTTAACCCGATGAATGTCATGACATAAAAATCAAGGTGTCATTACTTCAACATGATAAAGATTGATTCCTCACATAAACATGTTGTCTAATCATATTAGGACCTAATATCAAACCATTCTAGGGATGCAAAATGACTAAACAAATATAGATAACTAATTAAGGTATAATTATGGAACCTCTTCATATTTCATTGAAATTCATGTAGGTTAGTGACAACGTCCTACTAACGCATTTTCTTATTAACACCCAAGTGTAGGTGATCGTACAAGTAGTAAAGTTCTGGTAAGACCAGGTCGAACCATGGGGAACGACAAAAAGATTTTAAAGATAGGAAATAACTATTTTGTCCCTAAAAAGAAAATAAAAGATTATGGATTTTTGGGGCTTTTCCTAAACTACTAGTTCTTATTTATTTTTTATTTTTTTGTAGTAAAACTAATTAAAGCTATTTTTTTAGTAGTTTATGGTAAAGATTTTAATAGTACAAAATAAACTAACCAAGATGCTAGTAAGAAAAGCAAGAAAAAAGAAATAAATGCTAGATTCACATAAAATGAACTTTTTGGATTTTATTATAGAAAAAGATGGAAATAATTGAAATAATACAAATATTTAATCTAAGTTATCTAAAAATAGGAAATATTAATTAACTTGGGAGAAATGATTTAAATGGATTGGGAATATGCAAATCAACACTAGATCACACAACTTTTGTGCTTTTAGTTTGGCATTTTTAAACAGAGTGATTCTTTATTTGAAAATAAACTTATACCAATTGAAGTCATATTAAGTGTGTCAGGTTTGATCTGAAATGACGTCGTTTAGTTTAAAGATAAATAAAGAGGCAATTGGGCAGTAGCCAGGTTCGAACTCAAGCCTGCGGATGTGGATTATTTGCCGATCAGTCCCCACCACTCTACCACTACACGATTGTCTGTCCATTAACGGATATAAATATATATATATATATATGCACATACTTGAAATATTAATATGAACTTTGTTAAATAAATTATTTTGTATACTAGGTGTTTTTTATGACAAAAGGCATAGTTTGACAATTCACATAATTAAATTCTTAAAGTCCAATATAGACATAGTCTATAAATATGTTAAATAGTCATAAACTATAGATATTTTTTACCAAAAAGGAAAAAATAACCTATCTAGATAAATCTGCCCATCTAAGATTAGTGCACAAAAGCTGTGATTTCTAAGCTTTTATTACATATTCCCAGTTAAAATTTTAGCCTACCATTTTTGGAATTGAAACTATCTTCTAAATAAACTTTAAAGAAAGATTAAATAGATGTACACAATCACCGTCTAATTAAGATTAAGGTCATAATACCAAAGTAAGAATGAAAACTAATATTCATATACTTTTTTCTTTATTTAACATGAGTTGGGATTGAATTCGTGGAATTCGCAAAATAACAAAGTTTAGTACAACTAAGCTAATAAAACATAAATAAATTGAATTACTAAACCAAAAATTAGATACTAAACCTTTGACTTTGAATTCTTGCTTGGTCACAATGGATGAACTCCAAGAACACAAACAAGGTCAAACCAAATTCTAATCTAATTTGGGAATAGAAAATAAATAGGGTGTGTATACTTGGGGTTTTCATAGGTGATTATAACAACTACATAGCAAAGAAATCTAGAATTTAATTCGAAATTGTGTCGTACAGTGAATGGAATTTTGTTACAAAAACTAGAAATTTGGGGTTTCAAACTATTTTCGGGAACATCTACAGCTACCAACTATACTAAAAACATTAATAGCACTCAAATCTAAAAACTATTTTTTCATACAGTAAATGAAAATAATTACATAAATTTTTGCAATGGAACAAAATTAAACAAAGAAAGGCTTAAATTCCTACATGGTAACTTTGGCTATGGAATTCTTCCTATGGTTTTCTCTCTGGCTATGGCTGTGTGTTGTGTGTCATGTGTGTCTCTCCGTCTCCTCTCTGTCTCCTCTTTCAGTGAATAATTATTTATAGACAAACATTTATGAAGATTCGTCATTATATTCATCACTTGAACATAGCAATCCCTGGAGCTTGAGAGTGATTCTTGGTTCATTTTTTCCAAATCGTTCTGACTCCCTTTTGAATTAATCTGCAGAGGGAGAGAGAGAGAGAGAGAGAGAGAGAGAGAGAGAGAGAGAGAGAGAGAGAGAGAGAGAAGGAAGATTATGTCACGCCCCGAAGTACCAAAAATAGGAAAAAATAAATTTCCTTTATGGGTTCGTAGACACGTGACTGGTTGTGAGTGTCACCTGATTGTCCAAACATACTTATAACAATAATGTGATATGGTAAAGTGACTAAGTTCAGCGGAAGCAGAAATTTAAAACATCCAAGTCTTACATCAGTAGTATATTACAGGCCAAAATGATGTCCAAAAGATACATATTACAAGACCAGCTAAACTATTACATCACTAACATAATAATAACAGAACTATAACAAAAGAAAATGCTCCAAAGTCTTCAGCTGGCGAAACCGTAGCCTTCCTCGTAGTAATCTTCACCAGCATAGTCTTCAGTAGTAAAGTCAGCATCTTGATAGCAGTCGACTCCGTCTGGACCTGCAAAGGCTGGACGTGGAAGGTCCAGCGGCATGAAAAGCCGTTAGCGGTTAAGCTAAGTGAGGGTCCCCTTAAGGTTACCACCACTTAAGGTAAGTTATTCTTCATCTCTTCTTATTTCTCGAAACCATATCTCGTTCATCATTTCTTATTCTCGATACTATGTCTTGTTCGTCTTTTCTTATTCTCAAAACCATGTCTTATTTAAACCCAATCATTCCTTTTGAAACTTAACCCAGAACTGAACTGAACAATGACATTGACTGAAAGAAGACTTAACTCCAAACGCTTTTATTGGTCAAGAAAGAACAACACTCAACAATGAATAGATAACTGTCGCCCAACTGACACTCAAACTGTCGCCCAAATGGCATTCAAACTATCGCCCAAATGGCATTCAAACTATCGCCCAAATGGCATAAGTGTGCGGGACATTAACAATCTCTTGGTCGAACACGTCATGCCGATCCTCAGGTCGCCCGCACGTTACCAAACACGTCATGCCGATCCTCAGACCAAGGGTACGGGAAATTAATAATCACTTGGACGAACACGTCATGCCGATCCTCAGGTCACCCGTACATAACCGAACACGTCATGCCGATCCTCAGTCCAAGGGTGCGTAAAAAAATAATCAACCACTTGATCGAACACGTCACGACGATCCTCAGGTCATCCGCACTTGACCGAACACGTCATGTCGATCCTCAGATCAAGGAACAAAACATAACTCACCAATCGACTCCATGGAATAATCGAGAGACCAATTTTGCAAGAATTATCCAAACACGACACAAAAGTTCATGAATCGACTTTGACCGGTAGTCACATGACTAGAAACGAGGCCCAATGTCCCTTATTCGCATTAAATCTGTTATCGAAGGTTTTATCGTTATTTTACGCATTCGTACGTTTCGTAGTTTAGTTCGTTAATATCATCCATTTATAACCGTTAATATTTCGCTATACGTCCGACATTCCGTTTTCCTCTCAATATACTTACGATAGAAACTTTTTCGATCACTTATCAACGTAATAATCATGCCATACAATATACTTATAGTTTGGGTATAAACTTTCAACGGTCATTAGACTATATTCACAAAAATAGAAAACATAGCACATAGCTCATGGATTTATAACGTGAATTTAATACCAATAAACACATAGACGAAACCCTTAACATACTCATCTATACAATAGCACTACTATAGCACGAGATTTTCATAACAACACAAGTACCAGCAAACTAGCATCAACAATTAACACCATGCATCAACAAAACATTATACAAGAAGTTGTACAATCTGTCAGGATATATTTTCACTGTGTTGACTGAATTATCATGATTTATTTGGGCATGATAAATTATTTTGTAGATCAAACTCAAAACTAAAACATTGTAGATAATAGGAATATCTTCATGTACAAAAAAAATCTAGCTTCAATTACATTTTTGAGCTACTCAAACTATTTATTTTACAAGACATTTCTTATATCTCGGACTGTTCTGTACCAGATTTATAGTACTGCATTGTACGTGAATTTCACCTATGAAGGAGGGGTTTTTAGACTGAGCTATAGAAGGGTTATTTGTATACAAATGAGTTAGATTTCTTCACAAAAAAACCTAGCTTAAGTCTCATTTTCGAGCTGCACAAAACATTCATTTTACTAAACTATGTTCTGCTGAAAGTTTCAGTTTCTCAGATTTATAACACTGCGTTGTACATGCATTTCACCCATGAAGGAGTGATTTCTAGACTAAGCTATAGAAGAGGTATTTGTAGATAAATGAGTTATATTTTACCACAAAAAAACCTAGCTTAATTCTCATTTTCGAGCTCCTCAAAACATCCATTTTACTAAACTACATTCTGCTGGAAGTTTCTATTTTCCCAGGTTTATAACACTGTGTTGTACATGCATTTCACCCATGAAGGATTGATTTCTAGACTAAGCTATAGAAGAGTTATTTGTAGATATATGAGTTATCTTTTACCACAAAAAAACCTAACTTGATTCGGATTTTTGAACTGTACAAAACATTCATTGTACTAAACTATGTTCTGATGAGAGTTTCAGTTTCTCAGATTTATGGATTTGTCTTGCATGTCATGAAAACTTCAACACAACAACATCAAACTTCTACTAAACATTAATACATACTATATATGTTCTAAATTGAGTTAGATTACTCACAATAACTTGAAACTAAGCTTGGATTGTTGATTTGAGCTTGATGGAGCTTGAACTCAACTTCACTAGTGAACTTCCTCTCCTTCTAACTTTCTATTTCTTTCTTTATGACACTCATGAGCTTCTAAGTTTCCTCATCTCCTCTCTAGAGTGCAGATTATGGAGAGTCTAAGAGAGTTATGGATGCATATAGGATTGGTTATATAGAAAATGCAAGTGCTAGGTGTCCTATTGCATGCTAGGACATGTGTCCTTGTAGTGGACATGTGTCCAAAGGGATGCCATGTGGTTGCCACATGGCCGGCCATGTGGGGCCCACCTCGGGTTGTGTGCCACTTCCTCGGTTTATGTGCATAAGTTCCTCGGTATACGTGTCAGTCTCGAATTACGTGCAAACTGGTATTATTTCTAATGTCCGGGTCCGAGTCTAGGTACGGGACTAAGTTAAATCTTATTATGGTCGAGTCGGTAAGGTTACTACAGTCTATATGGTAATACTACAACACGTCCATACCGTCACGTAATTAAAATAATAATATATTAATATAGTCGGTCCAATACAGAAATTCGAAAAACTGATATTATTAATGAAAAGAAAATTACAGGTGTTACAGATTCCTAAATTTTTTTCCTATGTAAAGATATATACATATAGATGTCATTTTCAAGGCATTCAAAGGCATTAAATGCCTTGTTCTTCTTTTCTTCATCTTCTTTTCTCCCTTTGTCTTTTTTCCTTTTGGATTCTTTGTTGACCATTAGTTGGGAGTTAGGAAAACATAATAAGCACAAACGAGCATGGGAGATAATCCTGTGTATTTGCTGCTTCTTTCCTTCCTTTTATTGTATTATTTCAACTTCATTTTCACCTAAGCATATAAAATATGTAAAAGCACATAATTACACACATTTGAGTGACATCATTATTAAAACATATTAATTCCAAAATGCATGTAAAACTAGGGATTTGGGGATTAAAGGAGCATTATATTTATTATATTAGCACATGAACATGCAATATTTATTGCTTGTCACACCCCTCGACTAGCTTATTGCTAGTCCCTAGCAATAAAGTGAAAGAAATATTGTTCTAAAAGTTATTTAAAAGTAGGAGTAGACTAAAAATAAATAAAATATAATTCACTGTCGCAGGAATCGCGATTACATTTAGCATATGCAACAAGCCGTTAAACCCCTAGGTTACCCCTAGTGGACGAGTGTTGTCTCGTGAGGGTTGCAGTGAATATGCCCATAAAATTCAATTTTAAATTTCAAAATGTAAATAAAGGTAGATTTTCTCCTTTTACAATAGATAGGATTAAATTTGGCAATAAAATGAAATTTCCAAGTATGTAATAGTAATGTAACACACTCACAGTTTGTCAATAGCAGCAGTTTTTAAACTCTTTAAACTTATAGTGTGTGCTAGAAAAGTCAAGCAGTTGATCTTAACTTCAAAGTTATCTTAACTTCAAATTTTACATAACTAACATTAGTCATAAAGCATGTAGTTTTAACTCAAATCTCACTGGACTTTCACTCTTTTAATGAAAAACTCTCAGAAACTGGTGTAGAGAACATCTCACATGGTAGGAAAGCAAAGACATGGAAGTTGCTTCCAGTTTTTGGTGACTCAATATATATAGGCATTTGGAGTACAATAAGTCTCATGAAAGGATACTTAGCACTAGAAGAGCGATCTATCGTGGAGAACATCCTTATCACTTAAATTTAAAAATCAATTTCTTTTAAATCATTAGGACCTTGACTGGTATTGTGTAGAAATTAAGATGATTAGGAGATTTGGGGTGTCTTTGTTTTAAGCATGTGATTGGAGTGTTTGCGCAATTCATTCCAATCTCTTCTTTTTCTTCTCCTTTTTATCATTTGTACCGTCCTTTTCATTTTTTTACCGCTTCTTTCTTTCTTTACCACTTCTTTCTTTTCTTGCAATATCATTACATCCCAATCACATACCTGAATATAAAAGTGAGGTTTGTACTCCCAGGTGGAGCAAGGCATGATTTGGATAGAACTGAGAATAAGGAAATATAAGGTGAAGGGAGGTGCGTTTAAAAGAAAAGATGGCCTTAATCATTTTCAAAATAGATTGACTTTGTTCATTCAAGCAATTTAGAAGTTCTAAATTTGGTAAATACCGAACGTTCTCTTCTAATGATCAGTCAAAAATGAATAATAATGAGACTTTCAACGAGTGATATGACAAAGAGAATGAGACTGAAAGGAGTAGTAACCCTCAAAAAGGAAGATTGGCATAAAAACTAACATGGGTTAATTAGTTTTCACTACTTGTTTTTAACCTGCATAGTTTATGTTTACTCATCCATTTGGATTCAGTAAATATTTTCACACTATTTCAAAATATTTAAAGTTTATAGTTAAACATATGACAATGTATTATATGCTATACCCAAAATAACGTTAACGGGCCAAATTTATAGAAGTAAAAGAAAAACTTCTGAAAAATCCTAAGCGAATCTACTAAGTTGGATACATATATGGTGTGACTAGTATCCTCTGCACCTGTACAAAAAAGGCTACACAATCCAGAGCTTCCAAGTTGTCACAATTGCCCATCTACCTCTGGTAAAAGAGAAGGGTCTAGAACCACTAGCAAGCTAAAAGCTAGTAAGAGGCTAGGAGATATCTCTGGCTTTTCCTAGTTCTTTGCTTCCTCAATGATCAATCACCGCACTAGACAATATCTGGTGACATAGGGATCGTGCAAATTACTCCTATCGAACCAGCTAATGAAAGCCAGATTATAACACCCGTACCCAGAAAAGAAGGTTTATATGGTATTAATATGTGTTAATTAAAGATAATATATGCATAAGATGATTTAAGTTGGGGATATGAACCCACAGGTAAAAAGGTGTTCTAATGTGGACACAGATAAAAGTCCTGTGATAGGTAGGACTGGTATAAGAGTGGGGCTCAATAAGGGTCCAATTGATATAATTTGCATTTAGATGCCATTATATGCTTAAATGAATACTTGTTTAAATGTTTAAAGATTATATTATGTCTTATGATAGGTAAAGGGGACCAGTTTGGGTATCCATGTGAGGGCGTATTTGAATATGGTTCATGATTGATAAGTTTTATAGCAACCTCATGATTTATGTGGGACCACGTTTGGGATCCACGTGAGACTTAGATTAAACCCATTTAGAAAAGGTGGGTAGTTAACATAATTAACATGGTGATTTCATAATAAAGCTTAAATAAAGTTGGGGGATGTAAATTGAATTAAGGGAAATGATTGACAACACATATACATGTATAGCATATGTGCCTCCTTAGAATAAAACACAACTGGGTTTAGGGTTAAAGAGAGAACCGAGAGCTCTCGAGTCGGCGGTGGAGTTCTATGCGACGTTTGACGTCGTTCCCTCGCCGTCCGGCATCGGATTCACGAACCAAGACCATTTTCAGACTCGTGAAGGTAAGAGGATTGCATGCATGTCCTTTATTTTTATTTTTAATAACGTTTTTCTGGCAACCGTTCTTGATAGATGATGTTTGATGTACAAAAATTATGTAGGATTTATACTGGTAGGATTTGAGTTGGAAATTTGCAAGAGGTTTGGGTTTCCAGGCTTGATTTGCTAACGATTCGAAGAGGTGAGTGTTCTAATCCCAAAATTGAGTGTTTAGATATGTTAATGTGATAATTTTTATCCTAGAATGCTTAACTCATGTTTGTGTAGCTATGATTATGATGAATTTGAGTAAAAGCATGCCAATGGTATGAAAATTGCTATACTTATATGCTAAGTTGTTTATATGCTTATATGGATCAAAATGAAGTCAAGTAGTGGTCACCATTTATAGGTCCCATATGTGAGGGATAAAAAAGCCCTCAATGAGTGGGGCGTGGTGACGACCACAATGAAAAGACGGTGACGCCTTCAGGGTCACATGAGTGTATGATGTGTATATATGCCCAAAAGTGAGAAAGATCCGGGGTGAGAAGGACCCGGGGGTGGTGGCTGGAGTACTTGACTTTTTGAAGATCATTTTGTTGATGTTTATGATAATTATTGCATTCACATGTTGAACATTCCAACAACATGATTAGTTCTCTTACTAAGAAAAAGCTTAAACGAATATATATTTTCTGTTATGGTTATTGAATAACCATCACAGGTACATAACGGGAAGAGGAGAGGAGATGATTCACGCGTTGGGTTGGTTTGGGAGTTGTGGATATGTAATAATATCCATACTTAGAAGTGTTTGATTTCCTAATGTAATTTTTGTTGTGGAAAATGTTATGAACAACTTGAGTTTTAGAAGGTTTGTAATATATCTAGTTCAAGTGTGGTGTTGAGTATGCCTTTAGGTGTGAGTTGCACTTGCAAGTCACTAATTGAGTAAGGTTGGGAAAGATTTGGAGCTTATTCCATATGTTGATAATCTTGTAATATGTTATAGTTTGAGAGTTTGAATTTCTGGAACTTATATTGTAAACTGGTAGTTGGTGGATTTGAGAGTTTGTTCATGTGAATCTTATCTTTTCTTATGTTAAAACTATATTTGTTTGAGTATGTTGTTGAGTTGGACCATTTTGAAAAGTCCAGTTATGTGTCGTAACCATTTTGGGCAAATTTCGTTTTATAACCAAGTGTCATGTGGTATTTTAAAATCCTTTCAGAAAAGTTTTACATAAGCGTTTGCTTGACAAGAACTTGGGGTTTGCTCACTTGATTTGATTCAAATGAATTTAAGTGTTTTGATTTTTGTATCCTGCTTGGATACCTTTTGAAAATGGTTGGAAGTACTTGGACATGTTTTGAAATGTTCCTTCTAAGTTCTATGAAATTTGGTTGGACTTGGGAATGTTTCTAAATTTGCAACTTAGAGTTTTAGCAGCAAGTTTTTTTTAGCAGGAACAAAAATGCATTCTGCTGAAAGTTGGATTGATCCAACTCTAGGCAGAACTTGTTCTGCAGAAGTTGGATTGAGCGAACTCTTGGCAGAATGTTCTTTGTGCTTTAGTGTAATCATATTTAAGATAAAAATGAACATAACTTGGTCTAGGAAGTTCGTATTCATGCATCATTTTCAACGTTGGGTTCCTTATTTGAAAATCTAACTTTTGAGATAGAAACCCGACAAAAATTTTAAAATGACCATTTTACCCTTGGTGTTAGTTATATGTAAATGAGTTTTATTAAGAGTTTAAAAAAAGTTTAAGCTTTCTTTATGCTATATTCATTGGGGACGTGCATTAGTGGCATTGTTATGCGTGTCCTAATCCGCCCGAGGCGGGTTGGGGTGTGACAATTTTTGGTATCAGAGCAATAGGCTAGAGCCTTCGAGACGAGTGATGAATACGGCGTGTAAAAAGCATTAAAGGATATGTAGCTATGAAGATCATGCATACATGTTTATTTAGCATGCTTAAAAGTTGTTTAGCATGCATAGCATGCTATTTTTATTAACATGCATATAAATGATTATGAGGATGTCAGGCTTAATTTTCTAGTGGTAATGGAATCAGGAAAAATATAGACATCATAATCAAGAGTGGAACGGGTAAAAGAATTGTGGAGGTAATAGTAAGAGTTGTGGAAGAAGCATAAGAAACTTCAAATTCAGAGGTAAAAATGGAACCACAGGTCATAGAAGAGTTTCTAAAAGAGTCTCGATACTGACATGAGGGTAAGAGATCGAGAAAAAGTCAAAGTGAAAGTTGAGATAAGCCTAAACAAATAAATGTGAGAAGTTCATCGATAAGTAGTGTTCCAAATGTTGGGTTTGTGCCCTCAAACCATTACTTTATATAGGAGACATTGACATTTTAATATATGGATATCAGCTTTACATTTTATGTATGTTTCTTTCATGAGATGATTGTTACCCTTAAGTATCATAGTAAGTAATTCGTGTATGTATGAGATACATACAAGTGAGATATGAATTGCTATTCTTTGTTACTTAGAACATGTCACAGTGGATGTTAAGACTAGGATATCTCATCAGGTTTACACTGTAGCATGATTAACTACCATTGGATGGAGTGATCAATCTCAAATCACTAGAGTGTAACTCTTAGTTAATATGCTAGTGCTTATAGTGCATTGACGGACCTGAGTTTCCTATTGACGCTCAAGGCTGTCAATCAGTCGATAGGAACTCATAACTTGTGTAAGGTACGTGTTCTCAATCTTGAGATGATTATGAACACAGACTGTGGATATGACTGCTTTGACTTACCAATCAGTGAGGTCTATAGAAGATCAACACCTGGGTATCTTGGGTATGTCATATTCATAAGGTTGTGAACATATATTGTCAAGACAGAATCTACCCTCTGTTTCAGAGTAAGCATTCCCTTGAGAATGTCACCAAGTCGATTACTGAGTACTGCAGTCTTGTTGATAAGAGTTATCAACATGTTTGGTAATCATGAGAGGTGAATGGGACTCAAGGATTATAAGAAGTAATCATGATTCAGGTTGACAGTAACTGTTTATCCGACTACCTGAATATGATTGCGAATGCTGACGGTAGAGGGACATTAGTACAACATACAAGTCTAGTTATCGCTTCGGATATGTTCTTTTGCGTTGGAGTTCAGTTATCGTTTTATAGTGGAGTAAACGTTAACTGATCAGTCGATTAATTTGCTGATCAAAGAGTTTGGTCATGGGAGTTAATCAACTGATCTGAGCCAACAATAAAGAGCCTAGGAGGTCCCACTCTTAGCTCCGCTAGGATGCTTGGAAAGGCAAATGAGGATGATGTCAAGACAGGTTCGACCGATCGAAGTTGTCTCGGTCGATTGAAGTCTAGACAGGTTCGATCGATTGAAGATGGTTCGATCGATCGATCGAAACCACTTCGATCGCTCGAGAGCTAGGTCGGTTCTGGGAATCTATAAATAGGGCAGCTGCGTTCTGGAAAAGTTGTTCGTCGTTTTGAACGTCAGAAGCTGCAGACCCTAGCCCTTCCTGCGAACATCCATAGGAGTCATAAGAGTGAAGACCATCTAGTGGAGGCTGCTGGAAGTCAGAGATTTCAGAATTGGGTTCAAGACAGTAAGGTATAATTCTTGTCCCCTCTTGTGCGCATCTATGGAATTAACGAGTAGTAGATCCGGGCATGCCAATTAAGTTTTATAACTTGATTTTTCCGCTGCGCGTTTAAACTTAGAACTTAAACCGGTTTTTCCAACAATTGGTATCAGAGCCACGCTCGTTTGGATCTATAGATGCGTTTTTGGAACACTATTTTGATTTGCATGTTGATTTTAAAACTATTTTCGAAACTGCATCGTCACAGATCTGTTTCTGCAGTGTTATCGCAGCAGTATACAAATCTGTGATTGCATAGGATGCAAGGCGGGTTCGATCGATCGAACATATTTCGATCGATCGAACATACTGTTCTCAAGCGATCGAACAATCTTCGATCGATCGAAACCTTCTGGTATTCGATCGATCGAATGAAGTTAGATCGATCGAGACAGATACTTTGTCAGGTTCTCTATTTCACAGTTTTTAAGAGTTTTGAAATTAAAAAATTTAATTTTTAAAATATTCTGTAAAATTTTCAAATCATTCTGTGAAACAGAATGTTCAAGCGATTGAACAGTGTTCAATCGATCGAAGGTTCGAGCGATCGAACAGTCTTCGATCGATCGAACTGTGACAGAGAAGTAAGATGCTATTTTAAGTTCTAATTCAGTATGTAAAGAGTTTATATACTGTGTGAATCAAATAAGTGTTTCAACATTTACATATATTTGTTATGTATGTATGGATGCGTGTACGACTAACCCTTTTATAGCTAGATTAGTCGCTATCTCCCATGGCACCAAATCATTTGAATATTTGTATTTAAATTGTTTGAGATTGGTGCATGTTGTAATTTAAGTTTGGTTTGGTTTTAAGGCATATGTAATGGGCGCTGCGACTTTAATCCTACGAAAAGGAAAGTCGCACCGGTTTCCCTAGCCTTTTATTTTGTTGTTATTTCTATTTCTAGATAAATTGTAAACTTCGAAAGAAGCATAGGACAAATGTAATAGAATTAGAAAATCCATGAAGATGGAGCAAGGAGCCGTTATCCATGAAGATGGAGCTAGAGGCGATCAAACCAAAAGGAGGTTCTATAGAGATAGAGCCATGGGAGATAGAGGCATTGTTTGAATGCCTATATTTCATTTTAGTTTTTTGTTTTATGTGCTTGGTTTGTGATTGGCGTATAATACATTGTTGTATGCACGCAAAACAAGTTTTCTAAAATAAAATTCAAAAACCGTTTTCAACACAGTAGTAAACATTAGATGTTTATGGGAAGTGTGTAGAAACAAATTTTCTCAGAAAGCAAAATCCTTTTTACTAAAACTAGTGGGAGAGGGTCTTATTAATTACACCCACGATCTTCCATTAACGGTTCACTATAAGATGAGTGGTGCATTCTGTGTCACCTCGTCAGGGGTGATCATTCCATACGGAGGGTGCATTACTCATTGGTTACTAGATGTGAACTTCTTATGATAGGATCAATCAGACGTGTTAGAGGGTGACCACCACACGGAGGCGCTACTTGAGACGGTTGTGATTGGATCCTAGTTAATGGTACACACTAGCTAAGCTATGGATAAGGGATCCCACACGGGGCATTGTTCAGAAACTTAGAGATCAAAAGGGATCGGGAGTGATAACTTGTTTTTGCAAGAGTTGCATAGCGGACAAGTCTTGATTAATTGAAAAATAGAAAATTGACCTCCACACGGAGGCTTTATTCTTTTGTTTCGATATTCCGGCGACTTTGTTTTAAAATAAGAGTTTTAAGGATTCTTTTATTTCAAACTATCAAATCCTGATATCCATATTTATTTTGTTTGTTTGATTTTCAGTAATCATAATGTCTGGATCTGCATTTAGTCCACTTGCCACCATACTCACTCAAAACAAGTTAACTGGAAACAACTACACGGAATGGAAACGTAACCTTGACATCGTGTTAACTGCGGAGGATCACATATATGTCCTCACTACCCCATACCCCGAAGAACCCGCGGCAAATGCTTCGGCAGCTGCCAGACGCGAGTTCGACAAATGGAAGAAGTCGAATGGAATGGCTCGTTGCTATATTCTGGCCTCAATGGCTGGTGTATTGCAACACCAATTCCAATCGAATGATTTTGCCAGTGACATTATCATATCCCTGAAAAAAAATGTTTGGGGAGCATGGCAGGCCTGCCAGACAGGTAGCCATGCAAAAGATAATGAGTGCAAAGATGTCGGAAGGGACTCCAGTCAAGGAACATGTTTTAAAAATGATTGGTTATTTAAACGAGCTGGAGACCCTAGGTGCCAACATCGATGCACAGACCCAAGTTGATATGATCCTTAATTCGCTGTCGCCTTCATTCGCTCAATTTAAACTTAACTATAATATGAATCAAATGAATTTTTCAATGAGCGAATTGATGAGTTCTCTTTTGGCAGCGGAAGGGGTGATCAAACCTGGGGTCAACGTTTTGAACGTTGAGAAAAGCGCTTCCTCCTCCCGATCTGTGCCGAAAGGAAAGAAAGGGAAGTAGAAAGCTAGCACTGGTGGTTCAAGTGTTGGACCAGTCCCTAAGATTGCAAAATCTAAGGGAAAAGGTAAGGGCAAAGGGAAGGTGGGTGGCCAAAGCAAAGGAAAGTGTTTCCAATGCGGTGAGAAGGGCCACTGGAAGAGGAACTGTCCAGAATTCTTAGCTACAAGAGTTCAAGGTATGATTGAATCACATGTGATTGAAGTAAGTTTTATAACGGATACTTCAAACACTTGGTGCATTGATTCTGGTACGACTAACCATATCTGTAATTCATTGCAGGGGTTCAGATCAACCAGGAGGTGCAGTGATGGGGAAATCGTACTTACTCTAGGTCCTAGCGCAACCGTTTCTGCGGTTGCTATAGGAGTCGTTGACAAGCGGGTGTATTTGTAGAATATAACCGCGCTAAAAGAGAAAAATACATTAGAAAAGTCTACAATTCCCCTGTTTATCTGCAGTTTGAATTACAATACCAGTTTTTGCACAAATTGATTAAACTATGATAAGTGGTATTGTTTTAGTGATTATTTGTGCAGATTATTGCTGCTGTATATAAGATTGAAGAATGTTGATAAAAGGAAGTGCTTGGCCCTGATGAAGACAACTCAAAGCTGAAATACAAGGTTTGAGCGATCGAGAGTTTTCGAGCGATCGACGTTTCGATCGATCGAGTAGAGTTCAAGCGATCGAAGTTTCTGGAAGTTCAATCGATCGAGAGTTGTTCGATCGATTGAAGATGCCTTTTTTTTCAGATTATTCGCGCATGCAGCAGAAACGTTTTTTTGAACCCTAGCATTAGGTTTAGGCTATATATATTCATTTTCTTGACGTCCCAAAGGACGCCCCACTTGTTTTTCATCAGTTTTCATAAGAAAGAGGAGAGAGTTTTATTGTTTTTTTTGTAGGTTTTCTCAAGATTCAATATTGTTAGCTTGGATTGTTTCGTAGTTTATACAAGTTTTCTTCGTTCAGGTTCTTTATTATTGTTCTGTTGATATTTTGCATTGAGTTAATCGTAGTTTAGTTTCCAATCTTTGAGTATTGCATGCTAGATAGGCCAAAAACCATTAGTTTTATAGTTTTAATGAAAAAATTGCAACCAAACATGTCTTTATTGAACTCTCACGTTAAAAATAAATTTGATACTTCCCAGACCATGTCTGAGTAGTTCGGGGTTGGGAAATCACGATGAAATCGTGATTTCAGCCCTCTGCCATGCACTATATTTTTCCCTGTGTTCGATTGATCGAATGTAGTTCGATCGATCGGACCAGAGACATAGTCGAGCGATCGAAGTTATTCGATCGATCGAGAGATGACAGAGTTCGATCGAGAGAATGCGCGTCGATCGATCGAGGTCTCTGATTCTTGAGGACATCTAATACAGTATCCCAAGACTTTCTGCTTTACTAATTCGTTATCAAACTGTCCTCATATGCTCAGTTTGTCAAAACAGTCTTTAAACATTAAGCCTTAAGGCATTTTCTTTCAATATATTTTGCAAACCACCCTCAATGCTAACACCATTGTAGGTGAGAGTCTTAACTATTGGATTAAACCACCTTTGTGTATTTCAAACTTAATTGTGATGATATAGTCCCGGTCATGAAAGGACTATTGATTCTATATCTTTAGAGAAGTACGGGATATTGTAGAAGTTGCCCTCCGTTGAGCTTAATTGCATTTGCATGGTAAATGGTTGAGTCATGGTGGATTCGCGTGATCCCAACACTTTCTTTTATTAAGAAAACCCATTTTCAAATATTGCTTTGGATAAATATTGCATCATTAGTTTAGTTAATCTAGTTTAGTAGTAGTTAATTGTAGAACTTTGTGTTCTACGCCTCTCTTGAAATATTGAATTTTCTTTTCTTTTAGAGTTTAATCTAAGTAATTTATCTCTCATCCTTCCCTGTGGGATCGACCTGGTCTTACCAGTTACTACTTGCACGTCCACCTACACTTGGGTGTTGCACAAGAGCGCACAAGATTTTCGCCGTGTCAAGTTTTTGGCGCCGTTGCCGGGGAAGGCGACGATCAATTCCTTAGATTACCTCAGTCTCTCTTCATCTCTTTCTGTTTTTATTTTCTTTTCTTTTCAGTTCTTTTGGTAAACACTCACCTTAGGGACTCTCCTAGTTCATGTCCAATAATTCTATTGAAGGAATTTTTGGAAATCCTTTCTACCGCTCTGACTCTGATAGTTCCGTTAATCCAATAGCCACTCCAACTGAATCAATGGATGATCATCAGAGTGAAAATGGGGACAATGTTGTGGTACCAATTGATGATGCACTACGTCCTCTTTGCGATCTCATGCAACCAGAACACGCACCTACGCCCTCTTGCATTCAAATCCCACCACATAATGGCGAATTTCAGTTTCGCAATGGGATGATCCAACTGCTTCCCACCTTTCATGGGATGGAAAGTGAGAAGGCATACTTACATGTCACTGATTTCGAGGATGTTTGCAAAACATTCTCGCAAAATTGTCCTAGGGAGGTGACGCATCTTATGTTATTCCCCTTCACTTTGAAAGATAAAGCGAAGGCGTGGCTCCACTCCCTCAAACCTAATTCAATTTTCACCTGGCATGCGATGAGCACCGCGTTTCTGAAGAAATTCTATCCTACTCGCATGACTACAGATCTTCAGCGTCAAATCAATTCCTATAAACAAAATAGCAATGAAACCTTCACACAAGCGTGGGAGCGTTTCAAAGATTTGCTTCTCTCATGCCCACACCATGGGTTTGAGAAATGGCGAACTATCAGCTTCTTTTATCAAGGATTGAATGGTGAAACGAAGAAGTTGGTAGAAACAATGAGCTCCGGACCATTTCTGCGTAAAAACACTGAAGAGGCTGAAGCCCATTTTGAATGGTTAGCTGAATACGCTCATGAATGGTCAAATTCTGACAATGTCTCACGCTCACAGATATCCTGTGTAGAGGAGAAAAGCCTATACCAACTAACCAGTGAAGATCACCTCATGACGAAATATGCAGAACTGGCAAAGAAAGTAGAGGAGTTAAGCATGAAAGGAGAGAGCTCTAGGCAAGTCATGCCTGAGGAACCATGCGGCACATGCAATATGTTGGGACATACAACTCAATATTGTCCCAATGTGCCGTATTTTCAAGAGGAAGCCCCTATGGACATGAATGCCATGCAAGGTTTTCGAGGGGCGGGGAATTCCAACAATAACTTTCAAAGTAACAATAGATGGAATCACCCCGGTTTTGATTGGAGAAATAATGCTGGGACCCAAAATCAATATCAACAGCAGCCCTACAACAACAATCAATATCAAGGGCAAAACAATAGACCGTCCCATCAATACAATCAAAACAGAACCAATAACTACAACCAAGCTCAACCCTCCAATGCACCACAAACCAATACCTATGTGCCACCGCACAAGAAGGTACAAGAAGAAGAGCCACTTGCTAATGCCAATCTAACGCAGCAACTCATATAGATGATGAGTAGAATGTCTGCCACGTTAGACAGGATAGATGCACGGCAAGAGGGTTCAAGAGGAACATTCCCTGCCCAACCACTTCTGAATCCCAAAGGACATAACAATGGTCCTAACAATCAGGAACATGCTAAAGCTGTGACTACATTGAGAAGTAGAAGAATCATAGATAAAAGCATGCCTCTATCTACACCCGAAGTGTACAAAGAGGAGGAAGTGGTGGATAATGAGCTTGAGCAACCATATACTCGAGAGGAGGAGCCGTCTACTAATGACGAACCAATAAAGGCGAACATTGAAGCTCCTAGAGTAGAAGAAGAAGTTGAGCGAAGGTCTGGAAAGGAGTCTGTGAAGGATGAACCACCAAAATGCCCTTTTCCTGCACCTTATCCTCAACGGTTGAAGAAACCCAAGAATGAGACAAAGAATCAGGAGTTTCTGGAATTTTTTAAACAAGTTAAAATTAACCTTCCACTCCTAGATGCTATCAAGCAAGTGCCGGCCTATGCGAAGTATCTCAAAGATCTATGCACGGTCAAGAGGAGACAAAGCGTGAAGAAACATGCTTATGTCGCATGCCAAGCGAGTGCGATCATTCAAAATGAGTTGCCTCCAAAACTCAAAGATCCCGGTACACCTACTGTCTTATGTAGAATTGGGAATCAAAGGATAGATAACGCACTCCTCGATTTAGGAGCAAGCGTGAACCTGCTGCCATATTCAGTCTATAAACAGCTAGGGTTGGGTGAACTCAAACCCACCCGAGTCGCTTTGCAATTGGCAGACAGATCTGTGAAGTACCCTAGAGGGGTGTTAGAGGACGTCCTTGTCCAAATAGACTCTTTTGTCTTTCCGGTTGATTTTGTGATATTGGACACAGAACCTGTGTCTAATCCTGGTGCACATATCCCGGTTATCTTTGGACGTCCATTCCTCAACACTATTGATGCCACGATCAAGATTAGAAGTGGTATCATGACTATCGTATTCGGGAACATAACATTGAATGTAAAAATATTTTCTAATCCCCGACCTGAAGAATACGATAATGAGGAAGAAATTCATTATATAGACACGGTCATTGAAGATGAAGTTGATTTGGTCAACTACAAGGATCCTTTGGAAGTTGTGATGACTCAATTTGGCGATATCTATCAGCCTGCGGAGTCAACTCCATTGGATGCTGATCTGAACCAGACGTGTCTTATGATGGATACAATAGAGGAGGATAGAGCAGAATGCATGTGGGTAATGCCATATGAACAATTACCTCCTAAAACTAAGTTGCCAATGCCTTCTAGTTTTCAGTTTCCACAGTTAGAGTTAAAGGAGCTACCCAAAGAGCTAAAATACGCATTCCTAGGGACTGGAAAAACCTACCCTGTGATCATTTCATCTGCTTTAACTCATGAACAGGAAGGTAAGCTAGTGATAATGCTAACCAAGCATAAGGATGCTATGGGATGGACAATTGCTGACCTCAAAGGCATAAGCCCATCCATATGCACGCATAAGATATATCTGGAGGAAGACGCTAAACCCTCAAGGCAAATGCAAAGGCGTCTGAATCCCAACATGCAAGAAGTAGTTAAAAAGGAAGTGCTTAAACTACTTGATGTTGGGATGATTTATCCGATATCTGATAGTCCTTAGGTTAGTCCAACCCAAGTGGTTCCAAAGAAAGCAGGCATAACGGTCATCCCGAACAAAGATGGTGAACTAGTACCAACACGTGTTCCTACGGGATGGAGGATGTGTATTGACTACAGGAAGTTGAATACTGTGACCCGAAAGGACCATTTTCCTTTTCCATTCATGGATCAAATGCTAGAACGTGTGGCAGGTCACAAGTATTACTGCTTTTTGGATGGATATAGTGGATACAACCAAATTGAAATTGCTCCTGAAGATCAGGAGAAAACCATATTCACTTGTCCATTTAGTACATTTGCCTACCGTAGAATGCCGTTTGGCTTATGTAATGCACCGGCTACCTTTCAGCGATGCATGCTAAGCATATTTAGTGACATGGTCGAAAACATCCTTGAAGTCTTCATGGATGAATTTTCAGTGTTTGGCCATAGCTTTGAAGATTGCCTCAGCAATCTCGAGCAGGTTTTAATGCGGTGTGAGGACAAACACCTAGTTTTGAATTGGGAAAAGTGTCACTTTATGGTGACCAAGGGAATAGTCCTCAGCCATATAATCTTCGATGAAGGAATCCAAGTGGATAAGGCTAAAATCGACATAATCTCAAATCTACCTGTCCCCCGTACAGTGAGAGATATCCGTTCATTCTTGGGGCATGCGGGATTTTATCGTCGATTTATCCAGAACTTCAGTGCAATCTCTCGACCTCTTTGTCAACTTCTTGTCAAGGATGCACCATTTGAGTGGTCAGAGAGTTGCCAAAAGTCCTTTGAGGATCTAAAAAAGCTCCTCACCTCCGCACCTATAATACAGGCACCCGACTAGAGTTTGCCTTTCGAATTAATGTGCGATGCTAGTGATTACGCCATTAGCGCAATCCTAGGCCAGAGAAAGGACAATAAGCCATATGTGATATACTATGCCAGCCGAACTCTAAATGAAGCTCAAATGAACTATACAACTACTGAAAAGGAGCTGCTGGCAGTAGTGTTCGCCCTGGATAAGTTTAGGTCTTATTTGATAGGGTCACCAATCGTCTGTTTTACAGATCATTCGGCCCTCAAGTATCTGCTGTCAAAGAAAGACGCTAAACAACGGCTCATTCGCTGGATACTCTTACTCCAAGAGTTTGATCTAACAATCAAAGACAAGAAAGGAGTAGAGAATGTGGTTGCGGATCATTTGTCCCGGTTGACTTTTGTCGACAATACTGAATCCCAATCCATTAAGGATGAGTTCCCAGATGAACAGCTACTGGCAGTAAGTAGTCTGCCTTGGTATGCGGATATTGTGAACTACCTTATCACGGGTGAAACACCGACTCATTGGTCAAACCAAGACAGAAAACGGTTCCTCTCGTTCGCGTGTCATTTCTTCTTTGATGACCCATACCTTTTCAAGTACTGTGCTGATCAGGTTATCAGGCGCTGCGTCCCCAATGAGGATATAACCATAATTCTAGCATCATGTCATGCTGAGGCATGCGGTGGCCACTTCGCGTCACAGAAGACCGCACAAAAAGTTCTACAAAGCGGTTTTTACTGGCCCACAATTTTCAAAGATGCATATTCCTTTTGTAAGACATGCCAACGCTGTCAAAAGCTTGGAACTATTTCTAAAAGGAATTTTATGCCTTTAACCCCTATCATCATAATTGAGATATTTGATTGTTGGGGCATAGATTTTATGGGCCCATTTCCCAAGTCTAATAACTGTGAATACATACTCCTTGCTGTAGAGTATGTGTCAAAATGGGTAGAAGCGATACCAACGAGACGAAATGACCACAGAACGGTCATGTCCTTTCTCAGAGAGCATATTTTGTCTCATTTTGGAACTCCGAAAGCTTTACTAAGTGACCAAGGCAAACATTTTTGCAATAGACCCTTGGAGTCACTTCTCAAGAAATACGGAGTCCACCATAAAATCGCTCTTGCCTATCATCCACAGTCAAACGGGCAAGCAGAATTGGCTAACCGAGAAATCAAGCATATTCTCGAAAAGACGATTAGTTCCAACTGAAAAGACTGGGCATACAAACTAACCGACGCTTTGTGGGCATACCGTACAGCTTATAAGACGAATCTCGACATGTCCCCGTATAGGTTGGTTTACGGGAAAGCTTGCCACCTTCCTGTTGAAATTGAACATAAAGCTTACTGGGCGACACGCTCATTGAACTTTGATATTCAAGAGGGAGGTCGGTTACGCAAGCTCCAACTTGCAGAACTGGAGGAAATACGACGAGATGCGTATGACTCTGCAAGGTTGCATAAGGAAAGGTTGAAGGCTCGCCACGATCGTACGATTTTTCATAAATCATTTGAGCCGGGGCAGAAAGTTTTGCTGTATGACTCTCGCCTCCACCTTTTCCCAGGAAAGCTCCGCTCCCGTTGGACAGGCCCGTTCATTGTAAAAACTGTTTTTCCACACGGGGCAGTTGAGCTCGTCAATCCAAAGAACGATGATTGTTTCAAGGTCAATGGCCAAAGATTGAAACCGTTCTTGGAGGACTTCCAACCTGAAGTTGAGCACATCCAGCTGGATGAGCCCAACTATTCTCCCACTTAAATTCTAAAGTGGAGTCCCATTTTGTTGTTGTATTTCTTTTCTTTCCCTGCATGTTAGTTTCCTCTCTTTTGTTCTTTTAAGTCTTTGTTCATTCTTTTTGCATTTGTGATTTGGTTCTAATCCATTATAACTTAAACCACTCTGTTGCAGGTGCATAGATGCGAGGTGATGATGTTCATTCTGTCGGTTCATGGGCAGATTCAGAATGTCGTTGTGGCACCTGGACTGAGGGTGAACTCATACCCTGCCCCTTGCTTCATCAAGATCCTGAAGCTCATTCTCTCATTGATGCTGCTCAAGGGTACATTCCATACCCACCGGCCCTCCTTGACATCAATCCATATGAAAATATGGGATTTCAGGATAACGAGGATGTGGATGAGGAAGAAGACCTGTACATGGGAAGAATGGTGGATGATGCACTCATGGCACAATGGGAAAATGATGATATGTGGGAGCCATGGGAAGATCATGACCTGCAAGATGTCGTCCCAGAACGCCACAATGCCGTCTTTGTTTTTGTTGATGACTTCCTTGTTCCTGAGTTGGTCCCATACCGCTATGTGCACTTGAGCTTTCTGCTATTCAGACTCCAATGCCCCTTACCAGCTAGTGCATTTTGGGAATCTATGCCAATAGTGAGGTTGGAACTTAGTCACATGTCTTTGTATTTATTCATTTGTTTTTTCTTTTTTCTTTTTTTGTTTTTTTCTTTTCGTGTTTAATCCGTGTTTCTTGTGTTCTGTTATCTTAATTTCGGTTTGTTTGTTTTTGTTTTTTTTTTGTTTCTTTCTCTTGTCCAGGATTGTCACTATGTTTCTCAATGGTATTCCGGTATTCCTTCCACATCAACTTTTTCATGGCTTTGGACCATACATACGGTCCCCAGACACTCCACCGCAAGAGGAAAGTCCGTTGCACAATTTCACTCTGTTATCCGTGTCTCCAACGGGATCACCTCTTGCATGGGCTTTAAATTCCTTAGAGACTTCAGACTTGCTCGATGATGTCCTGGCGGCTTTCCGACTGTTCTGGGAAAGGGAATCATCCTGTTTGGATTCCACATGCGAAGATTTAGCGGGGGAGGAAGCAATGGTGGAAGAAGGAATCTTCTTGTTAGATGATTAGTGTCCCACTTCAATTGTGCTTTGTCTTTTCATTAATATTTTAGCAATTGAAGTGTAATCCTAGACAACAATATTTTCAGTTCTAGTTTTATTTTCGCTTTCTTTAGTTCAATAAGGTATTGAACACCATTGGGGGTAATAATGTTGCAATATGGATGTTATTCTAAAGTTTTATTTCTATATAAATTGCAATTTCTAATATAAGGATGAGTTTTTGGGCTTACATGTCCTGTACTGCACTGTTTTATCATTCTACTGTATGTCTAGAATAATGTTGGCTTGTTGGGAGTGCTAAATTTCTTAATTCAGGGTTATAAAAAATTTTGGGTGTTCGATCGATCGAACTCATCTCGATCGATCGACCTTATCAGATAATCGAGCGCTTGAAGCGACCTCAATCGATTGAACTTGCGATCGATCGACATCTCTCGATCGATCGAGACTGGTGTTAAAACGAGGCGTCGTTCTGAAGTTTTATAAAATTTCATTTTCCATCTCACCCCGCTCAATCGCTCGAGAACAGAGAAGCACCCCACCAGTTTTGGCCTCCCGTGTCGTTACCTCATAATTTACGAAGCTTCGGACTCCTCTGGTCGTAGAAGCACTGCGGGCAACCGTCCCCTTTTGCTTTTTTCGAGGTGAGGCCCCACGATTACCCCCTCGTAGTTTTTGTTTTTTCATTTGTGAATGGGGTTACTCCCATTGATTGCTTAATTAGTATTCTTAGTGTTTTGTGTGTGTATGGGCTCTTTCGGTTCTCGAAAGTAGTCACCGCATTTTCGCTGTGCTCGATCGATCGAGACGGTTTCGATCGATCGAACCCAGCTCTTTATCAATCGATCGACAGAGTCTCGAGCGATCGAACTCTGTTCTTTCTCAATCGATAGAACGTTGTTCGATCGGTCGAACCCAAGCAGTTTCATTTTCTTTCTTCTCTTTCTTGTTTTGATTCTTATTTTGTATATCTTCTATTTTCAGGGCTGTACAATGAATCCTATCACGGGCTACCACAAATCTAAACCTCTGGATCTTACTATACCGGACCCCATACCCGACCATGGGTTTCGGAGTACCGAAGAGCGTGTGTGGTTTAGCCGCTCTTTTCAGACGCGCAAGGTGATGCTCGAGCGGCCATTGGAGTCCGTATGGCTTGCCGCTCCATGGTTCCTAGCACGGATTCGAGCCATGCCATTGTGGTACGACATGCTGATCCAGACCAAGAAGATCAATATCCATTGGGTCCGTGAAGCATGCTCTTCCATGATCAAAGATCCCGCGGCCCCGTTTACATACCGATCATTCTTTCGCGGGCGCGAGATCATTTTCAGTCCTGGCACAGTCTCTGCAGCTCTGGGTGTTCCTGAGGTCCCTGACTATTTCTATCCCTCATTACCAGGAGCCCCAGAGATCCCATCCACCACCATTATCTGTGAGCTTACAGGAGGTGCCATTCAGTTCTGGAACGGTGTATCAAATATCGAGGATAAATTTCTGACAGAGGATTACCACCTCCTCCATCTGGCATTGGTAAATTGTATTCTGATGACGTCCTACCACGAGAAATTTGCGCCGTGGTACGCCCGTGCTCTGTACTCCATTGGGGCAGGACAGCGTGTCTGTTTGTCTCGCTTATATATCGACTTCTTCGTTCAGCCCACGCGGTATATTGCCGCCAAGCGCCATCTGAAGGGCGCTTGGCCTATTCATAGGGTTATTGAGCGGGCGGGCCTAGTCCCATTGGCCACAGATTCTATTATTCAGGCCTCTAGTCGATTTGGTGAGACAGCGGCCCGTCGTTCTGATGCTCAGAAGAAGAGAAAAGCCAAGGGTAAGGCGCCGATGAGCGTGAAGAGGAGACGTGGAGGCACAGACACCGAGGGAGCCGCTTCTGGGATGCCCACTGAGGCTGAGGAGCATGATTCAGACGAGGAGGACGATCCCGTTCAGGAGGTAGCACGTTTTGAGCTGAGACAGAGATCTCAGGCTCCAGCCCAGGGAGAGTCTTCATCCGCACCTCCTCCGACTATTCACGATTTACTTCTGGAGGAGAGGGCAGCCCGGATGAGACTCGAGGGCAAGGTGGATCATATATCCGCCATGCTGACCACCCTGTTGGTCCAGCTAGGCTTTGACCCGATCATACCCCCATCTTCCACTCCATCAGCACCTCCACCACCTACTACTGGCCCATCTTCCTCTGCACCTACTGATCCCTCTACTACCGATCTACCGATTGATCCTTTGGCACCATCGACATTAGCTGCACCCGCTGTTTCGGAGACATCACTTCCACCTGCTCCTATCGTGGTTGACACATCAGTCACTACTACAGTTGCCACGACAAGCGATCCGGCTACCGCTACTACCGGTGGCGAGGGTGGAGTTATGGAGGCTCCAGATTTATTGGTAGAGATTTTGTCTGATGTTCCCGATGAGGGGTAGTCAGTTGGTGTATTTTTAGTAGATTTTTGGATGTTATGGGTTGGTGTGGGTTATTGTTGTTGGTTATGTTGTTATTGGGTATATTTCTTTTGGACACGGCTAGGGTACCATGGTTTGGTTGTATTTTCTTATCACTGCTTTTGTAGTTTTTTTGTTTTATCTTTACAGTGATTGGTTATGTTAGTATATATATGGATCTTGTGCTTTATATTTCTGTTTATTGTGATCCTGTCTGCTTGGAGATTGTCTGCTTCTTTACAGATTATGATGTGCGCAGTTTTTACGTTGCTTTGTCAGGTGATATCACTCTATCTATCTATTTGAAAATCAACTTCTGAGGTCATCGCAATTTTCAGTTGGGGGTAGGATGTAGATAGGTCATCACCTGTGCATTTATATACTTAGCAATCTGTATCACTCCATCTATTGCAATTCTCCATCTTCATCCAAAAAAAAAAATCAAATCAAAAGTGCAAATTTTTCAAAATTGCAAATTTTCGAATAATTAACCAAGTTTTGGGACTAAACTGGTAGAAAAATTTTCAATTTTCTCTCCTATTTTAGCTGTTATCGAGCAATGACATATTCATATTCATCTCATCCTATTATGACTTAAGTTCACGCGTTTTTCTATTGTCACTAAGACAAATGCATATGTTGAACATTCTGGTATCCAACACCCATTTGCACGTGTTAATAGCTATGCTGACAACTTAAATAAGAGTTAATACGACTGTTATGCTTTGAGGAATAAATAGTGGAAACTAACAACCCTTAGTGAGCTTTTGAGCCCAAACTTCAATTCTGAGGGACTTATCACAATAAATTCGAATTGTTTTTCTTGAATATATTTTAAATTCGTTGAATAGTCACAAAATTCTTCATTTAGGCTATTTCTTAGAGGAGAACGTTCTTTCGCTCCTCTAGTAAGTAGTATTCCTTTCATGAGACTATATTACTCTAAATGTTCGTCCTTTATCGAGTGAGGTGTGAAACACTAGTAGCCAGAAAATCACTTTTATTAAAGTTTCACACCATGAGTGATCATTATTAAACCAGTTTCTGTGAGATGTTCATTTGGGAGTGTAACCTCATGTGAGAATTGAGTTGAAACTACAAATTCCAAGGGTATGATAGTCTAAACAATTCTTAATAAAGTGGATGCATAGTTGTTGACTTCACGCACACACGGATACATGAATGTAATGCATATGTATATTTGTCTGGGTCACATGAGGAACATGTGGATTTCTTCATGGTTTGTATGGGGTTGATATGTTATGTGGAGCTAAATTGATAGTTGAATGGGAAAGGATGTTTATAAGTGTTTTTTTCTATATCTTTTTGAGCATAAAAATCTAGAATTTTGTGGGTAGATTCACTGCAAACCCTCACGAGACAACACTCGTCCACTAGGGGAACCTAGGGGTTTAACGGCTTGTTGCAATTGCCAAATGCAACCGCGATTCCTGCGAAAGTGAGTTAGGTAGTGTCTCTTTCTTAGTTAGATTAGTTTGCTTTAGTTATTTTTGTTACTCTAGTCGTTATAGTAGTAGTTAGCTTGTTTTTTCTTTTCGCGTTATTGCTAGGGACTAGCAATTCGCTAGTTGGGGGTTGTGACAAGCGGGTGTATTTGTAGAATATAACCGCGCTAAAAGAGAAAAATACATTAGAAAAGTCTACAATTCCCCTGTTTATCTGCAGTTTGAATTACAATACCAGTTTTTGCACAAATTGATTAAACTATGGCAAGTGGTATTGTTTTAGTGATTATTTGTGCAGATTATTGCTGCTGTATATAAGATTGAAGAATGTTGATAAAAGGAAGTGCTTGGCCCTGATGAAGACAGCTCAAAGCTGAAATACAAGGTTCGAGCGATCGAGAGTTTTCGAGCGATCGACGTTTCGATCGATCGAGTAGAGTTCAAGCGATCGAAGTTTCTGGAAGTTCAATCGATCGAGAGTTGTTCGATCGATCGAAGATGCCTTTTTTTTCAGATTATTCACGCATGCAGCAGAAACGTTTTTTTGAACCCTAGCATTAGGTTTAGGCTATATATATTCATTTTCTTGACATCCCAAAGGACGCCCCACTTGTTTTTCATCAGTTTTCATAAGAAAGAGGAGAGAGTTTTATTGTTTTTTTTTGTAGGTTTTCTCAAGATTCAATATTGTTAGCTTGGATTGTTTCGTAGTTTATACAAGTTTTCTTCGTTCAGGTTCTTTATTATTGTTCTGTTGATATTTTGCATTGAGTTAATCATAGTTTAGTTTCCAATCTTTGAGTATTGCATGCTAGATAGGCCAAAAACCATTAGTTTTATAGTTTTAATGAAAAAATTGCAACCAAACATGTCTTTATTGAACTCTCACGTTAAAAATAAATCTGATACTTCCCAGACCATGTCTGAGTAGTTCGGGGTTGGGAAATCGCGATGAAATCGTGATTTCAGCCCTCTGCCATGCACTATATTTTTCCCTGTGTTCGATTGATCGAATGTAGTTCGATCGATCGGACCAGAGACATAGTCGAGCGATCGAAGTTATTCGATCGATCGAGAGATGACGGAGTTCGATCGATCGAATGCGCGTCGATCGATCGAGGTCTCTGATTCTTGAGGACATCTAATACAGTATCCCAAGACTTTCTGCTTTACTGATTCGTATCAAACTGTCCCCATATGCTCAGTTTGTCAGAACGGTCTTTAAACATTAAGCCTTAAGGCATTTTCTTTCAATAAATTTTGCAAACCACCCTCAATGCTAACACCATTGTAGGTGAGAGTCTTAACTATTGGATTAAACCACCTTTGTGTATTTCAAACTTAATTGTGATGATATAGTCCCGGTCATGAAAGGACTATTGTTTCTATATCTTTAGAGAAGTACGGGATATTGTAGAAGTTGCCCTCCGTTGAGCTTAATTGCATTTGCATGGTAAATGGTTGAGTCATGGTGGATTCGCGTGATCCCAACACTTTCTTTTATTAAGAAAACCCATTTTCAAATATTGCTTTGGATAAATATTGCATCATTAGTTTAGTTAATCTAGTTTAGTAGTAGTTAATTGTAGAACTTTGTGTTCTACGCCTCTCTTGAAATATTGAATTTTCTTTTCTTTTAGAGTTTAATCTAAGTAATTTATCTCTCATCCTTCCCTGTGGGATCGACCTGGTCTTACCAGTTACTACTTGCACGTCCACCTACACTTGGGTGTTGCACAAGAGCGCACAAGATTTTTGCCGTGTCAGTCGTAGTTTTAGAATTTCTAGACAATAAAGTTTTGATTTTATCAGATGTACTTTACGTCCCTTTAATGAGACGTAATTTAATTTCAGTTTCTAATTTATCGAATAATGGTTATTCTTTTCATTTTGGAATTGAAGTTGTGATTAAAAGAAATAGTTCTTTTATATGTTCTGGTGTTAAATCAAATGGTTTGTATGTGATTACTCCCAATATTTCTAAAGATTCTTGCTTGGAACTTAATAACTCAATGGTAACTATACCATCTAAAAGAAAAGAACCTTCCACTAATCCAACAAGGCTTTGGCACATGAGGCTTGGCCATATCAATCTAAATAGGATTGGCAGACTAGTCAAAGAAGGGATCTTAGGCGATTTGGTTCTCGAACCAATGGAAGTCTGTGAGTCTTGTTTAGAGGGTAAGATGACCAAAAGGCCCTTTCCCGCAAAGGGCAATAGGAGCAATGCATTGTTGGAATTAGTTCATACTGATATGTGTAGACCAATAAATATTAGAGCAAGGGGTGGTTATGAGTATTTCATAACATTTAATGATGACCACTCCAGGTATGGATATGTGTACCTAATGCAGCACAAGTCTGAATCCTTTGAAAAGTTCAAAGAGTTTAGGGCTGAAGTGGAGAAGCAATTGGGCACACATATCAAGGCCATTCGATCTGATCGAGGTGGCGAGTACCTCTCTAATGAGTTTATTGATCACCTCGTACAGAATGGGATTCTGTCACAGTTGACTGCACCTGGTACGCCTCAGCAGAACGGTGTAGCGGAGAGAAGGAATCGGACTCTTTTAGACATGACTAGGTCGATGATGAGTTATTCAGAGTTGCCATTATTCCTTTGGGGTTATGCTTTGGAAACTGCTGCATACATACTAAATCTAGTGCCAAGCAAATCTGTTCCCAGGACACCACGGGAGATGTGGATTGGGCGCAAGCCTTCTTTGCAACATCTCCGGATATGGGGGTGTCCGGCACATGTGCTGAAAGGAAAGATGAGCAAGTTGGATTCTAGATCGGAAGTATGTTACTTCGTAGAGTATCCAAAGGGTACTTATGGATGGTATTTTTATGATCCAAGAGAGCAGAAAGTGTTTGTTAGTACGAATGCTGTTTTCTTGGAGGATGACTATATCATGAACCATAAACCTAAGGGAAGGATAGATCTGAGAGAGATAGAAGGAGAGCCCTCAGTCCAACCCGTAGTTGATAACGATATAAATCAAGAAAATACCACTTCTTCACCCATTTCCGCACCGGTACCTCGTCATAGTGGGAGGATTATCAGCCAGCCTGATAGATACATGTTCTTAGGAGAAGTTTTTGAAGCTGTCTCCATAGAATCTGAATCTGATCCTGCCACATACGAAGAGGCAATGACTGATGTTGATTCAGAACATTGGGCTAAAGCTATGAAGGCTGAATTAGAATCTATGGATTTTAATCAGGTCTGGGATCTTGTAGAACTTCCAGCCAATATTAAACCCATTGGTTGTAAGTGGGTCTACAAGAGGAAAAGAGCATCTGATGGAAAGGTTGAGACCTTTAAGGCTAGGCTTGTAGCGAAAGGTTATACTCAGAAGGAGGGCATTGACTATGAGGAAACCTTCTTGCCGGTAGCCATGCTCAAGTCCATCAGAATACTCTTATCCATTGCTGCATGCCTAGATTATGAGATCTGGCAGATGGACGTCAAGACTGCATTCTTGAATGGCAATCTTGAGGAGGACATCTATATGTAACAACCAGAAAGGTTCATAGCTGGTCGGAAAGGTAACTTGGTATACAAGCTGCAAAAGTCCATTTATGGGCTTAAGCAGGCATCCAGGAGTTGGAACATCCGATTTGACCAAGTGGTCATGTCGTTTGGTTTCATACAGAATCTGGATGAACCTTGTGTATACAAGAAGTGTGAAGGGAAAGTGATGGCCTTTCTTGTGCTTTACGTTGACGATATTCTACTCATTGGGAATGATGTAGCGGCATTGTCAACGGTCAAGGTTTGGCTAGCTAGTACTTTCGATATGAAGGATCTAGGAGAGGCGAGCTATATTCTTGGGATAAAGCTCTTTCGGGATCGCAAGCGAAAGATAATGGGATTGTCTCAAGCTGGTTATATCGATAAGGTGCTAACTAAGTTTTCAATGGATAATTCGAAGAAAGGATTGTTACCTTTCAGGCATGGTTTAGCGTTCTCCAAGGACCAGTGTCCAAAGACACAGGAGGAGAGGAATCGCATGATAGGAGTTCTCTATGCTTCAGCAGTGGGAAGTCTTATGTATGCGATGTTATGCACTAGACCAGATATTTGCTTTGCCGTTGGCATGGTTAGCAGATATCAATCGAATCCAGGTCCAGAGCACTAGACAGCCGTCAAGCACATTCTTAAGTACTTGAGAAGGACTAAAGATTACATGCTTATGTACGGTGGTAGTGAGTTAATTCCAGTAGGATACACTGACTCGGACTTTATGTCAGATAAAGATTCGAGGAAGTCGACGTCCGGTCATCTCTTTACCTTGGGAGGTGGTGCTGTCAGTTGGAGGAGCATTAAGCAGAAATGCATTGCAGACTCAACTACAGAAGCTGAGTATGTGGCTGCTTGTGAAGCCACAAAGGAAGCTGTTTGGCTCAAGAAGTTCCTTATGGAGCTCGAGGTGGTACCAGCGTCGCTGTCACCTATTACGCTTTATTGTGATAATAGTGGGGCAGTGGCCCAGTCCAAGGAGCCAAGGAACCACGGAAAAGGGAAGCACGTAGAGCGGAAATATCATCTTATCCGAGATATTGTTCAACGTGGAGATGTGACTGTCACCAAGATAGCCACCGTTGACAATCTTGCTGATCCGTTTACAAAGGCTTTGCCACAGAAGGTCTTTGATCGTCATCTAGATAGTCTAGGTCTCAGATGTAATCCTGTATGGTTGTGAGTACAAGTGGGAATTTGTTGGGTTTGTGCCCTCAAACCATTACTTTATATAGGAGACATTGACATTTTAATATATGGATATCAGCTTTACATTTTATGTATGTTTCTTTCATGAGATGATTGTTATCCTTAAGTATCATAGTAAGTAATTCGTGTATGTATGAGATACATACAAGTGAGATATGAATTACTATTCTTTGTTACTTAGAACATGTCACAGTGGATGTTGAGACTAGGATATCTCATCAGGTTTACACTGTAGAATGATTAACTACCATTGGATGGAGTGATCAATCTCAAATCACTAGAGTGTAACTCTTAGTTAATATGCTAGTGCTTATAGTGCATTGACGGACCTGAGTTTCCTATTGACGCTCAAGGCTGTCAATCAGTCGATAGGAACTCATAACTTGTGTAAGGTACGTGTTCTCAATCTTGAGATGATTATGAACACAGACTGTGGATATGACTGCTTTGACTTACCAATCAGTGAGGTCTATAGAAGATCAACACCTGGGTATCTTGGGTATGTCATATTCATAGGGTTGTGAACATATATTGTCAAGACAGAATCTACCCTCTGTTTCAGAGTAAGCATTCCCTTGAGAATGTCACCAAGTCGATTACTGAGTACTGCAGTCTTGTTGATAAGAGTTATCAACATGTTTGGTAATCATGAGAGGTGAATGGGACTCAAGGATTATAAGAAGTAATCATGATTCAGGTTGACAGTAACTGTTTATCCGACTACCTGAATATGATTGCAAATGCTGACGGTAGAGGGACATTAGTACAACATACAAGTCTAGTTATCGCTTCGGATATGTTCTTTTGCGTTGGAGTTCAGTTATCGTTTTATAGTGGAGTAAACGTTAACTGATCAGTCGATTAATTTGCTGATCAAAGAGTTTGGTCATGGTAGTTAATCAACTGATCTGAGCCAACAATAAAGAGCCTAGGAGGTCCCACTCTTAGCTCCGCTAGGATGCTTGGAAAGGCAAATGAGGATGATGTCAAGACAGGTTCGATCGATTGAAGTTGTCTCGATCGATTGAAGTCTAGATAGGTTCGATCGATTGAAGATGGTTCGATCGATCGAAACCACTTCGATCGCTCGAGAGCTAGGTCGGTTCTGGGAATTTATAAATAGGGCAGCTGGGTTTTGGAAAAGTTGTTCGTCGTTTTGAACGTCAAAAGCTGCAGAAACTGTTTTGGAGCCCCAAAACCTTCTGTATCCTCTCCATTAGGGTTCCCACCAACCCTAGCCCTTCCTGCGAACATCCATAGGAGTCATAAGAGTGAAGACCATCTAGTGGAGGCTGCTGGAAGTCAGAGATTTCAGAATTGGGTTCAAGACAGTAAGGTATAATTCTTGTCCCCTCTTGTGCGCATCTATGGAATTAACGAGTAGTAGATCCGGGCATGCCAATTAAGTTTTATAACTTGAATTTTCCGCTGCGCGTTTAAACTTAGAACTTAAACCGGTTTTTCCAACACCAAAGGCATTGTATAATGTATAAGAAACAACTTTGGGGTGCATGTTACATGATCTTCTATGCTTACAGCCCTAGGCAACTTGGGCACCTTGCAAAGAATTGTCCAAATAGGAGTACAGGGTTCAAGGGTAATTATTATGGATGTGGTCAACGGATCCATTGGGAATAGGACTGTTTTAATAAACGACAAGAAGGTTCAGGTTTTTCGATATTTAAGACTATCTCATAAACCATTCAACCGCCAATGGGAAAAGAACCACAAGAAGGAAGATAGAAGCTCTTAACTTATGTTTGATTCATCATGAATATTAGATAATTTGTAACTTTATTTATTTATTTGTCTATAATCAATGCAAGTATTTCTAATTCTGAAAGAAGTATACTATTGGGGATATCGATCTTGGGAGGTTGGCTTAGTTAGTGATATTTTAATTGGGTTATACGTGATTGATTCTGGCATACCAATGGTAAATGATATGAGGATAACACAAAACCATTAGCAATGGTTATAGTGTTGTTCTTTGAATGTACAGCTGGGTATGAATAAGTCACAGATCAAGAATTGTAGAGTTGACTGTGTAGTGATTGCGTACAGAGTCAAATGGAGTTTTAATTCAAGATAGTCAATATGATGTTGTCATTCGATATTGTGAGACCGTTAGAGTTTGTCGGCTAACTGAGGGGAGGTTGTTAGAAGTTCCTACAAATGAAATATGCGTATCAAGAAAATGTGGTATAAGGGTAATATAATGCTATTAACCATGAGAAGGTGTTGAGAACTACTCAATGTTCGAGCAAGTACTGGGTATGACATGATTGTCAATCAGGTATATATATGTTACATGATAATGTGTAATAGGTGTGTATTGAACTGAATAAGCTTCTATTTCTAAGAAGTTGACGTAATGTGATTATTTCGTATTGTGACCATCGTTGAAGTTTGTCGAATAGTGAAAATGAACTGTCAAAAGTTTTATGTGTTTATCTAAATATGACCAGACATTGAATTGAATGTGAAAATATTTTGGTGGTGAATGAATTCTCGAATGTAACATTTGAAGACTTATTGAATAACTTGCTTAGTAGAAGATAATTGAACTACCAAAAGAGCTTGAACTATAATTAACACTTTGGGTAGCATATTGAAGGGGTTATTGGCATTATCATGAAAAGACAAACAGAATAATTAGATGGGGTATTGGAATCGGGATTGAATGAACCTACAGTTGAGAATAGATGATAAATAGCGAATAAATAAATTGTTGACTACTCTCAGATGTGTCAGTACTTTTGACCAAGATCCGAGAACGATTAATGGAAGATTAAGGAAATGAATATTGTGAGGATTTTGGTGAAAAACCAGAGCGAATGATGATTGTAATGATATTTAAGGTAACTCGAGTACCTTCGTGACTATTGATGCTACAAACTGAATATTTGGACTGCATTAAAATGAACTTATGATGGAATTATATATCAGCTATTCTAATGGAACTGGGGGATTTTGTTAGAGGTAAAAGCTTATGATAAAGACTGGGTTATATTTCGATAAAAAGTGAGATAACGAGATGTTTTATGCTTGTAACATTTAAAACTTTGTGGAAAAGAAATGAAATGATAGAAAACGAGAGGTTGATAATATTTATAATTGTATAATAGGTTTCGTTATTGATTCGGGGTATGTGTGAATGTGTTTGAGGAATAAAGAATTGATTTGAGAAGACAATGACCTTAACTAGATTGATTAGCATTGAGAAATTTGCTAGTTATAGTGAAGTAACATGTCAGAGATTGGGCTATATGGTGATGCAACAATTACTTATACTTCACAGAAGATTGAAATTATAAGAGTATATTACGTGACACAAAATTTGAAATAGACGGTGATATTTCTACGAGTATGAAGTTTATAAGGGATGCTGGGATTCAGAATATGGTCTATTTGATAGAAATAGAGTATGTGATAGAAGAAACAATTGCAACTTATGCTAGACTACGATATGAAAAAAAAATTCATGTAAAACAGGTAAAGGTAAATAGTTGTTAATTCTATTAGTATGGGATTGATGAGGAAAAGCTGATATGTGAAGTGACTATTCGAGAATAATTGAGTCAAGATTTGGACTTTTAGAAACTGAAGTTACTCCAAAAATTAGGGAAGAAAAGACGATGATAGTTTTGGTTCAACCAACATTATTGCGTCAGATTGTAAGAGGTTGACTTAAAAAGGATCCGTGTTCTTTTGTTTTGTGCCGTAAAAGAGAGATGTAATAAGTTATTGAGAAAGAAATAATCAAACTCTACTCTGCAGAAAGAAGTATTGAAATCTAGAAGTTAAATATATATTTCGAATGAAGATAGAACAAGAAAGGAGATTTATAAGAAATATTGAAGTCATAAATGAGATTGTGGAAAATAAGTTTGTTAACCTTAAGGTATATTAAGGCATATTTAATTATGTTTTGATGATATCAAATATGCTATGATAATTACATGATTCATATTGATTCATTCTTTGTTATTATCATAGTCATTTTTATGCTCATATATAATCTCATGTATTAATATTGTATCAATGTTTTAACATCTTTGTGTGTATGAGATTTAATTGATGTAGATCAAGATTACAAGGAGCTCAACAAGGATCAAGCTTGAAGACTTGAAGATATTTCACCCTTGGTTGAAGTCTAGGACCATCATTGTAAGGCATCTTGATCTCACACTCATAGGGGCTCAAACAAATTCTAAAAGTTAAAGTTTTGGAAATAAATTTTAAGTAGGTCATCTTTAAAGCAATGCCCCAACCAATTGGAAAATAATTAAATGTTTAATCTTATATAGTTAGAAATGTATTTGAACCTAGTTTCCAAAACATCAAACGAGTCAAAAATCCGAGTTATGGCCATTTTAGTGGAGATGTGTCAGGCTGTCAAACAGGGAGGGGCAGTCGACTGAGGGCCCGATGCAGTCGACCGACGTGAGCAAAATTCAAGCAGAACCCTCTGTAAACACATCTCAGTTGACTCCTTCAAGGCCCAGTCGACTGAAGCAACCTGGAAGGCAATAACGGCTAGTTTTTAGAGGGGTTTTTGATTACCAAACTTGCCACCAATGGCTATAATCTTTCAAGGCCTATAAATACATGTTTTCCCAAGCTATTTTAGGTTGAGATTTTGATTGGAAAACATAGTATTGATCACACATCTCTTTGATCTTTAAACATTATCATTTGAGCCCTAGTTGTGTGAGTTTATCAATTTGCTCAAAATCTTTCATTTGTATTTCTTAAGAGAGCAAAATTGTAGTGAGCTTTATTTGTATTATCCACTCTATATAGAGAGTTTCAATTTGTATTTAAATCAATTTGTAAAGAGTGAGGGTTAGTAACCCTTGATTGCAAAGAAGATGTTTTTTTCTTTGGGAGAGATTGGAGGCTCTTGTAACGGTTTGGTCTACACCCGTGAAGTAGATCGGAGTAAAGGAATTCTCAAGAGGTGTTCTTGAGGGGTGGACGTAGGCCGCGGGGTGCAATTGCCGAACTACTTGAAAAATTGGTTTGCAAGTATCTCTTCCCTTATCTCTTTAGATAATTGTTTGTGATTGTGTTTAATTTGTAATTTTGTTTTTGAAAGGTTAATTTCTGCTAAAACCTTATTCACCCCCCCCCCCCCCCTCTAAGGTTTCCACATTTGGGCCAACAATTGGTATCAGTGCCTCGTCTCTTCTTTTTTAAAAGATTTTTGAAAATCTAGAGATAAGATCCAATGGAAACCGACTCTTCTTGCTTTTATTATTGTGAGGGTCAATCAACATTAAGACCACCATGTTTTGATGGCTCAAACTATGCCTATTGGAAAAATAGAATGAGAATCTATATGATTTCTCAAGATTTTGATTTATGGCAAATTGTGGTCAAAGGGCCTCATCTACTTACAAAAATTGAAAATGGTTTTTCTATTCCAAAGACGGTAGATGAATATAATAATGCCGATAAGAAACTCATAAAAATAAATGCTATGGCAATGAATTTATTATATTGTGGTTTAGACCCAAATGAATACAATAGAATTTCATCTTGCGAATCCGCAAAAGAAATTTGGGATGAACTTCAAAATGCTCATGAGGTAACAAGCCAAGTTAAAAAGTCTAAAAATCAATTTGCTTGTTCAAACTTATGAAATGTTTAAAATGTTGCCATATGAATCTATTGGAGATATGTTTTCTCGTTTTACCATTCTTATTAATAACTTGAAAAACCTTGGTAAAGTTTATACTACTGAAGAAATGATTGAGAAAGTGCTTAGGTCTTTACCAATGGATTGGCAACCAAAGGTCACGGCGGTTCGTGAAGCAAAGGAGATTTCAACACACTCCTTGGAATAACTCATGGGTTCTCTCATAACTCATGAAATGGAATTGGCCATCTTCGAAAGTGAAGACAAGAAATTGGAAGTGAAAGAGGCCAAAAGGGGAGACATGGCTTTAAAATCCTCAAGCTCAAAGAAAAAGAGGAAAGATGTTGAGAGTGATGAGGATGAGGAAATGACAAAGATCACCCAAAAATTTGCAAAATTTCTAAAGAAAGAAAAATCGGGAAAGAAGTCACCCAAGGAGGAAAAATACAAAAAGAAGACAATCAAGGCCACTAATAGTAGTTCCGAGAGCGAATCATCGGACGACGACTCAAATGGTGAAGAGATTGTCAATCTTTGCCTCATGACATTGGAAAGGGCCTCTCCTACCACCTCGGCAAATGGAGCATCCAAGAAATGCTTGGACAAAGGTTAAGTATTGATTTGGTAATGGTAGGTTAGTAGATAATTTTGTTTTGATTTGTTTTCATCATTCTACTTAAAAAAATTTTTTGATTGATTTCATATCATACTCTTATTTGTTTCAAATCACTTTGTTTTTGTTTAGATATGCATACTTGATTTTTTATGCATAATCTTGTTTCATCCACTTGCGATTTGGATATGTCTTTACATAAATCATCACGCTCTTGATATTGCCTATTTAAAAAATGATGATATGGTTTTGTTTAATTAGACAAAGTTTTAATAATGGTTAGACCAAATGATGTTTTGTGAATCATTCAAATTTTTGCTGCTGAACTGTCATTTTTATGGACTGCTGAACAAAGCAGTCGACTGGTACCCCAATACAGTCAACTAATGCCTTTTTTGTTTTCGTTGAATGAGGCTTATTTTAATTTTATTTCAAAATTTCTCTTTGGTTCATTTGACAGACAAGTCGACCCAGTCGACTATTTTGATAATTTTTAACTCTCTGCCTAGGGACGTCGACTAAAGGAGTTCTCCAGTCGACTGATCCGACTGAATTTTTGTTTATCTTATATTTTGAGTTCTCCAACTTTATTATTGGTGTCTTTTGGGAGAATATGCTCTCTATTCATACCTTTTGGTATCCTTTATCATTACACATGCTTAGGGGGAGCACTGTCATGTATTCATTTTCTCACATGTGGTTATATTTGTTTATTTTTTGTATCTTTTTGGCATTTTGATTTCTATGCCTATTGTGAGGGGGAGCTTTGTGTTTTATCCCCAAATCTTTTTGATAATGTCAAAGGGGGAAAAATATGAGAAGTATTAGGGAGAAGTATTTGGGTAGTTATCATTCATGTTCTTTAACATATGATATCCATTATAAATGATAATATGAAAATGACCAAATGTGCTTATATTGGCATATCCTTCATTGGTTGTTTGCCATCATCAAAAAGGGGGAGATTGTTAACCTTAAGGTATATTAAGGCATATTTAATTATGTTTTGATGATGTCAAATATGCTATGATAATTACATGATTCATATTGATTCATTCTTTGTTATTATCATAGTCATTTTTATGCTCATATATAATCTCATGTATTAATATTGTATCAATGTTTTAACATCTTTGTGTGCATGAGATTTAATTGATGTAGATCAAGATTACAAGGAGCTCAACAAAGATCAAGCTTGAAGACTTGAAGATATTTCACCCTTGGTTGAAGTCTAGGACCATCATTGTAAGGCATCTTGATCTCACACTCATAGGGGCTCAAACAAATTCTAAAAGTTAAAGTTTTGGAAATAAATTTTAAGTAGGTCATTTTTAAAGAAATGCCCCAACCAATTGGAAAATAATTAAATGTTGAATCTTATATGGTTAGAAAGTTATTTGAACCAAGTTTCCAAAACATCAAACGGATAAAAAATTCGAGTTTTGTAGAGGGAGTTATGGCCATTTTAGTGGAGATGTGTCAGGCTGTCAAACAGGGAGGGACAGTCGACTGAGGGCCCGATGCAGTCGACCGAAGTGAGCAGAATTCAAGCAAAACTCTCAGTCGACTGCTTCAAGGCCCAGTCGACTAAAGCGACCTGGAAGGCAATAACGGCTAGTTTTTAAAGGGGTTTTTAATTACCAAACTTGCCACCAACAGCTATAATCTTCCAAGGCCTATAAATACATGTTTTCCCAAGCTATTTTAGGTTGACATTTTGATTGAAAAACATAGTATTGATCACACATCTCTTTAATCTTTAAGCAATATCATTTGAGCCCTAGTTGTGTGAGTTTATCAATTTGCTCAAAATCTTTCATTTGTATTTCTTGAGAGAGCAAAATTGTAGTGAGCTTTATTTGTATTATCCACTCTATATAGAGAGTTTCAATTTTTATTCAAATCAATTTATAAAGAGTGAGGGTTAGTAACCCTTGATTGCAAAGAAGAGGTTTTCTTCTTTAGGAGAGATTGGAGGCTCTTGTAACGGTTTGGTCTACACCCGTGAAGTAGATCGGAGTAAAGGAATCCTCAAGAGGTGTTCTTGAGGGGTGGACGTAGGCCGCGGGGTGCGATTGCCAAACCACTTGAAAAATTGGTTTGCAAGTATCTCTTCCCTTATCTCTTTAGATAATTGTTTGTGATTGTGTTTAATTTGTAATTTTGTTTTTAAAAGGTTAATTTCCGCTAAAACCTTATTCACCCCCCTCTAAGGTTTCCACATTTGGGCCAACAAAGTTGTTAATGATTGAGTATGGAATGGTATTGATCGCATTTTATTATATATGATAACTTGATAATCGATTACAAGAGGAACAAGTCTTCTTGAAGAATGATTGGAATCTGAGTACTATTCATTAAAAGTTAAGATATTGTCACTACACCATATGGCCAGATTTGTAATGGGAATATCCGTTACAAAAAACATTTGTAACGAATATACCCGTTACAATTTTGGCATTGCAAAATGTGTAACGTATTTTTGTAACGGATCTATCCGTTATGAATTATTAATGGATTTTGCAATGGATATACCCGTCACTAATTTAATTTTAGTAATGGTTATATCCATTATGAATTAGTTTAGTAACGAATATGTATTTAACTTTTTTTTTATTTTATTTAAAAGATACTAACGGTTTGTAACGGATTAGTAACGGTTATATCCGTTACTAATATCCAAAATGCATAAAATTAGTAACAGATTTTGTAATGGGTATATCCGTTACAAATTTTAATTATAAATAAAAATTTTCTAATTCAACCATATCAATGTGATTACAGTTAGGTAAGAAATGAAAATTATAATCCAACCATATCAATGTGATTACACTTGGGTGAGAAATGAAAATTCTAATTCCAATGTTCCCCCTCAAGCTGCTCCACATTATTGGGTCTCTTTGACTTCCTCCTTTTAGCATCTGGAGCATCTTCTAATAGCAACCTTTGACTTATATCAAATTTGGTTAAACAAAATGTAGCTTCTTGTCACACACCGACATAGCATAAATAGGGAAAGTATTTAATTTCTTTTATGAACCCGTAGGTCGCAATAGTTTGAAGGATCGATTCCGTCCCAAATGTCAAACATTATAATAATATAAATCAAAATAAGAGCAATCAAGACTTATAAATTTTTTAAACGTAATAATTATTACAGCACGTAGTCATCTAAAGGTACAACCAGCCTTGCAACAAAATAATAATATCTATTATATTAATCCTTATTACAAGTTCAGTTTGTAACATAAAGCAGAAATAACAAATTCCTCTCCTCAGGATGTTGGATTCAATTCGCATAGTCATATTGTCCTACTTGGTCATAACCTGAAAAGCTTAGACATGAATGTCCCAGGCGCATCAACGCCTTCAGCTTCAAGAAGTTGGTGAGTATTAAAAATATATGCTCGTAATGTAAAACATACTCGCTTACTATTCTTGTTTCACAGATTTAATTATTCAACAGGTTAGAATTATAGTAATGGATTCAAATTGTAAAACAATAAAAAGAATGTCATAATCTTCAATCAATAAAACATGTGACCATGCATGGGACTATGCAACCATTCTCATCGCACCGATCTTTTTCTCTCGACAACACATCATCCAACTCTCTCGTTCTAGTACCTTGAAATGCTAAGGTGACCAAACTATAGTACAGGGGTACCAGGGAGTGTCCAGTTTGCCTCACACTACAGTACACGAGTACCAGGGAGTGTCTAGTTTGCCTCACACTTTAGCGATACCACAGATGCTAGGGAGTGTGCAGTAGGCCACACACTTTAGCACTACCACAGTGCCAGGGAGTGTCCAAGTCAGCGTTACACAATCTAGCACTACCACGGGCGCCAGGGAGTGTCCAATTTGTCACCATCGCATTTCACAGATACTCTGAACCAAATCCTCATAACATCACACTATAGTACACAAGTACCAGGGAGTGTCCAATACACAACATCATCCTTTCACTCTTTTCACACTGACCATCACTCACCGTGCATGTACACTTGACTCCCTTGTATGTCATATAACTTTATACAGAAAATACAAATTACTGAAAAGGAATATCAATCCATACGCAAAAAAGTCAGGTCTTTAATCTTCCCTTTTTAACACAATATTACAAACATGATTCTGTTTTAGCATATCTCCCAAATAGTATTTTCAAAACTCTAAAAACTTCTTCCAAACAGTCCCTTATAAAAAAAATAAACAGAAACCAAAAAATGTCTAGTCGCTCGCGTGATAGGTCACTTGCACAGGCTGCTCGCGCGATATGCCTCTTTTCGAATTTTCTTTTAAAATTTCCCAGATAATCAAAATTACACAGGTTGCGCAAGTAGGCCGCTTGCGCAGATCACGCGCGCGAGTTGTCACAGTGTCTTCATCTTCTTCGTTTTTCTCCACTATTTCAGTTTTGAGGTCTATTTTGATCCATTTCAATTTCGAATGCAATCATGACATATAGTATATGGTTCTCTTCGTTTTTCTACAAGGATTACGAATATATGATCATATTAACATAAATCGAAACGTAGCTCTCAAATTTTATGAAAAATCGAGAGGTGATGAAACTTCATTTCTAATATACGTCGCGATATGAATGAATTAAGCCCTATAACTTTAACTATACTCTCTATGTACTATAATATTTCATAATTATCTATCAAAACGAATTTTGGTTAAGTTCGAAAAATCATGATTTCAAGCTTGAACTTCCATGGATGCAATTAACAATGGAGATTCACAATTACACATATATCAAACAGTAATAGAATATGGATTACATTCTGAGTGAGTTCATACTCACTGTGATAAAAGATTAAGAGTAATTGGTTGAGAAAGATAGCAAAATAAGAATTCCAACTTCAAGCTATGACTATGGTGATAAGCTCTTCTCTCTCTAAAAATTTCTGTATAGACTCTCTGTGTATCTCTCTCTCTCTATCCTCTCTGAAACTCTCTCAAATTTTCTGTGTGAAAAATGTGCAGATTGTGTGAGTTGTGTGTGGTATTATATCAAAATCCTAACTTGGTGCCCAAGTTGGTTCTCTAACAATCAACAATCTAATTTTTGTTCATATTTTCCTAAATTATAGCACTAATATAAGTTATATACAACTATACACACGTATATAAGATATATATGCAGATTCTAGAGGTTGCCTAGCTTGGTAGGGATCAATTTTGGGGTGTTTGGAAAAGTAGCTTTTAGGCACAAGTTAACACACACAAAAATAGCACTCCCAAACAAGGTCTAAGCAAGTTGTCTAGGAATCTCTTTGGGTGTTTGGGAAAAACAACTTATGGCACTAATATACACCTACACAAAATGCATTCCCAAACAAACTTAACCAATCATTAGTTGTATTAAATGATCAAAAGTAAGTGTCAAATCCTGATTGGAGGAGATTCCCAAACTATGGGAGTCTCATCGCGGCGCGGACAGTTTTCGAACATAAACTAGTATTTTCGGGGCGTGGTGATCACCACAAAATTACAAAAAAATTATATTAACATAAGAAATGATTTTCTGGTTGTATAAAAATACATTTTGAGTCAAAAGCAAATACTTTCACTGTTTGAAAATACAGATTTGAAATCCAACACAAGTACTCCTGAATTTATAAAAATCACAGTTTGATCCAAGTCAAAATACTCTTATTAATTAAAACAAGTAATAGGAACAAAATATTGAAATTACAATTAGCAATTAAAAGAAAATGCAGGTCGTTATATCCTTCCTCCCTTAAATAGGACTTCTCCCCCAAAATCTAGACTAACTAGTCATGAAATAACTCCGGGTACTTCTTCCTCATATCCGTTTCGACTTCCCACTAGGCTTCATTCTCGTCATGGTGATGTAGACACCCCATTTTGTCGGCTATCAGATTTAGGAGACCCATAACTTGGTGGTTCACAATGATCGAAAAAGACTCAAAAATGACTCTTGGAAGTTAGTTCTATCTCTCAAAATGCTCAGAAAGTGGTACAAATGACCAAAATGCCCCTGAAAGCTTGAACACTCCCAGATTTGGACCGAAAGTTCTAGAAACATGCTACGTCATAAAATGTACTAAAATGAGTTTTAAAGAAAAATCAGATTAAATCGTCAGCTCCCAGAGACCCCCAGAAGTCCCGAAAGTTCCCGGAAAGTCCTCAATGACATGTTTGACCCAAGTTTGACCAGGTTTGACCAGGGTTTGACCAAAATCGTCCAAATTCGTCAAAAATTTTTGAAATCATTCTACATCATGTGAAAAGTACTAAAATGAGTTTTAAAAGAAAATCGGACAAAAACGTCAACTCTTGGGATCTCCCAGAGGTTCCTAGAACTTCTTGGAAATCCTAGGTTTGACCGATTTGACCTAAAAGTTGACTTTGAAACCCGAGCGTTGTATCATTTTTCAAACATTTTTCATGAATACTAGAGGTCAATAGCTTTCCAATGGTATATCGGACATAACTCCTGGATTTAAAACAAATTTATTATGAATTTCCGAAGGTGAAAAAGGCGATCAAATCGGCTTTTATCGCGAATTCCGCAAACCTTTTTAAAGTGACCTATCTCCGAACTATTTTTTTATGTAAAGTAGACTCCATTACCTTTCTAACGGTATATCACAATCTCAGTTTAGAGTTCATACGCATTTTCTGTGAATTTCGGACGAAATAGGGCCTTTTCGCGAATACCGGAACCTCTGGGGGCCTAAATGGAATTATCTGGACATCAGAGGAGCAGTGCTACCGCAGCACTAGCCCACTGCCACCGCGGCACAGGCCCAATGCCGCCGCGACACTCTCCCCCAGAACAGTCCATTTTTGTAAATTGTTTTGGGGGTCCATTTTGATTAATTAGAAACCAAAACGACATAGTTCCTTGTTCACAGACATTTGGAGCCAATGGGAGCACTCTTTTAATCCCAAAATCACCCCGAATTGGCCTATATAAACCCCCCTTGACTTCTTATTTAGGGGTGGGGCAAATACAAAGCTTAGAGAAGTTATAGAGAGAAAAGTTGTAGAAGATAAGGATAGGAGCGTGAAAGTGAGATTCTTCCTTTGATTTTCAACTAAAAGTGAGTCCTAAACTTTGTTTTCTACTTCATTACTCCCATTTACTTCACATTCAATACACCCAACCACCATTTTAGTGAGCATTTGAGAGATAGGAAGCTTCTTCCATGTCTAAAGCCACCATATATGAGTGAAACACCAAGCTACAAGTTCAAAATCATCATGAATATCATCTATTGATTAATTACTTGCTTGTTTACATATTATACTTATCCCTCCTTAATCCCATTTCTTTTGTATTTTCTTTATTTACTTACTAGTCTATCATCATCTAGATGATGACATGAAGTTTAAGGTGAATGAATCCTTATGGATAGTAGCTCTTGACCTCAAAAACATGTTTGATAGATGATGATTTCAACTTCAATACATTCCTATGTATTCTTGAAGTTGTCTTCAAAAATGAAAACAATGTCTCCAACAATATTGGAGGTTCTTGATATGGGTTCAAATGTTGATATTTAAAGTGGTCATAATCTTCATTTAAGTGCTGACAATATACTTTTAAAACCACAATTTCAAAACCCCTCTTAAACCCCTCATTTTGATTTTAAAGAATAAAACCCTAGTTTTTTCCAAAATCTTCAAAACAGTGAACAATATGAGTTCAAAGATTTCTCTAGGACTCAATACTCAAAGTATTAACATGAGACCACTTGTAAAGTCTTCTTAACTCATTATAGAACACCCATGATGTTTGGTTTGACTTGGAAATACTTGGAAGTGGTCCATTTGGACCCAAACATTCTCTCTAGATATTCTATTTTTGTTGTCATAGTAGCTTAGTTGACTTTCAACTTATTTTACAGAAATCTTTTCCAACAGGAGTGGTCCCAACTCATTTTTCCCTTCAACTTCAGTGTCTTAGGAAACTTTCTGTATAATATGGGCCTCTAGATCTTGTTTGTTCATTTTCTAAGATTTTTCAACATTTCAGTCGACAGTACAAACTCTATTTCTGAGTAACCACTATTTTTATATGATTTCTCTCAATATGTAATAGTTAATGAGGATTGGCTTTTTGATTTGTGTTCTAGACACAATAAGGATGATCTCCATAAAAAATCATGCATTGAAAACATTCCTAACCCTACTTTTCATTTTCCATAAGATCAAGTCACTATTCTGTCCACTATTCACAGCAAGCATACTTTTACTTTCATTCTTTGATTTGATACTTTCATACACTCTAAATTAGTTCATCTCTTAGGAAGTAGTTCATAATACATTTGTACATATTCTATGATGATTTCCTTCATTAATTGATGCATATTTTAGACTTCTAAGTCATTTTAGAAAGCCCATGTACACAAACAAACTACAACCTTTGTACATTCTAAGACCATGCATTGCATCCATGCGATTTGGGGGTTTTGTGACTCCTAATCTAATAAGATTACAAGGAATGAACTTGATCTCACATTCACATTTCCCATCGCTTAATTCTTCCTTTCTCATCCATCCCGGGGATTGAGAGGTCTTCTTTTCTCAATGATTAACATGCATCATTCTAGCTTGCTAAGCACATTTTGATCTCTTTGATTATTTGTTTCAAGAACAATTCATGTCCCCTTTAGGTTAGGAAAACTTGATTATTTGATATGTGATTAGATGATTTTTTCTAGGTTTGTTGTGTGATCTTTCACTTTACATTGTGTGATATTTGGCTTAGATCTTATGAATGATATCTTATCTTTTGATCTTCCATTTCAAGATTCTTATGTAATGTAATATACCTATCATAGTATTATTTACATAGCATAAGATGATTATTTGGATGCTAATTGAGGCCCGTCGAAAGACGGGACAAGTTGAGGGTGTTTTAGTCATGACAAAGACTCCTTCCTCTCTCGTACCAAAACCCTGAGCCAAGTTCTTTGGTTATGAAAGGCCGGTGCCCTTTATCTGTTTGGGTGAGTCAAATTAGGTTTCTTGGTTCCTCAAAGACCAAGTGGCGACTTTGTATCTATTTTTAAAAGACCTTTTTTCAAATCAATTTCAAAACAAAGGAAAATCAATTCCAAAACCCCGAGAACAAGAAGCCGAGGGTGGGCTTATGGTTCCGCGTGTCCACAGGTGATACCACTGAACCTTCACCAACGGGATATCCTTATTCCTCAACTTCTTGATACTCTGATCTAGAATTTTCACGGGCCTCTCCTTATAGGAAACATTATGACTTATCTCAATATCATCAAAACTAACCACATGCGAGGGATCTTGTACGTATTTCCTCAGCATGATAACATGGAATACAGTATGAACCCCAGACATCTTTGATGGCAGTACGAGTCGATAAGCCACTTTCTCGACACAATCCAATATCTCGAATGGTGAGATGAAGCACAGGGCTGACTTCCCTCTCTTGAGACCAAAACACACCACTCCTCAGATCGGTGAAACCTTAAAAAGTACGTGATCTCCGACACTAAAATCCAAATCCTTATGACGTCGATCGGAATAGCTTTTGTACCTGCTCTACGCGGTTCTCATCATTTCCTTGACCATAGAAATCTTTTCATTGGTTTCTCTAAACAATATGGTCTTGACAACTTCGTGTCTCCGACCTCTGCCAATACAACAGAGAACGACATGGTTATCCGTATAAGGTTTCGAACAGAGCCATCCCAATACTCGCGTGATAACTATTATTATAAGTGAATTTAACTAAAGGCAAGTGTGTCTCCCAAGATTCTTCAAAATTGATAACACAAGACCTAAGCATATCCTCCATGATCTGATTAACATGCTCAGTTTTTCCATCTGTCTGAGGGGGAAAAGCAGTACTCATCTTTAACGAGGTTCCCGTAGCTTCTTACAGACATTCCCAAAATCCAGAAGTAAAATGTGCGTCGCAGCCTGACATAATCGACACAGGTGCACCATGAAGTCATACAACTTGTTGTATGTACATCCGGCTCATCTTTCTGTCATACTATAGGTAATAAAATGAGTTGACTTAGTTAATCGATCAGCAATTACCCAAATGGCGTCATGATTTTACTGTGACTGGGGCAATCCAACTATAAAATCCATGGTTATGTGTTCCCACTTCATCTTGGAATAGGTAGCAGCTGCAACAATCCCAAGGGCCTTTGATGTTCGGCTTTCACTTGCTGACACATCAAACACTTAGATACGAATTAGGCTACGTCCTTCTTCATACCTTCCCACCAAAAATTTCTCTTCAAGTCCTTATACATTTTTGTTCCTCCTGGGTGAACTGTAAATCTTGACTTATGTGCTTCTTCCATAATATCCTTCCTTAGATTTTCACAATCTGCTACACATAATTATCTCTGCATCTGTATCCTCCATCGATCCCCACTTTCCGTTCTATCGGATCCTTCTCTGACATCTTAATAACCCATGACCGAAACTTCTCATCTTCTTTTTGTGCTTCGATGATGCAGTCAATAAGAGTAGGCTGTAGGATGAGACATCAAAAAAGTTATCCTTCTCCTTCCTCAGCACTCTGCACATCAAACTCAGCCAATGTCTCCAATGCCCACCATTCTCTAACCATTAAAGAGGCAATTGTTCCACGAGTTTGCCGACTCAAAGCATCAGTGACCACATTAGCTTTACTAGGGTGGTATTCTAACGTGAAGTCATAATATTTAATCAGCTCCATCCATCTACGTTGCCTCATGTTCAACTCTTTCTGCGTGAACAAATATTTCAGACTCTTGTGATCAAAAAACAAATCAAACTTCTCACCATCGAGATAGTGTCTCCAAATCTTGAGTGCAAATACTACCGCATCCAATTCTAAATCATGGGTAGGGTAATTCAACTCTCAGCTGTCTAGATTCATAGGCGATAACTCTACCATCTTGCATAAGTACACATCCCAATCCTTGATATCATGCGTCACTGAAGATAGTGAACTTCTCTTCAGGCTTGGGTATAGCTAGTACCAACGTTTTGGTGAGTCTCTCTTTCAACTCCAGAAAGGCGTGCTCATGCTTCTCTCTCCACTTAAATTTCTGAGCTTTCTTAGTCAGTTCGTTCAATGGTGCTGCTATTTAAAGAATCCCTTAACAAACCTCTGGTAATAATCCGCGAGTCCAAGGAAACTCCTAACCTCCATGGGGTTGGTTGGCCTAACCCAGTTTGACACACCATCTGTCTAGGATGAATCCATGAAAATTCCTTGGGACAAAATTCCTTGGGATGATACCTTGTGTCCCAAAAATTTCACTTCGTGTAACCAGAACTCACACTTACTGAATTTGGCATACAAATGGTGATCCTTGAGCGTCTGCATCGTAATCTGTAGATGTTGCTCGTGCTCTTCATCTGACTTAGAATAGATCAAATTATCATCTATGAAGGCGATGACAAACTGATCTAAATAAGGCTTGAACACTTTGTTCATCAGGTCCATAAACACTATCGGGACATTCGTCATTCCAAACAGCATTACCAAAAACTCATAGTGACCATATCTGGTTCTAAAAGCAGTTTTAGGTATGTATTCCTTTTGTACCCTTAACTAATGATATCCTGACTATAGATCTATCTTGGAGAATGTTGTAGCTCCCTGTAGTTGATCAAACAAATCGTCGATCCGAGGTAAGAGATACTTATCCTTGATAGTCACTCGGTTTAACTCTCGGTAGTCGATACACAATTAAAGTGTTCTGTTCTTCTTCTTCACGAATAACACTGGTGCTCCCCAAGGCGATGTACTTGGACGTACAAAACCCAAATTCTCAAGTTCTTGAACTTGTTCCTTCAATTCTGACAGTTTGGCAGGGGCCATTCTGTAAGTAACTTTTGTTATTGGTGCAGTGCTAGGTATAAGTTCAATATAGAACTCTGTACTCCTCTTTGGCGGTAGGCCAGAAATATCTTGAAATACTTCCTCGAAGTCCTTGACTACAGGTAGACGACACTATCATTTATGTACTGATGACTTCGATGTTAGCTAAGCATCTTGTGAGGAACACATCTCCCAAGGGGTTACACTAGAAATCGAAAGATTGATTCCCATTGTTAGATTAATCTTGGAATAGCTTAATTCCACACGCCAAGATGATCAACAAAGTGGAGAAAGAAAATGTTTCTGAAGAGTTGCATTAACCACACACTATAGGTGCATAAATCTATCCAATGTGTACTTGTCAATATCAAGAATCATCAACATGATATTATCTCAAGAAGTTCAAATGATTGATTTTAACTTCAAATAATATTTGACTTAAATAAAAACTAGCACTAGTGAAACTACAACAACATAGAAAACCCCTAGAAACTTATATGTGAAACAAATTAATTCAACTTATCCTAGTTCTAGGAGTAGAGGAAAAAAAAAGTCTCTCGGAATACAGTGGTCCTCTTAAAATGGGAGACTTATTTGGAATTATCAGATAAAACATTTAGATAACAAAGGGAAAGAGTACAAGACCTGAACTCCAGGGTGTGTTTCGTGTATGAACTCAAACAACTTATTTATAACAGTTTTCAAGAACTTCCAGTGCACCCTTAAAACTCGTGGGTATTGTCCAACAACGTACCTGCAATTCAACAAAAGAATAATAGAAATGAATACAAAATTAAATTAGCCAAACACCCACCCATAGGGCCAGATTCAAGATCCAATAAAACTTAAATTTTTTCCAATCACTAGTTACATCAAACAATCAAATGGTACATGGAGACAAAATATTGTTACGCAAAAACAACAAGGAAGTGAAAAAGATGTTCCATTCAGTCATTAAGCATCCATGATCAAAAAAATAGCAATGGTCCAAAGCACTGTCTGTTATATACAGATTGGTAAATGAGGAGACAAAAATTGTACACGGGTTTCCCCCCCCCCCCCCCCCCCCCAGGCTCCAGGCTCCTTAAACATACATTTTTCCATTCATTAAGCATCCATGATCAGAAAAATAGCAATGGTCCAAAGCACTGTCTGTTCTATACAGATTGGTAAATGAGGAGACAAAAATTATACACGGGTTCCCCCTCAGGTGCCTTAAACATACATTTTCATTACTTATCCAAAAAGAAGAAAGAGGAGACATAACGAACATACAAGGAGAAAAACGCATTACATCACATAATCTTACATACTATTACTTGTAATAATAGCTTTGTTGTCTTTTCCCTTAGTCATTTCATATAAATTTAATAGTTCACGAATCACCATCACTAGATATAGATCCTATTGCCCAGCATAATGTGTTTAAGTTGTTCCACATCCAATCCTCACCACTCAGTGGTTTGCTCAATTGCTTCAGCATCTGTTTACCAAGAAATAAATACCATCCATGTTATGGGATATTGCATATACCAGGTGAATCAACACTAGCAGCAGTACAAAAGGATGTCACCTACTAAAAAACATATAACTTCGTCTGAGCGATACAAATTATTAAAACATTTGGAAATCAACATTTTCATCCATATTACAACTAATAGCTACATATGTAGAAGATACATACGAGATCAAAATAGTCAAAGACAAGAAATAATAAAATAAAGTGCTAAGAAACTAAACATAGCTAAAAACTAGTTTCCTTAGATGGGAACATGTCCATTCCTCTTTTTTTCTTTTTTCTTTTTTTATCTCTAGTAGGTCTACTACAGCAAAAATAAAATCTGAAGCAGCAATTAGTTACTGAAAAAGCATCTATGCAGTAACAAAAAAATTTAGTGAAGAAGGGACAACAAAAAAGATTTCTTATGAATTTTTCATCATCAAACTCTAACAAGCCAAGTTGATTACAACTTTGCAACAATCTCGTGGAGCTATCACTCTCAACCTCCATGAAGGAGGCCAAGAACTCTAATAAGCCAAGTTGATTATATGCATATCTAATTTGAACAAATGAAATTAGACATGCATAGGTGTAGACACCCCATTTTGTCGGCTATCAGTTTTAGGAGACCCATAGCTTGGTGGTTCACAATGATCGAAAAAGACTCAAAAAGGACTCATGGAAGTTAGTTTTATTTCTCTTAATGCTCAGAATGACCGACATACCCCTAAAAGCCCAAAAACTCCCAGATTTGGACTAAAAGCTCTGAACACATGCTACGTCGTAAGAAAGTGATAAAATGAGTTTTAAAGCAAAATCACATAAAATCGTCAGCTCCCAGAGACCCCCGGAAGTCCCGAAAGTTCCCGGAGAGTCCCCATTGACCTGTTTGACCGAAGGTTGACCAGATTTGACCAAGGTTTGACCAAAATCATCCAAATTCACTGAAAAGTTTCGAGATCATTCTAGATCATGAGAAAAGTATTAAAATGAGTTTAAAAAGAAAATCGGATGAAAACGTCAGCCACTGGGAGCTCCCAGAGGTTCCCAGAACTTCCCGAGAATCCCAAGTTTGACCGATATGACCTAAAAGTTGACTTTGAAACCAGAACACCGTATCATTTTTCAAACATTTTTCATGGATACTAGCAGTCAATAGCTTTCCAACGATATATCGCACATAATTTTTAGATTTAAAACGAATTTATTATGAATTTTCGAAGGTGAAAAAGACGATCAAATCAGCTTTTATCGCGGATACCGCAAAACTTTTCAAAGTGACCTATCTCTTAACTATTTTTTTTACGGAAAATAGACTCCATTACCTTTCCAACGATACAACACAAGCTCAGTTTGGAGTTCGTATACATTTTTTGTGAATTTCAGACGAAATAGGACATTTTCGCGAATACCGGAACTCCTGGGGGCCTAAAAAGAATTATTTAGACGAATGAGGAGCAGTGCCGCCGTGGCACAGGCCCAATGCCGCCGCTGCACTCTCCTCCAGAACAGTCCATTTTTTCAATTTCTTTCGGGATTCCATTTTGATTAATTAGAAACCAAAACGACGTAGCTCTATGTTTTCAGTTGTTTGGGACCAATGGGAGTACTCCTAAAACCCCAAAACCACCCCAAATTGGCCTTGTCACAGCCCGGTCCCACAATAACGGAACCGGAGCCCGTGGCACGCCACCGAGGCTAACCCAATCCATTAACGTTCTCAAAAGTTTTGTTTGAAGAACACACGTAGTGGAAAAACAAAACACATTTTAAAACCAGAGGTTCAGTCGACTGGGTCGGAACCTCAGTCGACTGAAGCACGCAGAGAGTTTTCAAAAATGGTTTACAGTCAATCCAGTCGACTGAGACTGGGGTCCAGTCGACTGGGCCTCCAACTTTCAGTCGACTGAATTCCCCCTTCGGTCGATTGAAGTAAGCAGAACCAAAATGAACACATAACCTTCAGAGGTCCAGTCGACTGAGGCAGGGCCCAGTCGACTGCTTTTGTCATAATAAGAAGCAATAGCTAGCAGGCACAGGGGTTCAGTCGACTGAACACTGGACCAGTCGACTGCTCCCCTGGCAGCAGCCCAATCTGCAGAATTTCAAGTTTTAAAAGCTTCCTAGCTTTCACCAAGGATCAACCACTCAATCCAAACTCAATCCAAAGTAATCCTAGCTATATTAAAACATTTCTAAAGCAGGATTACAACATGTTACTAACTATTACAACGGTTTAAAATCCATTCTATCATACGAAATTAAACATAAGTTAAAACGATAAGAATTCTTATTACAACATCCTATTGTCCCAAAACTACAAGGTTAACACTCAAGTTGCCTCCCAAGCAAACTCCCAACCCTCGTGCTCACTTCTGCGATTCCTCGCCAGCATTTACACCTGCAATGGTTATTTGAATAACCACACATATTCGATTTGTTTAAGCTAACGCTTAGTGAATAAAACAACATATGCACATGAATGATAAACATGCTTGCATTCACATCTCTACATTTATACTAGTCGCCAGAGACTCACGTGCCCGTCCATACTCCCAATCCGCGACTCCTCGCCAATAAGTCCACGCGAAAGGGTAAGACCCATGATTCTTCTCTTCAATCGTGTGACCTTAATGCCTATATCGGCTCCACAAAATGGCACGGTGACCACGTGCTCCTTCTGACCCACATATGCAACTTAACATGCTCAAATACATATCACCATGCTCGCGGTAATCAAAACATTTCATCGTGCTATTGGGCCTACTTATCAATATAAATGCCCAATATGAACTACACAAGCTATCTCTAAGTATTAATACATGCTATTCAAACATAACATGAATACATATCAAGAAACCATTCCAAAAACATAGTTGAATCACTCACCTCCGATTTACGTGCTTAAAATACGATCCAAAGAAAACCCGTGCACAAAGAACGTGCAGAAGTCCGTCTAGTACAATTCCTATGGATCAAAGTTCCATTTATCAACTTTTATGAAAAATTCTAGAAAACAACTTTTCGGAAAACTTAGCCAAACAGGCCCTAATAGGTATCAAAACGAAGCTCTTACCTCGAGGAGCTCGAATATGAAATATGGAAGAAAACAAACTGACAGAAGTTCATCGTTTGGCGTCGTAAAGCTCTAAGATCCTAAATCTCCCTCTAGCCCCCTTTTTGGAATTAGGTTAAGAACTTATGAAAATCTAAGTTCATCTCTATCTATATATAGGCAACACTCTCGGGAATTACGTTTACCTCCCCACGAGTTTCCAAAACTCCTAATTAGTCTCTGAAACTTTCTATACAGCTTATTCATAGCTTTATAAGTGAAACCTCAAAATTATAAAAGTTTTCGACTAAGTTTCGTTTGGTCGCTAAAACGCGAATTTCTATATGACGTTTCCGAAGTTGCTAACTAGCCTACCAAATTAATAGCGTGTTAATTCGTTCTCACCAGGATACTAAAACTAACAACATATATAAATTCTAAAATAGAAAATAATACAGATATTGAATTACACAGGTAAACATTTATTTTTAGATAAACATTTAAAGTGCTCCACAATAACCATCGCATACTCGGAGCGACGTTAAAACATCACAACACTCAATCACTATAGTCTCAGAGGGTTCTCTAATACAGACACCCAAATCAACTCGTGAGTCAAAACTCACCCAAACATGTGTCATAAGACACGCCACCTCACATTATCATGCATGACAATGAAATGCAAAAGCAATAACACAATTGTGGGTGTTATAATACTCTCCCCCTTAAAAGAAGTTTGTCCCCAAACTTATACCTCATGTCTTGAAAAGGTGCGGATACTGAGTACGCATCTCAACTTCTATCTCCAACGTCATCTCTTCCGTAGTTTGGCTACGCTATAGCACTTTCACTTTTGATATTACTTTATTTCGTAATACTTGATCCTTCCGGTCTAAGATCTCTACCGGATATGCGACATACGTTAAATCACTCTGAATCTCATTCGATGTCGGAGTCATCACTCGATCTCTATCTTCCACTAATTGTTTGCGTAACAACGATACATGAAACACGTTATGAACTTGAGCATACACGCTCCGCAAGTTCAAATGATAAGCTACGGGTCCAACCTTTCCAACGATCTCAAAAGGTCCTACATACCTCGGGTTGAGTTTCCCGTATCTACCAAATTTGGTTATTCCCTTTGAAGGTGACACCTTCAAATACACCAAGTCTCCTACATCGAATTCCAACGACCGTCTGCGCTTGTCGGCACAACTCTTATACCTACTATGGGTTGTCAGTAACCGTTGTCTAATTACCTTTATCTTATCCGTCGTTTCTTGTACAATTTTCGGCCCTTCAATCATTCTTTCTCCCACCTCTGTCCAACTAATCGATGAATGACATACACGACCATATAAAGCTTCATAAGGAGCCATTCCAATACTCGACTGAAAACTATTGTTATATGCGAACTCAATTAACGGTAGGTGGTCTTCCCAATCACCTTGGAAATCAAGTACACATAACCGAAGCATTTCTTCTAAAATCTGGATTACTCTCTCTGATTGGCCATCAGTCTGAGGATGAAAAGCGGTACTAAAGTGCAATTTGGTACCCATTGCTTCTTGCAAGGCTCTCCAAAACTTCGATGTAAAACTACTATCCCTATCCGAAACGATAGAAACTGGGATACCATGTAGTCTCACAATTTCACGAATATACAACTTAGCTAACGTCATTGGCTTAGTTGTTCGGATTGGTAGGAAGTGCGACAACTTCGTCAAACGATCAATGATCACCCAAATAATAGTGTTCGATCTCTTCGACCTCGGAAACCCACTAACAAAATCCATTGTTATGTGCTCCCATTTCCACTCGGCTATCGGTAACGGTTATAACAATCCCGAGGGTACTTGGCGTTCGACCTTTACTTGTTGACAACTAGTACAATGCGAAACATAACGTGCTATTTCTCTCTTCATTCCCGGCCACCAATAAACATGTCTCAAATCTCTATACATTTTGGTGCTTCCCGGATGAACGGTATACTTCGTATTATGTGCTTCCTCTAGGATGTTCCGCTTCAACTCTTTCTCACTAGGTACACAAATTCTACCCCTCAATCTCAACACATTGTTCTCAAACGTGAATCCCGGTTGTTTTCCTATTGGAATCTCATCATAAATCTTCTTCAAAGCCACGTCTTGAAGTTGTTTCTCTGCGATCTCGTGAATCAAGAGTGGTTGTGCCACCATCGTCGACATCAAGTCACTTTCAATCCTCGGTATCACTTCAAGCTCCAAATTCTCCATATCTCGTATCAGTTCTTTCTGAGAAGTCAAATCTGATGCGGTGTTGGTTGGTGCCTTACGACTAAGAGCATCGGCGACTACATTCGCCTTGCCCTGATGATATTGAATCGACAAATCATAGTCCTTCATCAACTCTAGCCATCTCCTTTGCCTCATGTTCAAATCTCGTTGTGTAAACAGGTACTTCAAACTCTTGTGATCCGTATAGATCTCACATTTCTCTCCGTATAGATAATGACGCCAAATCTTCAATGCAAAAATCACGGCGGCCAATTCTAGATCATGAGTTGGATAATTCTTCTCGTGCGGTCTAAGTTGTCTCGACGCATATGCAATGACTTTATCACCTTGCATAAGAACGCAACCTAAACCTCTATATAAAGCATCACTGTAAATAATAAACCCTTAAGTCCCTGATGGAACGGCTAAAATTGGTGCTTTCACTAGTCGACCTTTCAACTCTTGGAAACTTTCTTTGCATTATGGATTCCATACAAAAGCAATATCTTTCCTCATTAACTGTGTCATCGGCATTGCTATACGCAAAAAGTCTTTTACAAATCTTCGATAATACCCAGCTAATCCTAGAAAACTTCGGATGTCTGTCACATTCGTTGGTCTCACCCAGTTGGTAACTGATTCTATCTTCTGGGGGTCTACAGAAATTCCTTTTGCCGACACTATATGTCCAAGGAAAGCTATCTCGGTCAACCAAAACTTACACTTCTTCAATTTACCGAATAATCTCTTTTCACGCAATCGTTGTAAAGCTAATCGCAAATGATGCTCGTGATCTTCAATGCTTTTGGAGTAGATTAGGATGTCATCTATGAACACGATAACGAACTCATCTAAATAATCCTTGAAAACACGGTTCATCAAGTCCGTGAAAGCAGCTGGTGCATTAGTCACTCCAAATGGCATAACCAAAAATTCAAAATGACCATATCGAGTCCTGAAAGCTGTCTTCTCAACATCTTCCTCTTTGACTTTCAACTGATGGTAACCGGATCTCAAGTCGATCTTCGAAAATACCTGGGCCCCTTGTAACTGCTTAAACCAGTCATCTATTCGCGATAACAGATACTTGTTCTTGACGGTCAACTTATTCAACTCTCGGTAGTCGATGCACATACGCATTGTTCCATCGTTCTTCTTCACAAACAAGACTGGAGCTCCCCATGGCGAAACACTCGGTCGGATAAAACCCTTCTCAAGTAGTTCTTGTAATTGAGCCTTCAATTCTTTCAACTCTATCGGTGCCATTCGGTATGGCGCTTTAGATATCGGTTGTGACCTTGGTACTACTTCTATTATGAACTCAAGTTCTCTTTCAATCAATACGTCGGGTAACTCATCGGGAAAAACATCTAGAAATTCTCGAACTACTGAAATGTCTTCTATTAGTCGTCCAAGAACTCGCGTGTCGATAATTGAACATAAGAAACCCGAACAACCCTTCTTCAACATCTTACTTGCTTGAATCGCCGATATCAAGTACGGCGGTGCGATCACTCCCTTACCCTGAAAAGTAAACTCTTCTCGCCCTGACGGATAGAAATTAACCCATTTTTGTTCACAATCGATTCTGGCTTGATTAACCGACAACCAATCCATACCCAATATAACATCAAAGTAGTTCACCGTCAACGGAATCAAATCAACGCTCAAGACTTTATCACCTATCTTGATCTCACATGACTTAAATATCGAAGAAGTAACTAGCGGTTCACTACTAGGCAATGATACACACAAGTCATATCCTAGCAGTTCTGACTTAATAGTTAAATGCTTAACAAAATCACGTGATACGAATGAATGCGTTGAACCAGAATCCATAAGTATACGTGCAGGATACGAACAAATAGGAAGAATACTTGATACGTCGGTATCATCCGTATTCCCTGGCCTGAGCTGGAAGTATCGTCCTTGTTGTTGCGCGACTCCTTTACCTTTATCCACTCGAGGTTCTACCCTTGATCCTCTTGGCATACTCGATGCCCCGGTACTCATTCCCGGTTGTCTCTTACTCGGACAATTCTTTGCTATGTGTCCCGGTTGTCCACACTCAAAACATTTTCCTCTCATTTCTGGGTTGTAGCTCTTCGTATTCGGAAAGGTATTTGGTGTGGCCGAGTTTGCATTCAAAGGACAATTTCGGGATATGTGTCCTAACTGCTTACAAAAGTAACAGGTGCTCAATTGGTAGCAAGTTCCTCTGTGTCGCAGGTTACATATTGGACACAACGGTCTCGAGTCCCCCATGAACGTACTCCCTCCTTGGTTACTCACATATGATCCCGAACCTTGCGTAAACGGTTTCTTCGCATTCCCTTGACTCTTACCCCGACTGTCATTTACTCTCTTCCCTTGTTGTCCCTGTCGATATCTGTCGACACTTTTCTCAGCAATACGAGCAGCTTCCTTAACGAGAGAAACGGTCGGTTGTTGTAACATATCCACACGGCCACGGACATTCTCCCTAAGTCCTTCCTCAAACTTACGAGCTTTATCCCTATCAGTCGGAACGGTGGTTTTCCCAAATCGTAAGTCATTGTAACGGGATACATACTCACTCACAGTCATGTCTCCCTAAACCAGACTTGCAAACTCTTGGCGTTTCTGAGTATAAGCAGATTGCGGAAAGAAACGTTTGTTGAATTCTTCTTTAAATGCTTCCCACGTGGTCGGCTTCCCTTGTTCAAGTACGTTGTTCCACCAATCCAATGCTTCGCCCATCAACGTATCAAATGCGCATAAAATTTTCTCCTCATCGATACATTTTACCTGACGGAAATGTCTTTCCATGTCCATCATCCAATGATCGGCCAAGTCTATGTCAACTTGTTCATAATACAAGGTCGGTTTCCTCTTATGAAACTGTTCCACGATTGTGTGTTGAGGTCGCGGTGCCAGTGGAGGCTGAACGTTCATCTGTTCTCTTTCACTTACCGCTTGTATGAAATTTCCCACCATATTCACTATTTGGTCCATCCGCGAATGCGGTGACAATTCTCTCGGCGGATCAGCCATAATATTTCAAATATTACCCTATTGAGTTCAATGCATAATGACCATGCATATTATGCCACAATATAGATATATGTGCACAGTTCATCACAATCAACAAATGCTAACACATGAAGCATTCCTACAATGATAACAATTATCTTCACAATTACACACTCCACTCGACATCACTCAGTATATATATAATGTCACTCATTCCCAAGGCTCTAAACTTATGCTCTGATACCACTAAATGTCACAACCCAGTCCCACAATAACGGAACCGGAGCCCGTGGCACGCCACCGAGGCTAACCCAATCCATTAATGTTCTCAAAATTTTTGTTTGAAGAACACACGCAGCGGAAAAATAAAACACATTTTAAAACCAGAGGTTCAGTCGACTGGGTTGGAACCTCAGTCGACTGAAGCACGCAGAGAGTTTTCAAAAATGGTTTATAGTCAATCCAGTCGACTTAGACTGGGGTCCAGTCGACTGGGCCTCCAACTTTCAGTCGACTGAATTCCCCCTTCGGTCGACAGAAGTAAGCAGAACCAAAATGAACACATAACCTTCAGAGGTCCAGTCGACTGAGGCAGGGCCCAGTCGACTGCTTTTGCCATAATAAGAAGCAGTAGCTAGCAGGCACAGGGGTTCAGTCGACTGAACACTGGACCAGTCGACTACTCCCCTGGCAGCAGCCCAATCTGCAGAATTTCAAGTTTTAAAAGCTTCTTAGCTTTCACCAAGGATCAACCACTCAATCCAAACTCAATCCAAAGTAATCCTAGCTGTATTAAAACATTTCTAAAGCAGGATTACAACATGTTACTAACTATTACAACGGTTTAAAATCCATTCTATCATACGAAATTAAACATAAGTTAAAACGATAATAATTCTTATTACAACATCCTATTGTCCCAAAACTACAAGGTTAACATTCAAGTTACCTCCCAAGCGAACTCCAAACCCTCGTGCTCACTTCTGCGATTCCTCGCCAGCATTTACACCTGCAATGGTTATTTGAATAACCACACATATTCGATTTGTTTAAGCTAACGCTTAGTGAATAAAACAATATATACACATGAATGATAAACATGCTTGCATTCACATCTCTACATTTCATACTAGTCGCCGGAGACTCACGTGCCCGTCCATACTCCCAATCCGCGACTCCTCGCCAATAAGTCCACGCGAAAGGGTAAGACCCACGATTCTTCTCTTCAATCGTGCGACCTTAATGCCTATATCGGCTCCACAAAATGGCACGGTGATCACGTGCTCCTTCTGACCCACTGATCGCGAGAGAACTAATCCTAATTATATGTCTTAACGCGCATTTGTTAGACCATTTTATCCTATTTTTGTATGTTTTTACTTCGTTTTCTAGTTTCTGACAGGTTTTGGAAGAAATCACCTAAACCAGGATAAACAGGGTGAAAAAGCACAAAGAAAGAAGCTGAAAAAGACAAGTCGCGCGCGCGACCTGCGCCCGCGAAAATCCGAGAATCGCTCGCGCGAGATCCCCAAAATCGCTCGCGCGATCCGCGCGCGCGAAGGCCAAATGTCGCGCTCGCGCGACCCGCTCGCGCGATATGGGTAAAAACCAAAGTTGCGTATTTCAGCATACTGAAGACTCCTGTGCAAACGAAACTGCTAAATGACGTCCAGACTGTAAATTACATGCGTTTCAGTTCGTTTCGGGTTAGGAAGCCTTCCAAAGCTTGTACAAACTCTATATAAACTCCAAATTTACTCAATTATGGGGTTGGCAACTATTATACACACCCATACATACACATTCTACAACCATACTTCCAGCCATTGAAGGGAGGGAAGCAAGGAGAAGAAGAAGAAAACCAAGGGATTCCATGGCCTCCTCCATCAACCTCTTGCCATCCATCACTTCCATGGACGGCTAGATCATAGATCTAGGGTTTCAATGAAGCCCTAGACGAGTAATAGGGTTTTGTTTATGTTTTTATTTTAGTTTTATTATGTATGGATGACAGTCACATGTTGAGAGGATTTTTATAAATAAATCGTACTTCTAGTGATTAAATCATTGCTTTCAAAATTTATTCTTGTCTTAGATCTATTTTGACTGTGATGTGCTCAACGATCTATTCTTGCTGTGCTTGTTTAGATTGTTTACATGTGATGGTGCTTTATTGATTCGTGCTATCAAGTATCCGAATAGTCCATGCCTAGGTTAGACGGATTAGATCGCAACCCTAGTTTAGTGTGGGATAATTCGTGCTAACCGAAGATGGATTATGTTGGTGCTTGAACCATGAATATCTTCTTGTCGGAGGAATTGGGCTTGTAACTACAATTCCCCATTATCATCCAACTTAGTAAGCTAAAGTAATTCATAAATATTCCTATTATGAAGCTAGTGGTGGATTTGCAATCCTAGGTTCCCTTAAACATTATTTAAAAACAACTATTTAAATTGCTTTCATAGTTTAGATTTATTTTTATGTTCTTAGTTTAATTAAATTCAAATCAAAATCCGTTTTTCTTAGTTAATTAGACTTAGGTTTTAAAATTAAGAGCTGTTGTAATCAATCTCTGTGGGTTCGACCTTTACTTCCACACTGCAAATCTTTAGAAAAGTAAAGTATACTTTTTATATCTTGATACTGACAACATCAATTTTTGGCGCCGTTGCCGGGGATTGTATTACTACCTTTAGTTTTAGAATCGTAGTTTAGTTAATTCGTAAATATTAGATTAGGTTTCCTTTTCTTATTTTTCGTTTTATTTTTAGTTACTAACTTGTTTTTTTTATTTTGTAGTCAACGTTTCCGAGTGGAGCAGCTAATTACATCAAAGGAGCTTACGCAAATAAAAATATAAATAAAATTACATAAATTGCTTCCTTTGGAATTCGCTTTAAACCGCTGTAAGTCAGGGCGCTGTGACGCACTATTTGCATTAGTTTAGGGTTAATTGCACTGCATTAGCTAGGAAACCCGGGGCGCTGGGCTTGACGCGATCATTGCATTACAGGATAATATTCATGCATCACAGTAGTTGAGTGCTTGTTATCTTAGTTGCGTGATTGCTATTTGTTTTCTTTTGTTTAGTCAGTCTTTGTTTTTAGTTTCTTTTTCTTTATTTTAGTTTATGTTAGGTACACGTTCAAATAAACCAGAATTAAAATCTTTCGATCTTGAACTTGAACGTACCTTAAGAACTAGTAAGTCCACAACCCAAGCTTCAAGAGCTAGGTTGCAAGACGACGAATCAACTTCGATTCCGTCGTCGTTGTTTGAGGCCGAAATTCAGAGTACCCGTGAACGGTTAAGGAAAACTCGAACTTTTCAAATTGAACCGATTAAAATGGCTGACGGTGGAAATAAAAATAACAATCAAAATGATGGTGCGAATTTGAATAATCTTAATATACCGCCACCTCCTCCGCTTAAAGATTATTTTATTCCTACGACTTACACGCCACAAACATGTATTGAATTACCGGAGGCGATAGCATCTCATTTTGAGATAAAGTCGTCTACCATCTCGCTACTTCCATCATTCCATGGTCGTATAAATGAAGACCCTTATCAGCACTTAGGAGATTTCCAAGATATATGTTCTACTTTAAAAATCCAAAATTTCACTGATGATGAATTAAAATTGCGGCTCTTTCCATTCTCTTTAAAAGATAAAGCTAAATATTGGCTCCAATCTTTGGAGCCAAACACTATAAAAACATGGGAAGCATTACATACTGCATTTTTACAAAAGTTTTTCCCAATCACAAGAACTAATCAGATAAGAAAATCGATAACAAATTTTGTGATGCAAGATGGGGAAACACTTTACGACACGTGGGAAAAATTTAAAGAATTATTACGCTCGTGTCCACATCATCAGGTCCCTAAGTGGCAACTTGTTCAGGTCTTTTACGAGGGACTAATTCCCTCTGTCCGTAACACCGTCGATGCTGTTTGTGCGGGAACTTTCCTACACAAAAATGCCGACGAGGCCTGGAAAATATTTGAAACTTTAAGCGAGAATTCGATGCACCAAGCGGTGTCTGTCCGTTCTGAGGGATACCCACAACCTAAGATGGAGGTAAAATTCGAGTCAAGTCAATCAATTGAAATAAAAGAACTATCTAACAAACTTGACCGACTTTTAACAATGAACCAAACGACAGCCTCACCCGCTCGTGAAATTTGTGCATTATGTTCTGATCCTTCACATTCGATACTTGCATGTCCATCGGCGAGTCAATTTCCGAAATTCGTGGAGCAACACATTAATTCTATTCAACAATACCCATGAAATAATTATAATGCAACTACTAATAATCCGGATGCGCCATGGAGAAACCATCCTAACTTCTCGTGGAAAAATAATAATAATAATCCTAATGAGGCGACTAATTTTCCTAATACATATCGACCTCAGTTTCAACCTAATCAATACCAACAACCGCATCCTAATCCGAATCCTTCAAGGGGTAACATTTTTGAGGAAAAGGTGTTGGCATCCCTTAATAAAATTGAAACGTAAGTACAGGCACAAGCACAAATAGTGCACTCTCATACACAATCCATTGCGAAGCTTGAATCCCAAATGGGACAACTAGCTACTGTAGTGAGTCGTAGAAACGAGGGGACGTTGCCTAGTCAAACAATTCAAAACCCTAAGGGACAATATGAGGTTAAGGGGTCGAATGAGCAAGTAAACGCCGTCTCAACTAGGTTGACTACACGAGAGGAAGAGGTAATAGAAATTCCGAATGAGAATGTGAAAGATATGAATAGCAACTCTAGTACGACGAAGGGTGAGGACGTGAGCCAAAATAAGAAAGAAAAAGAATCGGTCCCAACGAATTATATTCCGAGAATGCCATATCCACCTAATGTTGAGGAGCCGTCTAATTTTTCGAAGAAAAAATCAAAAACTGAAGATATACTCGAGGTATTTAAACAAGTTAAAATCAATATTCCATTCCTCGATGCCATTAAACAAATTCCCGCTTACGCTAAATGTTTAAAAGACCTTTGTACTCAAAAGCGCAAAATTACGGAGTCATACTCCTAAAAAGGTCTTCCTCACGGAAAAAGTAAGTTCTATTTTTCAACACGCTCCTCTAAAATATAAAGATCCAGGTACGCCTACGATTTCTTGTATCATAGGTGACACTGTCATCCATAGGGCTCTCCTTGACTTAGGTGCGAGTGTTAATCTCTTACCCTATCATGTCTACAAACAACTAGGTTTAGGTGAACTTAAACCTACGGCCGCTACAATACAATTAGCGGATCGTTCTATTAAAATACCTAGAGGAATCGTCGAGGACGTCTTGGTTAAGGTTGATAAATGCTATTATCCTGTCGACTTCATGGTCCTTGACACTGAACCCGTGCTAGATGCTAGGAAACATACTCCTGTCATTTTAGACCGTCCATTCTTAGCAACCGCTAACGCACGTGTTAACTGCCGGACGGGGGTACTGAAAGTGTCATTTGGGAACATGAACTTAAAATTAAACGTTTTTAACGCTATTGATCAACCTCCTAAAGATGATGATTACCTAGGTGTGGAGGGTAGTGAGGTTAAACGGAATATTGAACTTACTAACGTAATAATTAACAGTGCGGAGAATAATATAGTGGATGATGAGTGGATGAATCCTAATACCTCGGCCCCTAATGAAGAATTTACTAGAAAGGTGAAAAATCGAATTGAATATAATCAGGATGAACCGTCGATTGAATTAATTCGAAGCGACATGCTTTCAACTTACCATCGGGCTCTTCCTGACATCTTAAAGGGTTCACAGTCTGATTTTCAACCTCCATAAGTCTTGAGCTAGAATGGTCTAGCTAAAGACGTAAAAGTTAGCGCTTCATGGGAGGCAACCCAAGCTTAATTTCGTCTGTTTTCTTTGTTTTGGTCGTTTTGGAGTCGTTTTTGTCTGTTTTGGAGTTTTTCTGGGCAGGTTTGGGGGTTGGAATTAATTAATTTTTATATTATATACATAATTTTATCCACAAAATGGAAAAAACCATTCTCGCGCGCGCGGCCCGCTCGCGCGAGACGTCGCTCGCGCGGCCCGCTGGCGCGAAAATGTGCCTTAGTGTTTTTCTTTCGTTTTCTTTATATGAGCCCTCAGGTTTTCCTCGCGCCTAATGTCGCGGGCGCGAGGTAGCTCGCGGGAGCGAGATTTAAAAAAAAAAAAAAACCAGGAATTCGCGCGCGCGACGGCCGCTCGCACGATTTCCCCTTTTCTTGATATTTGTTTTTCTTTTCTGTATCCTTCCCCCATACTTGTTCTGATAATGTTTTCGTTTCTGTTTTTGTTTATTAAGCCATTTTAGATCGAGTTAGTTGTTGTTTTCCTTATTACATTTATACTTTTCCGTTTTATTCCGGTTATTCGTTTAGTTTAGTTTCGATTAGTTTATCGACTTATATTTTATATTTCGGTTTCATTTACTTTTAATATTTTCTTTGTTTAGTTTCTTTTATTCAGTATTAACAGGTAACATTGGAAGTTATTGCCATATTGCTTTGTGTTCACCTGTTCTATGCTTGTCGAAATCCAGGTATTATCATTTTTTTTTACGTACTATCCTTTCTTTCGTTTTATTGTTTCATTAGGGACAATGAAAGGTTTAGGTTTGGGGGTATGCACTCGCACATGCACATTATTTTATGTAAAATTTTAAAATTTTTCAATAAGTGTGTTTAAATAAACGATGTTACCGACGTTTTTGCAAGATCAATTTGATACTTCTTGTTCAATAACTTTGAATTGTTATAGAATGGTAAACAAGGTAAGATGTGATTAAACATTTGCTGAAGTTATGATATGACGTTTTAAGTTATGTATTGTTTGAATCGTAGTTTTATATCATAAATTTGCACACAAACTTATGCACTACACGTAGTCACTTGAATACATGTCTGATGTGAACTTTAATATAATTCGGATTTCTAGATAACACAAGGTGGAGACTAAGCCCGGTGAGCTTTTGAGCCTATCTTTTCTTTATAGAGGGTTATAAACATCTTGTGTTTGTCGAATTTCATTGAAATAACGCATCTATTTGTTGTTTAGTCTCATTATTCTTGTTTTGGTTGATAATCAAGTTAAAATAGTTGTTACCATGCTAAATAATCTTCCGTTGTATATGTTGAAGAACCATATAACCATAGGAAGTGATTTTAGGCCTTCTTTGTTTATTACTGACCGATAAATTATAAAATTTCCTTAGTTCGCCCTTTGAGCCGTTACAATGCCTCTTTTTCTTTGTTCACCATTATCCTCTTTAAAAGCTCCAACTCGATCAACTTGGAGTATACCACTGGAAGAGTGATCAACTTTTAGTAGTATTAAGGCGATGTGTTGATTGAGAAGAAGAAAATAAGATGTTATTGGGGTAGTTGCTTGATATTCGATAAATAATCATTTGAGAAGCACGAAAAGAATAAAAGGAAAAGAAAAATAAAAAAGAAACAGAAGAAAAAAAAAGAAATATGAAAAAGAAGAGAATGAAAAGATGAATGTGGTAGAAGAGACGAATGAAAGAAATTGAACATGCCTTACAATGCCATTCTGAAACTACTTGATAAATCCTTTCTATCCTTTTTCATTACCTGAGCCACAATACAACCTTTGAAAAGTCCTAGTTGATCCTAGAAAATATGGTTTAGATATGAAAACGATGGGAGGGGGATTAAAACATGGTAATGATTAATTTTTCTTGATTATTGGCATCCTATCCATGAGACTACTATTCCTTCGTGTCATGCGTCTTTTTCGAGTCATATGTGAGCATTTCTCGTTTTGAAAACATATTTCCTTTACTCACATATTTTAGAAAAATTACACCTGTTTCTGAGTGTTTCATTTTAGAGTGTAATTGACATTGTGAGATTCGTAGTCAAAGCATAGTTGGATGGTTATCTGAAGTATATTCCATGTTCATGACATGCGCGTGTTCATTTGACTACCATATCACACACGTGCAATTTTATGAGGAACTCTATTGATTCTTACGATGCATGTGCTTGAGATTGTTTTTCATGATTTAGGTGGATGTTTCATTATGTTTTTTTTATGTTCGTTATTCTATTTCAAATCATTGTTTTATAATAAGGAGTATTGAATGTTATGTTTTTCTTTTTAATAAAAATTTTTAAATTTATAAGTTAATAAATATGGTTGTGGGTGACTTGTTGATGAGAACCCTCACGAGACTTCACTCGTCCGACTAGGGACACCTAGAGGTTTAAAAGGCTTGTTGCATACGCTAAATGCAATCGCAATCCATGTGAAAATGGAATAGTATGTTATTAGTAGTTAGTTTTTATTTTAGTTTTGCTCGAGGACTAGCAAAATGTAGGTTTGGGGGTGTGATCGGGAGAGAACTAATCCTAATTATATGTCTTAACGCGCATTTGTTAGACCATTTTATCCTGTTTTTGTATATTTTTACTTCGTTTTCTAGTTTCTGACAGGTTTTGGAAGAAATCACCTAAACCAGGATAAACAGGGTGAAAAAGCACAAAGAAAGAAGCTGAAAAAGACAAGTCGCGCGCGCGACCCGCGCCCGCGAAAATCCGAGAATCGCTCACGCGATCCGCTCGCGCGAGATCCCCGAAATCGCTCGCGCGATCCGCGCGCGCGAAGGCCAAATGTCGCGCTCGCGCGACCCGCTCGCGCGATATGGGTAAAAACCAAAGTTGCGTATTTCAGTATACTGAAGACTCCTGTGCAAACGAAACTGCTAAACGACGTCCAGACTGTAAATTACATGCGTTTCAGTTCGTTTCGGGTTAGGAAGCCTTCCAAAGCTTGTACAAACTCTATATAAACTCCAAATTTACTCAATTATGGGGTTGGCAACTATTATACACACCCATACATACACATTCTACAACCATACTTCCAGCCATTGAAGGGAGGGAAGCAAGGAGAAGAAGAAGAAGACCAAGGGATTCCATGGCCTCCTCCATCAACCTCTTGCCATCCATCACTTCCATGGACGGCTAGATCATAGATCTAGGGTTTCAATGAAGCCCTAGACGAGTAATAGGGTTTTGTTTATGTTTTTATTTTAGTTTTATTATGTATGGATGACAGTCACATGTTTAAAGGATTTTTATAAATAAATCGTACTTCTAGTGATTAAATCATTGCTTTCAGAATTTATTCTTGTCTTAGATATATTTTGACTGTGATGTGCTCAACGATCTATTCTTGCTGTGCTTGTTTAGATTGTTTACATGTGATGGTGCTTTATTGATTCGTGCTATCAAGTATCCGAATAGTCCATGCCTAGGTTAGACGGATTAGATCGCAACCCTAGTTTAGTGTGGGATAATTCGTGCTAATCGAAGATGGATTATGTTGGTGCTTGAACCATGAATATCTTCTTGTCGGAGGAATTGGGCTTGTAGCTACAATTCCCCATTATCATCCAACTTAGTAAGCTAAAGTAATTCATAAATATTCCTATTATGAAGCTAGTGGTGGATTTGCAATCCGAGGTTCCCTTAAACATTATTTAAAAACAACTATTTAAATTGCTTTCATAGTTGAGATTTATTTTTATGTTCTTAGTTTAATTAAATTCAAATCAAAATCCGTTTTTCTTAGTTAATTAGACTTAGGTTTTAAAATTAAGAGCTGTAGTAATCAATCTCTGTGGGTTCGACCTTTACTTCCACACTGCAAATCTTTAGAAAAGTAAAGTATACTTTTTATATCTTGATACTGACAACATCACCCACATAAGCATCTTAACATGCTCAAATACATATCACCATGCTCGCGGTAATCAAAACATTTCATCGTGCTATTGGGCCTACTTATGAATATAAATGCCCAATATGAACTACACAAGCTATCTCTAAGTATTAATACATGCTATTCAAACATAACATAAATACATATCAAGAAACCATTCCAAAAATATAGTTGAATCACTCACCTCCGATTTACGCGCTTAAAGTACGATCCAAAGAAAACCCGTGCACAAAAAACGTGCAGAAGTCCGTCTAGTACAATTCTTATGGATCAAAGTTCCATTTATCAACTTTTATGAAAAATTCTAGAAAACAACTTTTCGAAAAACTTAGCCAAACATGCCCTAATAGGTATCAAAACGAAGCTCTTACCTCGAGGAGCTCGAATATGAAATATGGAAGAAAACAAACTGACGGAAGGTCGTCGTTTGGCGTCGCAAAGCTCTAAGCTCCTAAATCTCTCTCTAGCCCCCTTTTTGGAATTAGGTTAAGAACTTATGAAAAATCTAAGTTCATCTCTATCCATATATAGGAAACACTCTCGGGAATTATGTTTACCTCCCCACGAGTTTCCAAAACTCCTAATTAGTCTCTGAAACTTTCTATACAGCTTATTCATAGCTTTATAAGTGAAACCTCAAAATTATAAAAGTTTTCGACTAAGTTTCGTTTGGTCGCTAAAACGCGAATTTCTACATGACGTTTCTGAAGTTGCTAATTAGCCTACCAAATTAATAGCGTGTTAATTCGTTCTCACTAGGATACTAAAACTAACAACATATATAAATTCTAAAATAGAAAATAATACAGATATCGAATTACACAGGTAAACATTTATTTTCAGATAAACATTTAAAGTGCTCCACAATAACCATCGCATACTCGGAGCGACGTTAAAACATCACAACACTCAATCACTATAGTCTCAGAGGGTTCTCTAATACAGACACCCAAATCAACTCGTGAGTCAAAACTCACCCAAACATGTGTCATAAGACACGCCACCTCACATTATCATGCATGACAATGAAGTGCAAAAGCAATAACACAAATGTGGGTGTTATAGGCCTATATAAACCCCCCTTGATTTCTCATTTTGGGGGTGTCAAATGCAAGCTTTGAAAAGTTTTAGAGAGAAAGTTATAGAGATAAGGTTAGAGTAGAGAGAAAAGAAGCTTCCTTCTTTGATTTTCAAACAAGAAAGTAAGTTCTAAACTTTGTTTTTTACTTCATTACTTCTATTTACTTCATATTCAATACACCCAACTATCATTTTAGTGAGCATTTAAGAGAGAGGAAGCTACTTCCATGTCCAATGTCACTACATATGAGTGAAACACCAAGCTATAAGTCCAAAATCATCATGAATATCATCTATTGATTCCTATATACTTGTTTGTTTACTTTGATGTTCATCTCCTCTTATCTCATTTCTTTTTCTTTTTTCTTGTTTACTTACTAGTTCATCATCATCTAGATGAGAACATGAAGTTTGAGGTGAGTGAATCCTTATGGATAGTAGCTCTTGACCTCAAAAACATGTTTGATAGATGATGATTACAACCTCAATACATCCCCATGTATTCTTGAGGTTATTTCCAAAATAAAACAAGTCTTTCCAACAATCTTGGATGTTCTCTAATTGAGTTTGATGTTGATATTCTAAGGAGTTTTAATCCTCTTTGAGTGCTGAAAATATACTTGCAAAACCCCAATATTGAGATTCCAAGAAATAAAGCTTATTTCTCTAAAAAAAATCTTCAAAATAGTGAGTTGTTTGAATTCAAAGAATTATTCTGAGTTCAATACTCAAGGTATGGATGCAAGACCACTTGAAAAGTCTTCCTAACTCATTATAGAACATCTATGATTTTTGGCTTGACTTGAAAGCACTTGAAAGGGGTCCATTTTTGTCCAAACATTCTGTCTTTACTGTCACAGCAGCTTGGTTGACTTTCAACTTGTTTTCTAGAAAACTTTTCTAAAACAAGTGGTCCCAACATTTCAGTCGACTTCAATGTCTTAGGAAACTTTCTGTATTATATGGGCCTCTAGATGTTTTGTTTTCATTTTCTAATATTTTTCAACATTTTAGTCGACAGTACGAACTCTATTTCTGAGTGACTTCCATTTTTTTATATGATTTCTCTCAATCTGTAGTAGTTATTGAAGATTGGATTTTTGATTTGTGTTATAGACACAATAAGTATGATCTCCATAAAAAATCATGCATTGAAAGCATTCTTAACCCTACTTTTCATTTTCCAAAATATCAAGTCACTATTCTGTCCACTATTCACAGCAAGTATTCTTTCACTTCCATCCTTTGTTTTGATGCTTACATGCACTCCAAATTTGTTCATATCTTAGGAAGTAGTCCATACTACATTTGTACATATCCTATGATGATTCCCTTCATGCATTCATTCATATTGTAGATTTCTAAGTCACTTTAGAAAGTCTATGTACACAAACACACTACAACCTTTGCACATTCTAGGATCATGCATTGCATCCATGCAAGATTTGGGGTTTTGTGACTCCTAATCTAAGAATATTATAAAGAATGAATTTGATCACACGTTCATTCTCCCCCTTGATCTAATCTTCCTTTCTCATCCATCCCGAGGATTGAGAGGTCTTCTTTTCTCAAAGATTAATATGCATCATGCTAGCTTGCTAAGCATATTTTTTATTTCTTGGATTTATTTGTTTCGAGAACAATTCATGTCCCCTTTCTAGACTAGGAAAATTTGATTACTTGATATATGATTAGAGGATTTTTTCTAGGTTTATTTGTGTGATCTTTCACTTTACATTGTATGATATTTGGCTTAGATCTTATGAATGATATCTTATCTTTTGATCTTCCATTTCAAGATTCTTATGAGATGTAATATACTATCATAGTATTAATTGTTGAACCAAACATAGTATATGATGATTATTTGGATGCTAATTGAGGCCCATCGAAAGACGGGGAGAGTTGAAGGTGTTTTAGTCGTGACAAAGGCTCATTCCTCTCTCGTACCAAAACCCCGAGCCAAGTTCTTTGGTTATGAAAGGCTGGTGCCCTTTATCCGTTTGGGTGAGTCAAATTAGGTTTCTTGGTTCCTTAAAGACCACGTGGCGACTCTGTATCTGTTTTCAACAGACCTTCTTTTCTTCAAATCAACATTTTCCTTTCAAAACAATTTCAAAACAAACAAAAGGAAAGTGGAATTCCGCGTGTCCACAATCTAGCGACTCTGCTGGGGAAATTTATTTTCAAAACAAAATAATACAGAGGTTTGACTCATAAGAAGCATTTTTAAAATCATCTTTTTACTGTGTCTGGTTCACCGCATTGCACTCCTGCATTTTCCCTTTTGACTGAGTCTGAAACGCGGCGCTGACATTGTTCAGGTCTTACTGTGCCAGGGCATAAGTCACTACTGATACTGTACCTTCCAAGGTATATCAAAAAGAGTAAAAACCTTCGTACTGTCTCTCTGACGATATATTGGAACTCTCGTCAATGGACCCTCTTTGACTAAACCCAGCCTTTGCATATAGATTCCTATAGAACCTTTCATAGGAGTGTTCATTTATCTTTTCAAATAGGACAATGTGATATAACTGCCGTATGCCCTAACAGGGATTACCTGCGCGATGTAGACGCTTATGTGACATAGAACAGAACCACCTTTTTATGATTCCCAAGGCAATCACTCACATGTGATCACATTGAGTTGACCTGCCTAGGCACCATGACAAGGATGTCTGTTCCATGCTCACAAAGATATACACCGCAAACCTTGTTTGTCGGTCCTAAGACATAGGAGTATGAAAACTTGCTAGACAATATGATAACCATCATCACATGCTCCTGTCATATAACCTATTTCTCCCAGAAACTCTGTCCAGATATCCCAGATATAACCTGTTTCTCCCCGAAACTCTGTCCAAATTCCCCATCATACCTAGATATAAACCAGTTTTTCCCAGAAACTCCGCCCATATATACCGGCTTTTTCCAAAAACTCTGTCCAAATATCCCATCATACCCAGATATAAACTAGTTTTTTTCCAGAAACTCTGCCCATATATACCAGCTTTTCCCAGAAACTCTGTCCAAATTCCCCATCATACCCAGATATAAACCAGTTTTTCCCAGAAACTCCGCCCATATATACCGGCTTTTCGCAGAAACTCTGTCCAGATTTCCCCGAAATATCCCAGAATTCCCGTCATCCCCGGTGATCATACTGGAATGTAAATTTAGCACACTTTATATGGTTAGGACCTTATTTGTTTAACTGCTATCTGTCAGAAATAGGAGCATCATATAGGTTAAGGCTTACATCCACGTGCTTGTCTCATATGCATGCACCATTCCTATCAGTCTGCACGCACTATCTCAGTCAGTCTTACACAAGTCAGTCCATATCTGTTAACATCACTGTCAGAATCTGATACAAATCCTCTCAAATCTACAAGGTCACTATAGATTCTCAAAGTCAGTTGCTGGGATCCTCGTCCTGGGTCAAATTCAGATAATCATTTAGTCAGAATCAGCCCGTCGAGTTATTTCAGCATGAATCAAGAAGATCTAGAAAACAAGGTTACTAAATTGGGAGCCAACATAAGCCAGCAATTCGACAGCCTGGCCCAGGTCCTGAAGTTTATGGAAGAACTGAAACAGCAGTGGCAGTAGTGTCCCCCTGAGTTCCCACCACCACCGTTTGGATTCGTACCGTATCCCGAGAATAATGGAGAAGAAAACTGGTTTCAAGGGGCCTCGCCACCGGCATATGAGAAAAAGTTCTAAGAAAAAATGGACAAAGTCGACAAGCTGGAAAGCGTATTAAGGAAGAGTAAAGGGGTTGATGATTACATGCTAGACTTGGAAGGACTTTTCGAGCCTGTTAAGCTGAAGCTGCCAGAAAACTTCAAGATGCCTGCCATTGACCGTTTTGATGGAACCAGGAATCCGAAAAGCCATGTAAAGCTGTGTATAAACATTTTTTAATCGATGGGCTGCACTCATGAGCACATTGCAATGCTCAAATTCTCGTGAAGTCTGTACAGTCATGCTTCCTTATCTTGGAAGCTTCTAAAACTCAGGCATGGGAACATATAGTTCGGGTCTTCGTTGATCATTATTCCTACAACCAAGAACTTGATGTCACTATTAGGGATTTGGAAAGAACTCGGCAGAACAACAATGAGTCCTTCGTTGTATTTCTGAGCAGATGGAGGAATAAAGTAGCCCAAATGACCCACCGGCCGATTGAAAAGGAACCGATAAGGATGCTAATCCGGAATCTGCAACCGCTCTACTATGAGAAATTGTTTTACCAGTCTATCTCCACCTTTGTGGAATTGTTTGAAGTTGGAACTCGAATTGAAGACGCCATAAGGGAAGGAAAGATAAAAAAAAAAAAAAAAAAAAAAAAAAAAAAAAGAGCCTCCAAGTCAGTCAAAAAGGCCCAACTACTCCCGCAACCCTCCGGATGTCAATGCCCTTAGTAGTCAACCTATGGCTTACCCTCCTAGGTCATACCAATCTCCCAACCAAGCAAACTCCCCTAGTTGCCCTTTCCCGAGGAAGCCTCCTTGTAACTTCGCCAAACTAGAAATCCCCCTCTCCTCAGCCTTAGATCGCCTCCTCAAAAAGGGCCACCTCCAACTACTCCAGCCTCGAAATACCCCGCTCCCACCGAACTGTGATATGTCCAAATAGTGTACCTACCACCAAGCCCCTAACCACAACACCGATGATTGCATGCGCCTCTGCCATGATATCCTAGACCTCATTGACCAGAATATCATTGAGCCACCTCCAAAGCAACCCCATATCACTTAAAATCCTCTACCAAACCACCAAAATATCAGCCTCATTGAGTCCAACCCTGTATCCTTCAACCCTGCTACCTATATCACCCCCTTAGGTCAACCTTTACCCCTCATTCACATCCCAGATTCTGTGGGAATTCATCTGATTAATGGAGGGGATGATGAGTGGCAGCAACAGTTGGCTGATGAACAAGATCTATTCTTCTTGGAAGAACACGATCTAGGGGTAGTGGACCTCAAATGGTATGATCCCAACAATGAAACTGATGCTTCTATCTGGAACGAGCTGGAGAAACCATTTATGGGAACATATTACGATTGGTTCAAAGAAGATGGGACTGTAGAAGGGCCTAATCCTGCCGAGATTGATCATCTAACTAGGTCGGGTCGCCATTATAAGCCTCCATAACCAGTCATGGAAACCATGGAAAAAGGGCCAGTCAAGGACAAGGGGAAAGGAAAAATGGATGAGGTCATCAAAGAAGACAATGAGTTGATAAAGCAGTTAAAGAAAACCCAAGCACATCTCTCGATGTGGGACATCATGGTAACATCTTACAAGCATGGGCAAGTTGTGTTGAATGCCTTGGCTAGAATTAAGGTCCCCATCGATGCCGCATCGGAAGACATGGTGGCTTTCTTGGGCGCACTCACCCCCGACCCAATCATTACCTTTTCTGATGAAGACCTAGCGCTGGAAGGGTCTGCACATAACAAAGCTTTGTACATCACTATTGGATGTAAGGGACAGCAAGTGCCATTCTGTTTGGTCGATACAGGCTCTGCCCTAAATGTTTGTGCTAAGGACCACCACCGCCTTGGGGGTCAACATCCAGGACATCACTCAGTTTGTACAATTCGTGAGGGCTTATGATAACACCAAGAGAAATGTGATGGGGACCGTTTCTCTCCAGATTCGAGTAGGGTCTTGGTTAGCACTCAACTCTTTTAAGTCATGGATATACCTACCTCATTCAATTTGCTGATCGAAAGACCTTGGCTACATGTCAATAAAGCTGTATCGTCCACTGTGCACCAAATGATCAAGTATATTCATGAGAAGGAGGTGAAAATCATCCTCGGCAACAGTTGGGGTAACGAAGCCTTTCCAAGCTACGCTCCCATCTTTGAAATCCAAATACCTGAGCTAGAAGAAGGAGAAATCAGAGGATTCTTCATGGAAGAGGTCCACATGATTAGCGATGGAGACAGGTTCCTTGAAATCCACTCTGCAGTCGTCAACATCGTCCGCAAGATGAACAATTTCCCTGGAATAGGATTGGGCCGACGTCAGCAAGGGATCCGCGAATTCCCTCAAATAAAAGGGCAACAAAGCACTTCTGGGTTGGGGTACAAGCCCACCGAAGAGGACATCGAACTATAAAAGCCATGGAAAAAGAGAGTGAGGAGTCTCCCACCATACCGCAAGACCTTGAATGGGCAATTCATCAAAGAAGGGGATGACTTCCCCTATTTTGGGTTCCCTGAACCTTGGATCCATCAGACCACTGGAAAAAGGCACCCCTGGACTTGAAATCTTCGTTGACTGCGAAAGGCCCCCCTATCAAGATCCGTTCTATCTGGAAGAAGCTATTAAAACCCCAGAGGAAGATTGGTTGAAATACCTGGACACCGAAGCTATCGAGAAAATGTGGGAAGAATTTACTAAGGAAAAGGATGGAAAGATGGCCAAGAGCCAAGATGATCAGATCATGCCAACTGAGGAAGGTCTGAGCAACCAGGCTGTAGAGTCATCTATCTGTGTCTCCCAATTCCCTGTTCTCCCAGAGTCTGTACTTCCAATTATTGAGTCTGTACCAGAGTCGGCTACTGTAAGCCCACCACTGTCTGATGTAATCACTCCACCTGTCATGAATGAAATGGAAGACGATTTTTCTTACTCCTCTATGTCTAATAGTTGTGAATGCACAAATCCCTCCAAGGATCTCCTAATTGAACTAAAACAACTAACTGAAAAGCCACCTGCTTATGAAATAACAGAAGATACTTTATCGATTAACCTAGGTGAAAAAGATAATCCACAAACTGTGCAAATTGGCTCAACACTTAATAAAGAAGAAAAAGAAAAATTGACTCTTTTGCTAAAAGAAATCAAAGATGTTTTTGCTTCGTCTTTGATATGATTGTAAAATCCAGAGAGAGAAAGGGACACTTGGAGGCCTTGGAGAAGTTCTTCGAAAGATTGCGCAAGTACAAGATGAGGCTAAATCCCAAGAAATGCACTTTCGGTGTGACCTCTAGAAAGCTCCTGGGTTTCCTCATCACACAAAGGGGGATAGAAGTGGACCCCTCCAAAATCAAAGCAATTTTAGAAATAGCTCTGCCGCAAAATGAGAAAGAAGTACGGGGGTTCCTCAAGAGAATCCAATTCATCAGCCGTTTCATCTCCAAGCTCATAACCACATGTGATCCCTTGTTCCGACTGTTAAAGAAAGGAGAGAAGTTCCAATGAGATGACGAATGCCAAGTCGCCTTTGACAAAATAAAAACCTACCTCCAAAAACCACCCGTCCTTTCACCACCTAACCCTCATAAGCCTTTGCTTCTTTACCTATCTGTCTCCGAGAATGCCATGGGATGCATGCTAGCCCAAGAAAGAGAAGAAAGCCACTCCGAAAAAGCCATATATTACCTTAGCAAGAGGATGACTGGGTATGAGCTCAACTACTTTACCCTCGAAAAAACATGTTCGGCCTTGGTTTGGTGCACCCACCGACTGAGGCACTACATGCTAGCCTTCCCACTTGTGCTCATATCCCGCATGGATCCTCTAAAGTACCTCCTCAAAAAACCCACCCTGACCGGTCGTATATCTTGTTAGTTACTTCTATTGTCCGAATTCTATATCAAGTACGTTATAAGTAAATCGGTAAAAGGGAGAACCATAGCTGAACATCTTGCTGAACACGCCATTGATTCTGAGGAAAATGGAGATTTTCCGTTCCCGAACGAGAATATCATGGAAATCAAAGAAGAACAGTGGAAGTTGTACTTTGATGGAGCAGCCAACATTAAAGGCTACGGAGTAGGAATGATTTTAGTGTCACCAAATGGGGACCACACCCTACTGGCAGTCAAGCTCAATTATAACTCCACCAACAACGCTGCTGAATACGAGGCATGCATTCTGGGGATAGAAGCAGCCATAGAACTAAGAGTTCAGAAGTTTGATGTCTTCGGAGATTCAAACCTCATTATATCACAAGCTAGAGGAGAATGAAAGTGAAAGAAGAAAGATTGAAGCCCTATCATGATCATCTCAATGGACTCAAGAGACAGTTTAAGAATATAACATTCTTCTACTTGCCTAAGGGAGAGAACCAGCTAGTAGATTCGTCGGCTAGCTTAGCCTCCATGATCAAAATTCCCATGGGAGTCAAGATGATGCCTTTGGTAATTAAGCAAAGATACGAGCCTTCATTCAACACGGTCACCGCGATCTAAGAAGAAGAGAACGAAACACCATAGTACCAAGATGTTTGGGACTTCATAGAAAAGGGAGTGTATCCCCTAGAATCTTCTGAGAAAGACAAAAGAGTAATTCGAAGGTTTGTAGCACAGTTCATCATTTACGGTGGAAATTTGTTGAAGAAAGGGTACAATGGTTGCATTCTAACTTTCTTGTTCGGAAAGTGCGCCAGAAGAATGATGGAAAAAATGCACAAAGGGGTGTGTGGTACACACATGAATGGTCACATGCTAGCGAAGAAGATCATAAGACAAGGGTGCTATTGGATGACATTGGAGAACGATTGTTGTGAATACGTGAGAAGGTGCCACAAGTGCCAGATCCACGCAAACATGATGCATGTACTACCATCTCTGCTCTATAGTATGACCTCCCCATGGCCGTTCTCAACTTGTGGAATCGATATCGTCAGTGAAATTGTTCCAAAGGCCTCGAACGGAAATCGTTACATTTTGGTGGCCATCGACTACTTTACAAAGTGGGTAGAAGCTGCATCTTACACCAAGTTAGGGGCCAAGAGAGTGGCCAAGTTCATCAAGAAAAATCTCATATGCCGTTATGGAGTCCCCCATGAGATCATTTCAGACAACGGTTGTCACGCCCCAGCGTAGCAAAATAAGGAAAAAAAATTCATTTCCATTTTGGACCCGTAGGTCATGACAGGTGAGGGATCGCTTGTCCTGTACTTAGCTTAACATGTACCAGAAAACAGAGTATGTAAAGCAGCAAAGAAGAAAATGAAATCAATATTACAAACTTAATTAATATTACATTGTCTCAAATAAAAGTATTTCTTAAGGCACAAGCCGCCTTATTCAAATTAAAACATTATTCATATCTTTTATTACAACTTTAATAAATTATAAAAGCAGCTCTGCAGACTTCTCTAGCTGGCATAATCATATAATCCTGCATAGCCATCTCCTGGACATTTTGGGTGTCCAGGACAAAATAAAGTCATCAGCTAATGAAAGCCGAGTGAGCATAATGAACATACAAGCAATGTATATAAAAGCACATTAACTGTCTTTGCATTTAGTATTTTACAGTACTGGTAATCCATTATTCTAGTCGTCACATATAAACAATAAATGAATAATTAAATCAATTATATAAGACCGTGCATGAACAATGTAACCACCTCACCTTACTGACTCTTTTATATTGACCACAACTTCTCGACTCATTCGGTTCGCCAGAACCATCCGGCACGAGGCCGTTGTTTTTAGATCGGTCTACCGTATCCGAGTCGGCCTGGACACGACCTGATTGGCCTGCCGTATCCGAATCGACCTGGGCTCAATCCTTCCTAATTAATCTACCGTATCTGAGTCGGCCTGGAATAATTAAGGTGACACAAGACTTTGATTAACCTACCGTATCCGAATCGGCCTGGGCTCAATCCTTCCTAATTAATCTGCCGTATCCGAATCGGCCTAGAATAATTAAGGTGACACAATTCGAAACACCCTTTCATTACTTACTTCTCACAAGACATATATGTCGACCCAAACGACCCCTTTCCAACATGTCAACTCGACTATGCACGTGTATGACTTATTCCATTTACGATTTTCTTTAACATGACAGTGGTTGTTTTAAACATGTGATTATTATCAAGTGAACCAATTTAGCTTAATTTGATTTTAGGAAACTGGCGGCGTAATTTTCGGTGCCATAGAATTTACAATTTTTAGAAGATAAAATAATATATAAATTTAGTCACAAGACCCTTCTTAATGACATAAATATATAAAAGTAGAGGGTACATGCTTTGACATTATTTTTAATAGAAACAAGGCATTAAAATACAATTCTGCTATTTTTCCATAAGTTTAGAAGTACCAAATGTATTTTGAAATAATTAAAATATTAGTTAAACGACCACTAATTTATTTATTAACAACATCAAGTCCTAGTTTTATAATTGATAAATTACAAAACTATATGAAAATGACCTCTAACATGTTAACAATAATACAGAATTTAATAGAGTCAATAAGTACTTTTAACACTTATTTTATACTAATATATTTACTATTTATTTTTATGATAAAAATAATAATTTACAAACTTATATGTATGTAGTAAGTATTAAACTCTCAACCTTGGGGTCAAGGAACTAACCAATCAACAAACTATTTCAAGGGGGACTAATTGGGATCCTAATATTTCATTGTTAATTTACAGAATAAGTTTTCGTTAACATTTTTGGTACCACTAATTTTGTACCTCCATGGCTATATATACATATCTATACATATTCACTTATTTTTGAACCATACGGATAGCGCGTAATGACTTAAAGTACATTAAGAGTGGGTTCAAGAGACTCACCGTTCTTTGCAGTGGCGGGACTAAGAGACCGAAAGATTCCGTAAATATCCGTAATATAAGTTTAAGCTATACTGGAAATGGAGCTCTTACTGTGATAATAATCCTTCCATATTTCCCTCTCCCCTTTTGATTCCCAGAATGTACATATAAATGTGCGTGTGATTGAAATGAAAGAGAGAAAGAGAGAGAGCTACTGAGAGCTTTTTGTGTTCTAAGTGAGTGTGTTATAATGCTAGCTATATATAAGGAATTTTATTTTATTTTATTTTATTTTATTTTTTATTTTTTTGGGAGCCAAGCTTCCACTTCGTGGTCAAGGATTGCACCCACTATACACATTTTGCACCATACGAAAATAGTGATTGATGTCAATCAGTAAGTAAATTTGGTAAGGTAAGTGGTCATGGTTTGAACACACCTCACTCACAAATTTACCACATGAATTTACTTGGTTAAAGCTTAAGCACACATCTCACATTTACATCCACATGATTTTAATGATTGAATGTCAATCAGTCAGTTGATTAGTTATGATAGTTAATTCAGTCTAGTTAGTCTAGTTTGGTCAGTTAGCTAATTAAAATATCCCAAATAAAATCATTAGGGATAAAAATATAAGCGATGTGATACTACATTTTATTAATGGTTCTTATCCCAAATCATAGGTTAACTTAGGGGTGCAGTATTAAGCACTAATATAACACTCTTAAAAATTACTAAGGACTACAAAATTAAAGACATGGTATTTATAAATGTTCACACACGTGTTAATTATTCAGATAATAATCCTACTAACGCTAATACACAGTAGCAAAATAAAATGGCATTGAGTTATCAAATTAATAATACTAGTGCCAATAATTTTATGGAAAGATTATCACAACAACAAAAAAAATGATACACATTAATGAAATAAAATTAACATTTTTATTTATTAATAGGGACGCAAAAATACAGGTTGCTACATCACTCCCTCCTTAATCGGGATTCCGTCCCGGAATCTAAGCTGACTAATCTTGAAACAACTCTGGATACTTAGTTCTCATTTCTGATTCTAACTCCCAAGATGCCTCTTTCTCATCATGATACTTCCACTGAACTTTCACTAGAGGAATGTCTTTGTTCCGCAGTTTCTTCGTACTTTGATCTAGAATACGCACAGGTCTCTCTCTATAGGTGACATTCTCGTGGATCTCTATGTCATTGAAGTCAATTGCGTGTGAAGGATCTCCCTTGTATTCCCTCAACGTGCTGATGTGAAAGACATTATGTACTCCAGACATCTTTGGTGGCAATGCGAGTTGATATACTACTTTCCCAACACGTTCTAGTATCTCAAATGGTCCAATGAATCTAGGTGACAACTTATCCCTCTTTTGACCAAAATGTACAACTCCTCGAATTGGTGAAATTTTCAAGAGTACATGATCTCCAACAACGAACTCTTTGTCCTTTCTATGTTTATCTGCGTAGCTCTTTTGCCTACTCTGTGCGGTACGCATCATATCTTTCACAATTGTGATCTTCTCGTTGGTCTCTCTGACCAAGTCTGGTCCCAATAGCTCTTTGTCTCCAACCTCTGCCCAACAAAGAGGGGATCGACACGGCCGTCCATACAATGCTTCAAAGGGGGCCATTCCTATACTTGAATGGTAACTGTTGTTGTAAGCAAATTCAATTAATGGAAGATGTGTTTCCCATGACCTCTCAAAGTCTATAACACATGCCCTGAGCATATCTTCCATAACCTGATTGGTGCGTTCAGTTTGTCCATCGGTCTGTGGATGAAAAGCAGTACTTAAACTCAATGAGGTTCCCAAAGCTTCTTGAAGACTTTCCCAGAATCCTGAAGTAAACCGTGAATCACGATCTGATACAATAGACACTGGTACTCCATGTAGTCTTACAACTTGCTGAATGTACATCCTACTCATCTTCTCCATCGGGTAGGTCATACTATAAGCGATGAAGTGAGCGAACTTCGTCAAACGATCCATAATTACCCAAAATAGCATCGTGGTGCTGTTGTGTCCTGGGCAATCCAACTACAAAGTCCATCGTGATGTGCTCCCATTTCCAACCTGGAACTGGTAGGGGTTGTAAAAGTCCTAAGGGTCTTTAATGTTCGGCTTTCACTTGTTGACAAGTCAAACACTTAGACACGAACTCGACTACATCCCTTTTCATTCCTTCCCACCAGAAATTTCTCTTCAGGTCCTTGTACATTTTTGTTCCTCCTGGATGAACTGTCAATCTCGACCTGTGTGCTTCTTCGAGAATATCCTTTCTTAGACTGTCTGTATTGGTCACACATAATCTGTTCCTGCACCAGAGTGCTCCATCGGTCCCAATTTTCCATTCCTCTGGGTCCTTTGCTGACATTTTCTGAAACCACAATTGAAGATCGGCATCTTTCTTTTGCGCTTCTAAAATACGACTGATAAGTGTCGGTTGTACTACAAGACATCCAAAGTGTTGTCCTTCGCCTTCTGTAGACACCTGAACATCAAATTCAGCTATCATTTCCAAAGCTTTCCATTCCCTAACCATTAGAGATGCAATCGTTCCTCGAGGTTTTTGACTTAAGGCATCTGCGACTACATTAGCTTTACCAGGGTGGTATTCTAACGTGAAGTCATAGTCCTTAATCAATTCCATCCATCGGCGTTGCCTCATATTCAGCTCTTTCTGAGTAAATAAATACTTCAAACTCTTGTGATCGGAGAACAAATCAAACTTCTCTCCATATAGATAGTGTCTCCAGATCTTAAGGGCAAACACTACTGCTGCCAATTCCAAATCATGAGTCGGGTAGTTCAATTCATTCGGCTTCAACTGCCTTGAACCATAAGCAAGAACCTTGTCGTCTTGCATAAGTACACATCCCAATCCTTGATAGGATGCGTCACTGAAAATAGAAAACTTCTCGCCATCTCTTGGTATTGCTAGTACTGGTGCCGTGGTAAGTTTTTGTTTCAATTCCTGGAAAGCCTGCTCACGCTTATCATTCCATTCGAACTTCACATCTTTCTTAGTCAAACTAGTCAGAGGGGCTGCTATTTTTGAAAATCCTTCTACGAATCTCCGATAGTAACCCGCAAGTCCAAGGAAACTTCTGACTTCTGTAGGATTGGTTGGTCGAGTCCAATTTGAAACAGCATCAGTCTTTGATGAATCTACAGCAATTCCTTGTTGTGAGACCACATGCCCTAGGAATTTTACCTCTTGCAGCCAAAACTCACACTTACTGAACTTCGCATATAAATGATGACTTTGAAGTGTCTGTAATGTGAGTCGCAAATGTTGTTCATGTTCTTCAGCTATCCTTGAATAGATCAAGATATCATCAATGAAGACTATGATGAATTGGTCCAAGTAAGGCCTGAACACTCTGTTCATCAGATCCATGAACACTACCGGAGCATTCGTTAATCCAAACGACATTACCAAGAACTCATAGTGACCGTACCTCATTCTGAAAGCTGTCTTTGGTACATCCTCAGGTCGTACGAGTAACTGATGGTACCCCGACCGTAGATCTATCTTGGAAAAGATCGTGGCTCCTTGTAATTGATCAAATAGATCATCTATTCGGGGTAAAGGATACTTGTTCTTGATAGTGACTTTATTCAATTCTCTGTAGTCAATGCACAACCGAAGTGATCCGTTCTTCTTCTTCTTCACGAATAACACCGGTGCTCCCCAGGGTGATGTACTTGGACGCACAAATCCCAGATACTCAAGTTCTTGAACTTGTTTCTTTAGCTCTAGCATTTCTGTAGGGGCCATTCTGTAAGGTGCTTTGGATATAGGGATAGTGCTCGGCACTAGATCAATGCAGAAATCGATCTCTCTCTTAGGTGGTAGCCCAGAGATATCCTGAAAAACATCCTCGAAGTCTCTGACTATGGGTATCGATGAGATAGCCACTTCTGTACTGGCAGTCTCGATGTTAGCTAGACAATTGGTGAGGAATGTATCACTTATAGGGTTACACTGGAATTCAAAGAGTTGACCTCCAGGTACCGAAAAAGTAATACTCTTCTTAGCACAATCCAACTTAGCGTGATACTTAGTAAGCCAGTCGATTCCTAATATTACATCAAATTCCTTCATTGTTAGGACAACCAAATTAGCTGGAAGATTTCGATTCTCTAGGTGTACAGGGCAACCCTTGCATATATGTTTTAGTGTAACAGTAGCTCCTAACGGTGAGACGGCATTCAAAGCTATGTCTAACTTCTGAGGTACTATATTCAAATTTGGAAGAATTTTGGCAGCAATAAAAGAGTGTGTGGCACCCGTGTCAAATAAGACTTTCACACGATGATTATAAAGTGTTAAAGTACCTTCCATGACTTGCTGCTCATGCTGCTCTTCATATTGGGTTCCCTCATACCCAGCTTCTTCATAATTACCTTCTTCATAACCTGCGGCATCAGGAATGATAGCATTTAGTTGGGCCTGTCCCTGTTGACCATAGCTTCCTCCTTTGGGGGCACAACAATACTTGCTGACGTGACCAGTCTTGCCACAATTATAGCACACTGTATTCTAACGATTATCACGCCTTGGTGCTTTGCAATCCCGAGATAGATGACCGGGGATGCCACAATTGAAACAATTACTAGTACTCCCTCCTGTGCCTGATTATGGCCGAGTCTGATAAGGGGCTGGCTGAGGTTTTTGGTTCCCATCGAAAGTCCTCTTCTGACCCTGATTGCGATATGGTTGCTTGTTCCCAAATTTTCCTTTTTGTGGTGGGCGGAAGTCAAATTGCTTGCGGCTCGATCGCATGTCTTCTTCCAATTCGGTGGCCAGTTCCACAAGAGATTCAAATGTTTTGTCCAAGTGCCCGATAGTCATACGTCGAATAGGCGGAGCCAACCCTTGATTATATTTTCGGATTCTCTTTTTATCCGTATCCACCATATGTGGAGCAAATCTGAATAGCCTCTCAAATTGAGTTGTGTACTCTTGTACTGACTTGTTTCCCTGGACCAGGTCCATGAATTCTCTTTCTTGCTTGTGCCTCTCGGTCGCTGGGAAATACTTTTCCAGAAATTTTCTCCTGAATGTAGTCCATGTCATTGCCCGTACAGCGTCTTCTCCTATGGTGGCTTTCACTGCCTCCCACCAATCCGCAGCAGCATATGTCAACTGGAATGTCGCCAACCTCTTCTTTTCCTGGTCAGTACAATCCATTGTCTCGAAGATGTGATCCATCTGCCTTAGCCACTGTTCGGCCTTCCATGGTTCGGCAGTGCCAGCGAATTGCTCTGGTCGCAAGGCACGAAACCTTTCCAATCGTTTATCTCCCGTTTGACGAGGTGGTAATACATTCCCTTGATCGTTTCAATTTCTGTTGTTCTGGGCGGTCAGCTCTCCTATCCGTTCAATTCGCCGGATAAACGCCTCAAACATGTCAGTTGGATCGGCAGCTAGGGGTGCTCCCTCGATCAAACCGTGGTTTTTGGGACTCCTTCTTGCCATACTATATCTTAAGTCCTGATAGTACAAATGTTAGCAATTTTAAACAATTATAATAAGAAGTACAATTATTAAAACAAGATTCCAAAAATATTTCTTTATATATATCTCTGTAAGCAGTTACATCAAGTATGTCCAGTTAATGCTTCTATCTAGTCAAAAGTGAGATTTTTGGGACTATCAGTCCGATATACAAAAATACGGGAGTCATTGCCCTATTTGCACCCTAGTGCTACCTATATATGCATCAATAACAAAAAGGGGGACTGCCAGTCCAATATTTACAACAAGACCAAATAAGAACACCTAAGGGTGCCTAGCAAAGGCAGCGGGCCATCGACGCCAAACTCTGGGCCTACAAGTCGGGCGAACAACAGCTCGGTAGATGGTATCATCGTCAGATACGGAGGGTGGGGCATCCTCCATAATAACATCGAGCTCAACAGGTAGCTCAGGTGGTGGCTCAGGTAACTCGATAATATGAACCTCGGCCTCCATCTCATCCTCCTCGTCTATGATCCCCTCCATCAGTACGGGGACCACTCCATCCATCTCGTCATCCTCATTATCATCATCATCATCATCATCAATCATGGGCTCGACAGGTGGAGCGGCCACGGGAGCTATAGCTGGGGGTGGTATAACTGCAGCGGCTAAAAAGTCTAGATGTGCCTGGACCATATCCATCTCGAGGGGTATGTAGATCTCAGGGTCAAGGATCCTTCTGATCCTCTCATCAGCTATCAATCTATCTGTCCAAGCATGGTATAGGGCCTCTAACTGAACTCGCCTCAAATCCACAACTCCCTCAACGTGAATCTCCTGCCACACATGGTTCTGCAGTCTAACGGTGGCCTGGTATCGTATCAAAGTGACGTACAGCTCCCAATCGAGTGGCTCTATCCCATTAGGGCCAATAACATGCCCTCCAAAATCATCTGGAACAAGGTATGGGTCCATGGAAATGACCTGACAAAAGCAAACTATCTTATATCAGGGCTAATCTTAATATATCTGGATGTCGGATCCTAAGTACGAGGACACTCGACTATGCCTATCCTTTTGCTATCACAACCTGTGTCTAGGCTTATGCCTAAGAATACAACCAAGGCTCTAATACCAAAAATCCTATCATGCCCCAGCGTAGCAAAATAAGGAAAAAAAATTTCATTTCCATTTTGGACCCGTAGGTCATGACAGGTGAGGGATCGCTTGTCCTGTACTTAGCTTAACATGTACCAGAAAACAGAGTATGTAAAGCAGCAAAGAAGAAAATGAAATCAATATTACAAACTTAATTAATATTACATTGTCTCAAATAAAAGTATTTCTTAAGGCACAAGCCGCCTTATTCAAATTAAAACATTATTCATATCTTTTATTACAACTTTAATAAATTATAAAAGCAGCTCTGCAGACTTCTCTAGCTGGCATAATCATATAATCCTGCATAACCATCTCCTGGACATTTTGGGTGTCCAGGACAAAATAAAGTCATCAGCTAATGAAAGCCGAGTGAGCATAATGAACATACAAGCAATGTATATAAAAGCACATTAACTGTCTTTGCATTTAGTATTTTACAGTACTGGTAATCCATTATTCTAGTCGTCACATATAAACAATAAATGAATAATTAAATCAATTATATAAGACCGTGCATGAACAATGTAACCACCTCACCTTACTGACTCTTTTATATTGACCACAACCTCTCGACTCATTCGGTTCACCAGAACCATCCGGCACGAGGCCGTTGTTTTTAGATCGGTCTACCGTATCCGAGTCGGCCTGGACACGACCTGATTGGCCTGCCGTATCTGAATCGACCTGGGCTCAATCCTTCCTAATTAATCTACCATATCCGAGTCGGCCTGGAATAATTAAGGTGACACAAGACTTTGATTGACCTACCGTATCCGAATCGGCCTGGGCTCAATCCTTCCTAATTAATTTGCCGTATCCGAATCGGCCTAGAATAATTAAGGTGACACAATTCGAAACACCCTTTCATTACTTACTTCTCACAAGACATATATGTCGACCCAAACGACCCCTATCCAACATGCCAACTCGACTATGCACGTGTATGACTTATTCCATTTACGATTTTCTTTAACATGACAGTGGTTGTTTTAAACATGTGATTATTATCAAGTGAACCAATTTAGCTTAATTTGATTTTAGGAGACTGACGGCGTAATTTTCGGTGCCATAGAATTTACAATTTTTAGAAGATAAAATAATATATAAATTTAGTCACAAGACCCTTCTTAATGACATAAATATATAAAAGTAGAGGGTACATGCTTTGACATTATTTTTAATAGAAACAAGGCATTAAAATACAATTCTGCTATTTTTCCATAAGTTTAGAAGTACCAAATGTATTTTGAAATAATTAAAATATTAGTTAAACGACCACTAATTTATTTATTAACAACATCAAGTCCTAGTTTTATAATTGATAAATTACAAAACTATATGAAAATGACCTCTAACATGTTAACAATAATACAGAATTTAATAGAGTCAATAAGTACTTTTAACACTTATTTTATACTAATATATTTACTATTTATTTTTATGATAAAAATAATAATTTACAAACTTATATGTATGTAGTAAGTATTAAACTCTCAACCTTGGGGTCAAGGAACTAACCAATCAACAAACTATTTCAAGGAGGACTAATTGGGATCCTAATATTTCATTGTTAATTTACAGAATAAGTTTTCGTTAACATTTTTGGTACCACTAATTTTGTACCTCCATGGCTATATATACATATCTATACATATTCACTTATTTTCGAACCATACGGATAGCGCGTAATGACTTAAAGTACATTAAGAGTGGGTTCAAGAGACTCACCGTTCTTTGTAGTGGCGGGACTAAGAGACCGAAAGATTCCGTAAATATCCGTAATATAAGTTTGAGCTATACTGGAAATGGAGCTCTTACTGTGATAATAATCCTTCCATATTTCCCTCTCCCCTTTTGATTCCCAGAATGTACATATAAATGTGCGTGTGATTGAAATGAAAGAGAGAAAGAGAGAGAGCTACTGAGAGCTTTTTGTGTTCTAAGTGAGTGTGTTATAATGCTAGCTATATATAAGGAATTTTATTTTATTTTATTTTATTTTATTTTATTTTTTTTGGGAGCCAAGCTTCCACTTCGTGGTCAAGGATTGCACCCACTATACACATTTTGCACCATACGAAAATAGTGATTGATGTCAATCAGTAAGTAAATTTGGTAAGGTAAGTGGTCATGGTTTGAACACACCTCACTCACAAATTTACCACATGAATTTACTTGGTTAAAGCTTAAGCACACATCTCACATTTACATCCACATGATTTTAATGATTGAATGTCAATCAGTCAATTGATTAGTTATGATAGTTAATTCAGTCTAGTTAGTCTAGTTTGGTCAGTTAGCTAATTAAAATATCCCAAATAAAATCATTAGGGATAAAAATATAAGCGATGTGATACTACATTTTATTAATGGTTCTTATCCCAAATCATAGGGTAACTTAGGGGTGCAGTCTTAAGCACTAATATAACACTCTTAAAAATTACTAAGGACTACAAAATTAAAGACATGGTATTTATAAATGTTCACACACGTGTTAATTATTCAGATAATAATCCTACTAACGCTAATACACAGTAGCAAAATAAAATGGCATTGAGTTATCAAATTAATAATACTAGTGCCAATAATTTTATGGAAAGATTATCACAACAACAAAAAAAAATGATACACATTAATGAAATAAAATTGACATTTTTATTTATTAATAGGGACGCGAAAATACAGGTTGCTACAACGGTAGTCATTTTAAAGTAGAAGTCTGGGATCTGTTTGAGGAATACAAAATCACTTATCACAAGTCGTCACCATACAGGCCACAAACCAATGGGGCGGTCGAAGCCGCAAACAAAAATGTCAAGGCCATACTTCAGAAGTCGGTCGATACGTACAAAAACTGGCACGAGAAACTACCATTTTCATTGTGGGGATATAAAACATCGATAAGGACGTCTATAGGAGCGACTCCTTACTCACTGGTATATGGGATGGAAGCAGTACTTCCGGTCTAAATAGAATTACCTTCCCTACGAGTGATGGCGGAATGTGAAATTTCAGAATCTGATTGGTTAAGAAAAAGATACGAAGAGTTGGCTCTCATAGATGAAAAACGCCTAGCCGCGATCGACCATGTCCGAATCTATCAAAAGAGGATAGCCCGTGCTTTCAACAAAAGGGTTCGTCTAAGGAAAATTGTCAAGGGTGACCTTGTTCTTAAGGAACTGCGAGCCCCGATCTTTGATCCACGCGGAAAGTTCAAACCCAAATGGGTCAGCCCTTACATCGTCAAAGCTATCCTTTCCGGAGGAGCGACCTACATCATGGACCTCGATGGTGTCGAATTCAAAGAACCAATCAACATGGATCGCCTCAAAAAGTACTATGCTTGACCATTCTCCAAACTTCGTTCAAAGCCTTGTCTTGAGCTACACTTGACTTGATTCCCACTCGGGGATACGTAGGCAACCGCATTGGTACGGTCGACACCATCATAATCAACCCCTTTTCTTTCAAGACTTTGGCCCAAACTACATTGGACCTGATCCCCGCTCCGAGGTACGTAGGCAGACTTTCAGAAGAGAAAAGAAAGATGGCTTGCTAGGTGAAAAATTCGAAAGGACGCCTAGGCAAAAATTAGAGTTAAATCCAAAGTGAGCAATAACAAAAGAGAGAAAAGAGCTCGCTAGGTCACCTAACTGGTGCCTAGGCAAAAATTATGAACGTATGAGAGAAATAAAGTCGCGATCCTTATCATAACCCAGAAATCACCCTTCATACTAGGGGCAAATTCGGCCACCCGCCTCGTTTGCCTGAACCTCTTCTAAACTAGGGGTAAACATCAGTCATCCACCTCGTTTGCCTTACAACCTTCCATATCCCAAACTAGGGGCAAACTTCGACTACCTGCCTCGTTCGCCTCTAATCACCCCAGCAGGCCCAAGCAAGTACCAAAAGCGAACATCTGATAAAAAATCATACTATAAATGTTTTCAGAAAGCCAAATGTATAAAATAAGGTTCTCCAAGTAACCAAGGTTCACCAATAAACAAACTTCGGATATTATATAAGCAGGGATAAATGAAAACACATAAAAGTTCTTTCAGAAAGTAATTACAAATATTAAAGACACTTAGAGGAAAGAAGCAGAATCAGTCAAGTCTAGTTTTATTTTGTGTCCTTTATTTCTTCAAAGGTCTTTAGAAGTAGGCTTTTACTCAGCACGCCCATCCACTGATGAAAGTAGCAATAGTAACAGCTTTGACTCTCGAAGCAAAGACTCTTTCAGTGAACCCCCGAGGGACCTCCTGAACTCGCCCATACTGTCTGGCCAATTAACGAGGATGATAGAAAGAAGTCTCTCTCAGACCCATCAACCACACTCTTTGGTAATCCCCGAGGCTGGTGGTCACAGCATGAAGACCCCAACGCCCATAATCCTGTAAATGTCGGCTCAGATAAAGCACCCATCATGCCAACCTAATCAGTAGAAATGTAATGAGAATGAAGCACGGCCCTACGGAAGTAAACTGGCGACACACTACCAGTCCATAACTGAAGGCGCTCGTAGAGCCAAGCTTGTAACACCAAAGGCGCCCCAGAAAGAAGGAAAGTCCCTTGATTAAAAGCACGATCCAAACCATTCAGAGTTTCGGCCAGAACCATGGCCATGGGGTTCTTACTCAATTTCAGCCTGAGGCACACGTGCACCAAGTCAGGGGAAGTACTCGAGAACAGAAAGTGCGAAGTCATGCATAATATCAGAACAGCCCCACGGGTAGCATCATATACTCTAGGATTCCCAGGGCTAACATACCGGGCAATGATGAAAGCAATGTCAAGAACCTCACCATAAATTAGTCGGCAGGAAATAATGGTGGAACAGTTTAAGTATTCAGTCAAGCCTCGCGTAGGACTGGGAGTATCAGCAGAAGGAAGAGTCAGGTCAGAGTCCGGATCAAAGCCGAGGATAGCACAGAACTCCTCAAATAGGGGGCACATCTCCAGGCCGTTAAAATTGAAGACATGATTTACCGAGTCCCAATGGGCAATGGCAGCACGCATGAACTCAGTGTTCAGAATCATTTGGCGAAGAGAGAACAGCTCAGTCAAGTTGTAGCTAAAAAGGTTGATCCGTTCCACACCATCTGTGATGTTTAGCTAAGCCGTGAGTTGAGTGGGCTCATACAATGCCATGTTTTCTGTCGCGACTTTAGCAAAATTCAAAATTTCGGCAGCACCTCCCCATTTCACGGACTATCCCACCTGTAAGGCAAACACACTCACTATCACAAAGCTGCTCATCACAGTAACATCAACAATCACAGAATTACAGTGCACATATATCGTCACACGATCACCAACTTAAACAAGCACACAATCGCGCCTTCAAACCAGAAACTATCCAGCTCAAAAGGCAAAACATCATAAAACTCTGTCAAAGGTGACACATCATCCTATACATCATCCTACACATTGTCCATAATTCACTAGTACAACCCAATTAAAGACATGAATGGAGACAAAACAAAAGTCTCCGCTTAGGAGGCCTCAGTCCTCATCTTCTTCATCCTTTGTCAGACCACCTGGAGTGTATGTCGGCGATGGCCTCTTCCCACCACCCCTGCAGCTTAGCCTGGTTCTCGATGAGCCGGCACCACCTCCACGACACTGCACGCACAAAATCAAGCAATTAGTAAAGAAACAATAAAAGTACAAAAAAAATAGAGTCGAGTCAGAAACTTACCAAGGACGCCATTGGACTGGTGGCGAACTGCCACATGCCATCCATCTATTAGAGGGTAAAGTCTAGGGTTAGAACCTCATAACCTTAAGGAGCGCAAAATTAGAGACATACCTGGTGGTCTCGCGTAAGGAACAAAGACCGTAAGCTAACTGCCAAGGCGTGACCCTCCTCAGCGTAACTTCAAGGAACATTGAGGACACCTGTTGGCTGAGTAGGATACCCACATATGACTCGTGGCACCTCCATCACCTGAGGAGAACCATTGGCACCTAGAGCATTGACGGTCCAATCCCAAGGAGGGAAAGGATCGAGAGCCGGAGGAGCCTGTATCCTGTATACCTCGTGAAACTATAGGCACAAGACAAGTTAGCAAAAGATGAGTCCAAAAACATAAGTGAAAATAGAGACAAAAATGTAAAAAGAAACTCACATCCAGGAGTGGGAAGCTCGGCATCAGGAAGCGGCCACGGTATGTCTCAGAGCCAGTCTCGGAGCGGATGTGATCCCAAACATCAGTGCCAGCCAGAGCCACTAGCAGAGCGACATTAGAAAGGTCACTAGCATCCATCATAGGAGGATCATGAGGAACAAAATACCTCAGGCTACCGATCGCCTGCAGGAATACTCCCTCGCCAAGGTACCATTGCCTACCCTCGGTGCTCTCCATCAAGAGCCGACATGAAGCAAGAGGGCTAACTGTCTAGATCTCCTCAGGAGCCGGATAAGAAACACCCTCCCAAGGCGTCCAGATAACACTGGCAACCGTCAGCTAAGATAAGAAGTTCCTCAAAAGGATAATCCGATGGGCCCCACTTTTGACTCCGACAACGTCTCTCCGCCACCTCAAGACACAAGGAAATAAAGGCACAGAAGCTATGTCATCCTCATCCTCACCCGACTCATCAGCAGGGGTAGGGGCCAGCATCTTCAAATACTCAAAGCTCCAGAGCTGCACAGGAAGAAAGTGAAAATCAAAAAGCAAAAACAAGAAAGGGCCAAAAGAAAAGGAAAATTCACAGAACATACCTCCCAAACTTGCCAGAATCCTCCAGTAGATTTTATGCCGCCACGGGAGACCTCGCCCATGTGCTTATAAAGGTGGGCCAGGGCAGCACCGCCCCAATCATAGGAAGGAATCTCGTTAACGGTCGCCAAGCAAGTAAGGAGCAGCAGGCTCACCCGGTCATTTCGTGTGGCAAAAATTGAACAGCCAAGAACATACAGCAGAATGGCCCATAACAATTATCGGTCATTCAGAGTGTGTCTCCCTCTTCCGTAGGCCGAATAAAGCCAGCCACAGGGGAACCAGTGCCTCTTTAAATTAGGAGGAACATCCCCAATCAGCATCTCGACAGCTTCAGGGTCAATCTCATAGCAGTAATCCAAGACAAGGCGTTTCCCGCCAACCCTCAAGCTGCTAATCATCGAGATGAAAAAAGGTGTCATCGTCATCTCGCCGAACGGAAGATGGAAGGTATTAGTTGTGTGCCACCACCTTTCAGCAAGAGTATAGAAATGGGCCAGGTCATTGGTACTCTTTGAAACCAGAGGGACGAAGCCGCCAAAACCTGCATCATCAACCATCTGCTTGACGGTGGGCGACAGTTGGGTATACCACAGGAAAGTGTGGGCAAGACTACTATGGCCTTTCAAAGCTACCTCCGGCACTTGCACACACCGAAAATAACCCAAAATAGGCACAAGAGTCACTATTCACAGCTCAAATTCTAAACTTCACAAAATTACATTTGAGCACGAATCGCACTTCTAATAATCTTTAGGTGCACACTACAGCTCACAAAGCTAGCACAGTGCATGGGAATAGTCCTGAACTATCGAAAGTTTTACATACTTGACGAGATAGAGTCGCGATCGAAAGGTGACATTGAGGGTCACGCAAAACCAACTCTGGAGGTTAACTCTCGATATTTGCCTGTTCCTTGGCTTTCTTGGACGGCCTCCTTGAGCTTGAAGCCATGGATCTGCAAAAAATAAAAATAGGAGCTCAACTTTTTTCTTGAGATTTTGAAAAAAGCAAAAACCCAATCAAAATACTAATTGTGGGGAAGATTACTCACCTGAGCATGCACAAGCTGCGTTTTGACGGATTTTGGCTCCAAAAACACTCAAAAATGGTCAAGAATGAGCTCAAAATGCTTAAAAATCCGAGATATACATCCATGGAGTCCATTCACTTAGTGTCACCACGGCACTGCTCCCTGTGGGCCCCGTTTTGCTCCATTTTAGCTCGATTTGGCCCATTCTGACCCGTTTAAGCCCGTTTTTTGTCCCGATTAGCCCCGGTGGCCCATTTTAGTCAAGATTTCTGAGGTTTTATCCCCAGCAGATCCATTTTATCCCCAACAAATTCAGTTAATCCTCCAAGGATAGAAACAGAAAGATATCGGCTCTTGAAGGCCCGAACCGGCTTTTCGGACTGACTATTGTAAAGATCTGATCAACCGCAAGAGATTCAGAGACGGGTCCTAGTTCCCGATCAAGATACAGTTAAGAGAGAATCTCCGAGAGTCCTACACCATTCCTCGAGGACAGAAATAGAAAGATGTCAGCTCTCGGAGGCCCTAACCGGCTCTCTTGGATTGAGCACCGCAAGATTTGATCAACCATGAGAGATTCAGAGGTGGGTCCTGGTTCCCGATCAAGAAATAGTTAAGAGAGATTCTTCGAGAGTCCCACACCATCCCCCGAGGATAGAAACAAAGAAGTATCAGCTCCCAAAGGCGCTAACCAGCTCTCTTGGATTGAACACCACAAGATTTGATCAACCACGAGAGATTCAGAGGTGGGTCCTGGTTCTCGATCAAGAAACAGTTAAGAGATATTCTCCGAGAGTCCTACACCATCCCGCGAGGACAGAAACAGAGAAGTATCAGCTCCCGAAGGCCTTAACTAGCTCTCTTGGATGGAGCACCGTAAGATCTGATCAATTGCAAAAGATTCAAAGACGGGTCCTAGTTCCTTATCAAGAAACAGTTAAGAAAGATTCCCGGAAGTCTCCCACTATCCCCGGTAGAAAGTAGCAGAAAATAGAACCGAGATCGGTCACCAAGATTGACCAGAACACCGCCCGTATCCCGATTCATGGGACGAACGCTATCTATGCACGGCCCCGCGTCTTTTCAATTATCATGAGCTTTCTCACCTATCGGCTATCATCAAAATCCCCCAACTACTGGTTATTGCAAGATCCCTCGGTCATCTTTGGTCATCATCATCGAGTACCCCACATCTGATCCATTTCGCTTGTTAAGTGCACTTCCCAAAATTCAAGAAGTTTGCCCCAAGACCCAGAGTCTTCAACACCTTGGTATCCTTGTCAGGATTAACCACTACATTAGGGACAAATAAGCATCGACATGACATAAGTCCACTCGGGGTGACACAGTACCAGCTCATACGATCGGAATGCTAGGCATAATAGGACTCATGTACACAATCATATCACATCCATGCATTGCATATTATCCTTATAGCATAACATCCGCCTGCTCCAATGTGTATTTTCATTTGTGATTTTATTCCTTGTTCCCCCAAACTACGTCCTGGTCTGATTCCCCTTGGGATACGTAGGCAGCTCACGTAGAGCACGACCAACACCAGCCTCAACCTTCTTGTTTCTATCATTGCATCTTTTGCAATGTCTTTATCCTAAATCTATAGCCTCCAAAAAGACCTATCTCTTCAAAGCTTTGGCACTCGCTTGCGACATGCGTTGTCTCGCAAGTTCATACTAAAGAGGGGCAAACTGTAGACACCCCATTTTGTCGGCTATCAGATTTAGGAGACTCATAGCTTGGTAGTTCATAATGATCGAAAAAGACTCGAAAAGGACTCATGGAAGTTAGTTCTATTTCTCAAAATGCTCATAATGACCAAAATACCCCTGAAAGCCCAAAAACTCCCAAATTTGGACCGAAAGCTCTAAAAACATGCTATGTCATAAGAAAAGTGATAAAACGAGTTTTAAATCAAAATCAGATGAAATCGTCAGCTTCCAGAGACCCTTGAAAGTCCCGAAAGTTTTCGGAAAGTCTCCGTTGACCGGTTTGATTGAAGTTTGACCAAGGTTTGACCAAAATCATCCAAATTTGCCAAAAAGTTTTGGGATCATTCTAGATTATGAGAAAAGTATTAAAATGAGTTTAAAAAGAAAATCGGACAAAAACGTCAGCTCTTGGGAGCTCCCAGAGGTTCCTAGAACTTCCTGGGAATCCCAGGTTTGACCGATTTGACGTAAAAGTTGACTTTGAAATCGGAATACCGTATCATTTTTCAAACATTTTTCATGGATACTAGTAGTCAATAGCTTTCCAATGGTATATCGCACATAATTTATGAATTTAAAATGAATTTATTATGAATTTTCAAATGTGAAAAAGACGATCAAATCGATTTTTATCGTGGATACCGCAAAACTTTTCAATGTGAACCATCTCTGAACTATTTTTTACAGAAAATAGACTCCATTACCTTTCCAACGGTGTATCACAAGCTCAGTTTGGAGTTCGTATACATTTTTTGTGAATTTCGGACGAAATAGGGCCTTTTCACAAATATCGGAACCCCTGGGGGCCTAAAAAGAATTATCTGGACGAATGAGGAGCAGTGCCACCGCGGCACTGGCCCACTACCACCGCGGCATAGGCCAGTGCCTCCGCGATACTCTCCTCCAGAACAATCCATTTTTGTAATTTCTTTTGGGGGTCCATTTTGATTAATTAGAAACCAAAACAACGTAGCTCTATGTTTTCAGTTGTTTAGGACCAATGGGAGTACTTCTAAAACCCCAAAACCACCCCCAAATTGGCCTATGTAAACCCCCTTTGACTTCTCATTTTGGGGGTGTCAAATGCAAGCTTTGAAAAATTTTACAGAGAAAGTTGTAGAGATAAGGTTAGAGTAGAGAGAAAAAAAGCTTCCTTCTTTGATTTTCAAACAAGAAAGTGAGTTCTAAACTTTGTTTTTTACTTTATTACTTCTATTTACTTCATATTCAATACACCCAACTACCATTTTAGTGAGCATTTAAGAGAGAAGAAGCTACTGCCATGTCCAATGTCACCACATATGAGTGAAACACCAAGCTACAAGTCCAAAATCATCATGAATATCATCTATTGATTGCTATATACTTGTTTGTTTACTTTGATGTTCATCTCCTCTTATCTCATTTATTTTTCTTTTTTCTTGTTTACTTACTAGTTCATTATCATCTAGATGAGGACATGAAGTTTGAGGTGAGTGAATCCTTATGGATAGTAGCTCTTGACATCAAAAACATGTTTGATAGATGATGATTACAACCTCAATACATCCCCATGTATTCTTGAGGTTATTTCCAAAATAAAACAAGTCTTTCCAACAATCTTGGATGTTCTCCAAATGAGTTTGATGTTGATATTCTAAGGACTTTTAATCCTCTTTGAGTGCTGAAAATATACTCTCAAAACCCCTATAAAACTCCAATATAGGGATTCCAAGAAATAAACTTTATTTCTCTAAAAAAATCTTCAAAACAGTGAGTTATTTGATTTCAAAGAATTATTCTGAGTTCAATACTCAAGGTATGGATGCAATACCACTTGTAAAGTCTTCCTAACTCATTATAGAACACCCATGATTTTTGGCTTGACTTGAAAGCACTTGAAAGTGGTCCATTTTTGTCCAAACATTCCTTCCAAACATTCTGTCATTACTGTCACAGCAGCATGGTTGACTTTCAACTTATTTTCCAGAAGACTTTTCCAATAAGAGTGGTCCCAACTTATTTTTCCCTTAAACTTCAATGTCTTAGGAAACGTTCTGTATAATATGGGCCTCTAGATGTTTTGTTTTCATTTTCTAATATTTTCAACATTTCAGTTGACAGTACGAACTCTGTTTCTGAGTGACTTCCATGTTTTATATGATTTCTCTCAATCTGTAATAGTTATTGAGGATTGGCTTTTTGATTTGTGTTCTAGACACAATAAGGATTATCTCCATAAAAAATCATGTATTGAAAATATTCCTAACCCTACTTTCCATTTTCCAAAATATTAAGTCACTATTCTGTCCACTATTCACAGCAAGTATACTTTCACTTCCATCCTTTGATTTGATGCTTACAAGCACTCCAAATTTGTTCATATCTTAGGAAGTAGTCCATACTAAATTTGTACATATTCCATGATGATTCCCTTCATGCATTTATTCATATTGTAGATTTCTAAGTCATTTTAGAAAGTCCATGTACACAAACTCACTACAACCTTTGCACATTCTAGGATCATACATTGCATCCATGCACGATTTGGGGTTTTTGTGGCTCCTAATCTAATAAGATTATAAGGAATGAATTTGATCACACGTTCATGCTCCCTCTCAATCTAATCTTCCTTTCTTATCCGTCCTGAGGATTAAGAGGTCTTCTTTTCTCAAAGATTAACATGCATCATGCTAGCTTGCTAAGCATATTTTTTTTTATTTCTTTGATTTATTTGTTTCGAGAACAATTCATGTCCCTTTTCTAGACTAGGAAATTTGATTACTTGATATATGATTAGACGATTTTTCTTAGGTTTATTTGTGTGATCTTTCACTTTACGTTGTATGATATTTGGCTTAGATCTTATGAATGATATCTTATCTTTTGATCTTCCATTTCAAGATTCTTATGAGATGTATTATACTATCATAGTATTAATTTTTGAACCAAACATAGTATAAGATGATTATTTGGATGCTAATTGAGGCCCGTTGAAAGACGTGTCGAAAGACGGGGCGAGTTGAGGGTGTTTTAGTCGTGACAAAGGCTCCTTCCTCTCTCGTACCAAAACCCCGAGCCAAGTTCTTTGGTTATGAAAGGCCGGTGCCCTTTATCCATTTGGGTGAGTCAAATTAGGTTTCTTGGTTACTTAAAGTCCAAGTGGCGACTCTGTATCTGTTTTCAATAGACCTTCTTTTCTTCAAATCAACCTTTTCCTTTCAAAACAATTTCAAAACAAACAAAAGGAAAGCAGAATTCCATATGTCCACAATAGGTATGTCTAATCTCCCAGGTATGTCTACTCTCCATTCTCACTTGCATTGAGCAATTAGTAAACCTCAAATGATAGGTACACATGGCCATTCGGCAAAATAAGTTGAAAGAAATCATCGAGCATAATTAAAAGTTCACTATTTAATCACTTATAATGAAAATACATGGACTCAAGTGAGATTTAAATCAAAGACTGGTAGGCCAAGAAACTTATGGTTGGAGAATATAGAAGTACTTTTCTTTTGTTGGAATCAAGAGATAAAGGAAGTCAAGGGATAAATTTTGTGAGGACTTTCAGAAACTGATTGGGGAGTCATTACCCTTTTTGCTCCTATTTACTTTTGCCACATGAACAAAATTTTGTATACAAAAAGAGTTAGAAATTTAGTCTCACGCTCATTTCTCTATTAATCATAGGTGGTATGATGAAAAAAAAACTTGTTTTAGAAACATTTTCATGTCGGGCATGGACTCTCTACAAAATAAATGAACATCTACATTTTAACAATTTTTATGAAATGAACCACGTTGCTGGTTTTTAACCTTCCAAACAGCCCCTAGCTGAGTCATACTCAACCACAAAATAGGAGAAATCCTTCCCATCATAGTGGGGGTGGAGTTTAGGGATATTAATACTTCTCTTAATAAAGAGAACAATTTTTTCACCTTGTCCCTCTTACCTCTTTAAGTCTTAACAATCAAGTGATCAACCGATCAAGTAATCAACTTATGAGCTCATCTTCTAACAGTACCAAAACAACGACTTCATAGCATTTTCCTCATTGATCAATATTCATTGTCAAAGCTAAGTATGCAAGTTCAATAAATATTATTTACCGAAAAGTACCCTACGATAATCAGTACCATTCAAATTGATTTGACAATGAAAATTTTAAAAACGGTTTCAATTCCCAAGTTAATTCTACAGCTAGCTAATGGGAAAACATAAATTCTACCCCAAAGTGAATAGCTGGAATCAATGGACCACAAAATAAAGTCCACAACAAAGTTATGGTTTTCCAAACCCTGGTTATATTCCCAAGTCCCAATTTATCAATTTCAATTAAGGTTCTAAATAAAACATATTGTACGTGGACTACTAATCTGCATTAAGAATAGGGGGGATTTTTTTCCTTCCAATTATCTCAACACGAATTGAAGAAAATAAAAAAATATATATGCTTTACATCTCGTGAAAGCACACGACAATCTGATTGCAAAAGCAAGACTAACAGTGAACAAACCCAAAAGAAGAAAGTTCATATGGTGTTTGTGGTGATAGTAATACAACGGAATCAGAACTGCAATAATTACAAATTCAACAAGGACGAAATCAAATCAGAAACAAAATCATATATGGATATATTGCACAAATAAAGCAAGGCTAAAGATATTTGAGTAACCTATAAATTAATTATACCAAAATTTTAAATTTAAATACCGTATTATTAATTGCAACACATAAAACTTGAATCACTTAAGTACAAGTCTTAAATAATAACAATACTAATAATAATAATAATAATAATAATAATAATAATAATAATAATAATAATAATAATAATAATAATAATACAAGTCTATAAACAAGAACAGTAGAACACCAACCTTTTTCAACTTCAAATGGTGAGTGAAGAAACTTTTCTAGAGAGACGCCTACTGAAACTAATGAGATAGAAATAGAGACAAAGTTTTCTAGAGAGAGAAAGACCTCTTTAGAGGAAGAAGAAGATGATACAAGACTCACTAAAGTGCCTTATTAGCCAAGGGTTCCAAACCCTCTGATCAAATGCATTCCAAAACTATGTAAAGGCGAAAACTCGCTCAATCAATAAATTAGTCCTTCTTTTCCATCTATTATTTCTTTTGTGTTTGTTCTATTTTGCTTTTTTCTTTTTTTATCATTAATCGGAGGTAAACAATATGCCATTAGGCATAATGGAGACAGGAACACCACAATCAAACAATTAACTCTGTCGTTCCATCATCAGTGGTTATTTGGTGAACACAAATTTTGGGGAACCCTATAAACTTTTAAAACACATCTCACCGGGGTAATCGAGAATTTGTGTCAACACCAAGTACAACACAACATCTATAAGTGTCAGCAATTACCTAACACTATCACACTGTGAGCAAAAATTTTCAACACAAAACGAAATAGGCTAAAATCCTAGACATGTTCATAGGATAAAGGCATTAAATATTTAAGTGATCACTTATATTATACGTGAACACTTGCAGACAATGTACATGGAGAAAACTCAAGGAATCAATAACTTTTCAAAGAAGTAATATTTCAAGCTATGTGCTAACTGCTAACTGAAGGGCTCAATCATCAAATTAAGTTGTTTGATCGTCCCAGTATTCCTATATACATCCACATACATCCAAAATAAAATGGTCCATATGGTCAATGCATATTCACCCAGATGATTTGACATTAGATTTTAATGATATTGGCATCTGACATCCAGATAGGCTTGTGGTATATCAACAGAATCATGTTAGTCGTTCTATCATCTAAAATTAATAGCGTATAGATATTAAATGCATTTACCTACTTTTGTGTATCCTCGTGATCAAGATGTGACAAGTAGATCAAAGTTTCCCTCATGATCAAAATGGAAACTACTTTAAACAAAATGTACATGGGCTAATAGAGTTCCAAAATGGAACAAACAACCCCTAAAAACAAAACATAGTCTCCCAACAAACAAAGCCCACTTCTAGTAGATAGAAACAATGGTGAAGCATCTCAGAATAGAGCAAACCACAAAAAAAAAAAAAAAAAAAAAAAAAAAAAAAAAACACCGTCTCAGCTTCTATGTAGAAACAATCAGCAGCACCCATCCTAAGATAATATGTATGGTTGATACAATTTTTATGCTTATGTATGGAAATTAGTGATTTGAAAAAATGCACATCATAAAACAAATATAAAAAAAGAGTAATGGAGTTTGAATGAAAACCCTAACTTGATTTCTTCAAACAATGAGTCTTTCGAATGAAAAGCCCAACTGTTAAGTGCATTTTTTTCTTACAAACTTGAAACCTTAGATCTGTCAACAACAAAATCACATCAAATCTAAACAAATCCATCACAAACAAGCACTTAATCATACATAAATATGTGTATATATAAACCTGATAGTGGCTGACGGCAGTAGATAGTAGGGGTGGGCGGCGGTGGACAGAATGGGGTGTGGACGACGACAGATGGAAGGAGGTGGACGGCGGTGGTCGCCTCTTCTCTCTCTCTCTCTCTCTCTCTCTCTCTCTTTGAAAAAAACAAATAACAGGATATTTCTTGGGGCTGAGCTAAAAATAAGTTTTAAAATTTTATTTATTTATTTAGATCAATATTGTAACAACAATAACCGTTACTAAGTCTTTTATAACTGTTACAAAATAAAATAAAACACATAAATGGAATTTGGCCACACTTCTTAGGATTGGTAACGGATATATCCGTTACTAAATAATTTGTAATAGATATATCCGTTACGAATCCTAAAAACTGACCGTTACAAATCCGGCCATTTGGTGTATTGTGACGATTGTTTTAGATGGGAATTGTAAAGCACTCTAAGTGACGTGTTGTATAATGGGAAAATTAAGGCAAAAATACTGAAGGTTTGCGGGAGTATTGCAAATGATATTGATGACCAAGTGAAGATGAATATGCATTGTGATAAATTTCATAATGGGGTTGTTAAAATTAACGAGATTTAGATGCCAACATGTGAATGATTATGAACAGGTCGACTGAGTCGGATTGCTGTAACTGCTTAAAACTAAAGATCTGCAAAGGCTAACTGGGATATACATGAAAGGGAAATCGTAAGATTATGTAGATATTGAAACCTACCATTCCAGAAAGTAGTATGTGATTGTATTGAAAATTCTAAAGTTGTGCAAGAAGTAAACAAAATGAAATTGAGTTGTAGCAGAACAATTTTTGCAATCTGATGATTAGCAAGAAAAATGTATTACAGGTAACTGAGCTCTATTTTCAAAATGATTGAAAAAAAGTATCTATTGTGGGAAAGAAATGTTCCTAAAAGGGTTATCTTAGGTATGTAATATAATTTGAACAATTGAATAAGGTCGCAAATCCAATTTATAGGGTTGTTGGAAGTATTGAAAGGAATGTGAGCTGCTAACCTATCGATTAAGGTTGTAGTCAGAATGAACCAAAGGGGTATGATGTATTTCAAACCTTCGTGTTATAGTGTTGATTATCAAGTTTGAATCATGACAATGTTTATGAACTATTAGAAGTTTGAGAAGAAAAATGTATATTTCTTTGAGTTAGAAAAAGTTTGGGGACAAACTTCTTCGAAGGGAGGGAGAAATGTAACACCCGTACCCGGAAAAGAAGGTTAATGTGGTATTAATATGTGTTAATTAAAGATAATATATGCATAAGATGATTTAAGGTGGGGATATGAACCCACGGGTAAAAAGGTATTCTAATGCGGACACAGATGAAAGTCTTGTGATAGGTAGGACTGGTATGAAAGTGGGGCTGAATAAGGGCCTAATTGATATAATTTGCATTTAGATGCCATTATATGCTTAAATGAATACTTGTTTAAATGTTTAAAGATTATATTATGTCTTATGATAGGTAAAGGGGACCAGTTTGGGTACCCATGTGAGAGCATGTTTAAATATGACTCATAATTAGTAAGTTTTATGGCAGCCTCATAATATATGTGGGACAACGTTTGGGACCCAAGCGGGACTTAGATTAAATCCATTTAGAAAAAGGTGGGTAGTTATCATAATTAACATGGGGGTTTCAGAATAAAGCTTAAATAAAGTTGGGGATGTAAATTGAATTAAGGGAAATGATTGACAACACATATGCATGTATAGCATATGTGTCTCTTTAGAATAAAACACAGCTGGGTTTAGAGTTAAAGAGAGAACCGAGAGCTCTTGAGTTGGCGACGGAGTTCCACGCGACGTTTGACGTCGTTCCCTCGCCGTCCGGCATCAGATTCACGAACCAAGACCATTTTCGGACTCGTGGAGATAAGAGGATCGCATGCATGTCCTTTATTTTTTTTTTTTCGATAATATTTTTTCGACGACCGTTCTTGATAGATGATGTTTGATGTACCAAAATTATGTAGGATTTACACAAGTAGGATTTCAGTTGGAAATTTGTAAGAGATTTGGGTTTCTAGGCTTGATTTGCTAACAATTCGAAGAGGTGAGTGTTCTAATCCCAAAATTGGGTGTTTAGATATGTTGATGTGATAATTGTTATCCTAGAATGCTTAACTCATGTTTGTGTAGCTATGATTATGATGAATTTGAGTAAAAGCATGTCAATGGTGTGAAAATTGATATGCTTATATGCTAAGTTGTTTATATGCTTATATGGATCAAATGGAAGTCAAGTAGTGGTCACCATTTATAGGTCCCATATGTAAGGGATAGGAAGCCCTCAATGAGTGGGGCGTGTTGACGACCACAATAAAAAGACAATGACGCCTTTAGGGTCAAATGAGACTATGATGCGCTATATGCACCCAAAAGTGAGAAAGATCTGGGGTGAGAATGACCCAGGAGTGGTGGCTGGAGTTACTTGAACTTTCGGAGATCATTTTGTTGATGATTATGATAATTGTTGCATTCATATGTTGAACATTCTAATAGCGTGATTAGTTCTCTCATAAAGCAAAAGCTTAAACGAATATATATTTTCTGTCGTGGTTATTGAATAACCACCGCAGGTAAGTAACGGGAAGAGGAGAGGAGAGGAGATGATTTGCGCGTTGGGTTGGTTTGGAAGTTGTGGGTATGTCATTATATCCATACTTATAAGTGTTTGATTTCCTAATGTAAGTTTTGTTTTGGAAAATGTTATGAATGACTTGAGTTTTGGAAGGTTTGTAATATGTCTAGTTCAAGTGCGATGTTGAGTATGCCTTTAGGTGTGAGTTGCACTTGCAAGTCACTAATTGAGTAAGGTTGGGAGAGATTTGGAACTTATTCCATGTGTTGATAATCTTGTAATATGTTATAGTTTGTGAGTTTGAATTTCTGGAACGTATATTGTAAATTAGGTAGTTGGTGGATTTGAGAGTTTGGTCATGTAAATCTTATGTTAAAAGTTTATTGGTTTGAGTATGTTGTTGAGTTGGACCATTCCGGAAAGTCCGATTATGTGTCGCAACCATTTTGTGCAAATTCCGTTTTATAACCAAGTGTCAAGTGGTATTTTGAAATCCTTTCAGAAAAGTTTTACATAAAAATGTTTGCTTGACAAGAACTTGGGGTTTGCTCACTTGATTTGATTCAAATGACTTTATGTGTTTTGATTTTTGTATCCTTCTTGGATACCTTAAGAAAATGGTTGGAAGTACTTGGACATGTTTTGAAATGTTCCTTCCAAGTTCTATGAAATTTGGTTGGACTTGGGAATGTTTCTAAATTTGCAACTTAGAGTTTTAGAAGCAAGTTTCTTTTAGCAGCAACAAAAATGCATTCTACTGGAAGTTGGATTGATCCAACTCTGGACAGAACTTGTTCTGCAGAAGTTGGATTGAGCGAACTCTTGGCAGAATGTTCTTTGTGCTTGAGTATAGTCAAATTTAAGATAAAAATGAACATAACTTGGTCTAGGAAGTTCGTATTCATGCACCATTTTCAACGTTTGGGTTCCTTATTTGAAAAGCTACCTTTTGGGATGGAAACTCGACAAAAATTTTAAAATGACAATTTTACCCTTGGGGTTAATTATATGTAAATGAGTTTTATTAAGAGTTTAAAAATAAGTTTAAGCTTGCTTTATGCTATATTCATTGGGGACGTGCCTTGGTGGCAATGTTCCACGTCTCCTAATCCGCCCGAGGCGGGTTGGGGTGTGACACAGATGTACACGTAGGACAATTTTAAAGTATGACCTGACTGAAAATTATTGAATGTGCTAAAAATATTTTAAAAAACAAATAAATAAAAATAAAATGAAGGATGGGAAACCACAGTTCATTTGGGTATCAAAGGATCCAGTCCCCTTTCTCAACCAAAATTTTCTTTTGTTTTGATTTGAATTGTCTTTTATAATAGTAGTAAACTTTAAAAGAAGTGTCATTGTGAGCAATTAAAATAGGACATTTTTTTCTATAATAATTCAAACACCATCCTAGCCTTTTTTTTTTTTTGAGAAGACCATCCTAGCCTTTTAGCTTTCCTTTTGATGGCATAAAGGCTAGTGCCAGCAAAGGGTTTCTTCTTCCCAGAAACAAGTGAGCAACCCATTAACGTTTGGTCATCGACTATCGGATCCATTTTTTATACTCTCAGCCAATGAGAGAGGCTAGACTCTACCCTCCACTCCTTCTATCAACCAAGATCTACTTAAAGAGAGCTTAGAGGGGGTGGGTGGAAATTTTATTTAAAATTTATATTTATATTAAGAAATATATATATATACATAAATATTTATTTTTTTAGAAACTAAAAAAACTATAAAAAAATTCAAATTCTCAGAACTACTTTTTTTTTTTTCAAACAAAAAAACTAGCTAGAAAAGAAAAACTACATTTTTCTCTCTCTCTTTTCTTTCTTTCTTTCTTTTTTTTTAAGGGCATCGCAGCATTACAATAACAAAAATTAGGAAAATAACAAGATAAAGTTAAAAATACATAAGATCGGTAAGTAGCATGTCGTCCATTTTTATAGTTTAAAGCTAAAATGGAAAAATATCACCTGCCACACAGAGATCTGAGAACTTGGTGGGGCCATGGATCGAATGGTATTCCCAAGCTTCTTTGGCGAGTACCTACAACTTATGGATTTCATTTGTTTTGTTATATAATGAAAAAGAGAAAAAAATCAAAATCAAACATAAAAACTTAAGCAAAATCAGAATTAAAAAAAATAAAATCAAAATCAAACTTTTCTCTAGATTATATATCTTACCTTTAGTGATCGATAGAGTGGATCTTGATTTTGGATAGAAGAAATCAAAGAAAATGGGAGAAATGGGAGAGATCGAGAGAGTTGCAGAGAGTCGGAGAGAGAGGGCAAGATCGCTGCGAGAGGAAGAAGAAAAAGAAAGGAAGAAGAGAGATGGGAAAAGTATTTAGGGTTTAAAGCACTATATATAGCCATTTTCTCTTTTTCAGTATAGCTCTCCATAAATTTTTTTTAAAAAATCTTATCATATTTTTTAATTTTTAAATTTTTTTTTAGTTGAATAATTTAAGAAATAAAAATAAAACAAACAAACAGGTGTTAATCGTGAAACCGTCCCACCAAATGAGTCTGACATTGTCCTCAATCAGTGAGATGAGAAAAAGTAAGGACAAGTTAAAGATAACACCTGTAATAAAAAGAAACAAACAAAGAAAAGATAGTATAATAATGACAAAATTAACTCACATATATAATATAAAATAAATGTACAATCACTGTGTTGAGATAAAGTTACCAAGAATCACTGTACAATCGATCTTTTGAAGTGTAGTTTAAAAGGATCGATCTTGTGTTTAAATTTTGCTATCTGGCAGTTTTAGCAGCTTAGTTTTTAAACCAGCAATACTTCTGGTGTGCCTTTTTATTTTGGACTGTAATGGGATAGTTCAAACATACAATTTAAATACACTTATTAGATAGCATTATTTGAGATTTGTAAACTTGATAAATATATATATATATATATTAAAACTCATAATCTTTTATAAAAATCATAAGTGCAAGTGGTTCTGACACTTGAAACAGAGTGATGAATTTTTTTTAATATATATAACAAAAAGAAAAGTACAATAATAATAATAATAAAGACATGAATTTCTTAACATATCTAGATGTCGCCTGAGGTTAATACCCATGAAAAGCAATCATTTCGAGGTCGAGGATAGTGGACTTGAAACATCAAATAGGTGTCATAGTCATATACGTTGGGATTATCATACAGTGTCAAGTTCATGAATACATTAATGATTCTTTCAGGAATGAATTATTCAATAAAAATTAGTTTCATTTAATAGCTCTAGTTAATAAACGCCCCCATCCAAAAATAGTTTCATTTTCGTCATAAATGAGAAATTGTTCTAAGGATGTCAGGTATCGCTCCCATTCATTTTCTTTAGATTCAGTATATAATTATTGGAACACCTCATATTGAGCTTATTCTCATTCATCGTAATTCGTACTAATTTTGCCAGTCCTCAAATTCATCATACCCCTGTGTACTCCCTTGGTTACGATCTTCTAAAGGTGGGTAATTTCCTTTGATGTAATCATTCATTAATACATTATTAATGGACCTAGCGTAAAACATCTCATCATTGTCAGATTCTAAATATTCAAATCTTGGGTGTGTATCATCAACCGATAGAGTTCTGTCCTCTGATGGATCGTTGTTATTTACATTAGATGAGCTAGGTTGGTCTAACCCTGAGTTTGCACCTTCTATAGTGGATTTACCACATTGGAATGGGTCCATGTCTTGGTGTTACCTATAGAATCAGATAACATGTTAGAGAAATAATTCCTGTAAAATATTAGGTAGTAAAAAAAATTAAAATTAAAATAAAATAAATTCCTACTATGTACAATTCCAATCATGATTTAAGAAATTAAGGGGCATTATAGTTGGGGTCCTCCAAAGGAATGGACTCCAATTCAGCTTCAAAACCTTCTAAGAACGACTTTAATCTACACCTATTAACTTTAAAGGTATGTCCATCTTTAGGGTCTTCAATCTCGACAGTTCCATAAGGATAAACATTTTTGACTATGTAAGGACCAGTCCATCGAGATTTCATTTTTCCTCTAGAAAGATGTAGTCTTGAATTATATAATAGAACTTTTTGCGCAGGGTTACATCTTTGATAAACAGGAGTAGTAAAACATTTTTCTGTATAGTACCCCATCATATGACATGTATTGCAAAGTTCTAGTTTCTTCTTAGATAGAGTAGGACTAGCTTTCTCCAAGAGTGCCCATGGGGATTGAGGAGGTTCTCGCGCTATCGAGCCCTCTGGCTCGGGGGACGATGAGTCGGTGTGTGCGGGATTTTTCTCTGAGTGCTCCTGTAGTAGTACAAGGAGTGATTTGGGGGTGCAAGACCTAGCCAGTTTTAGGACTAGATATTCTATGCCTGACTCCTTCTCCTTGGCTATCCTAAAAAAGCCTTTCGCGGCTTGCTTTTGCCAACCCGGGTATGTCACCTTTTACGAGGATGCGTTCATAGTGGGTGCACATATTCCTCTGAATCCCTTGGCCTGGGTTCTTTTAATTCGCTTCGGGATTTCTCCCTCCCAACTTACCTTCAACACCTGAAGACTCCTGATGGGGGCGGTATACTTGTGGCCCTAATATTTTGGCCACGAGTTTAACCTCTAGGAGTTTGTGGACCTACCAAGCTTTTCCTTTGGTCGAGGAGCTTGGGTTTTACTCTCGAAGTGATTGGCAAGGGATAAAGATTTTAGGTAGGTGCTCGAGCAACAAGAAGGAATGGTAGAAGAAGTTCTTCCATGTGTCTTTTGGTGGGTTATACGAAACCAACCCCTGAACAGAAGTTGTCATACCCATGACCTAGTTGGCCGAGTTAAGGGATAAGGCTTTTAGTATCTTTTCTAGCTTTCCTCATACCACCAATTTTTTTTAATACTAACCACCATGCAGTTTGTTTGTAGTTGGATCTTCCACCGTACTCAAAATCTTGATCGAGTGCCGGGAATGGATTTTGGGTTTAGCCTAAGCACCGATCGATATCAACTAGCTGCTGAGCAAGTTTAGGGACCAGGTAGAGAGCTTCAAACTAAAGAAGGTGTTCCATGGTCCTGACCTTCCACCTCTCCTCCAGATCCCTGGTAAGATGCTTTTGATCTCTTCTAATCATTGTCCATCCTTTTCCCTTCGTAGTTTATTTCTGACCCATTGATTTTTTTTCTTCTGACAGCAATGGCCCCCAAGAAGGACATAGCTTCTCTCGCATCTAAGGAGGTTGCATTGGCCGAGAAAGCGGTCGATAAGAGAAAGTGACTGGAATCGCAAGAAAAGACAGAGAGTTCCAGCGGTTGAGGAGAGGGCCTCCAAAAATTGTCCCGACTCCTCCTCTGGAGAGGGTTGGGGAATATGTTCCTACCCAATTGGCAAAGGTAAGCATGTACAGCCCACTCGATCTCCCTCTAGGCCAAAGTTCTAGCCCCTCGGCTGCTCCTGCACGGGAGAGGATCCGGGGAACCCTGAAGATGTCTAGAGGTTCGAGAGGATCCTTCCGGACGACCTGATTAGGTGACTGTACCACTTCTCTGACTTCGTAAGTATCTACTTGTTCGACTTCTTGTCTATTTTTTGCCTCTTTGTATATTGATTTTGACTTTCCTTTTAAGCTTGGATGTCTCGTGGTTGGGATCAAGTTTCAATTTATTGACCTCTCCAACCAAGCCTCCATTGCTCGGACTGAGCTGTTGGTTGAGATGGAAAAGGCCAAAGAAGCAGCCATCGAGCTTGGGATTTCCCAGGCCATCGCCGCGAAGAAGGAGAAAGGAGGTTCAGCTAGGCATTCGATCCCGACTTGAGCTTTAAGAGAAGGTAGCTAGGTTGAAGGTGGATCTGGAGCCTTCCCAGGTTAAGGAGAAGGCATTCGCTGAGGCCGCCACTACTCGGGATGAGGTTGAGAAGGTAGCTGAGGTGGAGTTCGAAGCCGGATTCCTCCAAGATTATGTGGACTTGAAGAGAACCCGACGGGGACTTCTTGGCCTACCTGGGGGCCGAGTTGGACTTCTGGGTGGATGAGTCTCTCGAGGGAACTCCATCCACTACCCCACTTGCTGCTGTTGCTGAGGCTACCGGGGAGACCGAGGCGGTCAAAGAGACCGTGGTGGTACACTAATCCTTTATTTTTTTGTTGTAGGTATTTTTTGGGAGGGGGGAGGCTACTACAATAGTGTGGAGGACTCCATTTCTCTGGGACCGCGAACCTCCTTGAATTGATGTTCATTGAATGAGGGGTACTAGCTTGAAGGAACTCTTTTACTTGTAAATCTGTTTTGCAATATTGCTTAATTTCTATAGGATCAATTTTAATTTGGTTGAAATGAAAGTTATTCCTACTCCTCCAAATCTGCCAGAGCGTACATACAAGGAGTGAAATAGGATTTCATGATCTGGGGTATAGGCCTTGAGAGTAAGAAAAGTGGATTCGATCCAGTCCAACATGCTTGACAAGTCCTAGTTCGAAACTCTCAATCGTCTCTTGGATGATATGTTTCAGGGGCAGAATAGTCTTTATACATCCACTATTAAAAACCCTAATAGTTTCACTTTGCACAAGACTATAAGGGGCTTATGTGTCACATTTTAAACCACAGGGAGAGTTATGTGACACTCCCTCAAACTACAGGGGGGTAAAGTGTATTTTTCCCTGTTTTTAAACCAGGCTAAGCTGCACAGATTACTATGCAGCTAAAAACATATATAGAAGTACTAAACTGTGTGGAACCAGATCTTTTCTACGAGCAATGCTATGCTTCCTAAATTTTGGATACCAAATGCTTTTCAAATACATATGGCAGTAGGATCACTTACAATATTGGTGGGACAAGTTCAACATCCTTCAATCAAAATCTAGTGGGCCCATTATCTTTTTTTTTCCGATAAAAAGGTAATCAATTCCAAAAAAAGATTTACAAAATGAACAAGGGGCAAACCCCAGAATAATACAATGAGCTCATTGCATGAGGACATGAAGCAAAAGCAACCAAAACATCAAAAACAAAGTCAGGCCCTACATGTTACAAAGACAAACGGAAGGGCTACCAAGCATATTTCAAGGCAACCCAAAAGTTATAAACTAAACAAATCAAAATGTGCAAAAGCCCCACTAGGGCCATTAGGTCCAAATACAAATAATCCTTTCAAAATTTGAATGGTTTCCTTACTTCACCCTGATTTGTGCATTGACTTGAGATATCATGTTCTTCAGAAGAATTTCATTAGGATTGGAGGTCTTCTTAAATGTCCTATTATTTTGCTCTCTCCATAACCCATAAACTGCCACTCCAAGACACATGTTAGGTATCATATGTTGGATTGTCTTGCCTTTTAACCTTTGAGCCATCAAATCTAAAGTGTCAGCCTAGCTATGACCTTGCCAATGCAATCCACATCTATTCATATATAAGGTCTTGCCACACAAAAGTAGAATAAGAGCAAGTAAAAAAGAAGTGGTCATGTGTTTCCATATGCATACAACAAAGCTTATAGGTTAATGGGCCAGGAGTAAAATTAGAAATTCTATCATAGGTAGAAAGTCTATTTTGGGCAGCTAACCAAAGAAGAAAGCTATGTCTAGGAATACATCTAGAGAGCCACACAATATTATACCATAGAACCACAGGGTGATGAATCCTCAAATGGTCACATGTAAGAGAAGTGCTGAACACCATTAGGGGTTATAGTCCATTTCATAGTATCAAGACAACTTTTAGGTTTGTAGAAATTAGACAAAACATTTTTGACTTCATTGAGATCAATGGAGTTGTACCCAGGCCAATTCCAATCCAACCCCCTAATTATGCGGCTAACCTTAGCATTAAGAGTAAGAGCGGACTTATAAACAATACTCTCTGAGTATTTATCAAACAAGGGTCCCAAAGCGATCCAATTATCAAACCAGAGAGAAGTATGATTACCATTACCAATGCAATGTATTAGTAAAGGTTCGGCTATTTCTCTAAGGTTTAATAACTTCCTCCAATACCATGAGCACTGAGAAGGAATTTTGGCTTGCCAAAAATTCTTGTCTTTAAGCATATACTTGTAGGTCCATTTGTTGCAGAGGGACATTGAAAGGGTCCAACAAATTCCTAATATGTTTCAGGTTCAATACAATGTTAACCAAAAAGACATCTTTTATCACACCCCGATTTTTGGACAACCAAATATTTAATCCAGAGCATATATCCAGACTAATATTCAATTTCCAAAGCACCGAGAGTGACACCCGGCCTCACACAGACTAATAGATAATTATTGAAAACAATATTTTATACTCATTAAATAAGAACATGTGACAGTTTGGTATCAGAGCTTAAGGTTAGCTTAGCGAGTCTAAGTGATTCTCAGATCGTGGTTTATGGGCTTGTCAGAGCTTTAGGTTTGCGAATTTCTTTGGGATTGGGAGTATGTGTTACTACGTGCTTCTTGTTGCTATGTGCTTTGTAATGTGAATAATGTCTTTATATCTTAGTAGTACTTTGTGAACCGTATGCTCGAACATATTGATTTGCTTCCTTGCTTGGTATTAACTGCATGTTATTTTTGAGACCAAGTATGAGCATATAGGATAATGGTTAAATTTGCATGTTAGTGCATGTACCTTGTATTGGTATATTGGGGTTGTACCGAGGGGAGTTCTATTTTCGTTTATGGAATAGTTATGTGGGTGAATACGATGGACTTGAGAAATTTTGTACGGTAATTGGAGGCAAGGATTGGATTTCTGGATTTCTTATGTTATCAACTGATTTTCTAGCCTTCTCATCTCTATTGATTATTATGGTTTTCTGAAGTGGATTCTATTACTATTGGTATTCTGGGATTTCTTATCTATCAACGGGTATTTTGGATTTCTTATTATGAAGCCGGTATTATCGGCTGATATTCTATTGCTGCATCTATCGTATCTCTCAACATGGAATTTCTATGCCTTATTATTTTTCGGGAGTGTATATTGAGCCAGAGGTTTTCTTATATCTACCATAGCTTATTAATTTGGACGGGTATTCTTATTCATAGTGAAAGGTTCTGAATGATCTTGAAGCTATACATTTGAGTTGTAAGTATTGGGTATCCCGAGTAGTAGGAGTTCGGGACATGGTAAGAGGTAAACATGAGCATGTAGTTAAATCATTGATTAAATGTGAGCATGTTACATGCATAGTTTATATTCACAATCTTTGCATCAAACTTTATGTTGTTGATTACCTTTTGACGATTAATTATACGAGAATAAAGTATATATATGAGGGTTTCCTTGTTTGGATTAGTCGCTCGGCGTACTTGGTCTCGTATGGTTGAGAGTTAAAACGTAATCACAATTTTGTACGAAATTGCGTGCTTAATTTTATTCATAATTGTTTTGTACATATAACGTTGCTTCTAATTTCAGGACGAAATTTCTTTAAGGAGTGTAGAATATAACACCCTGTAATTTTCAAGATATAAATATTTATTTTTATATGTTAATGTGGCCACTCGAATTTTTATATGTGATAAATTAGCTATGGGTATTTATGTTTATGGTTATATATCTATGTGTATTAATTTTTTTTAGTACAAATTACGATGTGAATATTTTTATAAACTTAAGTGATGGGATAAATTTGTGTAAGTTTAAATTTTAAAGAATTGATGTGTTTATAATTTAGTAGTGTTTACAGGGCCCGTAAATATTCTAAACAATGTATTTAACATAAGAATTAAGTACCTGGGTCATGGGTACCCAATGAGTAACTCATTTTAGTACTTTGCAATGCATTTTAGGGTCATATGATGTATTTTTATGAAGGGGTAAAAATAAAAACGGGATTATGTCTTGTTAACCCTATATTAGTTCTCCCAACAATACATTCACCCCTACTATCTCAACCATAGCCACCAAGGGAAGATAAGAAAAAGAGAAAGAGAAAGAGGGAGAGAAAAGAGAATAAAGAAATAGAAAGGAAGAGAAAGAGAGAGGAAGAAGACGAAGAGGAAGAATGAGAATGATCATTGAATCATATGCGGTGCATTCGTCGTGGTTAACGTCGATTCATATCTTTGTGGGATTTGGCACAATTGGTGAGTTAAATATATATATATTTGGGTGTATATATATACACACGTGGGTATATATGTATATGCAATTGAATCAATCATTGCAAGTTAAATGTTTGGATTGATATATAAATTTTAGTATCGTATGCGATTTGTTAATTTGGATCCTAGTGTTACCCAAATAGATATGGTTATACGTTGATAAACTAATGTTCAGATTCATGAGATTAACCTAGGGAGAAAGAAAAATAAATTAATTAAATAAGTAAGAAAATTCGTTTTTATTGATTTTTCTATGATCGCTGAATTTTCAAAATATTGTACAGAATCGTTTGTTTGGAATTTTAGCTTTCTGCCCGCTAAATCCAATGTAAAACGCAATTCTGCGTAACTTTTGTCTAATAGCATTTTTCCCAATTCTGCACCGTTTGGGCAGAAAATTTATATTACAGTAGCAGTGAATGTTAACTCCAAATTTCGAATTTATGTTTATGAATATTGTTAGAGATGTTTCTTTGTGCGGAATTAGTAGGAGGAATAATTTCAGTCCATGTTGGTTTTTGGGACTGTTTAATGTAAGGGTATGTTTGGGACTGTTTTAAATAGTATTGTTGAGTGTCGATTTTATATGCTATGTGTTAAGAAACCCCAACTTATTCTATGTGTGGTATTAAATAATTATTATGAAAATACTACGCTAGAGACTTGAATAGAATTTTGGTAACAAAAAAAAGGGCCTTATCGTGAATAATTGGATAATGATATTCTATGGAATAAATGATAAATTGCCGAAGTGGTTAATGACATGATTAAACCCTCATGAATGGGTACTTATGAGAATTAACATAGATGGTAAGAAACTGGGAACAGACCTTAGTGTTCACTACTCCCCGTTGTTGTGTTATTGTTTTTGGTAGCTCGCACTCTTTTGCCAGTGGCTTCGTGATCAAGCTGGCGTAAGACTTGCTGAGTGTACACTTTTGCCAGTGGCTTCGTGATCAAGCTGGCTTAAGACTTGTGGAGTGTATTTTTCGCCAGTGGCTTCGTGATCAAGCTGGCCTAAGTCTTATGCTCGGCTTATATTGTATAGACGTCTTGACATATTGACCAGCCGTCCGTTATGTATACCTGGTTTGGTTGATACCCCAACCAAACTGGCACCGGAGTGGGTGTTGGTAGTATGTCCGGGCACACATGGGATATATGTGTGGGTTGTACCATGGAGGGTGGGCAAGTGGTGAACCTAGGGAACACAAAGATAATTAAAGGCTAATAAATAATGACAATGGAGTATTTCATAAGACTGATAAGTTTGGAATAATGAATGCGACGTTTAAGTTAGAATGTGGAAATGTTGTTTACTGACTTATTTGCATGGTTTGTGATAACTATATATTACAGGATGGTGGGTCCACTAACTTTTATGCAGGGCTGACTCACCATAGATATCCGACCGGTAAGTATTCAGTTGTGTTTATTCGGGGTTGGAGCCACTGCCACCACATTGAAGGAAACTACCGCTTGTCCTGAAGTGTGAGTGGAACTACTCTCTTGCTCGATAAATTTCTTATTTTGCGGTGTGGTATTCTAAGGGACTGTGTGTTATCCCTAAGACTTCGTTATTATGTTATTTATTTAACTCACACCAGTACCGTGTGTACTGACCCGTGTGATTTTATCACCGGGTGCGTTCTTCGTGGAGCGTAGCCGGGTTCTTATTTTCAGGAATAGTTCGTGTTAGCGATTGGAGTAAATTTTGTGATTCAGAGATCTACGAGTGGATTTTAATTGTTATTTATTTTGCTTCGTGATCTTGATTTATTTATTTCTTGGCATTGTGGGCCATGTTGTATTTTATTATTTTGGGGTTATGGGACGATTGTAGTAGCTCTGATTCAAGTTTTGTAAAAATGTGGATTTCTTATTTTGTTATGGCAACAAAATTCTCTTTATTATTGTAAATTGTAGTTTAGAATTTTATCATGGAGATATCAATGAAAATGATTATTTTTTTTTTTTGTTACTTAAAGTTTGTGAATTATTTTAAAGAGGAACATTTTTCAGCAAAGTTTACTATTTCAAATGTGTGACAAGTTGATTGTTTTTCACTCTCAGATTTTTGGGCAATTAAATATTGGTTGGGATATTATTGAATGGGTATTTGGTTGTCTAAAAATTGGAGTGTGACATATTTGAACCTTAAACCCCCTTCCTTGTTAGGCCTACAAACTGTATCCCATGCAACTTTAGCTCTAGAAGATTTATCTATCTAGTCAGACCAAAGAAATCTGACCATAGATTATGACACTTGCTTGAGGACTCCTTTAAATAGAACAAACATTCCGAACCAATAGAGTTGAATCCCTGTCAAGAAAAAGCTAATGAGTTGGGCACTACCTACATAAGATAAAAATTTAGACTAACAAGAATTAACTCTAGCACAAATTTTATTAACCAAGTCCTTACAATATCTTTTCTTAAGTTTTGAAATGATTAAAAGAACTCCAAGATATCTAATGGGAAGAATGCATTTCGCAAAATGAAGAATATTCACAATATCATCAATCATATCATCCTCAACATTTGAGAAAAAAAGACAACTCTTAGCATTGTTGACTTGTAAACCAGTAAAGTTAAAAAATTGGTTTAAGTTATTCTAACCAAGTTGGCAGAATCAACATCCCCATTGAACAAAATAAGAAGATCATTAGCAAAGCAAAGGCATGAGATCTTTAGTTTACCACATTTCTAATGGTATGTAAAACGATCCCTATGGATATTATGATGTAAGAGCTAACTCAGGATATCCATAACGATAACAAATAAGTAGGGAGATATAGGATCACTTTGTCGTAATCCTTTAGCACCTTCAAAATAACCCATAGATTCACCATTAAAATTAATAGAATATCTAGGAATAGTTAAAACATCAATTTTATTATCATATATAAACTTAGCAATTTCATTTGCCTAAAGGCAAGGTTAAGACCTCTTAGGTTCCAGCAGCTTAAAATCATTAAAATTGTCTATGAGATTGTTTTTTTTTTTTTTTACCTGAAGAACATGAGTGGGATTTTCTTATTCTTAGACTTACCATGGCCTGAGGAAGGACCGGCCATTATCACATGTATTTAGAAAACATTTAGGATTCTAAATTTGTAAAGCATATCATTACTCGTTTTTTTAAACCACTAAGCTGATTCTCATGTTACCCAAATTATTTCTAACTAGAGATATCATTCAAAATGCATGGGAAATTTTTTGTTTTTTTTTGTTTTTTTCCTTTGGTTGGAGTAGTTAGTGGAAACTTTGGTAACCGCGATTGGGTTGCAATCACAATGGGGAATCTTTCCCAAACAGCCTCTTAATGTTTGCATCAATCATGAAAGTGAATCTGAGAAAATGGTGGCAAACACAATCTTCTTAGATCACGACATTTACTTTTTTTTTTTTTCCTTTAATAATTCACCTGTCCATCTTAAATTAGGGTGCAACTCGGGAGGGCCAATCTATGGTCAATCCGGCTCCGGCCTAAAAGTTATTGGGCTTGAGCACGCGGTACTTTCACCATGGGTGGGATTGGACAGAAAAATACAAGCCCGAATTTAATTCGGGCCAGACTTAGGTAAAATTTTATTAATCTGTAGAAATCGAGCCTGAGCCCGAGTCCGAGCCCGAATTCTATTTATGTATTATTTTGACATTATATTATAGTGTTTTTTTAGTAATAAGAATACACTATTAGATATTATTCAAGCACTAAATTAATAGATGAATGTTTTTTTCCCAAATCTAAACAAAAAAAAATAGATTTGATACTCTACATATTGTTGTTTACATACTAAAAATCGATTGCACAACAAAAAGAAAAAAATTACAATTCGGGCTCGGGCTTGGGCTCAGGTTGTAATACTAAATCACAAACCGGGCTTGGGTTGAAAAATTCAGATTTATGTCAGGCTCGGGCTCGAGCTTGGACAGACTGTTTGAATTCAGGCTCGAGCCTGGGTACAGCCAAAACCCTTTAAATCCTGCCCGAGTTGCACCCCAACAACTTTTTGTTAGAAAAAGAGAGAACCAACAAAGAACAAAAATAAAAAGACTAAAATGCTACATTTGCGAAGAGTAGGAGCCAGATCTAATGGAGATGAAAAAAAATTTAGAGTAGATACCCAGACGGAATGAAACAAAAAATAAACAAAAAAAATGCAAGTTTGTTTTAAGGATAACCTTTCATTATATTACTTTATGTCTTTATACATATACTAGTGGGATAGCACGTGCTTTGCACGTGCCCGTCAAATGTACGAGTTTTTCTCTTAAAAAGAGGGCTTAATTAGTAGGCCAAAGATTTGTGAAATTGTAGAAAACCAGTGACATTTACATGCAAGCATGAATTGTAATCCTACCACATAAGATTTGGAAAGCATAGCATTACTTAAATTATATTTATATTGGCATGTGTGCAATAAAACTACAATAATTATTATGATACAAATTATAACTAAAAAGGCTAAATATAAGCATAAAACTATGTGTGTGCGCGCGTGTCTAATCAAAATATTAAATTAACTATTAAAAAAAAAAGATATAACTATTGTGCGCGCGCGTGTAATGAAAATATTAAATTAACCATTAAAAAAATGGTTGTGCCAAAAGATAACCATTTTATCAATTTTGTTATAAAAATTGACCTATTTGTTAATATTGTGCAAGTAGTCATTTTTGTTGACTCTTTTTGAAGCCAATTGTAATTATGGTTGCAAAGGTTGATTTTGTCTTACAAAAATTGACCTATATGTAAATATTATGTAAATAGTCATTTTAAAATTCAGTGGCAACTTCGACAATCATTTTTATTTTGAAGGCAATTGTAATTATGGTTGCAAAAGTTATTTTTCCCTTGCAAAAAATGACCTATATGTAAATATTATGTAAGTAGTTATTTTTGTTGACTCTTTTTGAAATAAATTGTAATTATGGTTGCAAAAGTTGATTTTTTTCTTACAAGAATCGACCTATATGTAAATATAATGTAAATAGCTATTTTTGTTGGCTCGTTTTGAAGCCAATTGTAATTATGGTTGCAAAGGGTAGTTTACAAAAATTGACGTATGTGTAAATATTATATAAGTAGGCATTTTCTTAAACTCTTTTGAAGCCAATTATTATTATGGTTGCAAAGGGAAGTTTGGGAATTTTGTTGACCTTTTTTTAAGTCAATTGTAATTATGCTTGCAAAAGTTGATTTTTTTTCTTACAAAAATTGACCTATATGTAAATATTATGTACGTAGTCATTTTTGTTGACTCTTGTTGAAGTCAACTGTAATTATGGTTGCAAAATTTTTTTCTCATAAAAATCGACCTATATGAAAATATATTATGTAAGTAGTCATTTTTGTTGACTCTCTTTCAAGGCAAGTATAATTATGGTTGTAAAGGAAAGTTTGGGAATTTTGTTGATTTTTTTTAAGTTAATTGTAATTATGATTGCAAAAGTTATTTTTTTTCTTACGAAAATTTACCTATATGAAAATATTATGTAAGTAGCCACTTTTGTCAATTCTTTTTTAAACCAATTGTAATTATGGTTGTAAAGGGCAGTTTGGGAATTATGCACGAATTTTAAGTAGCCATATTTTTTTAAGTAACCATTTTTGTTAACCCTTTTTAAAACCAATTATCATTTTTCACATTTAGTTGATCAATTATGAATTGATACAAGGGTATTTGTGTCAGTTGAAGTAGATAATTAGTTTTAGGTTAGTTTTCTGAATTTTAATTAATATCAAAATGAGTATTCAATCAACTTTTACCATTCAAATGAGGAGTCAATCAAGGTTTGCAAAAATATTTACCATTTGCTTCAAAATAACCACAAAAGTTAACAATTCTGGCTGTGCCTTGTTTGGCACAACCAATTTTGGTCTTCTTTGATTTTGTTGTTTTTCTCTTCTTCCCAAACAAGGCACTAATTTGTTTCCCAAAAATAACAAAGTCAACAATTACGGCTGGCTCTTTGGCACAACCAATTTTGGTCTTCTTTGATTTTGGTATTTTTCCTTTCTTCCCGAACAATACTTAAACTATCGCAACAACAGCTTGTTACCCAAATGGTCCTCCCCTCACACAGATACAATCTTGACACTATTAAATTACAAGAATACATATGAAAACATACAAAGGTCAACAATTGCGGTAGAGAGAGAAAGAGGGAAAGATAGAAATTAAGAGTAGCAGGCAGCACAATGATCTGATTCATGAAGAATGTAGAACATGAAAAGCAGTGAAGCAGCAGAAGCAAGAAAGGACAAGCTGGGGCAAACTTGGAAATTCGAAAATTTGGAGCAGCTAGCTTAATGACCTGCTATGTTTTTATTATATAGTAGAAAGAGGGGCAAAGTCGGCACTTCAGAAAATTCGAGCAGCTTTGGAAAGCGGTTGAATTTCACCTGCTCTATTCTTATAAGATAGTAGATATATATATATTGTTCTTTGTTATTACTAATCCAAATAGATGAAACATTTATGTCTACTATCCTATAAAAAAGAGCATTAATAGGATTGTCAATTTTAATTTTGTCCTAATTTGTTATTTTTTTGATTTGTTTGAAATGACACTTTTATCCTTATTTTTCTTTTTTGTTCCATTTTTCTTTAATTATTACTTTGAGTTTTTGTCATTTTGTGAGGGTAGGTTGGTAATTTCACCCACAAAACAACCCTTGATACTATTAGGTCAACTTTTAAAATTTAATTATTCTAAAAATGATGATTCAATCAACTTTTCAAACACTAATTACAAATATTTACAATTAGATTCAACTTTTAAAATTAGATTAATCTACAAAAGATGATTTTATTAAACTTTTTAAGCAATAATTACAAATATTCACAATTTATAATTTGGTTAAAAAAAAATCCCAAAGTCAACAATTGTAGATTATGCCTTGTTTGGCCCAACCTCTTTCCGACTTTGTGGTTTATATATTTTTTCATTCTTTCAAAACAAGTCATTAACTTGTTTGGCTTTGTTTTTTTTATTTTTATTTTTTTATTTTTTTTTTTGGGTTTTACCAAACAAACTACTAACACCAAGTCTTAAGTTAATTTTGTAAATTATCATTTTCTACATGTGTATATATTTATATAATAATAATAATTTATTATTATTATTTATGTATTTAAAGTGTGTAAAATTATATATTGAATTAACAAACTACCCTTTTGTTAAATTGAATTACCAAATTACCCATTTGCATTTTGTAATTACCCTTTTGTGTGTGTGTGTGTGTGTGTGTGTGTGCATATACTATTTTATTATATAAAATTATCATTTTGTCTTTTTTAACCTTTTGTTAAAGTTTAAAGAGTGTACAATTATAAATTGAATTACCAAATTACAAATTTTGCCTTTTGAAAATTACCCTTTTGTATAAATATATATATATATATATGTGTGTGTGTGTGTGTGTGTGTGTGTGTGTATTGTGTGTTATAATTTATTATTATTGTTTATGCATTTAGAGTGTGTACAATAATAAGTTAAATTTACTAAATTACCCTTTTGACTTTTATAAATTATCCTTTTGTATATACATATACTATTTTTAATATATATTGAATATATCATTAAAAAAAAGAGAATTAAAGTTTTAAGCGTGCACAATTATAAATTTCCTTTCATTAATTGGAATTACCAAAAATTAATTTGCCTTTTGTAAATTACCATGTGTGTGTGTATATATGTGTGCATACTTGTATATTATTTTATTCTATTATGATATATATATATATATATACACACACACTCAATAACCAAATTACCCTAATGCCTTTTGCAAATTACCCTTTTGCCTATCGTAAATTAATTACACTTTTGTATATATGTGTGTATATGTATATGTCTATATTATCTATACGTTAAAGAATATAGCCTAAAAGTTTAAAGTGTGTACAATTATATATTGAATAACCAAATTACCATTATGCCTTTTGTAAATTTCTCTTTTGTTAAATCGAATTATCAAATTACCATTTTATCTTTTGTAAACTATCCTTTTTATATATACTAGAGGAGTGTCACTCTATGTGAGTGCGAGAGAAAAAAAAAGGTGGGGGTGTGTAGTTGAGAAACGTTATTTTTTTTTTAAAAAAAATTTGAAATGATATTTTAATACTTTGTGAAATTATTTTATGAGAAATTTGCGTAAGTTTTATTGCAATTATTGGTGTGAGAAAAAAAATTTAGCAACCCCTTCTTTTCTCTTTCTATATTAGTATAGATATTTGTATATATATATATATATATATATAGTGTCTGTGTGTTATTTTATGTGTTAAAGAAAAGTGCCTTAAAATTTAAAGTATGTACACTTACAAATTATACCCTTCTATCTTGTGTATACACTTCTGTAAAAGTTTAAATTGTATACAATTATTGAATATGAACATTACTCAAATAACTCATTTCTATTGTCGGTGGTGCATGTTCAATACATTTAGGGTTTAATATTTGATTTCACTTGTTTGTCAAATTAATAATTTATGAAATGTATCCACAATAAACGCAGCTAAATTTAATTTCTCTATTTCGACTCACGATTTTTTTCTTATGAATTCCGAACACAATTTCTAACTAGTCAAAGAAATATTAAGTAAATGTCAGTCTATAAATTTTTTCACTTTAAAATTTTGAATATTTTTATTAGTACTATTTAACCAACAAGAAATTGTAAGTTTAACATCAGTTGATATAGATGTTATTCAAACATATTTTTTCTAACACTATCTTAAGAATTATTAGAACTTTTTTTTTCTCTTTCATGTACACATTAAAAAATAATGCATTTTATTTTTTTTTTTCTAACAAATCCAACACTCATATATTATATGGGCCGTCTTCCTAATTATATAAATATATTTCTACACACAGATCAATCATATATCAAATAATTAAAAATTTAAAATAAAGTTGCACCTAACTCCGTTTCTTTATTCAATTTTTCGGTGTACGAGTAAGCATGTGCTACATGCGTAAACTACATTCAATTTTTTTTTATTCAATTTGTCTGTGCAGTGATCGATATAAACTGCTTTTGTTAAAAGTGTTTGATTAATGAGGTTGTATTGTTTTTTTGGGGAGATAAAAGGTTGTTTGTCTTTACTTATTTGTTTATTTTGAACAGTTTTGGTGATTTAAATTGTTTATTAATCTGTTTATTATAGCAAAAATATAAAGAGATCTGTTGGATCATAAGTAGTGGAGAGTATTTTTTAAAATTATCTTTATATTTGATCAATTCTATAACATATTAATCAAATACTCAACCAATAAAAAATACTAATTCTAGGAATCATGATCAGAATTATATAAACATAAGCACACAAACACATGCAAATCGAGTAATTGAAGAGACACACAGTCTCTTTTGTCGCCATCTCAATCTCCCAAGTGTGTGTGTCTCTCTCTCTCTCTCTCCCTCTCCTCAGAGTACTGTACGATTGGAAATCTCTATCTCCTTCAATTGATAAAGAAAGAAAAAAACGTGGGGACACTGGTCCAAAAAAAGTTGTTTCAGTCTTTTCGAAAAAAAATGCAATTGCTTTCTGGTTTTGGACTACTTTGTGTACCAATCTGTGCACATTAATCATTCACCCTTTTCCTTTTTCCTCCATTTCTAAACTTTCTCAGTTTCACGGCCACCCGCCGACTGATTTTCCGGTAATAATAATAAACCTTTTTGACTCCATGTCCTTTTGTTGGCCGTTTTCATTATTAATTTTACATTTGATTTCTCCTTTTGGCGCCAAACCCGGCCCATTTTCAACAACAGATTCAATTTCTATCTCTACCACTGACTCAGCTGATTAATTTTTAACTTTTTTTTTTTTATAATTTTTTTTGGGTTTTGGGTTTTTGTATGTGTGTGTGTGTGTGTTTGGCGCACTAGTTTAGTAGGCCAAAACTTTTGAAATTGTTGTACAGTTTTGTCAGTTCATTTATTTTGTGAGTTATCCCATTATTATTCATTCCTCACTGACTGGGAATATTTTATTTTTTTATTTTCCGAGAAATAGATTTTATAGGAAAATTTTGAGGTCATCTTTTATTTATTTATTTTTTCTTCTTCTTTCTGGTTTATATTATACTCGAATGATGCATTTCTTAAATTTTTTTTTTTTTTTTTTTTGTGAACTGAATATCTCGAAAAGCATATAGATTGATCTGTGTTTTTGATGTGCTAGGGAGGGAGGTATATTCTATTGAATCGAATCGATGGATACTAACGGAAAAGCTTCAAAACGCGGCGAAGTGAGCATGACAGAGAACCAAAAAGCAAGTGAAGTGGTGGTTGTCATCTCCTCCGGTGAAGATTCAATAGGTGTAGTGGATTCCCCCTCCCCTCAGAAAGTGTGGTCTGAACCCAATGCCACCGCCGCCGGACCCGCAAAATCCGGGGCACCACCAATCAGCAGCTGTCCTTCCCCTGAGATTGCTAGGTACTGTCCCAGTCCCAACAAACCCCTCAAAATCCCCACCACCAGCACCACCCTAGTTCGTCGAAAATCGCTTAAACCCAAGTCGAGATTTGGCGAACCGCCTATTGATACAAGTATATATGAAGAAAATAGCACACTATTACAGGAACACTTAGAGCAAAACATATCGAATCGGGCATCACCTAATAACAAAATGACACCCAGTACTACACTTGGGGAGACCTTGAGGACCATGTCCTTTGTTACTCCTAAAACTCCGTTGATGGCGTCTCCGGGAGGCTTGCGAGGGGAGGATGAGGTTGAGATTGAGGTTGAGGAGATTTGCAAGAAAGTGAGTTCTCGAAATAAATTGAAGTATAGGAAAGTGAAAATGATGGCTTTGGTTGATTGGGTCGTATTCTTTTGCATTTTGGGGTGCTTGGTGGCTAGCTTAACAGTGTATCAATTGCAACAATTTACAATTTGGGGTTTGGAGATTTGGAAATGGTGTGTGCTTATAATGGTGACCACCTCTGGCATGTTGGTTACAAAATGGTTTATTAAAGTTGTTGTTTTCTTGGTTGAAAAGAACTATTTGTTTAGAAAGAAGGTGCTGTATTTCGTGCACAGTTTGAAGAAGAGTGTTCAGTTCTGTATTTGGTTGTGTCTGGTTCTTATCACTTGGGGTTTGCTGTTCGATCACGGGGTCAAGCGATCATCCACTGCGAGTAAGGTTTTGAAGTACATTAGTTGGACTATTGTTACTTTGTTAATTGGTGCGGTTTTGTGGGTCATTAAGACATTGCTGCTTAAGATTTTGGCTTCATCTTTACATGTCAATACCTTCTTTGATCGGATTCAAGAATCAATCTTCCATCAGTATATTGTCCAGACCCTTTCATTGCCTCCAGTTATGGGGTCAGAAGAAATGTTAGGGAGAACAAACAGTAAAATGAGTATTCAAAGAACAAAGAAAGGGAAGGAAGGGAAGGCGAAAGAGGTGATTGATATGAATAAGGTTTATCAGATTAAGCGAGAAAAAGTTTCTGCTGGAACCATGAAGATGTTGGTTGATGTAATATCAAGTTCACATATTTCCACTATCTCAAATGCACTCGACGAAAGTGTTTATTATGGGGAAGGTGAGCAGGCAGATAAGGAAATTACCAACGAAATGGAAGCCATTGCAGCTGCCTATCACATTTTCCGGAATGTTGCTCAACATGGTTGCAAGTGAGGGCATCTATCTTTTGAAGATGTTTGTGATGTCTTGATGCCACACACCACACACGCACACGCACACGCACACGCACACGCACACGCACGCGCACACGCACAAAACATCTAAAATTCCTATCTTTACGTGCAGTTACATTGATGAGATGGACTTGAGAAAATTCTTGATTAAGGAAGAGGTGGATCTTGTGTTTCCACTGTTTGAAGGGGCAGAGACGGGACGGATTGAGAGAAAAGCTTTGACAGACTGGGTGGTGAGAACCTTTTTCTTTTCTATTCTTTTCTTGGTTTTGCCACTTATTTGTTAGAGTTCTTACTTGTTGTTTCACTTATTGGTGTGTTTAATTCTAGGCTAGAATATCCTAGTAGGGGCAATATTGTAATCCTGTCATATTGTTAATTTTAGGGTTAATTACACTTTACCCCCCTGTGGTTTGGCCCAATGCCATTTTACCCCCCTGTGGTTTAAAATTGACCACTTAATCCCCATTTGCTTTCGGGTAAAGTGTCACTGCTAAAAAAAGTGTTAACTTGACACTTTACTCCGAAAGCACATGGGGGTTAAAGTGTCATCGGGCCAAACTATAGGGGGATAAAGTTTCATCAGACCAAACCACAGGGGGGTAAAGTCACTAATTTAGCGGTGACACTTTACCCGAAAGCACAGGGGGTTAAGTGGTCAATTTTAGACCACAGGGGGGTAAAGTGGCATCGGGCCAAACCACAAGGGGTAAGATGTTTTGATTACCAGCATAGAAGATCTTATAGCTTGTTATGTAATTGAGGTTGGGTACTCGGACTGTTGGACTTTGCGTATTCAAACTAGGGCGCCTATGGGTGTGCCTGGCCGGTTAGGATGGCCCATGTAGAGAGATGATTTAGGCTTTCCTAAATAGAGCCCATCTAGGACTTCTCTCCCATAAGCAGTATAGGATGGAGGAGAAAATTAGTTTTTTCTACTGAGAATATAGTTTCTCTCTCTCTCTCTCTCTCTCTCTCTCTCTCTCTCTCACACACACACACACACACACACACACACTCACACACACACTCACTCACTTACCATTAGAGACATTGTTGGAGATACGACTTTTGTACTGTGATTCGTGTGGGTTACACTCATTCTACGTGATGTACTCCATCGCTGGGATACGAGGTTTCAAGCTTTCGAGCTTGCAGATTCATTCTATTGCGTGTGAAGCATCTGTTCTAGATCCGGTTCCTTTCGGTTTGTCTACAAGGTAACCGATCCGATTTCTGTTTTATTTGATCATCTATGCATGATCCTACATTGGTACCAGAGCCTCTTTGGATGTTTTCATGTTTTAGAATGATAACTTATGTTGCTTTGGGTTGAAGAATATCATATGTCTTGATTATCATAAGTGGGATATATTAGCATAATTGGTGGGATGTGTTAGATTAATTTGTGGGATCCATCATTAACTGTGATTTTATTTTCTTTGTTTTCCTTTTATAGCTAGCTTGCACGTTGTATAAATATAGCCACCTCCAAGAGAGAAGAATACACAAAATTCCATTTTCTTTATTTTATTTCTGACATGGTATCAGAGCAGGCAATATACATGTGGTAGCTCTACACAATATTCTGTCTACCGGCGAGTGGCGGCTCGCCTCCCACCAGACCCCTATCATCGTCTCTAATTTGTTCGAATCTATTTATTTTTAATTTTTTTGTTGCACCCGTTTGATTACCACAAATTGATCTCTAATAGCCCCAAACTTTTTGATATTCCCATAATAGCCCCTAAATTTATGAAATTTGCTTTAGTGCTCTTGGGTTGTTGGGCTTTGAATCCTTTGATGTGGTTGGTTGTCTAAGGCCTTGATTGGCTGTCGTGTGGGTAATGTTTTAACCTCCTTTTATTTTTGGTCTCATATCAACTCGGAAGTCTCCGATCTAAACTTACAACCATTTGTTTCACTGTTCTTGGGCAAAAATTTTCGTGATTTTGTTGTGGGGTTTAGTCTCAAACTTTGTTTTGTTGATGGTGAATTGTTTTCACCTTGGCCAATATTGTGGATATTATTGTTCCACAATTCCTCATTGTTGGTGGTGGTTGTTTTCCCCCCATATTATGGACATTATTGTTCTATAATTTCTCGTTGTTCTTGTTGTTGGTGGATGTTGTTCCCACCTTGGCCAATGTTGGCGTTTTTACATCCCATTCGTGTTGATATCACAATTTTCTTGTCTCTTGTTGCAGTTTTGTTTCGGTGACTTTTGATTCACTTGATAAAATCTCAAACTTCGGTATTTTTCATTTCCTCTCCAGCGTAAGGGGGTGTTATCAACAATACCTAGCCTCTCCGGCAAACACCATCTGGCCTCACGATCTTTCGTGGAACTCTCGTATTCTTGGCTCTCTCGACTTTGAAGGACCGGGAACCACAGTATTGTTTTCAAGTTGGACACTTTAACAAGTTTCCGTGTACCAACTTTAGGGGGAGTGTTGAAGAATATCATATATCTTGATTATCATTAGTGGGATATATTTGTTGAGTGTATTATTTTATTATTGGGTGTTTAGTATAGTTGAGTATTATTAGGAGGACTACATTTTAATATTTTATTTTCTCTTCTCATACTGTTTAATAAAATGATGGAGAGGAACAATTGTTCTCTCTAAGCTTTGTGAAAATATTGTGCACAATGTTCTAAAAATCGGCCTAGGCGCTAGGCGGTGTCCTGCCACCGAGATTTTCCCTAGGCGTTTGCGAAAATGGGCCAGTGGATTAGTCGGCCTCTAGGCGGGGCCTAGGCGGTGCTAGGCTGGCTAGGGTGAGAATGTAGAAAGTCTTATTTGGGTCTGACTCTTTGGAAAAAAAAACTCTAACATTAGTATATATATATACTTAAGGTTTAAGTTAATTATGGAGAGATCCCTAATAGTTTTTTAAATATTAAAACCTTCTAATAATCTTTACTTATTTCCAAAAAACACCACATAACCTTTATATATATATATATATCTATTATTTGAACCACAAATCTATAATTATTTTAATTAACACCACATAACTTGTATATATATCTATTATATAATTAATTTTAGTTATAAAAAAAAATCCGCCTAGGCCCCTAGGCGCTAGGCCCCCCTCCGCCGCCCGACTAGTGCCTAGTGATTTTTAGAACATTAATTGTGCAACATGGTATCAGAGCCACCGTGATTAGGGTTCTCACCACCACTCACCACCACATCACCACCACTACCTGTGCCACCTTCATCACCATCTGCGTCACCCTACATAATCACCAACACACCTGCGCCGCACATCCTGGCCATCCAGAGGTTGCACCGCATCATCCAGCAAACCCCACTACCAAGCCGCACCACCTAAGGGCCCTCCAGTCCTTCACCTACTACCATAGCACCACCCTACGTTAGTTGTACCACTCTACAGCCCCCCAGCCCTGAGCCGAAACCCTAGCACTCCTTCGACAGCCCTTAAATCCTTCAGATCATCCTTGTTCCATTCCACAACATCCCTGGCCTAATTTCTCTAACTCTATTCTCTTTGTAATTCCCATTTTTTTTAACCCTAATTCACCCACAAAATTGCTCACTTGTTGGACTGATCGAAACTTTCAGATTCTGTGTCTAGGTCCGTAATCGACCATTGATCTGTCCATAGATTGGACAATTGTGCCCGACCGATGCATGTGACGACTAGGTTTACCTTCTCTGTCGTGTGTGATCGTTTAAACTAGGGGTGAACAAAAAAACCGAAAAACCGAAAACCGACCGAAACCGACCGACCAAAAAACCGATTGGTCGGTTTATAAAATACATATACAAGCTAAAACCGACCGAAAAACCGACCGAAACCGCAAAACCGACCGAAACCGAACCTATTGGTCGGTTTTAAAATACACATAAAACCGACCGAAACCGACCGCGTACACCCCTAGTTTAAACCAAGAGTTTTCTCAACATGTCGAAAGAAGATTTGGAGATCGGGAAGTCCCCTACTACTACTGGTGTTGTGAGTTCTCCTATAGTTAATGAGAGGCATTCCCTCATTGAGTCATTACTGAGAACCCAGGTTCAAAAATCACCATTGTTTTATTCAGTGGTGAAAATTATCTCTCTTGGTTTCAGTCTGCCATTTTTTGGCTCTGCAGTAGAGCAAAGTTTGGCTATGTTGATGGCACGCTTAAGGCACCCAGTCGTGAGGATCCCACTTATGCCAAGTGGGAGGCAGATAATTATCTTGTGATGAGTTGGCTCGTTCATTCTATGGAGCCCACGATTGCTGAGTTTTTCCTGGAGATGGATACTACACAAGACATCTGGGATATTCTCGTTCAGACCTATTCAAGTTTATGGACTTTGTCGAAGTATTGAGGTTGAAGCTCAAGGTGAACGACTATACTGTTGAGTTTTATTAGTTATTAATGTTTTATAGCGTTTTTATATTTTATGATTAGTAGGGACTTGCGTGTAATTATTGGTTCCTTTGTTATTATAAATAAAGAGGTCTCACAGTTGTGAGATTAAGCCTTCAATAATATTGTGCAATGTTATTCAACATGGTATCGGAGCCTCCCTAAATTAGGGTTCTGTCACCACCACCAGCCGCCTACCATCACCACCACCAGCCGCCTACCATCACCACCATCAGCCGCCACCCTAACCCTAACCCTAGCTGACCCAACGAGAGTTTCATCGCGCACTGTTCATCGCAGAACTGTTCATCGAGTTACTGTTCACGCAGCACTATTCACACCTTGTCGCAACCCTCACTGCCCAGAGAAGTTCTTTCTCAGCCACAATAATTTTTTGAGAACACTATCTGCTCCTAGTTTGTTCATCTTCGATCCGTAAGCGGATCTATGTCCTTTTACTAGATCGAGCCATCTTAGGCTTCCCTTGACCACCATCCTTTCTCTCATTCTTTGTGTCTACACCCTTCATCATGTCCCAAGAAGGTGTGACACTAGAGAAATCTATTGTCGCTTCTTCAGGTTCCTCTATGGGTAATGAGAGGCAGTCATACGTTACTGAGAACCCGGGTTCCAAAATCACCACTGTTTTGTTTAATGGTGCTAATTATCTCTCATGGTCCCAGTCGGCAACTTTATGGCTCTGTAGTTGATTCAAATTCGGATATGTGGATGATTCAGTCAAGGCCCCTAATTGTGATGATCCGACATCTCAAGTGGGAAGTGATAACTCTCTAGAAATGAGTTGGCTCATTCATTCTACGGAACCCGAACTCGCAGATCCGTTCTTATCTATGGGCACGACCAAAGATATTTGGGATACTTTAGCAGAGACATTCTCGTCAAGGGAATTTTGCCTAAGTGTACGAGCTTCGAAGAGCGATTCAGGACAAAGTTCAAGGGGATCGCACTACTCTCCAGTATTTTACCACTCTAGGCTCTCTTTGGAAATGCCTTGATCATTTAATCACATTTCAAACTTCTAATCCAACTGATGCAGTGGGTTTTCAGAAGTATATTGAAGGGGAGAGACTCTTTAAGTTTCTAGCTGGTCTTAAGGCTGCGTTTGACCTAGTTCGTGGCCGTATTTTGGGTATTGTTCCTCTTTCATCTCTTCGAGAAGCATTTTCTATTGTGCAAGATGAAGAAAGTCACCGATCTGTTATGTTGCCTCCTCCATCGACTGATAGGTCAGCCTTGGTATTCTCTAAACACAAGGGCGGTAGGTCCTTTACTCCTCAGAGAGATTCTCAGTATATGGGACGTGACAACAACAATAATAGTCCTTGGTGTGATCATTGCTATCGTCTCGGGCACACTCGCGAGACATGTTGGAGGCTTCACGGACGTCCTCCCTCCCTCTTCTAGGGGATGTGGGGTTGGACGTCATGGTGTACGTCATGGTGGCCCTCCACGAGCTCATTTGTCTACTGAGTCATCTCCTTCCGAGGAAAATGATAATCTTGTCACATCTCCTTCTCCAGCAGTGGGAAGCATCAGTAGTGCCGATATCGAAACTCTCCGCCGTATTATGGCTCAGTTGAACATTCCGACTGCATCTACTTCTTTTGCCCAGACAGGTATTGTTGCTAATTTTTCACATGTTTTACATGTTGATTCTAGTCAACCATGGATTATTGACTCTGGAGCTTCCGATCACATGACCGGTCTTTCCTTTGTCTTCTCTGCTTATACCCTAAGTTCTGGTAAAAAGAAAGTTAGAACTGCCGATGGTTTTCTTTCATCCATTTCTAGTAAAGGTGTCATTAAAATTTCTAATTCATTACCTTTATCTTCGGTACTTCATGTTCCTAATTTCTCAACTAATCTTTTATCCATTGCTCGTATTACTCATGATCTTAACTGTAGTGTCATTTTTTTCCCGTCTCATTGTGTCTTTCAAGATCTCTCCACGAAAAAGGTGATTCGCAGTGGTAGAGAGGAGAATGGTCTATATTTTCTGTTGCCAGAGGGAGACACACAGGGAAACTTGACACAAACAGCTCATCATATACAGAGAGAGACTATTCCAAGGGTAGCTTAGTTATGGCATCAGAGATTAGGCCACCATTCGTTTTATTTACTTCGTTTTTTATTTCCTTCTCTTGTCAGTAATAAAAGTGTTTCCAACATTTCTTGTGAGGCTTGTGAGTTGGGCAAACACCACCGTGCAACTTATAATTCTAGTTCTAATAACAGTACTATTCCATTTGCTATTATTCACACTGATGTTTGGGGTCCTTCCCCTATTACCACTCTAAATGGCTACAAATGGTTTGTTATCTTTATAGATGACTGTACTCGCACTACTTGGGTTTATTGATGAAGGATAAAAATGATGTTTTTCCCATCTTTAAATCCTTTCATAAAATGACATAATTTAGCACAGTTGTCAAAGTTGTACGCTCTGACAAAGGGGGGGAATATATCTATGGTGGTCTTACTCACTATTTTTTAGAGCATGGGATGATACATCAAATGTCTTGCACCAAAACTCCTCAGCAAAATGGCGTTGTAGAGAGAAAAAACCGTCATTTGTTAGAATCAGCTAGGTCAATGCTCTTCTCAATGCATCTTCCCAAGCCTTACTGGGGGAAGCAATTCTTACTGCAACCTACCTTATCAATCGTCTTCCTTTGCGTGTCCTTGGTAAGAAATCTCCTATTGAACTTTTTACTAATCCATCCTCCATATTTCCCATTCCTCCTAGAGTGTTTGGTTGTGTGCGTTTCGTTCACAATCATTCTCCTTCTCGTAAGAAGTTAGATCCTCGCTCTGTCAAATGTGTCTTTGTTGGTTATTCTCCAACTCAGAAAGGGTACAAGTATTATCATCCCTCTACTCGTCGGTGCTATGTATCTATGGATGTCACCTTTAATGAGACCCTTTCCTACTTCCAGTCTTCTCTTTCTCCACTCCAAGGAGAGATAGAGCACCAAGAAGAGCAGCCCACTTTCATTGTTCTCTTCCCTATATCTAGAGAGGATGAGGAAGAAAAAAGAGAGGATGAGGAGGAAAAGGAGAGGAAGAGGGAGAAAAAAGAGAGGAAGAGGAAGAGGAAGAAAAAAGAGAGGAAAATAGAGAAGGTAAGGAGTTGTTAACATATACCAAGGATAAGAGGAGACAAATTTTTGGGGCAGCTGAAAAAAGGCACATCTCTCCAATCCCGCTTCAGTTGCCTTATCATAGTGAAGATGATTCAGGTATTTCGTTGTACTATGATAGTTATTGCACACAATTTGGTACAACATGACATGACTAAGCACATTGAGATTGACAGGCATTTCATCAAAGAGAATCTGAATAACAAAACTATCTGTACTCCGTTTGTGAAAAGTTGTGATCAACTGGCGGATATTCTTACTAAGGGAGTTCGTTCTAGACAACATGATGTGCTAAGCAAGCTGGGATTGAGGGATATCTTTGTACCAGCTTGAGGGTAGTGTTAGATATTGGCTTTTATTTTACGAGTGTCAAGGACTCAATTGTAATTTTATGTTTTGCTCTCTTAATAATATATATACATGGGCTAATCTGTTGATTAACCTCAGCTTTCACAAAATAACAATGTTAACAAAAGGAAGAGGGGTTGGACAGGTTGGTGGTTGAAATGGTGGAAGGGGAAATGGGCCTAGGGCTCATTTGTCCACTGGAACTGATCCTAGTTATCCAGAGGAATCATCGACCCCTTCTCCTTCTACTGGGAGTATTAGTAGCACTGATTTGGAGACCTTGAGGCGTATTATGGCACAATTGGATACTCCCACGAGCTCCAAGCTATGCAAGATGAGATGTGTGCTTAGAGTTGAGGAATCATCGTCCCCTTCTTGCTTCTGTGCCTTCCATTTCTATTCCTAACATTGTTGCATAAGCACTTGTCCATTTTGGTTGGAACCCCGCTAGAAAAATCTGTGGTTGGTTGCTGTTAGGTGTATGCAGTTAAGATTCACCCTGATGGCACTTTGGACAGGTTCAATGCCCACTTTGTTGCCAAAGGCTACACTCAAGTCTATGGAATTGATTATTCAGAAACTTTCTCCCTAGTGGCCAAGATTGCATCAGTTCGTCTTTTTATCTCCCTTGTCGCTACTTATCAGTGGCCCCTTCATCAGTTGGATGTTAAGAATGCGTTTTTGAATGGTACTCTTCTTGAGGAGGTTTACATAGAGCAACTACCTGGGTTTGTTGCTTAGGGGGAGTTTAGTATGGTTTGCAAATTAAAAAGTCTCTCTATGATTTTACAAATTAAAAAGTCTCTCTATGATTTGAAGCAGTCTTCTCGTGCTTAGTTTGGCAGGTTCAGTGATGTGATTGTTGAATTTGGTCTTCAGAGATGTGGTGTTGACCATTCTGTTTTTTATCGACACACTGTATCGGGGAAAATCTTATTAATTGTTTATGTTGATGATATCGTCATTACTGGTGACGATTCTAAGGGCATTCAGGAGTTGAAATCCTTCTTACAAGTCAAGTTTGAGACCAATGACTTGGGTAGCTTAGGTATTTCTTAGGCATTGAGGTGGCCAGGTCTAGTGAAGTGATATGCTTATCTCAGAGAAAATGTGTTCTTGATTTGCTGACTGAGATAGGAATGCTGTGATCAAAACCTTTGGATACTCCTATGGATCCCAATTCCAAATTATTACCAGACCAGGGGGAGCTACTTGATGATCCAGGACAGTACAGACGCTTAGTTGGGAAACTTAATTACGTAACGGTCAGAAGACCTGATGTTTCCTTCGCAGTTAGTGTAATTAGTCAGTTTATGAATTCTCCTCGAACTACACATTGGGATGCAGTGATATAAGTCTTGAGGTATCTCAAGGTGGCCCCAGGCCGTGGTTTGTTGTATAAGGATCATTGTCACATTCGAGTTGAGAGCTACACAGATGCAGACTGGGTCGGATCTCCTAGTGATAGGAGATCTACTACAGGGTACTGTGTCCTTGTTGGAGGAAATCTTGTGTCCTGGAAAAGCAAGAAACAAACCGTTGTTACTAGATCTAGTGTTGAGTCAGAATATAGTACTATGACGCATACTACTTGTGAGTTAGTATGAATAAAGCATTTGTTGGAGGAACTTGGGTTTACTCAATCCGAGCCTATGAACCTATTTTGTGACAACCAGGCAGCTGTTCATATTGCTTCTAATCCCGTGTTTCATGAGAGGACGAAACACATTGAAGCTGATTGTCACTTTGTTCGTGAGAAGCTTCTAGAGAAAGTGATTAATACAGTTCATGTAAAATCAGCAAACCAGTTAGCAGATTTGTTTACTAAAGCATTGGGTGGGACACGTATGAGATATATTTGTAATAAGCTGGGTGCATATGATATGTATGCTCCAGCTTGAGGGGGGCATGTTAAAGGGTAAATATGTATATATAAATATATATATATATATATAATAGTGTAGAATGAGAGTGCGGATATTTTACATCGATTAAACTTCAGTAGTATAGGTTGTAAAGCCTATAAATAGGCCTCTTATGTTCTAATTATGTTATGTTGAATGCAAGATATTCCCATCACTCTTTATCTTTACACTTATGTACACATATTTTGCAATTTCTAAAATCAAGAGTGTGAGTGCGAGTGCGGTGGGGGTAATTATATAAAATATTAAAAATATATTTTATATCGCGTTTATATAGTACTATATACAAACTATTGTACCACTATTTTTTTTTTCTAATTAAGACACAAAATATACATAAACTACTTATTTACTAATAAACAATGTAATTCAACTATTTCAAGAAAATAACAAAGCAAGCAAATTTCCAGGGAAAAAAAAAAAGCTAATTAATATTAAACGTTAACAAAGTCTTACACAACATCATTCAAGCAAACCATTACACACATAAAGTTCAAGTTTTTTCCATCATTCGTTCAAGCAAACGAGAGAGAGAGAGAGACAGAGAGAGAGAGAGAGAGAGAGAGAGAGAGAGAGAGAGAGAGAGAGAGAGAGAGAGGGAGAGACAATCATACTGAATGGAGTCAAGTGAGTGGAAACCCTATACTTGCTCTTTTTTTTTTTTTTGTGTGTTTTGACCACAAGTTTTCCAAATATTATGAGTGACCCCCATAACTTAAAAAAAATAAATAAATAAATAAAAAAACCCTTAAAATTCATTGTTACCGCATTCTTGGCGTGTCCCGCCACACTCGTTTGCACTCCAGCTGCAATCAAACATCATCACAAACTTAAAATGTGTCTACAAGTACTCTCGGCGTACTCCCGCACTCTCGCTGCACTAAATGCGCATACGCCAACAATTTTGAAGCACTCGTGCTTCAGAGGATATACATGTACATATACACACCTATATGCATGTACATCTGGATATTCACACACATGTATATTCTTGCTTGTATGTATTCCTATCTACTAATATCAATACAAGGCAATTTTAAAAAAAAAATTGTCCTTATCGAAGTGCATAAAAGTGCGCTGTTTTGTTACTTTCAAAAAAAAAAATCAAAAATGTCAGCCAAACAGCAGACTGTAAAAGGAAAATGATTTTTGTTCATAGTTTTACATGAAAAATATTTCACACGTATAAATTTTTACATGGAAACAAACACAGCGGTAATTGTTGACAATCAACTTCTTGAAATTTTTGGCCATTTAACCTTACACTAGTCTCCTTCGTAATGAATTTGCTTTTTCAGGAGCTGACAAGTTTCTGGCTTATTGGAAATTGTCAACTGTGTGGTTGATCATGTCATAAACACTGAGTATACAAACCCTGGTTTGCTTTTAAAGGGGGTATATTTGTCAACATGCCTATCGTTCTTATTTCTGTAGGTGAAGGTTTACAAAGATCGCAAAGCACTGGGACACGCTTTGGATGACACCAAAACAGCTGTAAAGCAATTGGGCAAACTTATTACAGGGATACTGTTTATTGTGATGATTATTGTGTGGCTTCTTTTGATGGAAATTGCAACTACCAAAGTACTTCTCTTCCTCTCATCGCAGCTTGTGGTCGCCGCATTTATGTTTGGAAACACTTGCAAGACTATATTTGAAGCTATCATATTTGTATTTGTGATGCATCCTTTTGATGTTGGTGATCGTTGTGTCATTGATGGTGTTCAGGTAACTTAACAAGACATTTTTTTTTTTTTGGTTGTATTATAGTTATAGACCCGTTGGGATTGGTTTTTCAGCGCCAACAATCACGTATAATTATTTCTTAAAATATTGTGACCGTTTGGATTAGATTTTTGAAAATGTGATTCCCTTGTTAAGCTAAAACAGCTTTTTTCAAAAAGCGCTCCAAAATTTGTAGCTTTTTGAAAAAACCTGTTATTCCAAAATCTATTATTTTGAAAGCTAACCCAAAAGGACTCTTACTTGATGTAACTGACCCATTATAACTTGACAGATGATTGTGGAAGAGATGAATATATTAACAACAGTCTTCTTGAGATTTGATAATGAAAAGGTATACTATCCGAATTCAGTTTTGTCTACAAAGCCAATCAGCAATTTCTACAGAAGCCCAGATATGGGTGACTCTTTGGAGTTCTCTATTGATTTCATGACACCACTGGAGAAGATTGGGGCTCTAAAAGAGAAAATAAAGAAGTAAGTTGGATATGACCAAATTCTTTCTTTTCCACTTTAGTCTAACTCGTTTGAATCTTCAAGATAATGGCCTAATACTTGGAAGCTCTCTGTTAAGAACACGAAAAGTTCCAACTCAAAATTGTAATTACCCAGGACTCATAAATTGCCTATATAACTCTGTGAATTAAATTCTGAAGAAGATCAAATAATTGAGAGTGCCCTCTCTCTCTCTCTCTCTCTCTCTCTCTCTCTCTCTCTCCTTGTACGTTGTTGCTGCTTAAGGGGTAGCATTGAGTCAGTATTACAAAAAGTTATTTAATGCAACTCCTCACGATTTCAAATGATAGTGCTTGTTCGGATATTGATATCTAAGTACTGAAACTCTTTTATCTCATCTTCTAAGACTTCCCTTAAATATGAACTAGGATTTGGCTAGTACCAATAGAAATTATCCATTGTCAAACAAATGAAGAAATTTGGAAAAAATTCTCAAAGTAAACGGGTAAAAGGTAAAACTAATTTCTCATTTTTTGTCTGGTCAGGTACTTGGAGAAAAATTCCCTGCTCTGGTATCCTAACCACAATGTGGTAGTGAAGGAGATTGAGAATGTGAACAAGATAAAGATGGCTGTCTTTTTCACTCATACCATGAACTTTCAAAACTTCGGAGAGAAGAGTAGACGGAGATCTGAACTGGTGTTAGAGATGAAAAAAATCTTTGAAGACCTGGGTATCAAATATAATCTGCTGCCCCAAGATGTTCATCTTGTTGACTCGGCAACGCCAACTGGGGCCACCAGATGATTAATGCTCATGGTTCGAGAAATCACATTTTGATTTGTGAGTGCATACTGCATACTCTTTCATTCTCACTTCTCTAACTGGATCAAATTGTCTCTAACATAGAATTTTGCTTCCTTGCCTTTGCTTTGACAGTAAAAGGAGATTCATTTAGTTAAACTTTTTGGATCATTTCGAAGTACTATATCTTCTACTTCCATCATTGTATAAATTAAAATGCTTCGATTCGTACTAGGGATGGTCGCACGTGGAGGCTTATAATCAATTTGAAAGTAGGGACATGACAGAGTAAATATGTTCAACCAAAAAAGAGTAATAAGTTCTATATTTGGGCAGCTGAGCTATGAAAATTATTTCTCTCGTTCTTGGTCGGGCAAAAGAGATCAAATCAGTAGATTCAGAAAAATTGGAATGCAATGGAGAAGTTAATGATTTCTAGTTGAGTGTGACAAATACTATATTCTAGTACATGCCCAATAACTTAAATTTCACACTGACACATCTGAAATAGGCTTTAAAATTATTCCAGTGAGAAATAGAGTATTAAGGTTTCTTCAAGACAGGTACATGAGGCTTTTATTTATTTGACCGTTATAATAATTTGTGCATTTCAAAACACAAAAAATTAAATTATGATTAAAACCTGTGTCCTGTTAGACTGATTTCATACATGTAGTTGGGTTCCCTCGCAACCTGTGGCTTGAAATGAAGTACATGAGTTGAAGACCAAAAAAAAAAAAAAAACAGAAGAATAGTCGAAATTTAGTAGTAAAAGAATACCTTCTATCATTTTTTTTAATCATAAATGAAAATTTTAATTTATTTTGGGTTCTAACAGAAATTTCTTTGAAGGTCTACGAGGAAGCCACGAGGATAGGTTTGTATCTTAGTTTTGACAAAGATGAATGTGCTTGCCTCTAGTTGTTGAAGCTCTCTTTTATGTGACTTGGACACAGGATGAACAATCACTGCAGTTTTCTACTAGTTGTCTCCTGCTACGGAAAGACGTGATGATATTCAATTTTGCAATTTTCTTTGTGTGTCAAGGTTCTTGTTTTGTTTCCTGTTGTAGTTTCTACAATCTGTAATACATGTTTTGACTGAAACATGCTTGTAATTGTCTCAAGGGTAGTGCCTGTAATTGTCTGACCTTGTACAATGCTTTCATTCTGTTTTCTTATTAAAGGCTGTTTGACAACAGCTTTTGGAGTCCATAAGTGATTATGGAACTCCGAAAGCTAAAATTAAATTGTTTGGCAAACTGGATGTTGCGATTCAATCACAGATGACTGTTTGGCTAAAAGCAGGAACAGGGCCAATTGAGCCCCATGTGCTCTGTGGATTATCCTTTAAATGCACTGTCGGTTACAGAGTTCATTCTTTTATTCCTCAAAATTTTGACCGTTCTGAACTACGTGGACATTCTTAAGTTTCTGGACATTATTTTCTTGGTTCAGGTCTAGACTTTTGGGCTCGCGCTCGGGTTGTTGCTTGATGCCTACACCCAAGTCCAGAAGTCAGGTTAAGCTTGTGATTTCTGGGCCAAACCTGTCCTGGATTTACATAAGATTGTCCAGCCCCGCCATAAATTTGGGTTGGACTTGGACTGATATCGGGTTAGCCCATCCCAGCCCCAGATCCTAAATACATCATTCAATAAAATTTATTTATTTATTTTTATTTTTCATGTATGCTGAGACTTTCATTTACTAAGGTTCATTTATGCATATATAGTATAAGATGATAGTGAATGATTTTCCTTATAGTGCATATACTGTGGCATCTTGCTAAATGAATATAAGAGGATAACCTTATCCCCTGATTCCAGGTGGAGAAGTTGCCACATCGGACACCATGCATGTGCCACTTAAGTAGAAAATCTCCAATCCCCATCTCTCATCCCATTCCTTTCATTCTCTATCCACATATCTAACCCAATCCAACATTAGAACCTACACATTCTGTATCTATCTACTGAGCCAGAGAGAGAGAGAGAGAGAGAGAGAGAGCAAAGATGGCTTCTGTATCAATGGCTATGTCATTAACTTCTTCATCCCAGAAAAGGCTAAACCAGCCAAGCTCTGCAGCCTTTTTGAAGCCATTGCCAGTGAGGAGGCCATCACAGAAGGCCGTGTTTGGGAACTCAAAGCCCAAAGCAAGGCTACAAGTTGAAGCCTCGTTGAAGGAGAAGGCAATCGCAGGGCTAACAGCAGCTGCATTAACAGCTTCAATGGTGATTCCAGATGTAGCTGAGGCAGCTGACTCTGGACTCTCACCATCTCTCAAGAACTTCTTGCTCAGCATAGCCGCCGGCGGTATCGTGCTCGTCGCCCTTGCCGGAGCCGTCATTGGTGTCTCCAACTTTGATCCAGTCAAGCGAAGTTAGATATTATTTCACAATTCTATGTACTTTCTTGTTCTCATCACTCTATATACATCTTTCTACCTCTTCTCTTCATATTTTCATTGGTTTGTGTAGTTTATATTGCCTGCAAGCCTTTATTATATATATATATATATATAGATATCTGATTAAGAAATATATGGGTGGTTTTGACTAGATCAAAGCATACCAATTAGAGTAAAAGAACAAAAAAAATTTTAGAATACAAGGATTTGAAAAACAGGATATGCAAAAGCCAAAACAGAACAAAGACTCTGTGTTTCTTAATCCTCTTGTTAGATTTTGAAGTGCAATCACTACGAAACTGAAGACACTGTAGACTTATGTTGACAGCTTTGATTAGGAATTGGGAAGAACTAAAGCACAATTGAAGAAAGAGACAATGTGCATGTCCTGGGAGATTCGGTCCCCCATGGAAAGGTATAAAGTGTTAAGTCTTATATATGTAGAACTATTAAGGGTTAATGTGGTAGGCCGTAAAGTTGTTAGGCTAGTGGATTATTTGGGGCATTACGAATAGTATCAGAGTCAACCCTTGTCCCGTGAGGGTACCGTGGTGGTGTGGTAGATGAGTAGAGGCTTCAGAGAGAAGTAGAGGCCCTAGGGTAGTTGTTACCCTGTGCTCGCTTATTGGCTGTTATGTGGTAACCAATGATCTGCTTCCACATTGACCAGTCAGGGGGAGAACTGGCCAATACGATGAGGACGTCGTGTCTTTGAGTGGGGGAGATTGTGAGATCATGTCCCACATGGAAAAATATAAAGTGTTAGGCTCCGTTTGATAAAACTGAAAATTAAGTGCTGAATTTTAAGTAATAAAAATTTGAAGCGATTGAATTTGTAATACTGAAAACAGTGTTTCAAGTACTCAAATAGACTATATTCAGTGATTATTTTCAGCTACAATTTTCCACCTAAAGTTTTAAGTGGAATTTTGGCTACCTTTTCAATTAAGTGGTATGTTATCAAACGCACTGAAAATATATGAGTGTTGAAATTTTTTATTTTCAGCACTTAATTGAGTTATCAAACACACCCTTAGTCTAACATTTATAGAAGTAAGTGGGCTACTACTAACAATTTGAGCTTAAACATTTTAAGGGCCAATATGGCTGCCATTCAAGTAGTTAGGCCATCTCTTTCCTTAAAGTGTTGTTTCTTTTAAGCTGAGAGAAAAGATGAATGAGGTGTATCCTGATATTTCATTTTCAATGACGAACATCTTTGCTCATGAAGGACTTAACGTGTCACAATGGAGGAAAAGAAAACCGGAAGAAAAATGAAAACTACAACTTTTAAATCACATATATATATATATATAAAGATTCAATTGTCAAGTGCCTCTACTGAAAATAGGATTGACTACGGATTTGATCCATAGCACATATTTTATCGCACACGATTTGCCATGTGGGTCCAACACATGTAATAGTAGGACTTTTATTTATTTATTTTATTTTTATAATAAGAATCGAACCATTTCAACATTTTTTAATGAGTATTAAGTGAACTCATTGTCACACGTGTTGAAATCACATTTGAGATGCAAAATTTTGAAAGCATGACATTACTTTTTCCCAGGTCAAAATCAAGCAGATTTTACGTGAAGAATATTTACCCCAATCACATATCTTCTGTTTGTCAATATCATATGTCTACTTGATCATGCACAACACACATCCTTGCACACAAAAACAAAATGCATAATTGAAATCTTGTTGGAGGAATATGCCTCATGGCTTTTGGATATTAGAGAAAACTGTGTAGTCTTAAGGTCTACAACAATCAGAAGAAGCCCAACATTTATACCGTTATCAAAAACCAAATGCTTCAAACAATTGTGTATAGATCTTTTTCCCTGTACAGCAATTCCCCCCAAACCAACGCTTTAAGGCCTTAATTTTGGTAAGCCACCCCATGACCATGTATGAATCTCGCATCCTCTTCAGTGTAGACATGAGTTTCATTCTTCAGCCTGAAAATAAAAATTAATAAATAAATAAAGAAAGAAAAACTTGATTAATCAGGAAGTTGTAAGTTATGGCATGCGTATTATCTCTATGAATAAAGTTACGATTTTTAAATTTCTATTCCTAAATTGATTCCTAAATGATGTGGCAGTGGGATTCTCTGAGTTTTTATTCAAATTTATTTTTAGTCATCGATCCCACAATTATCGGATTTGAAAACCATATCATTAGTCTTTCTTTATTGTTGGGAAAGGATAATGCATTTACCATAGCATTAGCCCCTCTCTCTCTCTCTCTCTCTCTATATATATATATATATATATATACTAGTAATTGTCTGTGACCCCGGGTGCAAAAAAAAATAAAAAAATGATGTTACTGTAATTGAATAATTTGACTGTCTTCGGTACTTGGACACTTTGAGTGCCTTCAGCACTAACTCCATGTGTTTTGGACTCTAATATCCAAACAGCCTTTAAGTCAAAAATTAAATATTTTTTCTTTGGTTTTTTGAAAAAGACCAAAAATTAATTTTTCAAAGATGATATGTTGATAAGTCCAACAATTAAATCAGACCATCAGATTAAAGACTTGGGCTAAATTTGTTTGGGCCATTGGAGAGAGAGATAGGAAAGCCTTGAGTGATTTCCAAGGGCCCCATAAAATCATTCCTCATTTATCATATAGATATATCTATATGATGAGGATCAAGTGCCGACCCGAAGGGACGGACCACTTTTAACGACGAAAATTTCGTCACTGAAACAATAATTTTTAGTGACGAAAATTTCCGTCGCTAAAAGCGACATTTGCATCGCTAAAGTGGTCTGCTTAAGATCCGGACTCTGTGTGTGTATATATATATATATGTATGGATGGGTGGATTTATTTGTGTTTAGAGTCTTCAAAAATTGTACTGATCATTGATAAAAAAAAAATTTACAAATTCTTTGATGAATATATAATTTGGTCGTCTGCAAGGGATTAATTGAACTTACGTAAGGGAAACAGTCTTATTAAGGATAGTAGAGGAGAAGAGTGAGGCACCATCCAAATAAAGTAATTCCCCATTGATCCTCTCCTTTATCTTCTTGTCCATTTGATCAGCATCAATGTACATTGGCTGGTCCGACGCCTACATAAATAAAATATATACATGTATTGACATGAGCATACATCATACATATATATATATATACACATACATGTACATAATATATGAATCCTTCAGTAGTATCCAAACAAGCATTGTATTAATTTAATGATCACTAACCATAACCCATCCCCATGTATCTGCAAATGATGGCACATGAGCAGTGTACACAACCACATCTGTCAGAACGTAATATAATGCATATTGTTAGTTCTCCTAGTCGATCATTTTCTCTTTCTATCGTCACCAAGTACAAAAATTTAGTAAAACCTTAAATGTTTAAGGTCAGTAGTCCACTTGACCAGCCAAATCTCTCTCTCTCTCTCTCTGTCTGTATATTTGAGAGAGAGAGAGAGAGAGAGAGAGAGAGAGAGAGAGAGAGATTACTTACACTTGAAGACTTGCTTAATTGTGTTGTATATAGATGAGAAAACCTCCTTGTGGGTAAACACCCCTGCAGGTCCAGCCTGGAAGAGAGAAATTTAAAAAGTTCAGAACCCAAATATATATATACATATATATATAATACATTAATTAATGTTACATATGCTTCCCACAAAATTTATATTCCAAATCTAGTTCTCAACACTTTGTGGCAGTTGGACTATGAACGGAGGTAGCTAAGAAACAGTGGCACGTACCTCCCAACTTTTAAAATTTCTCTTTTTACCCTATGTATCTAGGAGTATATGCGTATGTGCCCCCCACTACAAAAAAAAATAAAATTAAAAAAAATTAAAACTGATTGTTTTGTCCTAGATATTTTGTAGTACATCCATTTGTGTCTCTCTTCAATTTTTTAATTTGCCCCTTTTAAATTCAAAATTTTCACTTTGATTCTTGAATTTTTTTAAATATATCCAAAACAAATATCTTATTTACTCAATTAGCTATAGTTTATGAGTCCTTATAGATACCCTTTAAAACATGTGAATGATTCTTTGATCTGTAGGTGAATTTATTGAGAAAAAGAAAAGAATTAAAGTATATGAATACAACTTTTTTTTCGAAAAAAGTTACAGTGAGAATTATTTGTATTTGGATAGTTATGTTTTAATCCTCAACCCATTATACATGAAAACCATGGAACAACCAAACTATTTTTAAAGTTAGAAAGTATACTATTCTCACCCAATAATAATAATAATAATAATAATTTTGTCCGGGTGTGCCACCATTAGAATAAAATCCTGACTCGGCTCCAGAGTTAGACCACCCTCAATGATGGTGGGACCAATTCATCATCCTCTAATAAAAAATTAGATGAGCCCACTGTCACTTGTATAGGGAACCAAATTTAAGATATCAATTTGAGAAGCATACCATTACTCTATATAAAAGGAAGAATTAGAAAACATGAAATGAAGGTTGTATGGGTATGAATGAAGTGAAGGACCTGAGTGACAAAGATGCCATTGTGATTGAGCTTTGGCTTGAGAATTCTCTCATAGAATGACTTGGTGTAGAGTTGATAGCAAGGCCCTCCTTCCACTGGGTCTGCCAAATCTCCCACTATTATGTCATATTTTTCTTTCCTCCTCTCCAACTCAGCCCTGTTTTCCACAATTAAACAGACTCAATCTTATAAGAGCATCAACAATGGTAGTGTTTTGTAGGACAACTTAAGAAAACTTAGTTAAAAGCCACTAACAATGGGCGAGTTTTAACTAATGTATAGGATACAAAACGTTGTCAAACTTAAGTTTGTGGTAGCACTAAGTTTTTCTAAGTTTCAGCTAATTTAGGGAGTAACGGCAAAGATTGAGCCGTCAAGCACACGAAACGGCACAAATTATGCCGCATGAATCTAGACGGCACAATGTGTGCCGCCCAAAGGCCACACGACACTCCTTGTGCCATTTCACAATGTGTGCCGCATGAACCAAACGGCACAATGTGGGCCGTACCACTGTACACGGCGCCGCAACATTATTCACACGGCACAATCTGTGCCGTCCCCTTATTCCCCATTGCTAACACTTTCTGCCGTGTACAACAACTTAGTGTAAGTTTTCGTTAAGTTTAATAACCCCACTGTGGATGCTCTAAGAGCATTTTCAATGGTGTGACTTGTAGTTGGTAGGGTAAGTTAAGTTAGTTTTGTGAAGAAAAAAACAAATATCCCAATGGTGTAGCTATAGGGCAAGTTAAGTTAGTTGTATGGTCTAAGAACCTAACTTTACCATTCAGCTAAATTTCTTACCCTACAGACCAAGCGGCAAATACAAGGTCGTTTGGTTACAGTCGGCAAAACCTTTGCTATTTGAAATATATATATATATATATATATATATTGTTTTATGAACCCCTGACAGCTGGGAATTGTTTTCAACTTTTTTTTAGGCAAAGAAATGATTAAAAAAAAAACATTTTGTCAAATGACATTGTTTCAGCCAACGCCATTTCCACTGCCAGTTAGCTTATTACACTATTGTGTGAATTTGTTATTTGATATAAAAACTTAAGTTAGTTTTACCCAATATTATCATACACATTGAAGATGCTATACGAAAGGCATTTTGATGTAAATTTTGAATTGGATGTGGTAATTATTACTCTACGTACCAACAGGCTCCGGTAAAATATTAGAGACTCTATCGAAATGCTAAGAAGCAGTTGTATTTTTTATTACTCCGTACTATTTTGGTTCAAGTTATTTTCCCTTGTAGAAGTACATCCAATCCCGAAAATAACTTTTAAAATATGTTGTTCAGAGCGGTGGCGGATAAAGGAATTTGGTCGAGTTGGGGGTAATTTCTCTTATTAATTTTTGGAATTTTTGTAAAAGTGAAAAATAAAAGTTTATATTTATTATGAGTTATCACATGATGTACTTTCACCATCTATAAAACCTTTAACGAATTTTTTAGGATTAATTTATAAAATTAGATTATGAATAACAAAATTTGCTTACATGGCATCATTAATCACTAGATCAAGTTTGATGTTGCCAAATGCTTCCTGGTTAGCCGTCAAATATTTGCGGCAGAAATCAACTACCTCCTGCATTATATAATATATTGAAAAAATATATCTTTAGAATAAAAAAATAATGCAATTAAACGCATTGTAAGGGTCTCATTTTTTTTCTTTCTAAAACTCACCATAATCACTGTTGGTATTTTATGTCTACGGTGATGAAGGGTGATATTATGATATCAGTAATTAAGCAGGTCAAACTTTACAAAAAATTTTTGCGACAAATTACATTTTCGTTCATTAAACTATACACTTATTTTCAATTGGGTCCATAATTTTTTTTTTTTTTTTTTGCAATTGGATCCATGAACTTCAAAAATTCATTCAATCAGACCCAAATTCTGTCACTATTAACTTAAATTATTAGAAGTTGTCACGTACATTGCGTGTAATGCTTACCTGTCACATTTTAAATTAAGATAAATATGAGAGACTGTGAATGGCTAAAAAATAATGTGATTTTGGGTATGATTGAATGCAATTTTGAATTTAGTCGAATGTGTTTTCGAATTTGATTGAACACAATTTCAGATCTGATTGAATGCGATTTTTTATACTATTCACAATCTCCTGTGTTTGTCTTAACCTAACATGTGATAGGTAAGCATTACGCGCAACGTACATGACAATTTCTAATATTTTAAGCGAACAGTGTCAGAATTTGGGTATGATTGAATAAATTTTTGAAGTTCAAGAATTTAATTGCAAAAAAAAAAAAATTTATGAACCTAATTAAAAGCAGGTTATAGTTTAATGACTAAAGTATAATTTGCTCTTTTTTTTAATATATAAAAAATACTAATAATAAAAATTCACAAATTTATTTATTTATTTTACATAGGACCCACAAGTCGTGGGTTTATTTATGTGTACACAAAAGTCAAAACAACAAGAATGGTGTACATAATTGGCCCTGCAGAATACAAGATTATTATTCCCTCCGTCCCATTTTATGTGTCTTTTTTTTATTTTTGACATGTCCCAAAATTATTGTCCACTTTTTTTAAATTAGTATGTAAATTTTATTTAGTTTTTCAAATTACCCTTCCTTATAACCAATACCAAAATAAAACAAAAAAGAAAGTGCAATAATTATAGGCAATTGTGGAAAATGTGTATAGATTCTTTTTTATTATCTTTAATAGTTAGATTCCAAAAAAAAACACATAAAATAAGACAGAGAAAGTACGAATTTACCTGATCGATATCACACATGACCACTTTTTCAGTGGATCGGTGCTTGAGTGCTTCCCTTGCAGCAGACCCTTCACCCCCTCCCATTATGAACACTGTCCCTGGCCTGTCATTTATAATTTCTTACATTTATTAGTTCTAACAAAATAAATAAATAATATTCCCTCCGTCCCTTTTTTTGAGTTCATATTTGAGAACTCAACTTATTAAGGGGACAAAAAGAATATACACATATTGTCCATAATTGCCCCTAGTCATTACAATATTTTTTTTAGTTTTGTCTTGGTGTAGATTTTAAGGAATGATAGTTTAAGAAAGTAAGTAAAAATTGTATGCCAATTTAGAAAAGTAGACACTAATTTTAGGACATCCCAAAATGGAATATAAGACTTAAAAAAAAGGACGAAGAGAGTAACATTTATGCACATATATAGATAGTTAGATACAGACAGAGAGAGGGAGAGAGAGTGGATACACAAACCCATTTAAGATAATTTTTTAAATAAGAGTTTTTTTTATTTTATTTATAAAATCAGATTTTTACTGCAGATATTTAAAACTGATTAATAGGCATTTGATCGATATTCTAGAGGTAATGTTGGATTCTTGTAAAATGGCCTTTTGCAGGTAGATTAATATTTGGGTGACAATCACTTTTTACAAACACACTCTATACCACTCAGGAGAAAGATAGAGTGTGTTTGTAAAATGTATTTGTCACCATAACATTATTGCTTGTTTTAAATTAAAACGAAACTTCAAAAATTTTGGTCCACAAACATCCTCAAACTCTTATAATCTCAAATTGTATGGTTACCTCATACTCATAGACTGGTTAACTTAATTTTCTCACTTATGATGAAGGAGAAGAATTGTAAAATGAAAAATAAAAATTGATCGGTAAAAGAATAATTAATTAATGGCATAAGTCACACCAACGTACGTACGTAAATTTAGTGTGTTTTAGATATGGGAACAGTGGATGTAGTAGGACAATAAGTAGTAAATTCCAACACACACATAAGGATACTCTCACGAGAAGGGGACTGAGTATATATATATATATATCTATATAATAAGAAAGAGCGGTGTGGTGCCCTCCCAATTTAACAATTTTCAATCTTGACCATTGAGACACGTCAAGATATTTTAAGCCTTGGGAAGAGAAATGCTCACAATTAATTTGCACACTTCATACACCATATCAGTTCTATATCTCTATCAAACTTCCCAAAACAAATCTCATCATTTTACTCTCATTAACTTATATCACTCCCTCTTTTTATATCTCTCACTAAATTGGTGGGATTCAAAAAGTTTTGAATTTCCCATTAACTACACAAACGCGCATTAGGTTTCTCTCACTACTCCTCAGCGCCATTCTCACACACTGTGTCATGTTTATCATCTCTCTCTCAGGTAATTGATGTTTAACGTTCGTTTGATTTTTACGATTTTAAATACTATAATTGAAGGCCTTTTGTTTTATGGAGCAGGCATGAGTTGTTGAGGAGGCGATGTTGAATTTGTTGCTGCTGCTTAGCATGAAGTAATCTGAACAAGTGTAGGGTTTTGGCCCGGTACCATTTTGATTTGGGTTAGTCTAATTAGGGTTGATTTACTATTTTTGGGCGTAGCTGGTGATCAAGAGGATGAGAGGGTTTAGCACTCCCAATGGTGGGGTAAGTTTGATCTCTTTCTTAAATGGGTTCCCTCACTTTTTATTCCATTGGGTCTGAAGCAATTTGGACTATTGTGAATTTAGACATTTTTTCTGAATCAAAGTCGATTTTGACACAGATCTAATCAGTGAGAAGGGTTTCTGATTCAAGGTATGGATTCATTTTCTTTCTAAACTACATGTACGTTTAGGCAGTGGGTTTGTAGACTAGGTTTCAGTTTGGGGTTTATCAAGTTCTCATTTGATTCATGTATGTATCTAGACTTTGTGTTATGATTGTATATTGTGATGGTGCTAGATTCTTTTTCTTTTTTCTTTTCCTAAAGAGCAAAGTATTTGTGATAAAATAAAAAATCGAAGAGTTTTTGATTGACCAGGTGGAGCCAATATCACTAGAATAACAAGAAATCAAATAAGTACATACTTGAGCATGATTATTTCTGATTGCTTAAGTTCCCTTTAATTCATACAGTGGCAGTGATGTGGCACAAGTTCTAAAGTTGAGAACCAAATATGGGGGCTCAAATTTGGAAAGAATGTACAACATTACTCTCTCTCTCTCTCATTATGTTTTCTTTTTCAACTTTCTTTGTTGTATTCCTTTTTGGCCATCACCTCCATACTTGAATTTGAACATTTGATTATGGTTTAATTGAGGAGTAATACGTGGCTTATAAAAGGGTCACAAAAATTTGCTCACAAAAGAATGTGGCATCATCTGTGGCAGTGGGCTCCATAACAACTTATCCCATTTGGCAGCAGCATCCCATGGTGGGGACTCACTGCCACTTGGAATGCCATATTATTTTGTGAGCAATTTTTGTGACCCTTTTGTAACCCAAACATTATTGTTAATTGAACTTCGAAGAGCTTGGGTCACTTCCACTCTTTTCAATTTTTTTTGGACGTCCTGCCCCAGGGCACGGGGAATAACTAAATGATTAGGCCAGTTAAACTAAGGATTGTTCTTGGAAATTGAGATGATTCGAATGTTTTAATAATTTTTGGGTGTATTGTTGAACTAAGTTGTACTAATTATTGTTTATGTTTTTTTTGGTCCGTGCCCCGAGACACGGGTTAGTACTAGTATATATATATATATATATATATATATAAATAAGACTCACTTGGGATGGCATAAGAGGGCAGGATGAATTAAGCATTCATGATAAATGAACTCATCCATTTCAGCACTCTGCATCTTCCCATCAATCACCAATGCCTACATGCAATGAGTTCATTGAGTCAATTTAATAACATAAAAAGAGCTTTTACTAAATCAAATATTTAATTTGGAATTCAAATAATTATAACTATTTGGATAATATTAACCTTCCCAAATCGCTTCGTGTCCAAAAGAACTATGTCTTGGTACTCGCTAGTCCCTTTGTGCAGCACACTAGAGAGAGAGAGAGAGATCAAAGTTATTAGCTAACCGTAATGGCCAATAATTAAACATAATAAAATAAAATAAATCAATAATTTGTTAGGATTTGTAGTATTAATCAGCAGTGAATGAGAAATGGAGAAATAAAAAATTAATTTGAGTTGATTACTATACGATACTTATGTCAAGAGTAGTGTATTGCTATATTGAAAATGTTTAATATTTGAGGTTTATTTTTCTGGTGGGAGCGACAGACCAAACAAATTTTATATTTTAGTTGACATGTCAATTTTTTTGGTCTCGTCATGAGTTAAATTTACAAAAGCGAAGTTGGACCTACAGTTATGATGTCACATCAATATATGCAAGAATATATAGTTTGTAAAGATTTTCTGTGTGTAACATTTAATCGTCTCACCCATTTAAAATTTTTTTTTTTTTAGTGAATTACTATAATCCCATTGAAAGTCAATTTGTATGTGTCGACTTACTTTACACGAAGAAACAAGAAAAATAAATAAATAAATAAACATAATATTTTGAAATCAGACCAGATCAAAGATATGTCTTCACTTTGCATAATGATCATGAATGAAAAAGAAAATAATCATTAAACATATGCATATGTTTATAATTATTTATATAATTCTTTGTCCTTTGAGCTAGGACACGGTTTAGCGTGGACTTCAAATTAGTAGTATATTAAGAAAACGGTGACATATGTTACATGATATGATCACCTCAAAACTTTTGTATGTTAATTAATTATAATGGCAATACTATCATGTAGTAATAAAATTTATTCTCACTCTTATATGTTCACTTTTCAAGTCTTTTATACTTGCCACGACAAATTTATATAGTTTGCAATCCACAATTTTCTTTGTACTTATACTAATTAATAAAATTTTTAATTACATGACTATAGAACCAGTATTATTTCGTACAACAATGATATAGAACCAGTATTATTTCGTGCATCGATCGCACTGAAGCTATTTAAAAAATCAACCAATGAATTAATACCCCATATCGATGTCTGAGTCCTGATATATATATATATATATATATACAGTCACGCGCACTAGGATTTTTAGTCTAAAAAAATTGCGATTTTGTTTAGGCTGAAAATTCTAGTGTGCTTTAGAGCGAGCCTGACTGTGTATATATATATATACAGAAGAGGATTTAAAAGTGAACTGGGTCGAGTGAACTTACCCAGTGAACTGGATTTTAAGCCTAAAAGAACCCGCGGGCTCCGCACTGACCCGCGCGCCCGATAACCCGCGAGTTCTTTTAGATTTAAAATCTAGTTCATTGAGTAAGTTCACTCAACCCAGTGCACTTTAGATCCTCTCCTTATATGGGAGAGGATCTAAAGTGAACTGAGTTGAGTGAGTTTACCAATGAACTGGATTTTAAGTCTAAAAGAACCCGTGGGTCATCAGGGCGCACGGGTCAGCTGGGTAGCCCGCAGATTCTTTTAGACTTAAAAGTCAGTTCACCGGACAAGTTTACTCAACCCAGTTCACTTTAGATCCTCTCCATATATATATATATATATATATATATATATAGGATCAACATATACGGTTGAGGGCAGGGCAGGCAAACCTGTTAATAGCAAAAGACCATTTGAGATCAACATCGATGACTTCCTCAAACCATGAACCATGATCAATTGTACCATTGGACTGATCAGAGTGATGATTGAACTTAGAGAAGCCATTGGAATTGGGATGGTAGAACTCAACAGCTTCACCCATGATGATTTAATTACAATAATATTGAGACAAATTAAGAGAGAGATCAAGGGACTGAGTGAATGAGTGAGTGAGTGAGTGAGAAACGAGAATCGAAACGTCCGGGTTGATGATGGATGATGTGTTTTGAGTATGTGAGAGCTAATTGTGATCTCCTTTATATAGCATGAAAAAAGAGTGTCCCCAAAATAAAGATAACGCCTAGTGTGACCAGCTGCCATTTGATTATGTCACCTACAGTGTCTTGGGTTTTATGTCAAACTTTGCCTTGGGCCCCGTTTGGTAACAGCTCCAGCGTCTCCAATGTAATTGCTAAAAAAAGGGTTCAAATTGTTTCTAGTTATTTCAAAAATTTATGCGTGCACCAAACACTATTATTATAACCTTTTTGAGTTTGATAGCCACTTGTGAACTTCAACGATTCAATCGTGAAAAAATAGTGATTGACCAAAAACTGGCCAAGGTAATTTCCAGACAATTGCATATTCTATGATTAATTCACATTCGGTACTATTATGTGCACCGAAAAGTGTACTGAAAGTGTATATCAAAATGATCAAGGTCATTGATTTCAGTGAACTTCACACTTGAGCAAATGGGATCCGCCAAAATCAATGGCTTTGATCATTTCGGTGCACATAGTATTATTCATTCACATTTTGCTGTGATTAAGTTGCAAAACCTAGTTTGCTAACATTTTTATTATATCTTTTAGAGTTTCATAATCACTTATAAAAGGAGGCCTTAATTAATAATACGCGCATCAGACAATTAGATATTGTATATAGAAATATACATATATATATATATATATATAGAGTTAAAGCTTCAGTGTGCACTGAGTAATCGTATTAGGTGAGCCCACTAGGCTTTTAAGCCTAAAAAAATATGGACCGCCCCGTTGAACCGGGCCCCGTTCCACCCCTCTATTATTCAGCGGCTTTTTTAGGCTTAAAAGTCAGTGCACTCATCCAGTGCGCTTAACTGGTGCGCACTGGAGTCAGACTATATATATATATATATGTAAATAATGGGTATTTTGAAAGTGGTATTAATTATAAGCTGATACCCTAGTATACGTGTTGAAATTGAGGGTAGGGAGTGATGGAGGTTTGGGGAGGTGGGGCTGTGAAGAAAGGGCATATTCACGGGTAATAGCATGCGCAGAGAGAGAGAGAGAGAGAGTGTGTGTGTGTTGGCATTTGCACAGGTGGAAATTATTTAGAGAGAGACCAAATTAAAAATTGGTGGATCGCGTGACATATTGGTGGGGTCCAATAATAGTACACGCTGTAGAGAGGAACACATCGATTACATAAATGTACACGTGGAAGACTCTGATCGGCAACTGGAATCTTGGTGGGCTTGTGGGGGTCATTTGTTATTTTCTTCAAACGTTTCAATTTTGGTTGTTATCAATTATATCAGATACTATTAATTTGTACCAAAAGTACAATTTAATATTACTCCAATCTGTTCTTGAAAAATTATATATTACTCCAATCTGATTCAAATTAACATTATTCATAGATTTATCTAATTATCAGTTGATAGCATGTCCATATATTTTTTTTTAACGGATCAAATTTTAATCAAATCATTTCGATCCGACACATATTCACCTAATTCGTTCCAGATTCGAACTATTTTACAAGCTTAATTGCAAAAAGGGATATTATTCAACGTTAGCTTTTTCTTTTTCTTTTTCTTTTTCTTTTTTTCTTTTTTTGGAGGGGTGGGGGAGGGGGACAATAACACAAATGACCTTGACAACAAGTATAAAGAGAAAGATGCAATTAATTAAAAAAATAAATCGAAAAAAAGGTTAATAGTTGGGATGGATAATTACTAATTAGGATGACAAAATAATGAAATTCACTTGTAACCCTCCTTTTCTTTTTTGGTTTACTTAGTCGGTAAGTGTGGAGGAGAAAGAAAACAAAAGTAAAGTAGGAAGGATTAACAAAATTGCTTTAGTTCACTTGACATTCTGCCTTAACAACAAAATGTATCCCTGAAGTTTGGTCTCTGTCTCGCTTTAGTCTCGGTAGATTCAGTTACATTTATTCGGTTCTTAAGGTTTTAAATAAAAGCAATGTGGTCTAAATATCCAATTCTTTGAAAAAAATTGGCAGAAGTACTTAGGGTGTGTTTGATAAAACTGAAAATTAAGTGCTGAAAATTAAGTACTGAATTTTAAGTACTGAAAATTTTAAGTGATTGAATTTGTAATACTGAAAACAGTGCTTCAACTACTGAAATAGAATGCATTCAGTGATTATTTTCAGTAGAAAATTTTCACTTAAAGTTTTCAGTGGTTTTTTGGCTGCTTTTTCAATTAAGTGGTATGTTATCAAACGCACTGAAAAAGAATAAGTGCTGAATCTTTTCATTTTCAGCACTTAATTGGGTTATCAAACATACCCTTACTCACATGCTATGCACTATTATTCTGTTACACTTTTAGGGGCAAATATGGAACACCACAAATCTTCTCACTCGCTTATCAGCATAATTATGCATAGCAGTGGGTGAATTATGGAAAAAATTTTGACAGAATGGGATATTTAGACCATTTTGCTTCTATTTAAAAATATCAGGGATCAAATTGACGCTATTGAATTTATAGGGACTAAAATAAGACAGAGACCAAACTTTAGGAGTATATTCTCTATTTAATTAAGCCTGACATTTTCACAAATTTTTTAACAAATGACATTGAAGAAACTTTTGATTTCTCACCCTTTCATCTCACACTTTTTACCCACCATTTCCAAATGCATTGTTTCTTGCCTTTTCTTTGACCCAAAGAGGGGATAAATGCTTTACTGTTCATTATTAACATGTTTTTCCAATACAAATATGGCACTTAAATTTTGGTACAGCACTTCAATGCTATTAAATAGGTGCTGTAAAAAAATGTCTCTCACTGTGCAAAATGTGAGAAAAGTGAGAGGTATGATCCAATGTACAGCATTTAAAATGGTGTCCTAAATTTTAATATTTTATATATATGTATATATATATATTTTTTTTATTTGCTTTCGAACATCCTCAATTTGATAAAGTTTGCTTCAATATTGCCTAAAGTCCACCCAAAAAATTAAGATGCATGCACTGACAAAATCAATCTATCTATAGACTTCAAATGAATACAAAAACAAAGATTATGCAAGCGGCAATCTCAATTATGCAAACTGCAAGGTGTAAGCTGCAAAACGAATTTTACCTTTAAGATTGTTTGCATAAAATGATTGCTCTCCTACTCAAACACGCAACCTATCATTAATAATCCCTATAATTTTCTTTTTTTCACATCTTTTCTTATTTTTCCTCTTCTAAATGGTTGGTAGAAAAAGATTTTTCTTTTTGTTATTTCTAAAAGAAAAAGGTTAGGAATTAAATACCACTTGCACTAAGAATTCATGACTAGAAGTAGGGGTGGGCAAACAGTCGGTTCGGTTTCGAACCGAAAAGTTCGGTTCGGGTTGTTCGGTTCGGGTTGAGAATTTCGATACCGAAATCCGAACTGAAATAATATTCGAAAATATGGTTCGGTTTCGAAATTAAAGTTCGGGTTCGGTTCGAAACTTCGGGTTGAAATTCAACCGAAGTTATTTTTAAAATTTTTATTTTTATTTTTATAAATTTTTTTTATTACCCAATAAAGAAAAAAAAATATCTTTCAAGTTTCAAGATATCCATTTAGTAATCAAGAATATTAGTTAAACTAATGAAGTACCCTAAATCTAAAAAAAAAAAAAAACCATTTGGTAATCAAGATTCAAGAACAAAAGAACAACTCAAATAGTTACAGTTCAGTTTCAAACCGAATTTACTGTTCGGGTTCAAACTGAACTGAAATTGTTTGAAAGTTCGGTTTCGGTTCGAAAGTTCGGTTGGCCCGAAATGTGCCCACCCCTAACTAGAAGCTATCCCCTGATTATAAAATCTAGGGTAAATATCACTTATCTCCCTCGAGGTTTAGCCTAATAACACTTGCCTCCCCTGACATTTCACGAATAACACTTACCTCCCTTATTTTTGAATTTCAGTAACACTTACCTCCCCTCCGTTAACAAACTGCTAGAAAATTAACGAAATGATGATGATATTACTTCTAAAATACCAAAATTACCCTCCATTACTGTTCATCTTCTTTCTCTCACCTCTATTCGTCCTTTTTACCCATTTCTCTCTCTAAAAATTAGACCAAATTGAAACCCAAACATAGTAGCTTACACAGATATTTATATATACATACATATATATATTATACCCAAACAGTGAAACCCAATTTGGTTTCAATTGAAACCAAATAATCAATTGTTGCCCACATTTTCATTGAAAGCTTGGTTTGAACCAAATCAACACTGCCAATTACAGAGTGAAGAAAAGAGAGGGGTGCGTTTGATGATGGCGACTGGGATTGCAACAATGAATTTTTTGCTACAAATTTTAACCCGTAAATGCATTCATTAGAATAAAACCATGTCAACTCAAGACCACCTTGACTGTATCTATATATCTACCTATATACACACATTTGTATATTTAGGTGCTCCTTTTAATTGATCTGATTTACAATTGTGGAGACTATATCTATATATCTATCTATATACACACATTTGTATATTTAGGTGCTCCTTTCATTTGATCTGATTTACAATTGTGGGGACTATATCCATATATCTATCTATATACACACATTTGTATATTTAGGTGCTCCTTTCATTTGATCTGATTTACAATTGTGGGTATGTGTTGCTCTGCACAAATCGTGAATGGGGTTCTCTCAAGTGCTTTTCTCTGTTCTCATGAAATGGTGGTGGTCACTTAAAGCTACCACCAAAACAGGTACAGATCAGTGCATTTGAGATCAGATCAATGCATTCATTAGATAGTGAAAGGGCAAAATAGTAAAAAGACGACCTCTATTAACGGTGTCTACTAAGAGGGGAGGTAAGTGTTACCTTTGAAATGTGGAGGGAGTAAGTGTTATTAGGCCAAGCATCAGGGGAGGTAAGTGATATTTACCCTAAAATCTAAGAAGAGCAACAAAAATCAGAAACGCCCGATAAGTCTAAACATTTTTTATATTATAAAAGTCATCAGTACTAGTAATTATGTTTGGGAATTGTTGGAAGGTGATATACTCAAAATCAGCCCATGTCCGAGCGGTTCTATTTTGCAATTACTGACAAGAATCATCCCGAGCGGTTTGGTCAACTTGATGCCTCACGAGCGGTTCATCCACGACCCGGCCAACAGGTCGGGAAGACCGTACAGGCACATCCCACTGTGGGAACAGCTCATCCGGGCCCACATGCATGATTCCGAGCATTCCGGGTAGTTTTCTACTCAAGCTAGAAGACTAATAAAAAGTGTAAACTATTTCCTAATCCAATTAGGAAACCCCTACAATTAATGCCAATCTATATCAATTGGATTATGTTTCCTTTTCCTTATACGAGTAGGTCTCTTACATCTATAAAAGAGACCTCTCACCGCCCCATTGAAGGGGTCGACTTTTCAGTCTACACAGCACCTCTATAGCATTCATCAACATGCCCGGCCGGCCTACGGTAGCTCCAGACTTGTTGGTTCACCACAAGCCCCCGGCTCTTTTACAGTATAGTGAACGTGCTCAGACACACACGTGGACGTAGGTACCTTCATTAACAGGGCCGAACCACATACAAAAAAATAGTCTCTCTCTCTTTCTCCTTAATCTGCTCTACTTTACTCTTACCAATTTTTAGCATCATCAGCTTGGCGCCGTCTGTGGGAAGCGACAAGTCTTTTCATCAACAAATCTCTTGACTTATCGCCATGCCACCGAAGAAGGGTAAGAAGACTGATCAGCAGTCTAACCGGAATCTTCCTCCGGCCCCGGCGCCGGCTGCGGCAGTCATGACATCTGAGCAAATCACCGCGACCTTCACACAACTCTTGGAGGGCCAGCGTCAAATCCAGTAACAGATCGAAACCCTGCTAGCCCCGCAAAGCAGTCCTCCAATGGCCGGTAAACGACCCGGGAACGCTGCGTACGGTCGGGAACCGATCTTGACCAGACAACGTGCCCGAGCCAACCCGTCCCACGTTGAGGATGCTAGAGATATCAATAGTAGGCGTGCTACCCGAGAGGAAAGGCAGGAGCATATGGCCCGGGAATTAGTCCAGGGTCACTCGGACAAGAGCCGAGGTGTCCTTGGGCACACGATCCACCGGAATCATAGCTGAGCCCGATCCCAAAGGACAGCACACCGTCATGAAAAAGAAGCTTCTTCCACTGACACGACCAACCCCTCAGATACCAGTCGAGAAGGAGTGGAAGCTCGAATCAAGAACTTGCAGAAGCATATTGATGGAGTGGCCAAAAAGCTTGGTCAAAACAGTGCTCAGAATCAAGCCAATACTGAGATAGAGTCACCGTTCTCTAGACAGATCACGAGATTCTCCATCTCGCGCAAATTTAAGCAGTCTCGCCTGGATTCATACAATGGCTCGGGGAGCCCGATCAACCATATTCGGACCTACAAGGCTCGGATGGCCTTGGCCACCCAAGCTGACGAGCTGTACTGCCTGGCCTTTCCCAGCACTTTGAAAGGCCCGGTCGCCCAATGGTTCTACTCCTTAAACCCCGATCGGTACGTAGTTTCAGGCAACTCAGCAAGCAGTTCATCAACCAGTTCGCCGGTATGCATGAACGGCCAAAGCCTGACATACGGCTACTGACGGCCAGACAACGGAATAATGAGTTCCTTAAGGAGTTCACCGACCGGTTCAACCAACAGAAGCTTCAAATCCACAATCTGAACGAGACTATCGCCACTATAGCCTTCTACTCGGGAGTTCAACACACCAAGTGCGCCGCGTCGTTCCACAGAAATTGACCGAAAACTTTGGTTGAGCTCTTTGAGAGGGTTGGAAGATACATCGACACTGAAGAATTTATAAAGACCAAAGACCCCGGGCAAATGGACGACGAGCCTTCCAGTAGTAAGCGGAAGCGAGATCAACCCAGGAGTTCTGACAGTTCTTCCAGCTCACACCAGGCAGGGTTCGGCAGTCCCGACCCGACCTCCAGTTCACAGCGGTCTGAGTCCGACAGCTCCGATCCGACCTCCAGTTCACATCGGTCAGGATCAAGCAGTTCTGACTTTGCCTCCAGCATAGAGAAATCAGGAGCTCGACTATTCTGATCCGACCCCCTGTCTCCATCATTCTAGATGAGCCCAACTATAGTGGTACTTGCCTGATTACCACATAAGGCTCCACCGATTGTCAGAGAGCTCTTACAAAGACCTCGAGCCTAACCCCGAGGTATACAAAGACCTCGGGCCTAACCCCGAGGCATACAAAGACCTCGGGCTCCGAACCCAGGCACTAAAAAGACCTCGGGCTCCGAACCCAGGCACTAAAGACCTCGGGATTGCATCCAAGGCAAAAGACCTCGGGGTCACGCCCAAGGCATCGGCTTCGCTTAGGTTTAACCTACGATGGGGAAAAATCCCCCTAGGTGGCTGATGATGGCAATCTTCAAAAGACCCTGCAACTACCATGTTCCAGGTCGGTTACCTACAGTCCTAGCCTCCAAAAGACCCTCGTCTTAGCGAAAGCTTGGGGGGTAGAAAGGCACGATGGGCTAAACAGGCAATCACACCGGGTACTTACAGGCCTTGCGGTAACTAAGTCAAACTCTTAGACAATCCGAGCGCCTACAGTACTCAGAGGCAATAGCTCCACTTAGGTCCAAACTGACGATAGAGGTGACTAAAATCTCTTAGGTTGGTCGACGATAGAGGAGCAAAAAGACCCTAAAGCAATACACTCTAGGTTGGCTCCACCAACATGGTCAAGCTCTTCTCCCAACAGTCTTGACGAAGGCTGGCTGGGTGGAAGACAACCATCCTAGGGAGTTAACATAAAAGGACCCTAAAGCAATACGCTTTAGATCGGCTTTTCTAACATGGTAAAGTTATTCTACCCACAACCTTGACGAAGGTTCACGGGCAGAAGATAGCCATCCTGGAAGCTAACTCAATAAAAAAGACTCCGAATTAGGCCGGGTCTCAACTCCCAATCAGTTCCCGAGCACTTAAAGGTTCCGAGTTAGGCTGGGTCTTAACTCTTAGCCAATTCTTGAGGACTCACCAGGCTTAGAAACCCCGAGGCAGCTTCCCCGAGCACTCAAACTGGTATTAGGAAGATTTCCAAACTTGCCCAAATATAGCATCCAGCCAACCTTGGAAATGGAGGGCAACTGATACACCCAAAATCAGCCCATGCCCGAGCGGTTTTATTCTGCAACTACTGACAAGCATCATCCCGAGCGGTTTGGTCAACCTGATGCCTCTCGAGCGGTTCATCCACGACCAGGCCAACAGGTCGGGAAGACCGCACATGCACATCCTACCATGGGAACAACTCATCCGGGCCTACAGGCATGATCCCCAGCATTCCGGGCAGTTTCCTACTCAAGCTAGAAGACTAATGGAAAGTGTAAACTATTTCCTAATCCAATTAGGAAACCCCTACAATTAATGCAAATCTATATCAATTGGATTATGTTTCCTTTTCCTTGTATGAGTATGTCTCTTACATCTATAAAAGAGACCTCTCACCCCCCGTTGAAGGGGCCGACTTTTTAGTCTACACAACACCTCTATAGCATTCATCAATATGCCTGGCAGGCCTACGGTAGCTCCAGACTTATTGGTTCACCACAAGCCCCCGGCTCTTTTACAGTATAGTGAACGTGCTCAGACACACACGTGGACGTAGGTATCTTCATTAACAGGGCCGAACCTGTAACACCCGCTCCCGCGATTAATTGTTAATCATGATTTAGGCATGCATTAGCATAATTAATTGGTGTTTATTAATACATGTTTAAGTGAGTTTTAACTCACTAGTTGATTGTGGGTGTCCCAATTGGGAACCCAAAGTTGGCCAATGTGGTAGTCCCAAATTGGGACATGAGTTGAGAAAGTTCCATTGTGATGGGACAAAGATGGTGGAATCACCCTTATGTGCTTAAATGTTTATTAAGGCATATGTGAGATATTTATATGTTGTTTAGAATATATTGTTTATTATTAGAGACCATTTGTGTGGTCATTTGGGATACCTTGGTGAGGACGAATTGAACACGTTATTTAATTAGTAGGCTAATTAGTAACTTCACAAAATTATGTGGAACCACCTATGAGACCTACGCGAGACATAGACAAATACCCACTTAAGTTTGGAGGACAAAATGGTTAGTCATAAAACTAGTCGGTGGTGTAATTACAAATAATTAGAAATTGGGAGGGTTTCATAATAAAATTAGAAAATGAAATATAGGAGATGTAGATATAAGAAGAAATCATATCTCTTCTTCTTCAATTTTGGGTCGGTTAGAGAGAAAATAGACGAGGGTTTCGTCGGAGCTTCTCGGCAACGATTGACGGCGCGTTCGACTACCAATTTCGATTCCGAGACCGGATTCGGACTCGTAGAGGTGAGTTCTACGTTTTGGTACTGATTTTATTAAGTATAATCGTCGTAATTTTTGAGACCCAATTCGGAGCGGTAATCCGTAGTTTGCCGAATTCATGTAGGATTTTAACCCGGAGTAGATTTGGGCTTCAATTTCACAACTAGGAATGAATTGCTAAGAGGTGAGTGGTTTCAATCTTGTTTTTGGATGAGATATGTGTTTGTGTTCATTTGGGTGTAAATTACATGCCTATTTAGCTTAATCACTCATGTTTAGCTATGAATTTGTGAAAAGCATGGTGAAATGTTTATGTGAGCATGTTTAGTTGTCTATGTGGGTCAAAGGAAAGCTCGTATGAATCCGCCATGAGATTTTTCCGTGGTGACGACCACTTGTTGACGACAACGGCATTAGACCACACGTGCGTGGTGTGGGTCATTGGCTTGTGCCGTGGGCTGTTGGGGGAGTCGCGGACTTGCGGGTAGTGGTAGAGGAAATACTTTCTTATCCGGAGATCAATTTATTTGTTGAGTTGAATATAAACATGATATGTCATCTGTGTGCTTGATTGTTATCTCTCACTAAGCATATAGCTTATATATTGTAGTGGTTATTGAATAACCATTGTAGGTGAGCACGACGGCGAGAATCCGGGGAGATGAGCTTGGGGTTCGTAGAGTCGAGGAAACTTGTAAATGTTGTAGTTTCATGTATATAGTTGTTTTTGAGCTAAACTTATAGATTTGGTGCAAAACTTATGGTTTGTAATAGTTAACTTGGGTTTATGTTGAAACTTGGAGAGATATGTTAGTTTTGGTTTAATCGCTCCAAGACTTGTGTAAATATTATAATTGAAGCTTAGAATGTTGTTGGTATCTTCCATGCCTTGATAATGTAGTTTTGGGCATGTTTGAATGAAAATTTGGTTTAAAAACATGTTTTGGTTGTTCATGATAGCATTGGGAGTATTTGGGAGAGATTTGGGGAGTTTTTGGGAGAGATTGCATCTCTCATCTTGTTTGATGTTTATAATCATGCTTGAGTCTCTTGGGAATGTTTTGAAATGGTTTAGAAATGATTTTGAAGTGTTTTTGGAAGTCCCCATGAGGTTTGGTTTGATTATGGTAATGTTTGGGCATGTTTGAGCAGAGTTTTGACAGTAAAAATGACTTCTGCAGAGCCCGGATAGATCCGGGTTAAAGGAAGGATCGATCCGGCCTTTTTCGGGGGCATTCTGATAGCAAAAACTCAAGATGGATCGATCCGGCTTTTGGAGCGGATCGATCCGCTCACAATTTTGTTGCACTGTTGACCTTTACGAAAACGGACATAACTCTCTCTAGAAAACTCGGTTTCGCGCGCCGTTTTTTTGCGTTGGAACCGGGACTCAGAGACCTATCTTTTGGTATAATATTTGCTATACTTTATTAAAGACCATTTTGCCCTTGGACTTGATTTGTCTAACTCAAAGGTTGATTTGAGCGTGTTTTCATTCCTTTTCATTCCCAACTTGAGATGTTTGAAGGCCTTGGTGGCGTGCCACGTGTCTTGGGTTCACATGTGTGGATCTGGGGCGTGACAGAACCACATACAAAAAAAACAGTCTCTCTCTCTTTCTCCTTAATCTGCTCTACTTTACTCTTACCAATTTTTAGCATCGATCATCAGAAGGTATAGTTATTTCAATAGAAGCTATATATTACCTGGCTCCATCTAACCAATTTTGATGGATAAGCCAAGACGCTGGTTTTTATTATCTTAAACTCATATAATCTTAATCTTAACAAATAAAAATATAAAATTTAAGAGGCGTTTGGTAAATTTTTTAGTTCGCAAGTTTTTGAAAACGAAAACTATGTCTGTTTTTCTTTATATAAAATGAAAAATTAACGTGTTTTTCTTTATATAAAATGAAACATTAATGTGTTTGGTCTAACACATTTAAGGGGAGTCAAAGTCAACTGGCAAGTTACATGGTCGTCCCGGTTTTACTTTCGCAATATCAGTTAACGACTTTTTTTTCGTTTTTATTTTTATTTATTTTTTTATTTTATTTTTTTGAACAAAATTTGGAAACGTTTTACGGTAATCATACGCATTTTCTTTTTTTTTTTTGGTACAAATAATCATACGCATTTTCAGTTGCCATTTTAAAAGCAAAAAAAAAAAACCAGAAAACGTATTGTTACCTAGGGGTGTTACAATACATATTGGACCAGTTCGGTCAATTTTCAAACAAATACACTAAGCTTAAAAACCTACCAAACCGAGGATAGCCGACAAAAGTTGACAAAACCGATCAAAACTGAGAATATTTGGTCGGTTTTAAAACTTAGACAAAAGATAGGAAAACCGACACACCTCTAGTACACCAAATGGATCATAAATAGTTATTAAAAAAAAAGTAATTAAATTATACTATTTTCCTAGACACCAGTCACCAGATACACTAAATAAAGAAGTATACATTTTGGATTTAAAAGAACAGCAATTGTATTGCGCATGCATGCATGCATGTACTCTACTAGACTAGTATATGGAGATGTGGTTTGTAGAATTGTAGTAGTTAATTTAATTGATGTACTATATATGTGCTAAAATTAGTGGAATATATATATGGAAGAGAAATTTAGAGGAGACGGCAGCCGGCGGGCATTAAGTACGTTGAACAGACAGTGGGCCATCCCCCCTCCCACCCGCAACCCGTGCGAAGGGAGACCTGTCTTGAGCGTGCGGTCACTCCACTACCTCTAAATTGTGGAGAGTCCACTCTCTCTCTCTCTCTCTCTCTCTCTCTCTCTCTCTGCATAGTTGCACATATATAAATACATTATATATAGCCATGTATATACATGATTACATACACACTATGTACCCATCATGTCTCCATTTCATTTGCGTGCAGCTTCTGATCTATTACATTAATGCCAAATTACCTTCCTATCCCTTTGCTTTTAAATAAATTATACAATAAAAATCAGCTAAGCAAGGAGTTGAAACCATTTTATACATTCAAGTGTTTGGTAGCTGAATAATGCTAGGCACACACCCTCAAGCACACTCAAATCACATCTTATGTTTTAAATGCATGTATTAGTAGATTTACCTTTTTTGTATAGATCAATCCAGTCCTCCATCTAATTAAAATTCCTCCTATTAAACCATCATAATAATGATTTTCACAAAAATTAGGTTAAAAATAATAAGATTAACAGTACTGAACTTGATATAATATTATGCATTCTTAAACATGTCCTAAATGTCTTTGTGATGGGTATATCAGAACAAAGAGTATCTTCTTTCAAATGGTACAATATAATTAAACTTCATCGTTGAAAGTGTAATTTTTTAAAAGTCGGACTGGCTAGTTTGACCGGTTGAACCGTTTACTATTCAAAGAAATGGTCCTATTTTGGCCGGTGAACTGGAAAGTTCTAAAAACTAAATATTTTAAAGCTCGAAAAAACCGGTAGTCGAACCCAAAAAAAAAAAAAGATGGAAAATTTTGCTTTTTTATTTTATTCTTTCATTTTTTTTTATTGTATTTCATAATATTGATTTCGTAGTCATGATAACATGGTTCAATTTTAGTTGACCCGGCTGTTGAATTAGTGACCTATAATAAAGTCATTTTTAATAGTTTGGTTTTCAAAATATTGAGAAAGTGTGAGATCTCTAGCATATGGATCATGGAGATTCAAATTAATACTTGCAGTTTGCACTATCAATTTATTATAAGCTTCAACCGCTCTTGACAATTGTACTCCCATCTTGTAGGTTAACGAACTCATCTAATTAATACTCCGTATTATACATGGGTATAATGCTTAAGAATAAGCTTGTTTTACAAAAAAAAAATAAAATAAAATATTTCAGTGGAAAGGTGGGGGTGCTCGACCTATTCAATGGATAAGTCTAAGACCCAGCTCGACATCAAACGAGTTATACTGATCACTTTGTGATTTTTATAAAATTACAATGACAAATGTTTGAATCTTAAAATTTTGTTCACATGTCATATCACATCATCAAAATAACCGTCGCAAGTTATTATATATTGAATAACAAAAACGTAATTTGTTAAATCGTTGGGGCTAATGTTGTCCACTGTATTTAGGATAAAGTAGTACACCAAAATGAAGTGCATGTTGGGTTGTTAACTTTTCTTGTAATGGGGGGACAATGGTACAAGAAATCTTTATATCAATGCACAAGTTATTTTAGGCATTGTTCATTGCAAGGGCGGCTCACAATCCTTTTCAATGCCTTTCTACTTAAAAAATAAAAAATAAAAATCCCCTCTTCCCCGCTTTTCTTTTCCGTAGTGTCTCTATCTCCATTGAGTCAATGGGTTTAATAATGTGTGAGTATGACCACTTATATCGAGTCAAACCTTTTTCAGTGCATTCTTGCGATAAATTTTCTTCAAAAAGGTCGCACCTGTATCTTTTATTATAACATATCTGAACGGCCAAAGTCGATTTGTTTCATTAATCTGTATTTTACCATAGGAAATTTCTACATGAATCAAAGGATGGATCTAGGGAGGGGAGTTCGTAGATTTGGAAAAAAACACTTAATTATATTAGTATTATTTGAAAATACAAGTTAAGTATATACAATCGTCCCCTTAAGTTTTTTCTAAATTATTAAGCTTGTCCTTCTCTAGATTTTTTTTTTAAATTGATGTGTAGATGTAATTTTTTAAAAAGTGTGGTGTGTTTTTGTAAATATGAATTTTGAATTTAGTTTTCAAATTGCTCCATACCTTTATTGAGTCAAATAATTTGTATTTATCTCTCCTTATGTATTTATCTTATTACAAAAAATATATAAATAAACGCCAAAATATTTTTTTGGGGGGACGCTACCCCCAAACTATAATATATCTTCGCCCATTTCTGAATCCGTCCTGGCATGAATCTAATATTATCTGTAGGTATTGCGTACGTACAACACACTTTTGTTTCACATTAGTAACGAGCATTAAAAGAGTTTGACCCTTAAGTGTGAGCTATACTTCTCCTTAAGGGACCCTTTTGGTTAAAGCACAAAAAAGGTAGAAACAGGGCTAGAAGTTTAGGTTTGTTACCAGACTGGTTTAAAAAAAAAAAAAAAAAGAGCCTACTGAACGATTTCTCGCAAGTGGACTATAGTTTAGTTTTGCGGAGTTAGGAATTTTGATTAGGTGGGCCTATGTTATACGGGGTTCGGAGGTAGTTCTTCTGAGATAATTTTTTGGGGGTTTATTTATACATAATTAAAGATTTTTTTAGGGTCTACTTGTATGTAATTGCGATTTTTTTGGGATATACTTGTAATATAAGTCTATTTGGGAGACACGTAAATATTTTATAGTGTTTCAAAATTCTAGAGGAGCTTATTTCTAAAACACATAAAATTCTTTCACTCAAAGTGTAATTTTCAAAATTCTAGGCGTCTTTCCTTTGAGTTGTATATATCTGTATATGAATATACATGTATTTGATGACACTAAATTGAGCCTTAGACCCCTTTGGAAGACCTAAATATAAGTTGAGGAGCGGCTTAAGCATAAGTTGAAGGAGGCCTAAATATAAAATACTAAAAAAATTTAAAGTAAAATTTTAATTCTTAAAATCTCAAGAGAATGTGGGTCCCCCCTAGTACTTTACTGCCTCCGCCCATGATAGTTTATTACTGCACATATGGAATATGACCCAGGGACATATATGCCTGTGCCAAGTAGGGGGATATGCAAGTGTTGTGTACAGCACAACAACTTGTCCCATATCGCTAGTCATTGTCAAAAGAATATACTCCCTCCAAGTTATTTTATGTGTCTATTTTTGTGATACTAACTTTTTAAGAAAAAGTAATTCTTTGGTGACAACTTTCATACAACCTTTTAAAAAGATGTGTCTATCTAACATAATTATTGTTTGTAATAAATGCAATTGTTCCAAAATTATCCTTACTTGTTTTTTTTTTGTTCATTTTACTTTTTGTTGGGCATTTTCAAAATCAGTAAGGATAAATTTGAAAAATAGCGACAAAATTATCAAAGTGAACATTAATTATGAAATATCCAAAAAAAAATAAAAAAAAATAAACACATAAAATGAAACGTAAGGAGTAGCATTTAAGTGTGAGCGATGTCTCTCCCGTGATAGGATTGAATCGCAAGAGAGAACAAAGCCGTAAGGACTCACCATTGGGCTAGAAGGTTAGCTAGCTTCCCAGCGGGTTCATAGACTAGAACGGCGGACAATAGCTCACAAGTAGACTAGAAGGTTAGCTAGATTGCTACTTTTTACATTATTAAACAAGGTCTGTGATCTTGTAAATTGAAATGAATCTCAGTTGTTGGGCTTGTCTCTTAATTTTAAGTAAAATGAAAATTAGAGCTCTATATTTTTTTTGGTGGTGTTAGCTCGTGGGTTAAAAGGTAAGACGACCTAGCTAGCGAGTTGGTGGATTTGGCCAGGGGTTTGCAAAGGGAGGGAGGATCGACTTGAACCCTACTCGATCAGTGGATTGTTTAGCAAATTACCTAGATCATGGACTGTCAGGTTGTTGGATCGAAACAATCACACGCAAACAATATATGAAAACAGAAAAATTAAAGAGACACAGAATTATCACGTGGTTCAGCATTGTGCCTACGTTCACACCGGAGAGCCAGAAGTTTTCCACTATCAAAAACGATTTAGAGTTACATCATATATATCTCCTATGGGTACATGACAAAATACCCATACTGTACCAAATCGTTTTACGCTTCGCTCCGCCATGAGCCACAGGACCCTCCCTTTGACTCTTGGACCTCTTGTAACGGACCCATTACCATATGAGCCACACCCAACACAGGTTGCTAGTCGGGCATGCCAATTCCTCTAGTTTATTACACCTCAATCATTTTGTCACATGCAATGATTTCTTTTTGAATGTCATGTAATTGTCTCCTATGCATGTTTTGATCTAATTCAAGAAACTCACTTGTTCATGTCTAGTTTGGTTCCGTGGTACTAGTAAATTTTTGCTTGTTTCGTGCACTATATGAACAAATATTGAAACCCTGAACATGAATAATAAATAAAAAAATTTATTTTGTTTAGATGAAAACATGTCTTCGTACTGAAGAATTACGTACACAGTAGACATGATCACCAACTAAAATTGGAAAAAAAAAATAAATGTATTTGTACTTATGCATATACATATATATAATATGACCAAAAAAAAATATTAGGTTTTCCCACATGCATATATTAACAAGATTTCTCATTTTTCTTTGGCTTCTCATACGCGCACACACACGCACACATACACATAATTTCATATAATTGCGCGCGTCTATCTAAATACATTTACAAATTTGAGGTATTACATAAATAAAAAAGAAAAAAAATGAAAAGAAAACAAATGCGATGGAGCTAAAAAATAAAATGATATTTGAAAAAGTAAGTTGGGGACAAACTGATGCCATGTTCATCGTTTTGGATGCTTTTTTTGGTGCTCCAAAAACCTTTTTATCTCAAGCATGTTTTGTAAAAAGTGTTAGGGAGGTTGTGAGTGTCCAAAAATTCTTGCACATGTTTATATGTATATATAATTAATGTTGGAAGCTGACTAGTTAATGATGTCAACGTGATAAGATTTTATTTCACCTTTTTTGATTTCCTAGGACTCCTACATTACTCAAATTTGTGATAGCACACAAAAATGATTAGCGATTTTACTTTGAGGATAAGTCATACCCACAGATAGTCAATTTGGGTTTCTTTATCATTAATTTGACAACTAAAATTGATGGCTTAGACTTATTCAGTCAGGCTCTAAAGAGGGCGTGAAAGGACCTCTGTTTTGGTCGTCGAATCATTTTTTCATTAATGACAAGTTTTGTCATTTTACAGTTTTTAAACACAATCCGACGGCCAAAACAGAAATCCTCTCTTTAATAAAGAGAGGTGGCCCTCTTTAGAGAATCTTTGTAGACTTATAAGTGTCAAAAAATTTCAACTACTCGTGCAGGTGAAGAAACAAGTGCACTTTTTAAAGTAATTTGTGAATATGCATCAAAGTCCATGAATTTCAACTCAAGTCGTCATCTTTAATTCTCTCCAAATAAATTTCTGTTTTTTTTTTTTTTTTTCCTATCTGATTTTAGTTATATCAAGAAAGCGGTACCAGATGGGTCAGCAATGTAGTCAAAAAGTAAACACCAACACATACAAGGCTATGCTATTAAATCAGCAAAGAACACTGAAAAGAAAGTATAACACAGTAATCATGTATTTCCATGTAATGTTGAAAATATTGAATATGATAACATAAATATTACAAGTAGTTCTTAATTTCAAATAAATGCGACGAAATGAATATGCGTGGATATAATTGGTAGGTGACAACATACTAGCATGATGAATTGGTAGGCGACTGATGACATGGTGTGACAATTTACCTGAATCTTTGGATAGGGATGTTTTCAGAGCCGGCCCTGGTAGCATGCAGCCAAGCGGCTGCATTGGGCCCAGGCTGCCCAGCCCATTAGTGAAGGCCCCTTTTTTTTTGTTTTTGTTTTGTATTTTTTTATGTTTTTCTTTTGTATTGGGCCAAAAGGCCATTTTGTATTGGGCCAAAAGCCCATTAGTGAAGGCCCCTTTTTTTTTTTTTTTTTGTTTTTTGATTTTTGGGATTAAGGTGTTGTATATTTGGGAACTAAGTTGAACAACACTAATGTAATTATGTGCTTATTGTCTCATTTTAATGAAAATTATTACATACTCTTATAAATTTTGCGCTTATGAAATTTAATATAGAGGGGCCCACCTTTGAAAGTTCGCATGAGGCCTTAGAAAATTTTGGGGATTTCAGGGCCGGCCCTGGGTGTTTCTTTCACGAGCTAAAATAGGGGTTTCTATCCCTTCAAAAGACATACAGTTTCTTCCATAAAAAACAAAGAGTAACCACTGGATAAATTATTTGTCTCCCTCAATAAGTTATTCATAGCTTATTCATCCCTCTAGCACATACAACACCAATTCATATTAGTTTCTCTCATCTTAGATTTATTTGGTAATATCCTTTCAAGGATATCATAGTCCAACCAAGTAAAGCTTTGGTAACATTCCTCTCCACAACCCTTTGCATCATACTGTTCAAACCTTCCACCATAACCTAGGTTATTTAAGACACAAGGCGCACCAGTCTCCTGGAGCCTAGGTGCGAGGCGCGAGCCCGAGTGAAGTGAGGTGCTCTTTTAAACAAATATCACGTAAATACACCTAATGGTCCTAATCAAACATAAATAACTCAAAACTTAACATATAATGTTAAAAAGATCATAAATCATCAATAATATCACTTTGGCCTATAAGCTCAACTGGTTAGAGCGTTGTGCGAAAGTGCAAAGCTTGTAGGTTCGAATCCTACATAGGCTACCTGCAACATTTAATAGAAAAAAAAAAAAATCAAAAAGATGCATTTCCATACTCTTAAAAATGTAGTATTACTCAATATTGAATAAAAACACATTACTAAGCAAGTTAACCACATATCCAGCTAGCAAAAATATAATAATAATGGTAATAATAATAATAATAAGGGTTAAATACACTTTACCCATCTGTGGTTTGACCCGTTTACACTTCACCCCCCTATGGTTTAAAATGAACACTTAACCCCCTCGTGGTCTCAACTAAAGTGTAAAAGGGGACGGAGTTAACGGCAAGCGTGAAAATACACTCCTACCCCTGTTTGATTATGATATATAAAAGGGTTAATTACACTTACACCCCCTATGGTTTGCCCGATTTGCACTTACCCCCCTATGGTTTAAATTTTTGCACTAATACCCCATGTGGTTCAAACCTAAGTGCAAAAGTTAAATTTTTCATCCAAACTAATGGAATGGACTCTCATTTTTGCATTTACCTCCCCAAAATTTCTTAAGTTCCTATTATGAAATCCCCCAAACATTCCATTAACTACCCAATTATCTAATGAGTGTTTATTTCAGTCTCGTATGGGTCCCAACGTGGTCCTAAATATTTGGTGAAGTTGCTATCGCACTTACTAATTATAAATCTTTTCAGTTATACCCGTATTTGGGTAACACATATATCATCAAATAATATGAAAGCATTTAAACAAATAATCATTTAAGCATATAAATGCATTAATGTAGATATTATTATTCGGCCCTTCACTGGATCCCACTCCAGTATCTGTCCCACCTCACTGGGGGCATTTTCCAACTAGTGTCCTTTTCTAAACACTTTTCACGGACAATTCGAGGGGTAGTATGGACAATTGGAGGGGTAGTATGGCAACAACCATAAGATTGGGCTCATTTCTTCCAAATTCCAACAAAATGTGTAACACCCGTACCCGGGAAAAGGGTTAATTATCATTTTTATATGTATATTAATTATCGTTTTTTATATTAATTATCATTTTTGTATGTATATTAATTATCATTTTTATATTAATTATCATTTTTATTAATTAATTATCATTTTTATATGTATAATAATTATCATTTTTATTAATTAATTATTATACATATAAAAATGATAATTAATTAATAAAAATGATAATTAATATACATACAAAAATGATAATTAATTAATAAAAATGATAATTAATATAAAAACAATAATTAATATACATATAAAAATGATAATTAATATACATATAAAAATGATAATTAACCCTTTTTCTCGGGTACGAGTGTTACATATCGGGTACGAGTGTTACATATTCTGTTGGAATTTGGGAGAAATGAGCCCAATCTTATGGCTGTTGTCATACTACCCCTCCAATTGTCCTTGAAAAGTGTTCAGAAAAGGACACTAGCTGGAAAAAGCCCCCAGTGAGGTGGGACAGATACTGGAGTGGGATCCAGTGAAGGGCCGAATAATAATATCTACATTAATGTATTTATATGCTTAAATGATTATTTGTTTAAATCATTTCATATTATATGATGATATATGTGTTAGCAAGTGGTATTAGTTTGGACACCCAAATACGGGTATAACTGAAAAGATTTATAATTAGTAGGTGAGATAGCAACTTCACAAAATATTTGGGACCACGTTGGGACCCATACGAGACTTAGACAAACACTCATTAGATAATTAGGTAATTAATGGAATGTTTGGGGGATTTCATAATAGGAACTTAAGAAATTTTGGGGGTGTAAATGCAAAAATGAGAGTCCATTCTGTTAGTTTGGATGGAAAATTTAACTTTTGCACTTAGGTTTGAACCACAGGGGGTATTAGTGCAAAAATTTAAACCATAGGGGGGTAAGTGCAAATCGTGCAAACCACAGGGGGTGTAAGTGTAATTAACTCTAATAATAATGCATAGTCTAAACTCCAAGTCTCCAAATATGAAAGGTATCTAGAATCTAAATTTTTTAACAATCCTCCTCGTCAAGAAACAACTCATCATCTTCGCCATCATTGGATTTGTAACCCTTGTCATCTTCCTCTTCGGTCTCTTCTAAATTAGCCTCTTCCTCGTCATCTAAAGCTACAACTCGAGAAATAGTTGCCCTTGCCCTTGCCCTTGCCCTTGCCCTTGCCCTTGCCCTTGCCTTGTTGATGATCTATTGCTTGAAATTGCTAGAATCTACACTCTCCAACCCTTGCAGCTCTAGAAACATCACCCCACATCAACAAATCATCATCATACACGCGATCATTCTTAGGATCTTCATCCACATCTCCGTCCATCCTCCCAATCAGCCACTCATTACTATCATCTATATCCTTCAATGAGATGGGGTCAATGGTGTTGCACAAATTGTACCGCCGCTTCAAAGCTCGGTTGTACTTAACAAAAACCAAGTTATTCAATTGTTTTTGTGCTAGCCTATTTCTCTTCTTGGTATGAATTTGTGAGAAATCATTGTCAACTTATCACTTTTATACGTTTAATGTTTCAAGATGTTCAACAATTGTTTGCACTTACATGTTCAAAGGCACTGCAATTTCGCACAACCCGATGCACTACAAGTTAGGCTAAGAATTTTGATAGCAAATTTATGCAAATCTAGAGTTGTAGATCCATAAGAAGCCCACCATTTAGCTGTAAAAAATAAATTTTTAGTGACATTTTAGGAACTCAATAAGAAATAATTATTTCACAAAAGATTTGCTCTTACCCAGAGACTTTGTCTTTCTTTGTCTAATAGCCACAAGATATCCGAAGACAGATTTGCTTTCTTATATGTCGTCAATTGATCAATGATTTTTTCTTGTATGTATGTCTATACTTGGAACCAGCCTTTCAAGGAATTTATACAAACATGACATCACTTCAGCAGTATGCTCACTTTTTGAGTTTGAATTAAAGAATTCTGGGTTCAAAAAGTACCCAGCTGCATGTAAAAGATGGTGAAGCTGGCAATTCCACCTATGATCTACAATTTCATAGATTTCACCATACATAATCTCATCCCCTCTGAAGATTTAGAAATAGCTTATTTAGCTCTGTCCATGGCCTCGTAAATATATCCCATTGTCGGCCTTTTCTCCCCATCAACTAGTTGGAGTACACGAACAAGGGGACTGGGGACCTTAAGGGTGAAAATAGTCTAATTCCAAAATGATGCAGTAGAACAGTTTAGGCCGCGGTCTTACCTTTTTGCTCATTTGCCCATTGAGAACTTGACCACTCTTCTGAAGTGAACATCCTCCCCAAGTTACTTTTTTGACTCAAAATGCATGCTTCCATGTGTAAGAAATACATTGTCAAATCAAGTAATAGTCGGTTTCACCAACTCTCATTGTCCTGTTGTTTGCTGTATTTGTTGTTCGGGCGTGCCAGAGCCTTGTGAGGTAGACCCAAACTTAAAACACAAAATTTCCTAAACGCTTGTGTGAGTGATACACAAGGCTTTATGAAAATCTGACTTCTAACGGGCGATCGTGTGTGGTGAGTAGGAAAGTACCCTCACCAAAGATCCCTAGACAGTACTGAAGCGCACAAGTCTAGCAAGTGATGAAAAACCATGAAGAGATTAAATAAAAACATATTTTTATTTAATTGATATAAAGGAAAAATTACAAGAAGTAATTGAAAAGCTAAGAAAGCCTAGGAAAATAAAAAAAAAAAATGCTTAGAGTGCTAAGAATGCTTTTTTGGATGCATTTGTTAAAGTGACGCGGAGTACTTTTTGCAGCTTGGCCTGCCTGCTAATTTATAGCGGCCATGGAGGTCTCCTAGATAAGGTAGGAAATATCTGATCAATAATAATCTGGTAAAAAATACCAGTTTATTTCCACAAACTGCTAATAGCTGCCATAACTTCATCCATATATATATATATATATATATATCTGTAGCCTGAATGTGGTCCATATTGAAGCTTGATTCGGCTGCCTTTCTGTGCAAGCAAAAGATAACTTCCATAATAAATTGATATTATCTCCAAAAGTGGTAATATTTTAAATATTATCTTGCCATAACAGATAATATTTGACATTATCTTTTCCATAAGTGATATTCCTTCCTAAATCTGATAATGTAAATATTATCACATTGAGGCTTTGTAGGAATTGACTCTTGCCATAATTGACCAAATCTGTATCCACTTCTAAACTGGCAGATTGGCTGGCCAATCAAGCAGTCCGATGAATCCATAGCTTAGGCTGTGTTGATGAATGATGAGGTGGCGGCTTGAATTGAAAATACCGTCTTTAAGTGGAAAACTGGCTGAGTTGACCATTCTGCTACACCAACCCCTTATCAATTGACATCGGGCTTGTACAACTGGACTGGGCCATGAAGTGAGAGCCCGATCACCCTGATGACTATGCATTAGCCTAATCGGGCATGATCAACCAAAATTCCATGGCACCTTGTCATGGTCGCCAACTCCTTGATAACTCCAAATCGGACAGAATGTACATTCCTGCAGCCCGATTGAAACAGCGTGGTGGCCAGCTTGATGGAGTAAATACAATGGAAGCCCGATATGAACTGCCAAACAAGGCCTAGGCCGAATTGAATTTGGTCAGCCCAATTACAATGATGCCCGATTGAGGTAATGGTGCTAGCCCAATCAACTAGTGGTTAGTCCGATTAAATCAACCTGACCAACTTTGACCCAGTCACTTAGTCGTTAATTTTTCCATCGGTCTCTAAGTCCGATTAAAATATCTCAATCGGCCTTAAGCAAATTTTGACTTTAAAAAATATAATTTTTAGGTGCAAACACCTGTGAACGGCCTCATCATGTTCACTACACCTGGACAAGCATATATAAAACCACTGAGTGTCATTGCCCTTTGTAACACTTTCTTGATGTCCAAAATCTTCCCAATGTCTTCCAACATCAAATCAATACAATGTGTGACACATAGTGTCCAATATAGATGTTGACATTTAGCTTCCAACAATCTCCTTATTGAAAATTCATTAACAATTTAACACATCATATCAAAAGAAAAACACACTTGCACAACACAATTAAAAAATAATTTAAACAAATCTTAGTATCTTACTAGCCATCACATAGTTTGATGTGTTGTCTGTGATGACTTGAATAACATTGTTTTCTCTAATGCGTTCCACCCAACTATCAAGCAAATGAAACACCCTCTCCTTAGTCTTGCTATAAGATGAAGCATCAATAGATTCAATGAACATAGTTCCTCTAGGAGAATTTACAAGGAAGTTCAATAAGGTCCTTTCAGTGATGCCATTCCATCCATTGGACATAATGGTGCAACCATATTTTTCCCACTCTTCTTCATGTTGCTTCATTATACTACGCGTATGAGTTACCGACTTTTCTAAAAGAGCTTCTCATACCTCATGGTAGCTAGGCAGTTTATTACCCAGACCATATGGCCTTATGGCTTCCATCGCCACTTGAAAACTATCATAATTCACGGCATTAAAGGGTATCCCGGTTTTATACATCCATCTCGCTATCAATAGGCATGCCTTTTCTTTTGGCTCTTTTTTTATAGGAGTCACTGATAGTAGGCCCTTCCCGGCCATCCTTTCTCCTTTGAATAACAAGCTCCGGATGGGGGGTCACAAAGGCATCCATTGGACCTTTTGTTCTTGGTCTTTTCAAGTTGTTGGACTTTGTTGAACTTCTTTTGGATTGAACCTCAACCTCTTCTGCCTCATCCTCATCTTCATCAAAATTATCAAAATTTGGCAACAAGTTCATTTTTTCTTTCTTCTCCTTCTTTTTTACTAATATACTCCTTAATTTCTACTCTTACATGCGGTGGATATTATTTACATTCCTTTTCATTCTGATAGCCTCCGGCTAAATGTTGTTTGGCCTGGTATACACCTGCATTTGTCTGCTTCCCACAAAAGTTGTAAGTGAACTTATTTTTGTCCTTCGGATCATGTATAGCATACTTGTATGCCGAATCTTGCTTTGAACTTACACTAGCACCACTCTTTATATATCTAAATGTAAAAAAGACATTTCAATTGAAAATCCATAGATTCCAATCATTTAATAGTCCATAGACTCCATACACAATAAGGATACAATTGAATTATCAAATTTAAGGGTTTTAAGTTAATTTAACCATTGTTATTCAATTGATAGCAATGTGCCACTATCTAACTTCTAAAATTTGTTTTAATGTATTTTGTGTGGGAAAAGATTAAGATATTATAGCAGTAAGAACAGAGCAAAAAAAATAGAACAAGAAAAAAAGGAAAAGAAAGAACAGAACAAAAAAAAAAGAATAGAATAATAATAATAATAATAATAATAATAATAATAATAATAATAATAAAGAATATGAATCAACTGTAAAGGAAAAAAATAAAAAGAAAAAGAAAAAAAGATTGCTTGTCGCTCATGTTTAGAAGAAGAAGAAGTCGCAGGAAGAAGAAGAAGAAGAAGAAGACATCAGTCGTGAAGAAGAAGAAGAAGAAGAAGAAGAAGGCAGCGAAAAAGAAGAAGTCACGACTCCTAGGGAAGAAGAAGAAGAAGAAGAAGAAGAAGAAAATATTTGGTTCGTAGCTCAAGTCATGACTGGTTCATAGCTCCTAGGGCTCGCGACTTCTTCTCTACTTTCTTCTTCTTCTTCTTCTTCTTCTTCTTCTTCTTCTTGTTTTTAAAATGCTAATTTGGCAGTGATTACACTGATTGGGATTTGGGATTTGGGGGTAAAAGGGTTATTGGGTCTCGCTTCCATTAGGTGCGCCTTATGTGCCCTGTGCGTGCCTCGATGAAAAATCCTAAAAGGCATGCATATAATGCACCTGGTTGAAGGAGCTGCGCCTTGCCTTAGGCGAGGGTTACCGCTTGCACCTCGCGCATAGGCGTGCCTTTCACAATAGAGACCACAACACATCCTTTCACTTCCAAAATCCATCTTTGCCTTTAGATATTTCCAATCCCTTACTTCATCTTTCCGTAACTTCGAGGTAACCATGCGGCCTTAATAGGCACAAATCACAACGGGACACTTTAGTACTTTCTTCCGCTTGCCCATACATTGCCAAAGGGTTTTACCTTTAGCCCCAAGGGTTTTACCTTAAGTAATTTTGATGATTAACAAACTATGAAGTTAAGTACTTATGTTTATCTTTAGTGTTATGTCCAAATAGAGCTTTGTAATCTTGATGAATATTCAAATGGAAACTTCTTGGAAGATCATTTCACTTGTATTGCCCTATAAGATTCTATATAAAGTGAGTTAGATTGTTTTTCTAAGATAGGGGCTTAAAACTTTGGCAAAATCACTCAAAATAGAAATTTTGTTTTTCACTAAAAAAATAGTTGACTAGATCATTTCTCCAGTCAACTAGACACTTCAAAGTTCAGTCAACTGAGAGTAAAAACAGTAAACTAATTCATGGTTTTGAAAGGTATTTTCTACCTCAACATTCCAGTCGACCGGTCCTTGTTTTCAATCGACTGTTTTAATGGCGCCTTTCAAAATATTTGAAAAGCAGTCAACTGGATCGCGACATCAGTCAACTAGATGACTGTGCAGAACAGTAACGACTCTTTTTCTAGGGTTTTGACTTAGCATTAATTGCTCTTAACTACCTCAAACATTCTGATTTTGAAAAGAGAATATTTATACTCATTTGAATATGATTATTGGGCACCTAATCACTTTCATTCAATACTCATTGATTGCAATCAAAGATTCAACACCTCGTTTATGAGATTCAATCTACTTGCTCTTGTTTTCTTTATAATTCCTTGAGAGTATTTTAAATGAGCTACTAATTGTGTTCATCTACTCTAAGAGAGAGAGTTTTTCAATTGTAATCAAACAATCTATTATCCTTGAAGTTGTAAAGAAGGGAAGGGTTGGTGTAACCCTAGCTTCAAGTGAAGGGTTTCTTCATTGGAGGAGTACAAAAGTTTAAGAAAAACTTGTAAGAGAAGTTTGACCTTCACCCAAAAAAGGTTGTTTAGTGGAATCCTCAAGAGGCGTTCTTGAGGGGTGGACATAAGCTGCAGATTGCGAATTGCCGAACCACTTGAAAACTCGGTTTGCAAGTGTCTCTTTCCCTCTATGTTTATTTACTGTTTTTAATTGGATATTGTGGTTATTTAACTTTTAATTTACTATTATTTTAGTAATCTTATTCACCCCCCTCTAAGGATTACTTTTGGGTCAACAATTGGTATTAGAGCAAGGGCTCTTATATTGATTTCACATATCTTTGAGTTAAGATCACATGGCAAACACTAGCTACTACCAATATCACTTATAGTGAGGGACAATCATCCCAAATACCCCCATGTTTTAATGGAGCCAACTACACCTATTGGAAAAAAGGATGAGAATTTACATTATTGCTCTCAAGATTTTGATTTATGACAAATCGTTGTCAAAGGACCTCATGTTCCTACTAAGACCGTGGGCGCCGACATTTTTCCTAAAATGGAAGATGAATATATTGATATTGATAAGAAGCTCATTAAAATGAATGCTATGTCTATGAATATCTTGTATTGTGGTTTAGACCCAAATGAGTACAATAGGATTTCCTCTTGTGAATCGGCTAAAGAAATTTGGGATAAGTTAGAAGTCACACATAAAGGAACCAACCAAGTCAAGAAGTCTAAGATTAGCTTACTTGTTTAATCATGTGAAATGTTTAAATTGCTTTCTAATAAAACTATTAGTGAAATGTCTACTCGTTTTACTACTATTACTAATAGTTTGAAAAATTTTGGTAGAGTTTATCCTAATGAAGAAATGATTGAGAAAGTTCTTAGGTCTCTACCAAAGCCTTGGCAACCAAAGGTCACAGCGGTCCGAGAAGTAAAGGAACTTGCAAAGCTTTCAATTGAATAACTCTGGGATCTTTCATCACTCAAGAAATGGAATTGGCCGTCTTCGACAATGAAGACAAGAAGAAAAACTTGGGTCCAAAAGCTTCAAATGACCAAGATAATGATAGTGATGGAGATGATGAAATGGTTATGATCACTCACAAGTTCAAAAGGTTCTTGAGGAAATACAAAACCTTTGGAAGAAGGGGACAAAAAGAGAATGATGCCAAGAAGGAACCAATCATTTGCTTCAAATGCAAAAAGCACAGACACATCAAGGTCGATTGCTCATTGTTAAAGAAGAATTTCAAGCAAAAGCTAAGAAGGCAATGAAGGCAACAACTTGGGATGATTCTGACATTGACTCATCCAAAATTGAGTCAAGGTATGATAAAGTTGCAAATATTTGTCTCATGGCACACGAAAGTGATGAGGTAGATTCTAACTATGATTCTTGCAATGATTCTCATAATTATGATGAACTTGAAAATGCTTTTGATGATTTGTATAAGGAATTGGAAAACTTGGGAACCAAGTACCTTGCTCTCAAAAGAATTTTTCCATACTTTCAAATGAACTTAGTGAATTAAAATCACAAAATGAATCTTTGAGAAAAGAAAATGAAATGCTTTCTTCAAGAAAAATTCCTATAAATGACTTTGAAAAGGAAGATATTGAGTTGAAGACTTGACCAACACATTGGCTAAATTCACTCATGGAGAGCAAAATTTGAACATGCTTTTGGGAAAACAAAGATGTATTTTTGATAAAGTCAGATTAGGTTTCAATCGCACCTATATGGAAAAAAAGTACAACAATTTGTTTTCTAGCAATGCTTCAACTAGCACAAGTTCTTTAAACAATTCTCATCAAAGCATCTTTTCAAAAGGATCCACTTCAAGCAATTCAATCTTCATGTAACTTGTCATTATTGCATAAGAAAGGTGCATGTGAACTACGAATGCCCAAATAGAAGAAATATCAATATAGTTTGGATTGAAAAGGGAACCACACCACCCTTTGCTAACAAAAGTGGACCCAATGAATATTGGGTACCAAAGAGGGTCACTTAAGCTTTTTTTTTATAGGTATGCTTAAAATCCTCAAGCAAGAATAGATGGTTCTTGGATAGTAGATGCTCTAGACACATGATCAGAGATAAATCCAAGTTCTCCTCTCTTTCTCTCCCAAGGGTGGTGGAAATGTCACCTTCGGAGACAACACCAAGGGAAAAATCATTGGTATAAGTAATGTTGGTTAGAACTCTCCCCTAACTATTGAAAATGTGTTATTAGTTGATGGTCTTAGACATAACTTGTTGAGAATTAGTCAATTATGTGATAAAGGTTTTAAAGTTGTGTTTGAATCAAATTATTGCATGATTATGGATGCCAAAGATGAAAAAGTATTGTTTATTGCATATCGAGATGAAAATGTTTATATTATTGATTTTGATGATATCTCTTCTCAAGACGTTAAATGCTTTGACGTGTTGAGTGAAACTGGTTGGCTTTGGAATAGACGATTAGGACATGCTAGTATGGATCTCATTTCAAATTTATCAAAGAATGATTTGGTTAAGGGTTTACCGAAAATTAAATTTGTTAATGATAAGATTTGTGATGCTTATTAACTTGGAAAACAAACAAAAACTTCTTTTAAAAAGAAAAAGGAGATCTCCACTTGTAGGCCTCTTGAATTGATTCATATGGATTTTTTGGGTCCAAATCGTGTAGCAAGTTATGGACATACGGCCTTAGGGGGGCCCACTCCTTTCGTTTTAGAAAAGGTTTTGATTTTGAAATTTCTTATGTAAAAGTCTGTGAAAATAGACACAGAGTTGCCACTTGGTTTTTTGGGAACCGAGAAACCCATTTCGACTCTCCCAAATGGATAAAGGGTATCAACCTTTTGTAACCAAAGAATTTGGCACGGGGTTTTGGTATGAGAAAGGATGGAGCCTTCGCAAAGACTAAAACACCCTCAACTCGCCCTATCTCTCAACGGGCTTCAATTAGCATCCAAATAATCGTCTTATACTATGTTTGGTTCGACAATTAATACTATGGTAAGTATTATACATCACATAATCTTGAAATAAAAGATAAGATATTATTCATAAGATCTAAGCCAAATATCACATAATGCAAAGTAAAGGATCATACATAACAAACCTAGGAAAAAATGTCTGATCACATATCAAGTAATCAAGTTTTCCTAATCTTGAGGGGACATGGATTGTATAATAAAAGAAAACAAAAAAGCTTAGCAAGCTAGAATGTATGCATGTTGAATCTTGAAAAAAGAAGACCTCTCAATCAGGGATGAACGAGAAGGAAGATTTGATCGAAGGGAAGCATGAACGTGTGATCAACTTCGTTCCTTATAATATTCTTAGATTAGGAGTCACAAAAACTCCAAAAGGGATGAACGAGAAGGAAGATTTGATCGAAGGGAAGCATGAACGTGTGATCAACATCGTTCCTTATAATATTCTTAGATTTAGAGTCACAAAAACTCCAAATCTTGTATGGATGCAATATGATGCTAGAATGTGCAAAGTAGTAGTGTGTTTATGTTCATGGGTTTTCTAAAATGATTTGAGACCACAGAATATGCATGAATGCATGAAGAATATTATTATAGGATATGTACAAATGGGGTATAAACTACTTCCTAAGAGATGAGCTAATTTGGATTGCATGTGAACATCTAATCAAAGAATAAAAGTAAAACATGCTTGTTGTGAATAGTGGACAAAACAGTGAACTAATTTTTTAAAATTGGAAAAGTGAGGTTAGGAATGTTTTGAATTCATGAAATTTTATAAAGATCATCCCTACTATGTCTAGAACATATAGAAAAAAGCTAAATCAAGATTGAAGTTATAGATTGAGAGAAATCATATAAACAAGAGAAGTTACTCAAAAACAAAATCCGTACCATCAACTGAAATGTAGAAATATTTTTGAAAATGAAAACAAAACAGTTGGAGGCCCATATTATACAGACAGCTCCACAAGACACTGAATTTCAAGAAAAAAATGAGTTGGGACCACTCTGTTTGGAAAAGTTTTCTGGAAAACAAGTTGAAATTCAACTAAAGCTGCTGACAGAAAAATAGAATGTTTTAGAAGAATGCTTGGGTCAAAATAGAACCCTTCCAAGTGTTTTAAAATTGATCCAAAAATCATGGACATTCCCCAATTAGTTTGGAAGACTTTCCAAGTGGTATTACAATAATCTATTGAGTATTGAACTTAGAATCACATTTTTAAGTTGAATAACTCACTGTTTTGAGGGATTTTTTTTTTATTTAGAAAACTAATGTTTTATTTCTTGAAATTTAAGTGGGGGTTTAAGAAGGGTTTTGAAATGGTTTTGAGAGTGCATTTCTAGCACTAAATGGAGATTATAACCACTTGGAACATGCACTTCAAACTCACCTCAAGGACTTTCAAAATTATTTGCAAGATATTGTTTCATTTTGAACATAACTTCAAGAATACTTGGGAAGTATTGAAGTTAGAATCATCATCTATAAAGCATGTTTTTGAGGTCAAGGGTTACTATCCATAAGGATTCACCCTCCTCAAATACCATGTCATCACTTAGATGATGATGAACTAGTAAGTTAAAAAAGGAAACTAAAAAAGAAATGAGGTAGGAAGAGATGAACATATATGTAAACAAACAAGTAAGCATAATCAAAGTATGATAATCATTGAGATATTGGACTTGCAGCTTGGTATTTCACTCATATGTGGTGACATTTGGACATGGAAGTAGTTTTTTAGCTCATAAATGCCCAAAAATGGTGGTTGGGTGTGATAGATATGAGGTATAAAGAGAAGTAATCAAGAGAAATCAAACTTAAAACTCACTTTTCTATAGAAAATTAGTGGGAAGAAGCTCTTTTTCTCTCCTCTAACCCTATCTCTATCTCTACAACTTTTCTAAGCTTTGCACTTGCCACCCCTAAAATGAGAAGTCAAGGGGGGTTTATATAGGCCAATTTGGGAGGAGTATGAGATTTAAAAACTGCACCCATTGGTCCCAAACATCTCTGAACAAGCAACTACGTCGTTTTGGCTTTCAATTATTCAATTTGGACTCCTAAATCAAATTACAAAAATTCACTATTCTGGGGAGAGTGCCATGGTAGCACTGCTCCTCAAACGTCCAGATTATTACATTTAGGCCCCCAGAGGTTTCGATATTCGCTAAAAGGTCATATTTCGTCTGAAATTTACAAAAAATGCATACGAACTCTGAATTGAACTTGTGATATACCATTAGAAAGGTAATGGAGTCTAATTTACATAAAAAAAAATAGTTCAGAGATAGTTCATTTTGAAAAGTATTGCGGTATTCACAATAAAAGTCAATTAATTGCCTTTTTTACCTTCAAAAATTCTTAATAAATCAGTTTTAAATCTAGAAATTATGTGCGATATACAATTGAAAAGTTCTTGACCTCTAGTATCCATGAAAAATGATACGATGCTCCGGTCTCTGAGTCAACTTTTAGGTCAAACCGGTCAAACCAGGGACCTCTAAGAAGTTCTGGGAATTCTAGGAGCTCCCAAGAGTTGATGTTTTGGTTCGATTTTCTTTTAAAAGTTATTTTTAGTACTTTTCACATGATTCAGAGTGATCTCAAAACTTTTGGGTGAAATCGGATGATTTTGATCAAATTCTAGTCAAACTTGGTCAAACCTTGGTCAAACTGGTCAATGGGACTTTCTGGGACCTCTCGGGTCTTTGGGAGCTGACGATTTATCCAATTTTGCTTTAAAACTCATTGTATTACTTTCCTTATGATGTACTGTGTTTCTAAACTTTCGGTCTAAATCTGGGAGCATTTGAGCTTTTAGGGGCATTTTGGTCATTTGTACCATTTTCTGAGCATTTTGAGAGATAGACTAACTTCCAGGAGTCCTTTTCAAGTCTTTTTCAATTATCGTGAACCACCTAGCTATGGTTCTCCTAAATCCGATAGCCGAAAAAATGGGGATGTTTGCACATGTATGAGTGGCAAAGTGTATGCATTCGCTGTTGATGATGATTATTCTAGATTTACATGGGTTAATTTTCTCGCTCATAAAGATGAGGCTTATTCTAATTTTGTCAAGTTTTGCAAAAGAGTTCAAAATGAAAAAGGATATGCCATCAACAATATTAGAAGTGATAGAGGAGAGAATTCGATAACAAAGATGTTTCAAATTTTCGTGATAAAAATGGTTTTGGACATAATTTTCAGCACCAAGAACAACGAAATGGTGTTGTTGTAAGGACAAATAGATCACTTCAAGAGATGGGTAAACTGTATTGAATGAAAACTCTTTGCCTCAATACTTTTGGGCTGAAGCCACTAGCACTTCATGTTATGTTATTAATCGTGTTGTTAGAAATAATCTTGGTAAGACTCCTTATGATCTTTGGAAGGGTAGAAAACCTAATATAGGCTACTTTAGAGTGTTTGGTTATAAGTGTATTTTAAACAATAAGGACAACTTAGGTAAGTTTGACGCTAAGACGGATGAGGGTATCTTCTTAGGTTACTCACAAATAAGCAAGGCATATAGAGTTTTTAATAAGAGAACCTCAGTTGTAGAAGAGTCCATGCATGTAGTTTTTGACAAAGCCAACCCCTTTAAAAGAAGGAGGATGATAATGATGTTGTTTTTGTAGAAAAAGGTGTAGAAGGTTAAGACATAGTTAGCACTTCAAGCTCTTTTCCTTTAGATGGATCTAAGATAGAGTCTTCTCACTCTCTAGAGCCTCTTAGAGACAGCATTAGAGATGACCTCCCTAGATTGGAAGACCGTTCCTAGTCACCCCATAGAACTAATCATAGGTGGCCCCGGTCAAGGAATAGCCACTAGATCCTCTCTTAGAAATATTTACAACAACATAGCATTCCTATCACAAATAGAACCTAAAAATATAGAGGAAGCTGAGCAAGATGATAGTTAGATTATGGCTATGCAAGAAGAATTGAACCAATTTTAGAAAAATGAAGTTTGGACTTTAGTTCCGACCTAAAGATCATTCTATCATAGGGACCAAATGGGTGTTTAGAAATAAGAAGGATGAATCTGGAGTTGTAGTTAGAAATAAGGCTAGATTGGTAGCCCAAGGGTACAACTAAGAAGAAGGTATAGACTATGAGGAAACCTATGGTCCTACAGCAAGACTAGAAGCCATTAGAATGCTACTTGCTTTTGCTTGGCACAAAGATTTTAAACTTTTCCAAATGGATATTAAAAGTGCCTTTTTAATTGAATTTATAGCGGAGGAAGTCTATGTCAAACAACCTCCCAGATTTGAAAGGTCACAATTCCCAAATCATGTATTTAAACTCTCGAAAGCTTTAAATAGGTTAAAACAAGCTCCTCGTGCTTGGTATGATCGTCTTAGCAAGTATTTACTTGATATTGGATTTACTAAAGGAAAGTTTGATACTACTCTTTTATCAAACATTCACACAATGATATTTTACTAGTGTAAATCTATATGGATGACATCATCTTTGGTGCTACAAATGAGAAAATGTGTGAGGAATTTACAAGATGCATGCAAGATGAATTTGAAATGAGAATGATGGGAGAACTAAATTTCTTTCTTGGACTACAAATCAAACAACATACAGGTGACATTTTCATTAACCAATCTAAGTACATCAAAAATCTATTGAAAAGATTTGGATTTGAAAAATGCAAACCTATTGGAACTCCCATGAGCTCATCTATCAAGTTTGACAAAAATGAATTTAGAAAACTTGTTGATACTAAAAATTTATGTGGCATGATAGGTAGTTTGTTATATCTCACCGCTAGTAGACCGAATATTATATTTAGTGTATGCCTTTGTTCTAGATTTCAATCCTCTCCTAGAGAATCTCATGTTGTAGTCGTTAAGCGTATTTTTAGATATTTATTAGGCACAATTAATTTAGGATTATGATATCCTAAGAACATCCCTTTGACTTGATTAGTTACTCTAATGCAGACTTTACCGGTTGCAAAGTGGATAGTGAGAACACAAGTGTCACATGTCACTTCTTAGGGCACTCCCTAGTCTTTTGGTTTAGTAAGAAACAAAATTCAGTAGTCTTGTCCGTGGCAGAAGCCGAATATATAGCCGCCTGTAGTGGTTGTGCACAAGTTCTCTTTATGAAACAACAATTAGAAGATTTTGGATTTTACTTTGATAACATCCGTCTTAGATACGATAACACTAGTGCAATTAGAAAATCTCATAATTACATAGAAGCCCCTAGGGAATAAAATAAAACTAACAAACCACTCTCAACACTCCCCTTCAAGCTAGTGCGAAGATATCCCTCATTCCCAGCTTGCCAAAAGCAAAGTGAAACTGTCTACTCCCAACTCCCTTGGTGAGAACATATACCAATTGGTCACATGTCTTCACAAAAGGAGTACAGATTGAACCATTATTGAGGTTTTCCTTAATGAAATGTCTATCTATCCCTACATGCTTCGTTCGGTCATGCTGAATTGGATTATGAGCTATATTAATGGCAACCTTATTATCACAATATACGCGCATCGTGTCTATCTGATCGAGTCTCAGATCTCTCAACAACAATCTAATCCATAAAAGTTTACACACACCTTGGGCTATAGCCCTGAATTGGGTCTCAGCACTAGATCTCACTACCACATTCTGCTTCTTACTCCACCAAGTAACAAGATTACCTCCTACAAGGGTACGATACCCTGACGTGGACCTCCTATCAATAACTAAACTTGCTCAATCAGCATCATTGTATGCTTCCACTCTAAGATGACCATTTCTGCCAAAAAATAAGCCTTTTTCCAGGTGCAGACTTTAAGTACTAAAGAATCTGGAACACAATATCTAGATGATATTCATGTGGAACGTGCATGAACTGGCTGACTACACTGACAGGGTATGAATAATTAAAAAAGTTTACCCACTAACCTCTGATAACTCCCTTTGTCAACCAACACTCCACTACTATCATCACTAAGCTTCTAGTTCGATTCTATCAGAGTGTCATAAGTGTTGCTCCCAAGCATTCTGAGTTTCCTTCAACAGATCAAGAATATATTTTATTTGGGAAATGAAGATCCGATGCTTGGATCTAGCCACTTCAATTCCCAAAAAAAAAAAACTTCAGTGCTCTTAGATCTTTTATTTTGAATTCTTTGGCTAGGTACTTCTTCAACTGTTGCACTTCTTCTAAGTCATCCCTTATAAGCACGATATCATCCATATATACGATGAGAACATTGGTCTTACCTTATAGGGAATGCTTAATGAAAAGTGTGTGATCCACCTGAATTTGTTTGATGCCATATCTACGCATTGCATGAGTGAACCTCTCAAACCAAGCCCTTGGGGATTGTTTGAGACCATATAACGACTTCCTGAGCCTGCACATTTTTCTTACTTTCTTTGAGTCCTCAAAACCAGGAGGCACATCCATATATACTTCTTCCTCGAGATCACCATGTAAGAAGGCATTTTTCACAACAAACTATTGAAGAGGCCAATCAAGATTGGTTACAAGTGAGAGAAGTATCCTGACTGAGTTCATCTTAGCAATTGGTACAACCCCATATGTTTGAGAGTTGTCCTTTACAACAAGGTGGGCTTTGTACCTCTCAACAAAACCATCTAACCTGTGCTTCACTATCCATACCCATTTGCACACTCTAGTTTGTTTACCCTTACGTAACTCTGTCAATTCCTAATTGCCATTCTTATGAAGAGCTTTCATCTCTTCAATCATGGCATGTTTTCACTTGGGATCAGTGAGAGCATCCTGAAAATGGTTAGGTACAAAAATATAAAAAAAATTTAAAACAAAAGCTCTATAGGAGGGAGACAAGTAAGAGTAGGACACAAAGTTAGATATAGGAGGTTGAGTACAAGACCTAACACCTTTATGAATAGCAATGGGTACATCTAGATAGTCAGACTCCATAAGAGACGGTGAATCAGAAATACCTAGATCTTCATAACTTAGAGGGAATGGTAGTTGAAGAATAGGAGAAGTCGCCTCTTTAGCATGAAAAGGAGAAATAGTCTCTCTAGTCTTTCTTTTGCTCTATGTTCCCTTGAAATAGACCAATAACTCTTTCTCCTTTGGAGCGGGAGTGGTTTTCTCTCCCTTTGACCATTTTTGAGATGGGTGATGATAGCACTTATACCTCTTTTAAGTAGGAGAGTGTAGACACCCCATTTTTTCGGCTATCAAATTTAGGAGACCCATAGCTTGGTGGTTCACAATGATCAAAAAAGACTCAAAAAGACTCCTGGAAGTTGGTTTTATTTCTCAAGATGCTCAGAATGACCTAAAAGCCCTGAAAGCCCGAAAACTCCCAGATTTGGACCAAAAAGTTCTGGAAACATGCTATGTCATAAGAAAAGTAAGAAAATGAGTTTTTAAGTAAAATCAGATGAAATCGTCAGCTCCCAGAAACCCCCGGAAGTCCCGAAAGTTCCCGAAAAGTCCCCATTGACTGGTTTGACCAAGGTTTGACCTAGTTTGACCAATGTTTGACCAAGTTTGACCGAAATCGTCCAAAATTTTTGAAATCATTCTAGATCATGTGGAAAGTATTAAAATGAGTTTTGACAGAAAATCGAACGAAAACGTCAGCTCTTGGAAGCTCCTAGAAGTTTCTAGAACTTCCCGGGAATCCCAGGTTTGACCAGTTTGACCAAAATTTGACTTTGAAACCGGAGCAACGAAACAATTTTCAAACATTTTTTATAGATACTGGAGGTCAATAGCTTTCTAACGGTATATCGCACACAATTTTCGGATTTAAAATGAGTTTATTATGAATTTCTGAAGGCAAAAAAGGCGATCAAATCGGATTTCATCGCAAATACTGCAAAACTTTTCAAAGTGACCTATCTCTAAACTATTTTTTTTAATGTAAAATAGACTCCATTACCTTTCCAACGGTATATCACAATCTCAATTTGGAGTTCGTATGCATTTTCTGTGAATTTCGGACGAAATAGGGCCTTTTCGCAAATACCGGAACCTCTGGGGGCCTAAACAGCATTATCTGGACGAAGGAGGAGGAGTGCCGCCGCGGCACAGGCCCAGTGCCACTGCGGCACTCTCCCCCAGAATAGTCCATTGTTATAATTTTGATTGGGGGTCCAATTTGATTAATTAGAAATCAAAACGACGTAGTTTTAGTTCCCAGCTTATTTTGGACCAATGGGAGACCTTTTTATACTTCTTAAAACCCCATTTACCACCCCTCATTTGCCTATCAAAGAAGCAATTTACTTCCATTTAGGGGAGAGACATGGAAGCTTAGAGAGAGCTTAGGAAGAAACTCTAGAGAAATATAGAGAGAGAAAGAGAAGAAGTAGTCTTCTTCTTCTATTTTCTCCATCAAAGTGAGTTTTCCTTTTTACTTGAGTTTGCTATCAAAACTTCAATCACCCAAACATTTCTTTCACTACCATTCTTGAGTATTCATGAGATAGGAAGCTACTTCCATGTCCAAATATCACCATAAATGAGTGAAACACAAAGCTACAAGTTCAAAATCACATTGATTATCATCTATTGATTGTTATTTACTTGTTTATATTATGTATGTCTCTTCCTAACCTCATTTCTTTTTATTTTTCTTTATTTACTTACTTGTTCTTCATCATCTAAATGATGACATAAAGTTTGAGGTGAGTGAATCCTTATGGATAGTAGCTCTTAACCTTAAAAATATGTTTAATAGATAATGATTATAACTTCAATACCTCCAAGGTATCCTTGAAGTTATGTTCAAAATTAAAATGAATCTCTCTAACAATATTGGGGGTTCTTGATGATGAGTTTGATGTTGATATTCCAAGAGGTTATAATCTCTATTTGAAGTTAAAAATATACTTTCAAAACCTCTATTTCAAAACCCCTCTTAAAACCCCTCATTTTGATCTCAAGAAAGAAAACTCTAGTTTTTCCCAAAATCTTCAAAACAGTGAGTCAAAACAGTGAGTGATCTGAGTTCAAAGATTTCTCTAGAACTCAATACTCAATGTATGGATGCAAGACCACTTGGAAAGTCTTCCTAAATCATTATAGAACACTCATGATTTTTGGTTTGGCTTGAAAATACTTGGAAGGGGTTCCATTTTGACCCAAACATTCCTTCCAGACATTCTGTTTTTGCTGTCATAGCAGCTAGGTTAAATTTCAACTTGTTTTTACAGAAAATGTTTCCAAAAAGAGTGGTCTCAACTTATTTTTACCTTGAACTTCAATGTCTTAGGGAACTTTCTGTATAAAATGGGCCTCTAGATCATTTTTTTTCATTTTCTAAGATTTTCTAACACTTTAGGCGACAGTACGGACTCTGTTTCTGAATAACCTTTATTGTTTATAGGATTTATCTCAATATGTGATAGTTATTAAAGATTGGATTTTTGGGTTGTGTTCTAGACACAATAAGGAAGATCTCCATAAACAATCATGCATTGAAAACATTCCTAACTCCTCTTTTTCATTTTCACAAGATCATGTTATTGTTCTGTCCACTATTCACAGCAAGCACACTTTTACTTTCCCCCTTTGATTTGATACTTACATATACTTCAATTTAGCTCATGTCTTAGGAAGTAGTTCATACTAAATTTGTACATATACCATGATGATTTACCCCATGCATTCATTCATCTTTTTAGACTTCTAAGTCACTTTAGGAAATCCATGTACACAAACACACAACAACCTTTGCACATTCTAGGATCATGCATTCATACAAGATTTGGGGTTTTTGTAACTCCTAATCTAAGAAGATTATGAGGAATGATCTTGATCATACGTTTATGTTTTCCCTCGATCTAATCTTCCTTTCTCATCCGTCCCGGGGATTGAGAGGTCTTCTTTTCCTCAAAGATTAACATGCATCATACTAGCTTGCTAAGCATATTTTGATTTCTTTGATTATTTATTTCAATAAAAATTCATGTCCCCCTTTAGATTAGGAAGTCTTGACTATTTGATATATGATTAGACTATTTTTTCTAGGTTTGTTTGTGTGATCTTTCACTTTGCATTGTGTGATATTTGGCTTAGATCTTATGAATGATATCTTATCTTTTGATCTTCCATTTCAAGATTCTTATGTGATGTAATATACCTATCATAGTATTAATTGTCGAACCAAACATAGTAAAAGATGATTATTTGGATGCTAATTGAGGCCCGTCGAGAGACGGGGTGAGTTGAGCGTGTTTTAGTCGCGACAAAGTCTCCTTCCTCTCTCGTACCAAAACCCCGAACCAAGTTCTTTAGTTATGAAGGCCGGTGCCCTTTATCCATTTGGGTGAGTCAAATTAGGTTTCTTGGTTCCTTAAAGACCAAATGGCGACTCTGTATCTGTTTTTAATAGACCTTTTCTTTTCCTTTTCAAAATAATCTCAAACAAAAAGAAGCGGAATTCCGCGTGTCCACAGAGAGTAACTTACAAACATGCACTTAAGAGCACGAGGGTCTAACTTTCCACAAGTTGGAGAATGGTTATGAACAAAACACATATAATCAAAGACCCGAGTAGGAATAGAGAATAATATGGAAGAGTTTGTGCTTTCTTGTCAACACATGGGTAGGAAGACGATTAATAAGGTATGCAGCCGTTAAGACGCCTTACCCTAGTAAGACTTAGGGGCTTGTCCCGAAAAGAGCATGAAACGAGCAATTTCTAATAAATGACGATTCTTGTGTTCTGCCACCCCATTTAGCTGGGGGTGTCAATTCAAGAAATTTGATAAATTATTCCCTAAGAACCAAAAAATTCACGACCATCATCAGAGCATAAAATTTTTATGACTGCCCTAAACTGAGTACGAATCATTTGATGGAAAGCTTTGCAAACAGAAAACATTTTCATTTTTTCTTTTATCATATAAATCCATGTGTGTAGACATCCCGATTTTGACCAACTGTCGAATTTAGGGGATTATTACCTCCAAAACCGATGATGACAGTGTCAGACAAATTTGGGTTTCTAGAGTGATTCAAGCTCTTCGTAAGGCTATTCAATTTCAATTTTTTTTAAAAAATAGAAAAAAAAAAAAAAGAAAAAATGGGGAGAACATGAGAAAGAAAATAAAATGGCATGCAGAGAAGCCTGCGGCAATCACGTAGTGCCGCAATGGCACTCACTGACTGTCGTACCAGCATTCAGTAAGAGCCGCACCGACATTCACTGAATGCCGCAGATAACTCGCCAGCTGCAAAAATGGAAACATTTTTTAAAACAAAAAGAAAGAAAAAGAATGAGAAAGAAAGAGAATTGAAGAAATAAAAAATAAGGCAAAATGAGATGCACAAAAACACGGTAGTCCGCGAGTTGCGATAGTCTCTGAATGTCGTACCCGCAGGGAGCACAGCAAGCGGCACTCTCTAAATGCCGTTTTGGCTATTAGCGAGTGTCGCTCCAGCGCTCACTGAGTGCCACGGACAACTCCACCAAGTGCCGCCCTTTTTTAACAGCCTGTTTTAAATAGTTCGCATTGTACCATCAAACGTACTTTCAAGATTAGGGTTGTTACCCCCGAATTTTCCAAAATAACCCTTAAAATTTGTCTATATAAAGGAGTGAATATCCCACTGCAAGGGCGGCTTGAATCTTGAACAACTTCTAGGAGGATTCTTGAGCAATTTTTGATATAATTAGGAGACTTCCATTAAGAGAATCTTAGATACGATTAAAAAAAATCATTTTAAATTTGAAGGAAGAGCTTGGAGAATCTTGTGAAGACATCCAAATCACAAAGAAGTGGAGGATATTGGAGGTAACCTCTAATCTTATTTAACTCTTAGTTCAAGTTCAATCACAATTCATAAAACTACTTAGGATCTTTTGCACATTTTCCAAAAGTCTCTTCCCACCTCATTTCATCACATACCACTAGAATTGTGATTGAACTTCCATCTATTTTTTTTCATTGATTTGGATTTAAATAGCTTTGGGTTTAAGGCCAAATAAGTTCTAAAGAGAAGTCAAACTTAGAATATCAATTGAGTTTTGATTCCATCTCCTTCTTTGTTTATATTCCTTTCTTGAGATTCGTGAGATTTTCAATATCTCATTTGATTCCCTTAAGTTTGTTCCTTTAAATTCTCTATAATCTTGTGATTTATATGGGAATCAAGGTTGATCATGGTTATGTCCATATGTAATTAGTGGATCCAAGTCTTGACTCATGATTTGGATCCTCAAATTTGAAGTCACATGGAATCCTCCTCATATTCTATTGAGGTTTATATGGATTTGGTCATAATTAGTCCCCAAGGATCATTAACTTGGGAAAAGAATTTAATAGAGTAAGTCTATATTCCTCAAGGACCATCAACTTGAGAGAGGAATTAGGGCTTAAGAAGAGCCAACATCAATGGCTTAGATGTTAACATTGGTGCAATGGGTTCAATAACCAACAACGATCAAGGATTTTTAATTAAATCATGGTCCATTGGAATTGAATGAGACCAATTGGACTGTGTTCATAATACAAAAATCTACCACTATATTTTTTGTTTTGATGAGATTCCATGTTTAAGATGGTTTGGTCTTAAGATTTGTAAACTAGCTACTCTCTGTCCAAAATTTCAGAACAGTAAGTTAGGTTTTATTTCAATTGATCAAAGCCTTAACCAAAAAAATTTGGCTTTAAATAATTTTTTCTATGAATAAAGAATGAAGCAATTCAGATTAGTTTACTATTTTTAGAAAATCACACAAAATCTCTGGACAGAGTTGTTAAACTCTGAGTAATGTCTGGTTTTGATCTAATTCCCGAAGATTGAACTGTTTGATCTTTGATTTTCTTTTTAGGATAGAAACTAGACACGTAGAGGCATCTTGTGTCCAAAAAGCATTAAGATCAAAACATGGTATCTATGCGTTTTCTTTTTTTCAATTTCAGGTTTCATCTCTATAAATTCTAAAACTCTGTTACAATTTTGATGAACTTTATAAATGATTATCCAAATGTCTTTTGTATAACCTAGGACTTAAACCATGTTTTAAATAATGATGATTAAACTTAAATCCAGAGGCTAAATAATCCAAATCAATGAATAGTTCATAGTTTGTTCTTGTTTATATTCATGCATTCATCACATATGTATAAATTCTAGCAATTAGGACATCATCTTGGATTGTGCTAATGCCCTAATTAGTTGAACATAGCTATGGATTCCTTGTGATCATGTTGGGATCATATCATCTCTATATGGACATTACATTGGCTCCTAGTTAATTAAGACGTGTATATCTATAGAAGTGTTATGATTCCAACTAGTTAGAAGGAATTCATGATTATGTCAACTCTCTCTATGTTTGATTGGCTAAAGCTAGAAGTTAGGGGTTTGATATTATATCTTGTTCAAAGCATGTAGACTAGTCTTTGTTTTGTAGCTCTATGGAGGTAAATTTTCTTGACTCTCCTCCAGTTTATTTTATTTCTTGATTTTAATTAATTTTTGACCTCATGTGCGACACCTTAGACTAGGTCTTAATTTATATGTATATATGTGATTAAAGATCCCTTTTTAGGATTTCTACTTTTTTATGCATTGCACGTTTAACATTCGCAGTTGGATCCCAGGTAAGTTCTCTTGTTCATTACTGCATATAATTTTGGTTGCTATTTGAACTATGTGATTTTGTACGCCGTTTTATCGTTAGCAATCTTACACCCTTTCGACATGCTTTTGTGATGTGTATATATATATACATAAGTTGAGGGCATGCTTAGATTAATAATTCAATTACAAAGGATGTTGAGTAGAGGCCTATCACAAGCTATGATGAGAGGGGGTGTTTTAGTCCGTCGGGCTCCTTCCCCTCTCATTCCATAATTCCCAGACCTAGAAATCTCTGGTTTCGCAAAAGATCGGTTTGCTTTTAAAATGGTTTCTTAATTTTCTTTTAAAAATTAAGTGGCGACTCGTATTTGAATTTGAAAAAGTTTTAAAAAGCATGGTTAAACTGCGATATCCACAATCTGGCGACTCTACTGGGGATCGAACCCTGGTTCCGCACACTACTTTGCTTTTAAAATGGTTTCTTAATTTTTCTTTAAGAAAATAAGTGGCGACTCGTATTCAAATTTTGAATTAGAATAAGTTTTGAAAAAGCGTGGTTAGACTGCGATATCCACAATCTGGCAACTCTGCTGGGGATCGAACCTAGAATCTCTGGTTTGGCAAACTAGGATTTCATTTGGGTTCACTCGAGGATTAGACTTAAAAGCATCCTTTTAATCGAATTATTTAAATTTTTGTGTGCATGTTGCATTGCACTTTCATGTCTAGCCTGTCGATTATGCAGAATTATGACCTTGGAGGCCTGACGCAACCCGGTCAGTCAAGTTATCATGGGACTGTATGATCACCCTTGAACTCGTACCATGTATTGGTATATGAAGCATCCTATCGGATGTGTGTCAAGGGTCCCTTATTTGACCAAAACCCAGCCTTTGCATGGTAGCTTCTGTAGAACCTTTCAAATCTCAGGAAATAAATCCTAAATTAAGATTATATGCTAGGGAGCTTTGTATGCCCGAAAGGGATTATTTGAAATGATGACAATGCTCGTTTGATATAAAACTTATAACCCTTTAATCACCTTTTAGCAATTCCTTCTCATGTCTCATGACATTTGAGAACATGCCAAACTATGATTATAAGATTACTTTTCTTATATCTTATTAGCTAAGCATCAGTGACCTTGTATGCATCCGAATTCATGAAAAGTACGATCATTATCCAATCATGTGATACTCTTACCCAAGAGTTCAAAGTTCACTTTGTATGACTTGAAAAATCACTCTTTCAAAGAAAAGGTCCAAAGTTTACTATTTTAACCAAGTAAAGATTGAATCCCAATCATCTTTTATTGAGAGATGTTTTCACATCCTCGTTTTCAAAGAAAAGATTCGAGAATCTTGAGAATTATTTTCAAAAGATCTCATCATCTTAAGAAATTGTTTTTCAAATGAATTTTGAAAATTTTATTACTTGACCTTCAAGGTAATGAGGATCACAATGAAAGGAGAAGTTGGCACACTTAACATGATTAAGGATTTTATGTGCTTATGTGCTTTATGTGTTAGGATTAGGATTTTGTTTTCTTTGGCATATAGAGTAGGCACACACACACACACACACACACATGCATTGCATCCGTGTGACATATGAACTATTCATGAATGTTTTACCAGGTATTGAAATCAAAAGGATAATGGTAAAAGAAAAGAAGAAAAAAAATAAAATAAAATTCTTTTCAAAAACATTAAAAGTCTTTTTGTACGGCGAAAATAGCACCCGATTCAAGCATTGTCTGGTTAAGAGGTCCCATGGCAAGGTTAGTGAGGAGAGAAAGTAACACTCAAATGGCACATGAAGGGAACACCAAGGAAGTAGCAGAATTAAGGGCAATAGTAGAAAGGCAAGAAGAGCACATGAGATGGCAAGCTGAGAACATGAACCGTATGATGAACATGATAGAAGCAGTGACTCGCCAGCCGCCGCCCGTAAATCCATAGGTTGTTAACCCACCCCTCCAGTGGCAAGAGAAGCAGACTAGTATGATGATCAAGAGGCACAGAGGGCTGATGTACTACGATCTGAAAGAGAAAAGACCGATAAAGAAAGGGAAATCTATGAGAAAGTCGAGAAGTTTGAGAAAGTGGTACATAAGGCTCAGGGAGTTTATACCTACTTGCTGGAATTGGAAGGCTTATACGATGGGGTCCATGAGACGCTGCCTGTCAATTTTAAGATGCCTATTTTTGACAAGTTTGATGGGACAGGGAATCCTCACAGCGATGTGAGGATGTGCATCGGGGCTTTTCAGCCTAGTGGGTTGAGCACCACCATGATGGACATTCTATTACAACAGACCTTAATCGGGGCTGTCTTGGCCTGGTATCTAACACTCGAACCAAACGAGACTAGCGTCACACGCCAGAGTAGCAGAAATTAGAGGAAAATAAAACTTCATTTCCGGATCCGTAAGCCATGACTAGTTACACTAACTGATTGTCCTTTCTACATTCTACACATGATTGAAATAGTAAGCGAAAGTGATGAGGGTTGATATTTATAAAATATTGGCCCGATAAAGAGTAAAATTGGTTAAACTTAGCCTTATATCTCTAGTTTTTCCTGCACTAGTGTCTTAACATATCTTTTTACACTATGATGTGGTTTTTGTGGTATGTTGTTGTGTTTAGTACTTTAGATACAGGTCCTAAAGCGAGAATGAATAATAAGTTGGAAAAGGATGGCTCAAGAAAAAAAAAAGAGGACTTCTTAGAGATAAAATTTAAGTCTCAATCGATTGCCATCATTTAGCAATCGATTGGCATTCTTTCCAAGCCAATTGATAGACATTATTATCAATCGATTGGTTTTAGTTACCAATCGATTGGTGAAAGCTAGAAGTCAAAACTCTTTAATGGAGCAGAATCTTAGCAAATCAAAGTTTATGATGACGACCAGCCATTACATTGTGAACTTGGATGCCTCTAGCTCGTGGGAATAATAGTATATAAATAGGGGAGTTAGAGGAGTCAAGGGTTGGCTTACTTTTTAGTTGTTTTGTAGGTTTTTCTTCATTTGAGTCTTAAAAACAACTTTAAGTTTGAGATTTCTTCATTTTGAATTCTTTATTCAGTTCAGGTTTTATTCTTTTAATTCTGTCATTCTTGATTTGGTTTGATTAGATTAGAATTCTGTTTTAGTTTTGGTTTTGAACTTACATTGTGATTTCAAGTTTTATGATTCAATCCATGTCTAAATTCAATCTCAATAATATGTTTTAGTTTATTTTTATTTCTGCATCCTTCAAAATGCTAGCTTAGAATCTCGATTGGGAACAATGTGAAGAAACATTGTTCCCCAGCCACTGCCTTGATTCTGTTTGAGAATCAGTGGCAATCAATTGGGAACAGAATCCAATCGATTGTCATAGATTCCAAGCCAATCGATTGGTACCTATGCCAATCGATTGGGAGTCATTTCAAACCAATCAATTGCCAACAATAGCAATCGATTGGTATGCTTATGTCTTGGGCATAATCCTTAGAGTATTCCAGTAACTTCTATTTCAGAAACTAAACCCAAATTGATCTTTTAAAGTTCAAATTGCTAATAGATTTTGAAATGTAAGCTCTTTAGGCCAATCAACTCAATGAACAAGCATGATGAACACATCAAATATCTCATACTTGATTTATTTGTTATAGTTCATAGTTTTAATTGGTCCTTATTTCGGCTCTTTATGATAAGTAAGGTAATTCAACCTCTAGTTATGTAAACTTCACATACTTAGTGTCTGAGTTACTTAACTTAATTGCTTTCGAAATAAGGAATACTAGAAGGAAAAAATCCCAGTTGCACGTTAATGTTAGATCATGGCAGTGGTTGGTACAATGCGGACTCACATGTTCCCAACACCTTTATCATACATAATTTAAAAATCTCATTACTTAATTCTGTTTAATTTAGTTGTTGCTTTACTTTAACTTATTTAGTTTGAATCTCAATTTCAGTTGGATCGTTAGAACCTCCATTCTAAAAGAAATCATCTTTTATTTTCTTTAGGATTCAATGTAGATTCCTCTGTTTCCAATTTCCCGTCCCTTGGGATACGACCCGGTCTTACCGGTTATCACTCAACATGACCATCTACGCTTGGACGTACTCTTAGGAGAACACATTTCCAGTCATGTCAGGAAGCATAAAAACATCTATTGGTATTTCTCAATAGAACTCCAATGTCTGGGTTCTAATTATTACGTCATGAGTCCAAATAAAAGATCTATAAAGGCAGTCTATGACGATCTACACTTATCACAATACATATCTAAAGCATTACCTCATACAACCAAATTAAGTAATTCTAAATACAACTATGTCGGAGTCCTTCGCTTCAACTTGTACATCTGCCGTGTCCCTTTGGGTAGACCTCATCTTGATAGTCGTCACTTATGAAATCTAGATGTGATATGTCCAAGGCAGGAAGAGTCGTTAGCTTTTGAGGCTAAGTGAGTTGGTCTAACCGATCACTCCTAATACAAGCAATAATATACAAATACAATAATTCTCTTAAACTAAACATTTGTAAGCATATAATAATATGATAGTATGAATGAGATGGATACAACACACTGTAGAATCAATATATTCGACTTTACCCAGATGCCATTATTGACTCATGTGACTGGTTACATTACTAGTGTAACGTCGTTAGCTTAGAGTAGAATGATCACGTTGCTATCATTGCCTAGTAGGGCCCCATTGCAGTTTTGGTTTAAAAAGTTGTAATCACTTTACTCTTAGGTCCTCGTGACCTTTCTTAGAGAATAGAATGGATATAGCGCTATCGTTACCTAACAGGGCCCCATAGCATTATAAGTGGTAACCATTGTATTCAAGACTTGGATGGATATTTTGTTATCGTCGCCTAACAGGGCCCAATAGCGTATAAACCACCAACTCATGATTGACTTCATTAATTCGAATGGGTACTTTTACTATCGTCGCCTAACAGCGCCCAATAGCATTATCGTTGTTCCCATTGATTTGACTATTATACTCGGACCTCCGCGGTCTACTTAAACATGTGTGATAATATGACTGGGTTAGTCTCCTCGACTAACCATACAGACGTCAACTTTGACATCACGACTCGACTATGTTCATATGAGTATCCATGCGAGCGTATAACGTATAACATAGTAAGCATGAATCATATCAATAATTAATAAGCATGAAGTATAGTTATCTTGACATGAGTTTTCATATAAGTAGTTAATCTTAACTTACACCTATATAATACTCATCAAATATGTCCACATAGGACACACGAGATATTCATATAATACGCATGGAGTATTTCTATAATATATCAAGTGAATTAGGACGACTCACCTCGATGTGAGCTTGTGAATACGAGTATTGTTTCGATCCCTATAATTCATATTAATACAAAGAATGGCGATTAACATTTATTCTATTTATAAGGGCATAATGGTAATTGTGCCGAATGGATTTCTAAACCTCAACATGATGATATGAACATCATTCTGCATCTAACGCCATTAACTAAACTCAAATTGAAGTCCGTCATATAAAAGGCGGGATTTTCTATACCAGTGTGTGTCCTAGCAGTAAGCTGTATTTTCGACCGAGTCAAAAAGTCACTAAACTTAAGGGGACAGCTCTAAATGTCATTCCAGGAATTTAAGAACTAACCGCGTATATTTCTGAGCTACGGTTTATTTACAACTCCCTCTGTCCCACATTAACAGTTCTTGATGCCATTTTTTGATGTCCCATTTTAAGAGTTCTCTTTGAAAAGTCAAAGTACCTTAATACACACTTTCCAAATTTGCCCTTTATTATATCCAACTCTTCCCTCTTTTTTTTTTTTTGATGTGACACCATAATTTTGAATTTCAAGAAGGGCAATATTGGAAAGTTGAAAATCTCACCAAAATCAAGGTTGTCCCCTTAATAAGTTGGAATTTCCCAAAGAGACTTTTAATATGGGACGGATGGAGTATGAATTATTGAAGTTCTAATTATATAATTATAGTCTACGAGGTCCTATAATTACAAAATATATTTTAGGAAGACATTTACTCCTCATAAATATTTTGATTAAATCTCAGGCCTTAAAATAGGCTAGTGGTATTTTTTTTCTCATAATTCCCGAAACTCGTTTGGTATTTAAAATAATTAAAATAATAATAAACGACTCTGTATAATTTATTAAAATATCAAAGTTTAGTTTTTTAATTTGTTAAATTATAAAACAGTCATTTATGTCCTTAGGACACAATATATAATTTCTCGGATTTTAAAATGGACCAATAGATATTTATTATCTATTTATCATAATTTAAAATTAACATTTATTATTTATTTGAATCCAAATAAATAATAAGTATAATATATAAATAATACTAATAATTTCAAACATAAGAAACATTATAAACTAATATTTCAAAATTTAATAATAGCATTAAAACTATTGTTCCATAATTTTAGAAATAGAATAGGTATAATTCAAAGTCTCATTTAGACCAATTACTAGATTATACTAAAATAATTAATCTAGGGTTTTATAATTTAGTACATCATAACTAAAATAGCGTATAATCACTTATGACATTGTTATGGAAATTAATCAGAATTTATTAAAACATATCAGGTGTTAAATACTAATTTTTTAGAGTTATAAACAAAACCATAATTCTAAAATTAGACAAAGTCTTATCCAACCCAATTGAAATCTAAGTGAACCAAAAAAGGTCCAAATACTGATATGCAGAACTAGTATAGGAGCCAACTTCATGGTATAATAATTTAAAAGGTCAGTAAAATTTGTTATGCATTAAAAGAAGTCTAAGCTAATTTAACTAAGCTTGTTATTAATTTTGAACAAACCAAGCAAGCCCTACTAGATTAAATTCCCAGCCCAATTAAGTAAGCCAGAAGCCCAGTCCATATTACTTAAGCTCAAATCAATTCTAACACCAAAAAAAACCCAAATGGACCAATGCCCTATTTGAATCATTAGGCCTAAGGATTTGTTTTAATTAAAAATTTAGCCCAAATCCATTACTACAATCTAGCCCAACTAGAAGTGCAAACCCATTTACCAAACTCATATCATACAATTATACTACATAAGTGCACCATAGAAAATCTCTTGTGAGTTCTTCTTCTTCTTCCCACGGTGCAATTGTGCAGTGTATATACATATAATACATATTGATACATAGTATTCAAATGACTGTATCTCCCTCGATTCTTGACAAAAATAGGCAACCTTTATGTCAAAATTGATCGTCTCGATGAGCCCGATCCAACTAACTAAGTTGGGATCGATTCTAAGTATTTTGCACGAATTTAAGATAAAACCGAAAGTGGATCTAAGGGGAAAAATCACAAATTCGTGACTATTGACTATGAATTGTTCAAGACTATTCTTAGGGGAGTATAATGGCTCTGATACGGATCTTTTGACATTGGTTTCATGCATTTGGTGAAGGTTGGAAATCCAAGCTCAAATGGAGCTTAATGGTGAACTGCCATAGTAGGGCTTAAGGCTCTGTTTGGTGAGCTATAAATGCATGTGTGAGTGTTCATAAGCTCCAGGAAATAATTAGAGGGCAAGGGGAAAACTTACCTTGGGGTCTCTTTCTCCCTCTCAGCTTCTTTTTCTCTCTCTACGCGTTGCTCTCTCTCTCTCTCTCTCGGTTTGATATTCTCTCTCTCTTAACTCTCAGTTTCTCTCCCTCACTCTTGGCTATTCTCTCTCTCTCTCTACAATTCTCCCTCCCTCTCCCTTACTGTTTACATATATATTGATACCAAACACATAATATAACTATAATACATACATACAACATGCATACATATATAAAATCAGGGTGTGTGTGTGTTTTAAATGGTCAATAGGGTGGGTGGGTAGGTGAAGAAAATGGGGTGGGTTTTAGGGAGTTGTTTGGGGGAAGAATTCAAGAGACAATAGAAAGGGTTTGATTTGAGCGGTTGGGATAAATATCTGGTGGGTAGAGAAGAGTTTGAGGCGGGTGTTTGCATAGTGCGTATAAGGGGGGTATACTTGGTGTCCTTGTCTCATTATGTTAATGGAATCTTATGTCATGCAGTTCAGGAAATACCAGATTTTTACGAGTCTGCGTAAATCTCAGTCCGGGTCTATAAGTTTCAGTCCAAGTTTATATCTTAATGTTTGGGGTTAAAATGAAACGTCTATATAATTATATAATTATATAATTATAACTTATCTTTAAAGAGCTAAATAATATTGAATATATAATCCTAATTGTAGTCATCACTATCGGACCTGAATAATATAACCTATGATTACAAATTAAGGGGTAACGAATATATGATATAATATATAGTCTATCAGAAATGCTAGGCAGACTCGGTTTTTCACACCGAATCTCACACGAGGGACTTAGTAGCAAATTTCACAAAAAAATTTGAGACCCACAAACTCAAAACTCAGCAATCTCCCCACTAACCATAGTTTCTCTCTCTCCTCCCCTATCAATCTGGGTCTCCTCCCTTTCCCTCACTTCTCTCTCTCACTACCTTCCTCACACAGACCCTCCAGCTGCCGCCTCCGACAGCCGGCATCTCTTTCGGCAGCCGCTGCCCCTTCTCTCATCTCCTCTCCGATCTGGATCTCTGTAGCCTGTAGGTATTCTCTCTTCTCATACTCTCCTTTCACTCTTGTTTAGGGCCAATAAAAAATTCAGTTTTTATTCTGAAATAGTTTATTAATTTGTCAATTTTCATGCAATATACTTCTTGCTTCACAAACTAATGACCAAACCGAGCCTCATCCATCTCGCAATTAGTTAAACCAGCCACCACTATTGTAGAATCAGATTCAACTATAGTGGTATCGTGAAAGTGTTTTTTCTTGCTTTCTAAAACAAGAAAAAAGTACTCCGTAATTTTTTCCCCCCTTGAAGATGTAGTGATGCATCTTCAACTCTGTTTTTTGAATTACTATTTTTGCTTTCAAAAACAACAAATTACTAATATTTGTGAGGCTGAGAGTTGTTTTTGGAACATGGTTTTGTGTTATATGATCTATTTATCTCTCTCTCTCTCTCTCTCTCTCTCTCTCTCTCTCTCTCTCTCTCTCTCTCTCTCTCTCTCTCTCTCCTTGGGAGCTAAAATTTGGGAGACCTGTATGAATTGGTGAATTAATTTGATTAGTTTGTGATACCTTGTCACTGAAATAATAACTACGATAACGAATATTTTCTCCTATATGTTGTGCTATCGCTTATCGAAATCTAAAACTGATACATGATGTACGTATTTTTTTTTTCAGGCATTGGATCGATGATGTCGAAGCGAAAGTAGGGGAGAATGGCTTGTTTTGGATTCGTCATCCTAAGACTCTAACTCTATCAGTGCGTTTGGAGTCTGGCAAGAATCTCATAAAGGGGCTTATCAAGATGTTTATGAAAAAAAAACCTTAAATTAAAGTGTTTGAAGAGACGATGAAGTTTACTTTCTTAAGACTTACAAAATTTATGTCAAAGGATTGTTATAATTTTAGATTTCAATCTTGTCCATCTTAAAGTGAGTTCATTGTTTAGTTTTGATGTCTTTTGCTATAACCGGAATAAATTTATGATTAGAAATGATTTTTGTAGTCCAATTGGTGTTCACTTGATTGCTTTACAAAAAAATAAAATAAATAAATAAATAAAATAAATAGATTTGCCAACAATAGTTTTACAGTGCTCAACTCAAGAACACTTCCTAAAAAAAACATGGAATAAATGTGCCAACAATAGTTTCAAGAACACTTCCTGAAAAAAAAATGGAGTAAATGTACAAACAATGGTTTCAAGAACACTTCCTGGAAAAATATGGATAAATATTATCATTACATTAAAATTAAACCATTACAGACTTTACAGTACTATCCATATTACATTAGAAACACCAACACCTATTATATTACCATTAAAATTAAACCATTACAGTCCTATCTGCGGTTACATTACAAACACCAACACATACTGAGGATCTGAAATATTGATCCACCAGCGCAGAAAATTAAAGTCCACTTGTTCCTGAGGGAAAAAAAATATCAATATAAACTCAAGGTCAAAATTTTAGAATTGAAATTTACAACAAAAAAGGAGATCTAAAATAAGAGTGAAAGGAGAGTAAGACAAGAGAAAATACCTGCAGAGACCGGGATCGGAGAGGATATGAGAGAAGGGGCAGCGGCTTCCGGAGGAGATGCAGGCTGTCAGAGGCGGCAGTGCGGGGGTCTGTGTGAGGGAGGTAGTGAGAGAGAGAAGTGAGGGAAAGGGAGAAGACCCAGATTGACAGGGGAGGAGAGAGAGAAACTATAGTTAGTGTGGAGAGTGCTGAGTTTTGAGTTTGTGGGTCCCAAATATTTTTGTAAAATTTGCTATTAAGTCCCTCGTGTGAGATTCGGTGTGAAAAACCGAGTCTGCCTAGCATTTCTCATAGTCTATTATATATATATAAAGAGTGAAGCAAAAACTTGCCCCACAGCTTGCCACCTCAGCAAGTTATTCTGCTATAAAAATCCTACGTGGCGCTCTATATTTCTCTCTGTCTCTCAACCTCTTCTCGCACTCTATCTCTCTCCCTCAAACTTTCTCTCTCCAAAAGACCCATCGGTTCCCGCCCCCTCATCAACTCCTCTCTTCTCCTCCAAATTTGCCTCTTCACTTTCCCATATTGTTAAGACTTTCCTCTCTTTCTCTTCCGCCTTTAACAGCTCTCTGTTTTATTTTTTTTTCCTTCCTCTCAGACCCCTCATCTTCCCCAATCTCTATATCCATCTCAGGGCTATAAACAAATTTCATATCGTCTCATGGTCACTTAATTGGACTTTCAAGGCTCAACACTTTGTTTTCAACTTGCAAGGTAAGAAAATCAACTCTTGCTTTGAGTAATTGAACCACGTTTCTCAACAAACCAGGTATACCGATCTTCTCATGGTCCTCTACCTAATTTTTCAATTTTTGAAACCCTAGCCATTTGATTTTCAGATCTTTATTGGAGATCAACTCCAAATTGCAGGCAAATTGTCACTTAAAGGGTTTTTGGCTTCATGATTATTCTGCCAAATTAGTTATTTTCCAGGTTCTCTCTCTCTCTCTCTCTCTCTGGCTCTCTCGCTAATATATCAATATATATATATCTGTGTGAATGTGAAATAAGTGAAACCCAATCGTCTCTCTAATTCTTTTGCCTATTGAACTTGCATCTTCCTCGCTCTCTCTCAATATTCAGTTCACGAATAGTCTCCTAATCTCTGTTTTTCCTTCAATTTCTTCTTATGCACCAGCCGGTACTTCCACCGTGGCTGCAGTAATACTGCCGCCGGCTCAAAAGTTTGATCCCTATCAGGTATAGCTTTCCCTAACCTATTCCTTTCTCTAGATCTATCTTCCTCTCTACAAACATTTGTGTATATAGATCTATCTTATATTTCCCTCAAAATTCAATGGATTGACAATCATCTCTCCTTAATTCAAAGACTGGGATAAAAATGGAGTTTGGTGGGTATGTGAAAATTCGATTTTTCTATGAACCTTTGATTTTTGGCCATCATTGATTTGAAAATGAATCACAAGAAAGAACAAAGTTAATATAATACATCTCAGTCAATTTTATAGATTTAAAAATGTTAGTTGCGCTATCAAATAATACATGGCTAATAACTAAGTTTAAATTCAAGTCTATTACCAGTCCGAGGTTATAGTGTTTGATTGAATGAATACTTAAAGCTTTTCAAAATGTAAAGAACTAGGGTTTGCCATTTTTTTTTTATAGAAGAGGTCTTTGTTATGCATGCAGATACTTCTGTTGATTTTGGAATGACATTCTTTACCTCACTTGGTACTGAAATTTTCAAAGCCTATTATTTTTCATTTTACTAATTCATCTTTTAAACCCTCACTCTAATTTTGAATTGAAATTAGTTAAAATTGAAGGCCTCAACTCATACAATTAACAATAAAAGTCCCAAAATATATATGGCAAAATTATAGGTGCCTAAGTGTATTTTTTTTTTGTTTAGTTGTCTCATGTGAGGACATAAGTTACGGGGTGAGGGGGTTTTTTTCTTCCTAGAATATGGTTAAATAAATAAATGGTACAAATTACAAAGGGCATACCCCGGGAACTTATACAAAAAGTAAACGATATTCATGAATTTTACGGGTGGGTAGAGTAAGTTGATGGTTAATCAAAGCTGTGAGTTCTAAGTGGAAACCTTTTGATTTACTTATCAATAACTAAGCATTAAGCAATTGGTTATCAAGGTGCTTCTCAAATATTGAGCATAATTTGCATTCTTAATTTTTGCCAGAAAGAGAAGCGAACCTAACAGCATTTTGGGAAGCCACAGATTCTATTGCCAATGCATTTGTTGCTTAAGAGAATTGTCAGTGGATTGAGCGTAACTGACCTCCATTCTCCAGGAGGTATAATTGGTAGCTTTTCTAATGGTAGTACATTTTTACAATTCGCTTTAATATCTTTCCATAATTTTAATTAGTTCATTATATGAGGATCAATACTATAATGTACATATATACATACTTATTGACTAAGAATACATACTGCTACTTGGAATACCATGAGACTAAATACATTTCACATTGTTCATTATTTTTGCTCTTGGAAAAATGAAGAAGTCATCCTCTTATTTAAAGTATAGTTAATTCTCTGCAATGAATTACAGAGTTCGTGTTAACCTCCCGGGCGTATCTGTTAAAGTTGAATTGTTTCACTTAGTGAGAAGATTATCCCTCAGTTTGTGTTTGTGTGAAAAAAGAATAAATTCTATGGATCATGTGCAACATGGGGAAATATGGTGTAATACCCTTGAAAATTAGAAAATATAGAAATAGATTTCTAAGTTTAGTCCTATAATTATTTCCGTAGTCTGTACTAATAAGCGACGGCGTTCAAGATTTTAGACTCATAGAATTCGTATCACTTTGTTAATGTGATTTTAATTCTTAAAGTTTGACCTTGTATATTAATTTGTTAATATGGGCTATCATTATATTATAACTAGAGGTTGTAATATATTTCATAGCCGCTAGATAATATAACTATAGATTATTTTTAATATTCGTAGTCGCTAAGTTTTATAACCATAGTGTATTAATGCCATATTTTAATATTTGCTATCGTATGTTAATACGGTGTTGATCATCTTATTCATTGTCATTTGATATTTTAACTATAGGACGTATTAGATATTCACAGTCATTTAATATTATAACCATAGGTTATATTGAATACCCAATGTCGTTTTAATTTTGTGACTATAATTAGGATTATTATTATTAATATTAATTTTATTATAGACCTGGACTGTAACTCTAGACCCAGACAAACTCGTCACGTAAACTCGTAAAATCTGTATTGAACTTAGACTGCACGGCACGTGGTTCCTAGCGACGACTAGCCATACATTTATAGAAATAAGAATCTTACCTAATATGGCAATTGTACTATCCAACCACCTTAAACCTATTGGGTAATAACCTTACCCAAACACCCCTCTCATAACCATTGGATATTTCTCTCCCCCAAATCAATCTCTCTCAAATCAATCACTCCCTAAAACCCATTGGATCCCATAGATATTGTGGGTGTCTACATATATATATATATATGTGTAAATGTACATATTATATGGTATGTGTGTGTTAGAGAGTTAGAGGAGAAAGAGAAGAAAAAGGTGGAGACCAAGGGAGAAGGAAAAGAGGACCAACCCGAGAGAGAAGAAGAAGAAGTATGCCTTCCCCTCTGTATTTTCACTTTCTGCATTTCTTTTTACACACTCACACACTTGCAAACCCCCCAAGCAAAACCTTAGACCCACCATGGCTAGGCCACCATTAGAGCTTGCAAAAAGCTTGATTTTCCAATCATAACTAAATAGTCTCAAATTAGTACCAAACAGACCCTAGTAACCCCTTTTAGGTCCCATAAGTTCAGTTTTGGGTTTAGGACTCGTTTGGTTGGGCATGAAAGTAATTATTCATTTTGAACCAAATCTGATTTCCCCTCGTTTTTGCGTAAACCATTAGGAATTGGGTCCCCAAATGTACTGGAAAGTTGTAGGGCTCATCGAGACGATCGATTTTCATATAGGACTTGCGCAGATCCGATGAAAAACGAGAGAGATATGAATTTTTAATTGTTTATGCCTAAATATGTGATATGTATATATATGTATCGTATATGTGTATATCTCTATACACGCAGAAACGGGAAGGAAGAAGATTGTTTGAGTAGGGAGATTTTATGGTACATTTTGTAGTATAGTTGTATGGTATGAGTTTGGTAAATGGATTTGAGTTTCTAGTTGGGCCAGATTATAGTATTGGGTTTGGGCTAAATTTTAATTAAGAACAAATCCTTAGGCCTAATGATTCAAATTGGGCTATGGTCCATTTGGGTTTCTCATGTTAGAAATATGGATTGGGCTTCTAGCTTACTTAATTGGGCTGGGAATTTAATCTAGTAGGGCTTGTTTGGTTTGTTCAAAATTAATAACTAGCTTTGTAAAATATTAGGTAATACTGTTTTAGTATATTACTAATTATGTTAAAGATTTAATGTAACAACCCTAAAATTTCTATGTAAATAATTATTTTAATTATTATTTTCAGTTAGCAATATTATATGAGTGTGCCTATGTAAGACATGTGTTTGGAAAATATTAATTGTTTGGTGGACATATAAATTAAATCATGAGTGAGCGCGTTTAGTTTGGAAGTTATATTTTATTAATTTATAATTGTAAAAAAAAAATGTAGGGTTGATATGTATTTTTGTTATATAGTGTTTATAGGCCCGCGAATGTGCTAAATAATGTAATTAACATTAAAACTTAGTACCGGGATCATGGGTACCCATTGGGCTACTCATTTTAACACTTTGTACTGCATTCTGGGCTCATATAGGTCTCTTTTGTGAGCCCACAAGAAGAAAAACGGGATTTATATATTTTTGTGTGTTTTATTGACATGTGTTGTGTGTGTAGTGTACATATATCTTATATTAAAAACCCTAGCCACCCAAAAGAAAGAACAGACGTGTGGGTGTGTGTGTGTGTGTGTGTGTGTGAGAGAGAGAGAGAGAGAGAGAGAGAGAGAGAGAGAGAGGGAGAGAAGAAGAAGAAGAAGAAGAAGAAAAAGAAGAAGAAGAAAAGGGAGGAGAAAGGAGAAGGATTCCGGATTCGTGGTCACGTGAGGAATTGCGGAGCATTCGTGGTTGTCAATTTTGGATTGAACTAGGTGAGTTAAACTTTGTGTATCCGAGTATATATATATACACGTATGTATATATATGTATGTGTATGGGAGTAAATTAGTGCATGTTAAATTTAATGGTTAGGGTCAAATCTTTGTAATGGATCGATACACGTTGCTATTGTTGAAGTAATTTAGATACATTCTTCCCTTCGTGTGACTTTGCGATCATGACATTAGGGTATTCGAAAGGGTTAGGTGAATCGTTAGTTTGATCAAAACTATATGTGAAATATTAATATTTGTTAGAAAATATATGTGAAATTCGTTTTATGTGTAATTCACACAGTCGCAGAAACTTTAGAAAATTATTAGAAAATCGTGGCTTTGAATTTGAACATTCTGTCCGCGCGTCTCATGTAAAACGTGATTCTGCACGTTTTTCGTCTAATGGTATTTTTCCTGATTCTGCACCGTTTGGGCAGAAATTTAAGATTACAGTAGCAGTTTTCATATAGTTCAACTTGCAAATTGGAGAATATGATTTCTTATTATGTGCTTTATGTATGCTAATATTGAATGTTGGGTTGAGATTATTGTACCTAAAATAACTGATCTTATTTTGTGGTCATTTTGAGAAAAATGAGTAAATTAGATACGTTGAATAGTATATTGGGGATGTTGTAATTTGATTGGAAATTATTGAGGGAAGAATTGTTATGGGTTAATTGATAAAACCCTTTATTGTAAGAAATTGGAATACATCTAAAAGTTAGAGATGTGATTGGATGATAAGACGGAACTATGTGATAAATGCGAAATTCACAATTATTGGGATAATACGAATGATAAGTGATAATTGCAACATAGTTCTTTAGTGTTTACCACTCCCGTTGTGTGATATGTTTTTTTTTGGTAGCTCGACTTGCTGAGTGTACCCTTTTGCCAGTGGCTTCGTGATCAAGCTGGCCTAAGCCTTATGCCCGGCTTATTTGTTAGACGTCTAGGCATATTGACTGGCCTTCTGTGTGTATACCTGGTTTGGTTGATACCCCAACCAAACTAGCACCAGAGTGGATGTTAGTAGTATGTCCGGGCACACATGGGATATATGTGTGGGTGTACCATGGAGGGTGACCAAGTGGTGAACCTAGGGAACACAAAGATAATTAAAGGCTAATAAATAATGACAATGGAGTATTTCATAAGACTGATAAGCGTGAAATAATGAATACGACGTTTAAGTTATAATGTGAACGGCTTATGTATGAAATTATTTGCCTGGCTTGTGATCATTCGATTTACAGGATGGTGGGCCCACTAACTTTTATGCAGGGCCGGCTCATCATAGATATCCGAGGTAAGTATAAACCCGTAGTAACTTTGGATTTTGGGCAAGAAATTACTTGCCACCACATAAATGGAAACTACTATTTTGTCCAAATATGTGTGTGGAACTACCTGTCTTGGCCCAATAGTATTGTAATATGGTTTGTAATCGACGGGTTCAGGTTGGAGCCCTCAAATTTTATTATTTTTGTTTAACTCATACCAGTCATGTGACTGACCCGAGTGTGTTATACATTCGGGGGCGTTTCTATATGAAACGTAGTCGAATGTATTTGTGCAAGTTTAGTTTTTGGAGATTTTCGTTGGAGCTTTTGTTTGGGTGAAGAGATGGTCGTTGTGTTGTTTATTATTGGAGTTGTACTTATTTTTTTTTGTACTTGATTGTATTTTATTTTCTGGCATTGTGGGCCAGTATGTATAATTGTAATAAATATGGTATATTGGGTATTGGGAACGTTGTAGTTACTCTGACCAATGGATGTATAGATTTTATTCTTATTTATTTTTATTTCCGCTGAACTCTGTATGTGGACATTTTATTTATGAAAATGATATTTTTTTTTAAATTGAAAAGTGATATAATATTTATAATGGAACTTTATTTCTTTTACAATGAAATGGATGTTTGGGAATACATGTTTAATAATAAAGAGTTTTTCTTTAAACACAATATCACATGTCCTTATTTAATGAGTATTAAATTCTATTTTCAAATAAATTATTTATTAGCCTGTGTGGGGGTGTCACTCTCGGTGTTTTGGAAATTGAATATTAGTCTAGATACATGCTCTGGATTAAATATTTGGTTGTCCAAAAATCGGGGTGTGACAGTTTGGTATCCGAGCTTAAGGTTAGCTTAGCGAGTCTAGGTGATCCTCGGAATGTGGATTAAGGAGTTGGTCAGAGTTATAGGTTTGCGATTTATTGGGTTCGGGTCATGTGTGTCTATGTGTTTACTTATGTAAAAGTTAACTACAGATGTGTACCTATTATTAAAAAAAAAAAAAAATTTAGTTGATTTTAAATGTATACCATATTAGGAGTATTGGTAACGTTATTTAATATTGATTAGTAGAGCATGCATCATTTTAATTCTCATGGGATGAAATAGTAGAGGGGAGATGTAATTTTCTTCGTCAGGCGGTTGAGTTCAGGAGTAGTACTGGAATATCTTCTTCGAGTTATTATTATCTGGCAGTATCAACTTAACATTCAGAAGGGTATTATTCTATTGGAGTATCGGGATTCTCTTATTCTCAGAAGACTTATTATTTTATCAGCAGGATTTCTATTGTCCCTTTTATTATCTACTGAGTTGATTATTGGACTTCATTTATTGGACATTTGGATATTCTCAGAAGACTTATTATTTTATTAGTAGGATTTCTATTGTCCATTTTATTATCTACTGAGTTGATTATTGGACTTCATTTATTGGGCATTTGGACTTCTTATACTATCGGCGAATCTGCCATATTCTCTATGGGTGTTCTGTACAACCGTCTATTATTACGGATTTTCTTGATTTCTGATTATTACTCTGATCATTACCAGACAAGGATATATTTCTCTTCAGTGCCAGTAAATATTTCTCAGATGTGGTTGGAGCGGTAAGTAAGTATTGGATATCCCGATGAAGTGTTGTGCGGGACACAGTAAGAGGGGAACATGTGCATACACGTAGTCATATCTTTGTGAAATTAATCAATTGTTGCTTTTAATAAATGGTTAATATCTAGTGCTTTATGTGAAATTATGTGCTTTACCTTACTGGTGTTGTGTCTTGTGTGTCTGTTAAAATTTAACAAGCGACTATATGAGACTATGGGTATATACATGAGTGTTTCCTTGTTTGGATTATTCGCTCGATGTACCAGGTCTCATTACTGTCGGGAGTTAAACGATAGCGACACTTCGATGTTGGATTGCTTTCATTGTGTGTTTAACGTCATGCATATTAATTATCTGTATTTGTTGCACCCCAAATTTCGGGACGAAATTTCTTTAAGGAGGGTAGAATGTAACAACCCTAAAATTTCTATGTAAATAATTATTTTAATTATTATTTTCAGTTAGCAATATTATATTAGTGTGCCTATGTAAGACATGTGTTTGGAAAATATTAATTGTTTGGTGGACATATAAATTAAATCATGAGTGAGCGCGTTTAGTTTGGAAGTTATATTTTATTAATTTATAATTGTAAAAAAAAAATGTAGGGTTGATATGTATTTTTGTTATATAGTGTTTATAGGCCCGCGAATGTGCTAAATAATGTAATTAACATTAAAACTTAGTACCGGGATCATGGGTACCCATTGGGCTACTCATTTTAACACTTTGTACTGCATTCTGGGCTCATATAGGTCTCTTTTGTGAGCCCACAAGAAGAAAAACGGGATTTATATATTTTTGTGTGTTTTATTGACATGTGTTGTGTGTGTAGTGTACATATATCTTATATTAAAAACCCTAGCCACCCAAAAGAAAGAACAGACGTGTGGGTGTGTGTGTGTGTGTGTGTGTGTGTGTGTGTGAGAGAGAGAGAGAGAGAGAGAGAGAGAGAGAGAGGGAGAGAAGAAGAAGAAGAAGAAGAAAAAGAAGAAGAAGAAAAGGGAGGAGAAAGGAGAAGTATTCCGGATTCGTGGTCACGTGAGGAATTGCGGAGCATTCGTGGTTGTCAATTTTGGATTGAACTAGGTGAGTTAAACTTTGTGTATCCGAGTATATATATATACACGTATGTATATATATGTATGTGTATGGGAGTAAATTAGTGCATGTTAAATTTAATGGTTAGGGTCAAATCTTTGTAATGGATCGATACACGTTGCTATTGTTGAAGTAATTTAGATACATTCTTCCCTTCGTGTGACTTTGCGATCATGACATTAGGGTATTCGAAAGGGTTAGGTGAATCGTTAGTTTGATCAAAACTATAGGTGAAATATTAATGTTTGTTAGAAAATATATGTGAAATTCGTTTTATGTGTAATTCACACAGTCGCAGAAACTTTAGAAAATTATTAGAAAATCGTGGCTTTGAATTTGAACATTCTGTCCGCGCGTCTCATGTAAAACGTGATTCTGCACGTTTTTCGTCTAATGGTATTTTTCCTGATTCTGCACCGTTTGGGCAGAAATTTAAGATTACAGTAGCAGTTTTCATATAGTTCAACTTGCAAATTGGAGAATATGATTTCTTATTATGTGCTTTATGTATGCTAATATTGAATGTTGGGTTGAGATTATTGTACCTAAAATAACTGATCTTATTTTGTGGTCATTTTGAGAAAAATGAGTAAATTAGATACGTTGAATAGTATATTGGGGATGTTGTAATTTGATTGGAAATTATTGAGGGAAGAATTGTTATGGGTTAATTGATAAAACCCTTTATTGTAAGAAATTGGAATACATCTAAAAGTTAGAGATGTGATTGGATGATAAGACAGAACTATGTGATAAATGCGAAATTCACAATTATTGGGATAATACGAATGATAAGTGATAATTGCAACATAGTTCTTTAGTGTTTACCACTCCCGTTGTGTGATATGTTTTTTTTGGTAGCTCGACTTGCTGAGTGTACCCTTTTGCCAGTGGCTTCGTGATCAAGCTGGCCTAAGCCTTATGCCCGGCTTATTTGTTAGACGTCTAGGCATATTGACTGGCCTTCTGTGTGTATACCTGGTTTGGTTGATACCCCAACCAAACTAGCACCAGAGTGGATGTTAGTAGTATGTCCGGGCACACATGGGATATATGTGTGGGTGTACCATGGAGGGTGACCAAGTGGTGAACCTAGGGAACACAAAGATAATTAAAGGCTAATAAATAATGACAATGGAGTATTTCATAAGACTGATAAGCGTGAAATAATGAATACGACGTTTAAGTTATAATGTGAACGGCTTATGTATGAAATTATTTGCCTGGCTTGTGATCATTCGATTTACAGGATGGTGGGCCCACTAACTTTTATGCAGGGCTGGCTCATCATAGATATCCGAGGTAAGTATAAACCCGTAGTAACTTTGGATTTTGGGCAAGAAATTACTTGCCACCACATAAATGGAAACTACTATTTTGTCCAAATATGTGTGTGGAACTACCTGTCTTGGCCCAATAGTATTGTAATATGGTTTGTAGTCGACGGGTTCAGGTTGGAGCCCTCAAATTTTATTATTTTTGTTTAACTCATACCAGTCATGTGACTGACCCGAGTGTGTTATACATTCGGGGGCGTTTCTATATGAAACGTAGTCGAATGTATTTGTGCAGGTTTAGTTTTTGGAGATTTTCGTTGGAGCTTTTGTTTGGGTGAAGAGATGGTCGTTGTGTTGTTTATTATTGGAGTTGTACTTATTTTTTTTTTTACTTGATTGTATTTTATTTTCTGGCATTGTGGGCCAGTATGTATAATTGTAATAAATATGGTATATTGGGTATTGGGAACGTTGTAGTTACTCTGACCAATGGATGTATAGATTTTATTCTTATTTATTTTTATTTCCGCTGAACTCTGTATGTGGACATTTTATTTATGAAAATGATATTTTTTTTAAATTGAAAAGTGATATAATATTTATAATGGAACTTTATTTCTTTTACAATGAAATGGATGTTTGGGAATACATGTTTAATAATAAAGAGTTTTTCTTTAAACACAATATCACATGTCCTTATTTAATGAGTATTAAATTCTATTTTCAAATAAATTATTTATTAGCCTGTGTGGGGGTGTCACTCTCGGTGTTTTGGAAATTGAATATTAGTCTAGATACATGCTCTGGATTAAATATTTGGTTGTCCAAAAATCGGGGTGTGACATTTAATAATCAACTTTGGTTAATTAGTATTTATATGTATTGTATTTACTATTTAAATAAATAGTCATTTGTTTAAATGATTTCAAAATAAGTTTTAAAGGTTATTATTAAACCTTTAAATTCCGAAATGTTATTCATAATATTTTTTATATTCTAAAATTATTATTATTATTATTTATATTATACTTATTATTTATTTAGGTTCAAATAAATAATAAAAGTTAATTTTAAATTGAAATTATTAGGTAATATATACCTAATGACTATTTTCAAAATACAGAAAATTATGCTATTTATCCCAAGGCCAAATGCCTTTGTTTTATAAATCTTTTATTTATGAAATTCAAACTTTAAGTATTTAAGTTATGTTTTATTTGAATAGATTATAAAACTACATTCCGGGTATTTTTTTTCGTAATGATTAAGGAGCCATTTATGTAAGTTTTAATTAATTTAAATATCAAACGAGTCCTGAAAATTATGATAAAAATACCACTAGCCTATTTTAAGGCCTAGTATTTAATCATAATATTTCTAAGGACCGAATATAGTCTTAAATATATTTTATAATTATAGGACCTCGTAGACTATAATTATGTAAATTAGAACTTCAATAATTCATAGAATATGAACCGTAGCTCAGAAACATACGCGGTCAGTTCCTAGAGTCTTAGAATAATATCTAGAGCATCCCCTTAAAATTTGGTGACCTTTCGAAACGGTCAAAAATACAGCTTATCCTTAGGGCCCAAACTGGTATAGAAAACCCAGCCTTTTATGTGACGGACTCCGATTTGAGTCTAGTCAATGGCGTTAGACTCATAATGATGTCCAGAATGTCATGTTGAGGTTTAGGAACCCATTCGATACAATTACCATTATGCCCTTAATTCTAGTACGCATATTAATCAACGTTCTATGTATTTATATACCTTGTAGGAGCCACCGCTACGCTTGTTCTTACGCATCCGCATCGAGGTGAGTCGTCCTAACTCACTTGGTATATTATAGAATTATTCTTTAATCATATATGTATGTCTAGTACGTCCTGTGTGGACGATACTGATAAGTATTAGTTATGTGAACGTGATATTGATGCTTATATAATGAATGCATGTTAGCTAACTACACTCCATGCTTAGTTACTATTCGCTGCTATTCTTGTTTATCATGATTTCCGTTTCTATAGTCGCATGAACATTTATATGAACATGGTTGAGTCTTGATGTCAACATTGGCGTCTGCATGGTTAGTCACGGGGACTAACCCAGTCATATTGTCTTACATGTTGAATGGACCGCAGTGGTCCAAGTGGTACAGTCAAGTAAATGGGAACAACGATGAAACTGCTATAGGGCCCTGCTAGGCGACGATAGCCAGAGTTTCCATTGAAATCATTGAAGTAATGCATGAATTGATGATTGATACGCTATAGGGCCCTGCTAGGCGACGATAGCAAAGTATCCATCAGAATACAATAGTTACTTTTTGAATGCTATAGGACCATGCTAGGCGACGATAGCGCTGTAACTATTCTGTTCTCCAGGCAAGGTCACGAGGACCTAAGAGTACAATAATTACACTCTTTCTTTTTAAAACCAAAAACTGCTATAGGGCCCTGCTAGGCGACGATAGCAACATAATCATTCTACTCTGAGCTAACGGTGTTACACTGGTAATGTAACAAGTCACATGAGTCAGCTGTGGTGTCTGTGGTCGAGTAAAGTTGAACATATCGATGGTGCATCGTGTCTTATCTCATTCATATTATCATGTCATAAATCATACGTATTGAGATAATGCTTATCAAATATTCAAGTTCGAGATATTTGTTGTACTTGTATATTATTGTTTGTATTAGGAGTGATCGGTTAGGTCAACTCACTTAGCTTCAAAAGCTAACGGCTCTCCTTCCTGCCCTGGACATATCACGTCTAGATTTCACAGGTGACGACTCTCAAGACGAGGTCTACCCAAAGGGACGTGGCAGATGTACAAGTTGAAGCGAAGGACTCCGATATAGTCTTATTTAGAATTACTTAATTTGCTTTATTGTCTTCTATCTGAGGTAATGTTTAGATATGTATTGTGATCAGAATAGATGGCTCTGGACTGCCTTTTTAGATCTTTTATTTAGACTCATGATGTAATATCCAGATCCCAGACCTTTGAGTTCTATTGAAGAATACCAATAGGTGTTTTCATGCTTCCGCTTACTCTGTTAATGTGTAGAATGTAGAAATGGCAATCAGTTAATGTAACTCGTCATTCCCTATGGGTCCAGAAAGGAAATTTTAAATTTTTCCTATTTTTGGCTACTCCGGGGCGTGACATATGGTGTTTATATGATGAGATTTTCTAAAGTCATACACTGATAGAAATATTTGTCTACAAGTGAAACTAGTGACTTGAATTGCAACTATTTACGAAAGAACAATATGCGTTATTGTTCTCTCCAAAAAATTATGATCAAATCAGGGTTATATGAAAATTGAATACTTTCTATACCATTTAAAATGGCATTTCAATATACCATCTCAGTTGGAGGATTTTGATTAGAGTTGATTTTCCAAAAAAATTTGCTTTCATTTCTAGTCATAGTTGGTGTTTCTTTAACAACCCCATTCACAATGATTTGCAGATGAATTTTTGTACATTTTTGTTTCATAATATGATGTCTGTTTTATACTATGCATTATTCATTTAAGTTTGATTAGTTGGCAGTAAAAGCCTTTGTCCATAGTCACATAATTTTCCCCTTTGGGTACCACTCCAGCAATTGGTGGATTTGCGATTTGCTCCAACACGTGGCATCAATTTTCAAACAAATTTATCAGTTTGTGGATTGTATTTTAAACATGCAAATCTAGCTTTATACCTTTTTTCATATTCCTAATGTATAATGATCTAAGTTTATCCACGATTCAAATCATGGATTTGCATTTATTTTTAGGAGAAGCAAATACAACTTTGGTGATTCATATATTGAAAGAATATGGGGCCTTATAGCTTTTATTAGCTTTTCCGGCCCAAACAGGCCTAATGGCATGAGATACTTCAAGAGACGAATGGGAGGCTTATTTATTTTTTTCTTTAGTAATCTTTCCCACTTTATATCTTCTTAGCAAAAAAAAAAAGGCCAATCTTTGCCACTTTATGGGTTTTGATTTCACTATTTGTGCGTTTTTTTTTACAGAAGGAATTGCAGCCTTGCTATGGAGCTCACATAGAAACTGTTGCATTAGTTTTCTTTTGTAATTGGCCCTTTTTTTAATTTGTTTTCATTGTTCAGTTTTTTTCCATTTTTTAATCATTGTGTGTTAATTTGTTATTTAAATGCATGTTTGTTGTGAATGATCTATACCATATACAAAAGCCAAACCTTTTTTCTCAATCACTTATTAGTAATTTTTATTGTTATTGTTACATGTCATTTGCTTAATTCTGGTTGTTTAGTTGAAAATTTGGGGTAGGGGTTGGGTGTGGCTTCGAGAAAGGGTGTGTTTCACGTGGAATGCATACTAGCTGTTTGTATTTGGGCCCCTAATCTTCGAGCTCACCAATGGGGTCGGCGGCTCTGTTCTTCTACTGCCTTCTCGACTCTGTTACCCACTTGGTTGATCGGATCAAGCAGTTGAACCAACGCATTGAGAAGCTCAAGAATCGGGATTGATGATCCAGTATACGTTGGAGATAAGTGAGTTTCACACTAATTTTGATTGCAGATCCAATTTGTTTTCTGGGTTTTATGGTATATACTTTTATGGGTTTTTGACGAACAACCTTTGGGGGTCATCTTTAGTTATGTTTTTTAGAATTGAATCAATCGGCAATGGATTATAGGATTTATATATGTGATTGATGTGTGGGCCATAAATAGATGTACCTAATTTCCATCGTTTAGGGTTTTTGTCATACTTTAGAAAGAGTGCCACTATTGCCCCCATACATGTATTTATACACAAAAATCATGTGGTCTGCAATAATTTCCCATTACCATTGGAGCACTACAATAAACTTAAACAGAAATAGACCTATATACAGATAGTATTTGTTTCTATATTATATGGACTGTTTAGTTTATTACTTACATCTGCATCCAACAGCCATGTCAATAGCCACCTTTCTCCATATATTTAGTTTGTGTATTCCTATAGCTCAATCAAAGATGAACATATGGTTCAGCCCTCTCTTTCCCATTTTTCCCCTTTTTATTCATTATCGTCCTTAAAATACTTATGATTTTCTCTTTCATTTTTTTTTTTGGTATGCTGATCGATCTTGAATCAGACTACAAATGTTCAAAAAAATCATGTTTTTGATAAATGGCAGTGAACGATCTTGGTTTTTAATAAATGTTATTTGATGGCATTGAAGGGTCTCGGCCCAATTTCATTAATGTGACCCAAGGTAATGGTTTGATTTCATAATTTTTTCCCTCCCTAACCGTCTAGATATGAGACCTTGAATTTACAAGCTCTAACTGAGACCTTGAATTTACAAGCTCTAACTTGTGTTGAAGGATTGAAGAAACACAATGTACCTACAAAAAGGAAAAAGAAAATTGTTGTATTATATAATTCAATTAAATTAGAACCATGGACTATTGGAATAAGAATAATTTAAGAAGTTTGGGAAAAGGTTAGTATGAAAACAAGTCCAAAGTCCGACATTTTGCACAAATTGAAAAGAGCCCAGATATAAGGCAATGTTGGTTATTGTCAACTCACAACGACATGGACATATGAGAGGTTTTTAAGAAACTGAATTGATTATTTACTAATCTTTGGGGGTAATTATAGGAAATAGTGGCAATAAAAATGGGAATTAACATAGTATTTAGAAAGCATGGGGACATATAAAGAAACTCTTAAAGAAAATGGTGTTAAGTAGTACTAAATCTTGGTGGATTGATATCGAAAAAGAATAGCAATCATACATGTCATTACTCTTTATTCAATTTTTATTAATGTTTCTTCTTCATCTTATTCCCCATGTAATATAATTGTCTCATTTTACAGTTTCTCTCAATTAAATTGCTTAATGCAGCAAAGCCAAAGCCAAAGACGCCATTTTTGACTCCTATAAAAGAAATATAGATGCTTTTGCAGCAGTTCTTGACGAGAAATGCGTATTTGAGATTGCAAGTACAACATTTTCAATACTCACTGTTTTCTTTACTCCTATTTCCTCTATGTTAGTTCAAATTTGTCTCACTAAATGTATATGTATTCGTCTCACTAAAGAGGCTAACAATTGAAATTACAAAATATTATTAATAGCTAAACAGATATCCCACTATGTGCCAATGACCAACAATACTGCACTACCCGTGCGTAGCACGGGGTATCGACTAGTTACAATATTAACTGACGATACATAATATGATCAACACCATATTAATATATGATGACAAATATTAAAATACAGCATTAATACACTATATTTATAATACTTAGTGACTACGAATATTAAAAATAATTTATAGTTATATTATCTAGCGACTAGGAAATATATTACAACCTATAGTTATAATATAACTATCAATATTAAAATATGATGTCACTATACAGGGTCGGACTTAGCAATTAAAAATTACCTTAACAAAGCGATACCAATTCTATGAGTATTAGAATCTTGAATGCTGTCAAATATATAATACGTATAATAGTATAGGTTATGGGAATAATTACAGGACTAAACTCAGAAATCTATTTTCATATTTTCTAATTTTCACGGGTACTATAACTAGAGTCTGGGTAGAGGTGGTTAAGTCATTTGTAGCACAGTACGAGTACAATCAAGACTTGGATGTCACAGTCCGAGATTTGAAAACCACCAGGCAAGGGAGCAACGAATCAATCGCTGAATATTTGAGTCAATGGAGGGGAAAGGTAGCCAAGATGGTGCGAAGGCCATCTTAGAAAGAACAAATTTGGATGCTAAAGAAGAACCTTCAGCCTGTCTACCAAGAGAAGATGAGGTTCCAATCAATTAACACTCTTGCCGAAGTCTTCGACGTAGGAACTAGGATAGAGGACACAATCCAAGAAGGGGTAATTAAGAAAGAGGAGCAATCGAACATGTACAGGAGGCCAAACTATGGGTCGAACGGAGGACATTTCGGAGGTCAATCGGGCCCTACCGATGTCAACGCATTAAGAGAGCTGGAGAGGAACTTTGATATATCGAGAGGGCGACCAGGAACAGACAAGCAGTCAAGACAGTTCTCCAATTTGGGAGTTTTACTATCTACTGCCCTTGACAGGCTAATGACAAAGGGACATCTTTGTCCATTGGGACCTCGATCCTTGCCAAATCCGCTCCCTCTGAACTTTTGGGAAGATCTTTATTGCAAATTTCACCAGCAAAAGGGCCATGTAATGGATCAGTGCATGAGTTTAAGGCATGAAATTCAATATCACATTGATAACAAGGTAATATCTGAGCTGCCTGGAAAAACTCCCAACGTCACCAGAAACCCGCTGCCAAATCATCATGCTGTACTACCACCATAAGGCCTCTATTTCTTGGGGTTAGAGGAGACGACCTTTGATCCGTCTAGGCTAATTACTAAAGTTGGAAAACCAAGGAAGCCTTACCAGCTGCCAAAAGATTTGGTAATCTGTACTCTTGGAAATCGGCCAGAGGAAAGCATTCATCCCTATGACTACTTGTGCTTGTGTGTTTGACCCTTATCTGAACTACGTCTCGGTCTGATTCCTGAAAGGATATGTAGGCAACTCGCTATTGAGCACGATCAACTAGAACTTTGTCGCGCGTCTGTTTTCTTTTGCAACACATTTTATTTTTACCTAGATCCGACAGTTTGGTCAAAGGCTTGTCTCTACACAGGCTTCAACATTCACTTGTGAAACGCATTGCTCTAAAAGCTCTATTGAAGAGGGGCCAACTGTAGACACCCCAATTTTCACCAAACGTTAAATTAAGGGGAGTGTTACCTCTAGATCCGATGATGACAATGTCCGACTAATCTAGGACTTCCAAAGGTGGTTCAAGCTCCTCAAAAGGCTCTTCGATTTCAAAAAATGAAAGAATAATAAAGGAAAAAGAAGAACATAAAAGGGATGAGAAAACAGCACACAAAGACTTTCGCGGCAGTCACGCGATGCCGCTGCGGCACTCACAGATTGCCGCAACGACATTCAGTGAGAACCGCAACGGCAATTGCTGAATGTCGCAAAAATCTTTAAATGCTGCGAAAATGAAAAGACAGTAGTCTGTGGAGTTGTCCGCGATATTAATTGAGTGCCGCATCGGCATTCAGTAAATGCTGCAATTGCAATCAGTGAGTGCTGTTGCGGCACTTATTTAGTGTCGTTTCCATCTCCGTTGAGTGCCACATTTTTTAGAAGTCTTCTTTAATATAGTACATTTTGTTCCTTCAAAAGGATGCCCAAAATTAGGATTTTCACTATGAATGTACTGAACTAACCCTCCAAAAGTTGCCTATATATAGGGGATGAATATCCCATTACAAAGGATCTTGATTTTGATCTTGATCTTGATCTTGATCTTAATTTTTAAGTTTGAATCTTATCTTGATTCTCTCTTTGTTTTCTCTTCAAATTCCTTAACTCGATTAGAAGAGAGTCTTAGAAAAGTTTAAGAAAATTACGAAGTTGAATGAGTTAGAAGAAGAAGAGCTTGAACCACTTTTGAAAGACCTTAAAAAACCTAAAAGTTGAGGATAATTGGTGGTAACCTCGAAGTTAATTAGTCTTTAATTCAAGTTCAATCACAATATATAGACTTCTTTAGGAGCTTTTACACATTTTCAAAAACTCCATTCCCACCTCATTTCATTACACACCACTAATATTATGATTGAACTCTCATTTTATTGGTTTGGATCAAAGTGACCTAAGGTTTAAGATCGAATAATTCATGAAGCAAAAGGTAACTTGGATATTACTTGAACCTTGATTTCCTTTTTTTCTTTTGATTATTTTCGTCTCTTGGGATTCATGAGACCTTCAATGTCTTACTTGAATCTCTTGACTTGGAGTCCTTTAATCTCCATGTAAACTTATGATATACAAGAGGATTAAGGTTGATGTTAGCATGTATGGTCAATAAGTCTAAACCTATCTCCATGGTTTAGGTTCATTATCTTGAGATTTCATGAAGTTTTTCCATACTCCATTGAAATCTATAAATATGAGTGTCCTTAGTATCCAATAACCATCAAGTGGGAGGAGAAGTAGTTTGGGTCAAGCCAAACTCCATGGCTTGGTAGTTAGAGTTAACAAATAAAAGATGAACTTGACAATGGTGCAATGAATTCATAAGCCACCTTTGATTAAAGATTTTTAGTTAAATAATTGACCGTTAGAATTGAATGAGACCAGTTGGAGAGTGTCAATAACACAAATTATTACCACTGTGATTTTTTTTTTGATAAGATTTCATGCTTAAGATGGTTTGGTCATGAGTTTTGTGAAGCAACCATCTGTCCAGAATTTCAGAACAGTAACACCTTCTTGAAATAAGTAAATCAGAGCTTTAATTAAGCATTATTGACTTCAAATAATTTTTTCTATGAAGTTTAATATGTTAATGAGATCTCCTAAAAAGATTAGAGTCATTCAGATTTATTTACTATTTGTAGAAAATCATACAAAAACTCTGGACAGAGAGTTGTAAATTTCTGAGTGATGTCTAGTGTTTGTCCAATTCCTAGAGATTGAACCGTTGATCTTTGATTTTTATTTTTGGGTTGGAAACTAGACTCACAGAGACATCTTGTGTACAAAATTCATTGACATCAAACAATGGGAAGCATGCTTTTTCTATTTTTGAAGTTTTTGTCTACTCTATGTAAATTTTCGAATTTTATGACAGATTTGATTAACTTTGTAAATAATGGTTCAAGTGACTTTTCTATGACCTAGGGCATAAACCATGTTTAATAATGATTAGTTAAACTTAAATCCAAAGGCTAAGTAATCCAAACAGATGAATATCTCATAACTTACTCTTGTTCATGTATTCATGTGCATTCATCCATGTAGGTTAATATTTGTAATTAGGACTTGCTTTGCATCGGGATTAAATTGCACTTAATTGAACCTAATTTTGAGTTCCTTATGACTATGGTGGGACTACACCATCTCTATATGGACATTATATTGGCTCCTAGTTGAGACTTGTATATCTATAGAAGTGATGCATTTCCAACTAATTAGAAGGAATTCATAATTACGTCAATTCTTTCATATTTGATAGATTTAAGCTAGGAATTTAGGATATCATTCAATATTATCTCTTGATCAAAGCATGTGGACTAATCCTTATTTTGTAGTGCTATTGAGATATGATTTCTCAACTCCTCTCTAATTTATTTGTTTATCATTTTCATTGATTTTCATTGATCTCATTTTAAGTACTTAAATTCATGTATAACTTGTAAAATGTGTTGCATGTATGTTTTACCTCGAGATCTTGAAGTTTTATGTGCAAAATCGTAGTTGTTCTAAAGCTGCTAAAATTTACATTGTTTGAATCTGCTAAGTGCGAGCACTCGAACAAGCGTGATCGCTTGAGTGGTTTGAGCGCTCGAGTCTAGCAGTTTTTGGACCATTTGTTTATTTTTATGTTGAAGTTATTATGGTCTATGCTATGTGTTGTACTCTGAGCTTGGGTAACTGAACATGAGCTTGTATACAATATATATATATATATATAAATTATCTTGTCAGTTCTATAGTTGTACTATATACTTGCTTAGTAGTACCATGCTTAAGAGAACGATCAATTCATTCGTCATATGTCGATTCTTATAACCTGTAATTCGATACTTCTGTTGATTATTGTTATGATCAGTTTTGTAACTTTAATAGTAACGCATTGGGTCAAATCACTAACAATATAACTAAGTATGAATCCGTGGATATTGTACTAAAAAGATAAGTTGGCTACCTGATGTATAAGGCTTAGTCGTGTTGCATGGTTATGTTGCATGTTTAAGTTAGATGATCTCGTCGATTATTCCGTGTGTGGTTATAAATGGTTGCATGACCTTAACGGTCTTGTTGTCAATTGCATTGTGAGGAGTCAAAAGTTTGATTCATGTTATGGTCTATGTATCGTTGAGTTAGGATCGAATTGGGCTAGGACGATTGAGTTAGGGCCGAATTGGACTAAGCGAGTAATTAGAGGGCCATGTGTGGCTGTATTTTCACATTTATGGGTCATGTGTGGTCGTGTGGAAGAATACGATTGAGTTAGGGCTAATTATGGGCTGAGCGATTGAATAGAGGGCCATGTGTGGCTGTATAACATATTAAAGGGCCATATGTGGTCATGAGATGGTTAGATTAGGCATGTTGTCGTGTGTTGTATGTGACGGATACTAGTACCAATTGTTCAGTATTGTTATGGTCACGGGCAGAAGTTAATATTGCCATTGTTGTATTGTGTGTGACAGAAGGTTGTGCTGTCAAGTTGTGAGTTGTTGGCAAGGTGGATTCGTGCGTGTGCGTGTTGTGTTGTGTTGCATTGAGGGGACTACATAGTCAGGAAGAACGTTGGATTTGGGTAAGAACTATTATGACGATACGATAACTTCTAACTGATAACGTAAATTGTGTATATGTTCATATTGTGTTTGGTTTGTAGTATTTCACTCAGCTTTCAGCTGACAGGCGTGTGGCCATGGACATCCGCATCCAGTTTCTATAGTTCCAGGTGTTGGAGATGTTGTTCTGCTGGGCGAGTACAATGGAGATGAGAACGTGGATGAAGAAGGCTAGGGCTTTGCCAGTTAAAGAGGAGTTTGTGATGCTGAAGCCGTCCTGTTCCATTGAGGAACTTTTATTATCTATTTTTTTATGTTGTTGTCAGTCGTTTGGCCTTTAGACTTCTGTTCCCTTTACTTTTGGATGACTGTAATATTAAGTATGTATAAGGGAGATTTGTAAGACTCTATTATCACTTCTACTGGACTTAGAATATTTCCTCTGCTATTATTACTCTTATATTTTATATTTTGTTAGTATTTGGACAATCATGCGATCTGTATCTTGTTACGAGCCTATGGGTTTGATAAGAAAGCTTACTTTCCTTAATTATCACAACGTCGGGGCGTGACACAATGGCTCTTTTGTCAAGGAAGGGGAGGTCTTCTACTACTATGGCTTCCTGGAGCCTTTGGCATGATTATGAAAGAAAGAAGAGGATCCTTGATTTTGAGATCTTCTTTGACTGTGAGTTGTTGGGAGAGGAGTAGTGGTACAAGGTTATACAAGAGAGACAGGCTAAAAAGACCATTCAAGCAGACTATACTAAGGATATGGACCAGGGATCTATGAAGCTGCTATTGGGGGATGGACCTAAGGATAAGGAAGATTCAGACCAAGAGGTGATGGCACAATATGGGAGAGGACGGACGTCACCAAATTCATCATAAAGGCTAAGGGAGAGCTCAAGAATTGGAAATATGAGGAAGCATCACTTCCAAAAGAGGGTTTTTCTAAGTTTTTTGAGTCTATAACCGAATCCACACCTGTTAGTGGACTGGAGGTTGTTTTTTATTTAGTTTTTAAGTCAGTCACTAGGGGTAAGAAGTCTGATGAGTCTAATGTCAAGTCTGCTATCGAGTCTATCAAAAAATTTCTAGCTATTAATAAAATGAACTCCGATTCCGCTTACTTCGACGTGTCTAATTCTGAATGCATAGATCCTAATGAAAATGATGAATTTCCCATTGATTTAAAAAGATTAATTGAAAATGATGAAAATGAATTAGCTCAAAAGTAGTGGAAGATACATTGTCAATAAATCTAGGAACTGAGAAGGATCCATGTGGACACGCGGAATCGCTCATCCATTCTTTTTGTTTTGGTTTGAGATTGTTTTGAAAAAAACAAGAAGGAAAGGAAGGTCTGTTGAAAACAGATACAGAGTCGTCACTTGGTCTTTAAGGAACCAAGAAACCTAATTTGACTTACCCAAATGGATAAAGGGCACCGGCCTTTCATAACCAAAGAACTTGGCTCGGGGTTTTGGTACGAGAGAGGAAGGAGCCTTTGTCGCGACTAAAACACCCTCAACTCGCCCCGTCTTTCAACGGGCCTCAAGTAACATCCAAATAATCATCTTATATTATGTTTGGTTCGACAAATAATACTATGATAGTATATTACATCACACAAGAATTTTGAAATGGTAGATCGAAAGACACGATATCATTCAAAAGATCTAAGCCAAGTATCACACAATGCAAAGGTGAAAGATCACACAAACAAACTTAGGAAAATCGTCTAATCACATATCAAGTAATCAAGTTTTCCTAATCTAGGAGGGGTGACAAACACTGAATATTGCACATTCATGTGCCAGTATAATAGACATAATGCTCATTTAATCCCCCAAATCCCTAGTTTTACATGCATATTTGAATTAATATAAATTAACAGTGATGTCACTCAAATGCATGTAATTATTTGTTTTTACATATTTTATATATTTAGGCAAAAATGAAGTAAAATAAAGGGAAGAAAAGAAGTAACAACTACACTGAAGTATTTCTCATGTTCATCAAAATCTACTACGTTTGCAAATGGTCAAATAAAAAAATAATAATAATTATAATAATAATAATAAAATAGAATGAACAACAACCAACAATCAACCATACATTGATAGTTGATTGTGATGTTTTTTTTTATATACGATTGTTTTTCTTTCTTTCTCTCTCTCTCTCTCTCTCTCTCTCTCTCTCTCTCTCTCTCTCTCTCTCTCTCTCTCTCTCTCTCTCTCTCTTTCTTTCTCTCAGCTACTCTCAAAGTCTAAGGTGTCAGAACAATGAAGAAAAAGTGGGAGACGAAGAAGAAAAACGCACGAAGTGATGAACGTAGTGACGGAATCGTCACAGAAATTCATCTATAAAATGGAGGAGAGCCTACACCAAAACGAAGAATTCACAACAAGCAACAATCACTGTTAGGGAGAGAATAGTTTAGGGGAGGTTATTATGTGAGCACTTTATATTGTCCCTAGAAATAAGAAACTTTAATTTTTCTTTGCCTTTTCTAGCTCTAGTAGTTGTAAAATTTTACTTTTATGTAATTGATGATTTTATGTTCAAAAATATGTAGCAAAACTTTATATACTGTATTTCTTAAATTTAAAATATTTGTTTTCTTGTATGACCTTTGTCAATTTTTAGTAGTAAAATATTCCTATTTAAAATTAGATCTAATATTTCTCTAGTAGTACTTATAGTTGTCCCCTAAAATAGTTTGAAACTCCAAATTTCTAATTTTTATAGCAATATTTTCATTCACTAAAAGACAGATTTTGCGATTAAATGCCAGATTTCTTAGCCACGTAGTTGTTGTAATCACCTACCAAAGCCCCAAGCACACCATATTCATATCTCACTCCAAAAGTATATTTGGATTTGGTTTGGCCTTATTTGTGTTCTTGGAGTTCAACCACTGTGACCCCACAAGAATCCAAAGTCAAAGGTTTAGTATTTTATTTTTGGTTCAGTATTTCCATTTACTTATATTTTATTAGCATAGTTATACTAAACTTTGCTATTTTGCAGATTCTACAAATTCAATCCCAGCTCATGTTAAGTAAAGAAAATAATATATAATATTAATTTTCACCCTTACCTTGGTTTTACAACTTTAATTTTAATTGGACGGTGATTGCGTGCATCTATTTAATTTATCTTTTATTTTTATTTTAAAGACAGTTTCAAAATGGTAGGCTAAAACTTTAATTGGGGATATGTAATAAAAACTTAGAAACCATAGCTTCTGTGCACTAATCTTAAATGGGCAAATTTAGCTGGATGGGTTGTTTTTCCATTTATGGCCAAAAATATCTATGTATCTATAGTTTATGACCATTTAACATGTTTATATACTATGGCTATATTGGGCTCAAAAGAGTACATATTTGAAATAAAAAGCCTAATTATGTGGATTGTCAAATTATGCCTTTTGTCATAAAAAAACACCTAGCATACTCAAACAACTCATATGACAAAGTTAATATTTCAAATATGTGTTTATATATATTTCTATCCAATAATGGATAGGCAATTGTGTAGTGGCAGAGTGGTGGGGACTGGACGCCGAATAACCCACGTCTGCGGCGGGGCACGGTTCGAACCTGGGTACTGCCCAATTGCCTTTTTATTTTTCTTTAAACCAAACGACGTCGTTTCATATCAAACCTGACACACTTGATATGAACCTGACTAGTGAAGGTTTATTTTTAAATAAAGAATGACTCTGCGGTCTTAAATGCCAAATGCTTTTCAAATGCACAAAAGTTGTGGGATCTAGTGTTGATTTGCATATTCCCAATTCCTTTAAATCATTTCCCCCTAGTTAATTAATATTTTCTGTTTTATAATAGTTTTGCTTAAATATCTGTATTATTTCCATCTTTTGCTATTATTAAATCTAAAAAGTTTTTCTTACAAAAATTTAGCTTTTATTTATTTTTCTTCATTTTCTTACTAGTATGTTAGTTAATTTATTTTGCACTGTTAAAATCTTTATCATAAACTGTTAAGAAAAAAAATAGTTTTAATTACTTTTATTGCAAAAAATATAAAAATTAGTAGTTTAGTAAAACCCCACAAAAATCCATCATCTTTCATTTTCTTTTTAGTGACAAAATAGTTATCTGCTTAACTTTATAAAATTTTATTCCGTTCCCTGTGGGTTCGACCTGGACTTCCAGAACTTTATTACTTGTACGATCACCTAACACTTGGGTGTGATAAGAAAACGCGTCAATAGGATGTCGTCAAGGGGACATGGATTGTTCTTGAAGCAAATAATCAAAGAGATCAGAATATGCTTAGCAAGCTAGAGTGATGCAAGTTAATCTTTGGGAAAAGAAGACCTCTCAATCCCCGGGATGGATGAGAAAGAAGGGTTAGATCGAGGGAAGGCATGAACGTGTGATCATGATCATTCCTTATCATATTCTTAGAGTAGGAGTTACAAAAACCCCAAATCTTGCATGAATGCAATGTATGATCCTAGAATGTGCAAAGGTTGTTGTGTGTTTGTGTACATGGACTTTCTAAAGTGACTTAGAAGTCTAAAAAGATGAATGAATTCACGGGAGAAATCATTATGGGATATGTACAAATGTAGTATGGACTACTTCTTAAGATATGAACAAATTTGAAGTATATATAAGCATCAAATCAATGGATGGAAGTAAAAGTATACTTGCTGTGAATAGTGGACAGAATAGTGACTTGATTTTGTAGAAAATGAAAAGTAGGATTATAAATATTTTCAATGCATGATTTTTTATGGAAATCATCCTTATTGTGTCTATAACACAAATCAAAAATCCAATCCTCAATAACTATCACATATTGAGATAAATCATATAAAAAATAGAGGTTACTCAGAAACAGAGTCTGTACTGTCGAATGAAATGTTGAAAAATCTTAGAAAATGAAAAAACAAACGATCTAGAGGCCGATATTTTACAGAAAGTTTCCTAAGACACTTAAGTTCAAGGAAAAAATGAGTTGAGACCACTCCTTTTGGAAACTTTTTCTGTAAAACAAGTTGAAAGTCAACTAAGCTGCTGTGATAGCAAAAATAGAATATCTGGAGAGAATATTTGGGTCCAAATGGACCACTTCCAAGTGTTTTCAAGCCAATCCAAAAATCATGGGTGTTCTCCAATGAGTTAGGAAGACTTCCAAGTGGTCTTACATTCATGTATTGATTATTAAACTCAGAATAATTCTTTGAAGTTAAATGACTCACTGTTTTGAAGATTTTTGAGAAAATAAGGTTTATTTCTTGGAATCCAAATATTGGGAGTTTAGGAGGGCTTTGAAATAGGGGTTTTGAAAGTATATTTTCAACACTCAAAGAGGATTAAAACCACTTGTAATATCAACCTCTAACTCATTTAGAGAACCTCCAAGATTATTGGAAATGCTTGCTTTATTTTGGAAATAACCTCAAGAATACATAGGGATGTATTAAGGTTATAATCATCATCTATCAAACATGTTTTTGAGGTCAAGAGCTACTATCCATAAGGATTCACTCACCTCAAACTTCATTTCATCATCTAGATGATGATGAACTAATAAGTAAATAAAGAAAATAAAAAAGAAATGAGCTAAGAAGAGATGAGCATTGTATATAAGCAAGCAAATGAATAAATCAATAGATAATATTCAATGGTGGAACCGCAAGCATTCAACCTCTCATATATGTGTACTAGTAATAACCCGTGCCCATGGGCACGATCCCAAAAAAAAGGGCTAAGCTGCAAGGGTCGCAGTAGTACGGCAGCGGCCGCAACAATATGGTGGTGGGCATTTCCGGCATTTTTTTTTTCTTTTTACATAAAACGTACATTTCACCAGCCAATCATATACTATAGCTTTCAATTATGCAACCAATGTTCCAACTGTCAAAATACCATATGCACAAAAGAAAAAATATCACTGCACCAATAATGGGATTCAAATCAACTAATCAAATTGCTAATTTTTTTTCTTTTAAAACAAAAACACATGGAAAAATTATGCACCAGAATATCTAATTGTTTGCATGTGCCTGTGGGCACGACCCACAAAAAAAAAAATCAGAAGAAAAAAAGAAAAAAGAGAAATAAAACTTTGGTAAATGAAGGGGGGGGGGGGGGAAGGGTTGAGTCTTTCTTTGCGGAAATAGAAAGTCATTATTACCAACTTTTTACCCCAGTTCATAAATTACACAGCCATTGAATCAAACAAAGAGTTGTTTTTCTCTATTGTTTTCTATTCTTTTCCCACTCTCAAATCATAAACCACACAAAACCTACAGAAATTCTTACCCCCGTGAGCATGGAAGGGGAAAAATAGATGGCGATCAATTATTTTACTTGTAGGCATATTCCAGCTCAAATTGGCATCTCAAGCTTTTCAATTATATATATTGTATCTAATACTAATAAAAGAAAGGTGATGAGACAAACAATTAAGCATGTCTCATCATAAGTAAAGCAACAGTTATGCATATTAAAATATAAATAATATAAATAATAATAATAAAAAAAAAAGGATGTTATCTCAAAGCTACAAATTGCATTACAAATTTCAGCAAGTTACTTTATCTGAGTTAGAATGTTTCGCTGGCATCATAATCTGACCAAAAAGCACATCATGCAATCAGAAATGCCTTGACATGACTTAATACTACCCTTACTACAACTAACCAATAAAAAAGTGTAAAATCTCCAAGGAATTAACGTCACAGCCTCACAGGCAAGCACAACTCCACATCACTCTCAAGAACACATAGATTGAAGCCCTATTGCTCTCACATGCCTTCGCAACAATTCTGAACAGAATTAAAATTTTCTGAACTCTGGTTCTGCTCCAAACTTATCAATATATCAATTGAGGTGCTGAATAAAACTTTCTGTCCACCACAAATATAGTGGCGACTAAGAGTTTTAGGGAAACAAACAGAGATTCAGGGTGCATAACACATGGAATTTAGAAACTTGAATTTTCATTTGGCCCTTTTTCTCTCCGCTAAGCACGTTCTTTTTCTTGCCTTACCTTTGTAGCTTTGGCACCTAAGCCCATACACACAAAAATCACAAATTCACATGCTTTGATTACACAATTAAAAGCTTAAAGCTTCTTCGTGTGTAGTTGCCAAAAGTAGGCTATTAATGTGTATACAGCTTATGACCAAAAAATAGATGTGCATAAAGCTGAAAATGCATCAAGGTTGTTTCCAAATGCACAATGGGACCATTGTCTTATTAATGGTTCAATGAAACAATCCAAATGTATCAAGGTTGTTTCCAGTATCAAAAAGAACATTACTTTTAACAGAGTTTGCCTTTCTTCAATCTTTTCTCTTTATTGGGGGGAAGGGAAGGGAAGGAAAGGAAAGGAAAATTGACCCCTCTGTCCTTATATTCTTACCAGCAAAACAGTACTACGGGTGGCTCCCAGTTGGGTAACATTATTGCACTGTAAGATCTTACTATAGGATCTTATAAAATATAAAATTTGAACCATGTATGTTTCACCATTAAAAATCTTATAAAACCACACTTAATTCTTAAATCATGAAATCAGTTTTCACACCTTGCACAATGTGCCTAACAGAAACAAAAGGGCTTGTTACCATATCATGCTGAGAGAAAATCAACCATTATGAGATGAACCACATTTACTCAGAACTGTGGTTCATCAAGCAAGCTAGCAGTAACTATGAGAGGAAAAAAATTCATAATATAAGGTACCACTCACCACTGCCACAGTATAAGCCTATAAGGTACAATTGTTGTTAGACCATTGGGGAACAAAATTGGGGTGCAACTTTGGGAAGCATAACATTATTCTTAGTTAGGGTCTGAAAATTGTACCATCTACAGAACTGAATCTAGCACTTGCAATAAGCTTAACTGATTAATTCTTTGAAATACAAAATAACACCAAATATGAGAGTAATAAATTGAGTTTCTTTCCGCCTTCAGTTTCTATTTTGTCACATAAACTTCGTTTGTACTAATAGTGGTTGACCATTTCACCTCTAAAATAAACCATAAATAGGAAAGTGATTAGGTTGAGATTTTCTTGGAGAACTTACAGTCTGATTGTGGACCACCAAGGTCCCGAGAAAATCGGTGAGCTGTATCGCCATTTTGTAGTCTCGCTTGTATCCTTTGTTTCCAATGACCTAGATATCTTGAAGGAAAAAATAAAGAAGGGAGATAAAAAAAAAAGGAAAAAAAAAAGAAAAGAAAATAGGGGGCTTGAAGATGAGCGTGGAACGTAATTTAGGATAGAGATTTTAGCACAAAAGGGTATGAATTCCAGCTTTTCATTGACAAATAGATTTTCAAATGCGTTATGGGTTCCCATTTCACAGGAACACATCTTTCTTTCTTCTTCTTCTTTTTTTATTTTTTTTTACTGTTTTCTGAAAACTAAAAATTGGGATAGTAACCACACTCAATCTTAATTGACTTAGATGGTCTTAAAAATCTATTATTTGCTCCTTCCTTAAACTGAACATTAGATTTGCATTATAAAAATTTGGATTTTGACTGAGAGGGAACAAAACCTTTGCAGAACGAAATGCAGTCTGAAGAGTGACATAGAAGTTCCTAAGGTCTGGCATTTGCATGGGATTTTAGATGATTGACCTAGACAACCTAAAATTGAATATAGAGAAGTAAATGCAAGATTATTCAGTGGGTTCGGTTCACCTTGCTTAATTTTGTTTTCAAAAACATTTTCTTAGGTCAAACGTGCAAACAACAAAACAGTTCTATTTACGTGTATCCACTCCGACATAACTTGCTCGACATAAATAGCTTACTTTGATCTGATTGCGAAGTTCATATCCAGTCCATCCTGGCATGGAGTAGTCCATCATTATTAGTTTCACCTTGAAAGCCTACAACCACAGCATCAACACGACAAATACATTGTCAAGATCAATTTCTTTTTTTCTTTTTCTCTTTTCCAATTTCAAACAACATATTCATGCCATTGGTGCTGAAATTAGACAAAATTCAATCCTGCCAAACACGACATAAATGGCAAATCATATTTAATTGTAAATGGCCAAACTGGATGTATTAAAGAGCATGTAATTGATAAAAAAAAAATTTACTTTTTTTTTAGACCACTAACATAAGGGGAAAAAAAAAACACAGATTCACTCATCATGAAAAAGGGCACACACACTGTCACAACCATGAGATCAATTAATAAACCAAACTAAATTGAGAAAAACGAAAAAAGGAATGAACCAAAAACACCAACCTGGAGCATTCTAGATCTTATTGTAATTGTGAATTGATGGTTATGAGAGAGATGCTGAAGGTGTTTCAAAGCAGAAGCAGTTTTTGGGAGTGGAGAGAGAGAGAGCAATTTTTGGGAGTGGAGAGAGAGAGGGAGAGACGTGATATGCAGTTTATGTTTTGAATGTGTGTGAGAGAGACAGGAGAGACGTGGGGGTAGAGCCTGTAGAGGGAGAGAATTGGGATGAGTGTTAATATGGTGTGTGAGGAGTGCAAATTATTAGTGTTGTGACCATTGGATTAAATTGATCCAATGGTGAGAAATAGATATAGAGCAATAAAGGTATGGATCTGAAGTTGGTTAAATGGGCAAATTTAAGCCCTTGGATCACTAATTTTTGGGTCCATACCTTTGCCCAATATTAAGATAGATATGGGTGAGTACATCACTCTCTAACTTATAGGAAACTCAAAGAAGATGAAGAAGATGGATTGAAAGCTTGAAAATAAAGTTTAGTTTTTAGAAAACTAATTAAAACTCACATTTTGAATTGGATTTGGAAGAAGAAAATATTTACTTCTCTCTCTCTTTCTCCCTAACTCTCTATATCTCTCTCTAATGGCTTCCAAGTTCCTCCCCAAATGGAATCAAATAGGTCTCCTTTATAGGCCAATTTGGGGAGGTATTTTGGGTTTTAAAAAGTCTCTAATTGGTCCAAAATCTTCAGATTATCAAAACTATGTCTTAGTTGTTGGAAATTTGAATTAAAACCCAAAAATTAACCAAAAATGACAAAAAAAAATGAAAAATCACTCAGAGTGCCACCGCGGTACTTGGTCACTGACACCATGGCAGTGGGCCAGTGCCGCCGTGGCAGTCAATCCCCCCGTTGACCAGAATTTGCATTTTGGCCCCCAGAACTCTCGAAATTCGCAAAATGACCCTATTTCGTTCGAAATTCACAGAAAATTCATACGAAATCCAAATTGAGATTGTGATATACCGTTGGAAAGGTATTGAGGCCTAAATTCCATAAAAATTAGTTTGGAGATGGGTCACTTTAGAAATTTTTGCGGTATTTGGGTTAAAAGCCGGATTGATTGCATTTTTCACCTTCAGAAATTCATAACAAATTCGTTTTAGATCCAGAAATTATATGCGATATACCGTTTGAAAGCTATTGACCTCTAGTATTTGATAAAAATATTTCAACTTCAAAAATGAGACTTTGATTTTTTGGTCAAACTTACAATCAAATCAGTCAAACAGTGCACTTCTAGGAAATTCCGAGAAGTTCTGGGAGCCTCTAAAGACTGACGTTTCCGTCCGATTTTCTTTGAAAATATATTTAAGACTTTTCACATGATCTAGGATGATCTCGGAACTTTTGGGTGAATTCGAATGATTTTGGTCAAACCCTGGTCACACTTGGTCAAACTTTGGTCAAACCGGTCAACGGAGACTTTCTGGGAACTTCCGGGACTTCCGGAGGTAGGAGCTTACGATTTCAAATATTTCTCTTTTAAAATATTTTTTTATTCTGAGTGACATCGAATGATTTTTGAGATTCTGAGGCAATCTGGAGAGTTTTGGGCTTTTAGGGGCATTTTGGTCATTTCTGCCATTTCTTTGACTTCTTGAGAGTTAGAGGCAATCTCTGAAAATCCGATCTTTCTAATCATCGAGGTTTGACATTCTTGTGGCCTCCTAAATCTGTTAGCCGACAAAATGGGATGTCTACAATCCCCAAGAGGTCCAAATCGGTTCAACACTTAATCAAAACTAATGTTCCAAAACGCATCTATTGATCCAAACAAGCGTAGCTTTGATACCAACTGGAGGAAAACAGGTTTAAAATTAATTTTTAAACGCGCAACGGAAGGATTAAGTTAAAAAAACTTATTGGTATGCCCGGATCTACTACTCGTTAACTCTATGGATGTGTATACTAAAGAAGGAGAAGAATTATATCTCAGGTCTTGAACCCAATTGTGATAATCTTCATCCTTGATGATGCAGCAGCCTCCACTAGGTTGTCTTTACCCTTATGACTCCTGCGGATGCTTCCCGGAGAGACTAGAGATGGTGGGATCTCTAATAAAGAGGATGGTGAAGGTTTTTAGAGCTCTAAAACAGTCTCTGCAGCTTCTAACGTATTAAAATGATGAACTCTAATTTCTCGACGTCCTAGGCTCTTTACTATTGGCTCAGACCAGCTATCAATTACCATGATCAAACTCTTTGATTAGTAAACTAACTAACTGATCAGTTGACATTTACTCCACTATAAAATGATAACTGAACTACAACGCAAAAAAAATATCCAAAGCGATAACTAGACTTGTATGGTGTACTAATGTCCCTCTACCTTCAGCATTCGTAATCATATTCAGGTAGTCGGATAATTGTTACTTTCAACCTGATGCATAATTACTTCTTGTATTCCTTGAGTCCTATTCACCTCTCATGATTACCAAACATATTGATAACTACTTATCAACAAGATTGTAATTCTCAGTAATCAACTTGGTGACATTCTCAAGGGAATGCTTACTCTGAATCAGAGGGTAGATTCTATCCTGACAATATATGTTCACAACCCTATGAACATGACATGCCCAAGATACCCAGGTGTTGATCTTGTATAAACCTCACTGATTGGTAAGTCAAAGCAGCCATATCCACAGTCTATGTTCATAATCATCTCAAGATTAAGAACACGTACCTTATACAAGTTATGAGTTCCTATCGACTATTTGACAGTATTGAGTATCAATAGGAAAGCTCAGGTCCATCAATGCACTATAAGCACTAGCATATTAACTAAGAGCTACACTCTAGTGATTGAGATTAATCACTCCATCCAATGGTAGTTAATCATGCAACAGTGTATACCTGATGAGATATCCAGTCTCATCATCCACTATGACAAGCTCTAAGTATCAAAGAATAGTAATTCGTATCTCATTGTATGCATCTCATACATACACGAATTACTTACTATGATACTTAAGGTTTAAACAATCATATCATGAAAGAAACATATACAATGAAATGTAAAGCTGATATCCATATATTAAAATGCTAATGTCTCATACATAAAGTAATGGTTTGAGGGCACAAACCTAACAAACTCCCACTTGCACTCAGAACCATACAGGATTACATCTGAAACCTAGACTTTCTAGATGACGATTAAAGACCTTTTGTGGCAAGGCCTTTATAAACGGATCCGCAAGATAGTCAGTAGTGTCAATCTTGGTGATAGTCACATCTCCACGTTGAACAATATCTCGGATATGATGATATTTCCGCTCTACGTGCTTTCCCTTTTCGTGGTTCCTTAGCTCCTTGGACTGAGCCACTGTCCCACTATTATCACAATAAAGCGTAATAGATGACAGCGGCATTGGTATCACCTCGAGCTCCATAAGGAACTTTTTGAGCCAAACAGCCTCCTTTACGGCTTCTCAAGTAGCCACATACTCGGCTTCTGTAGTTGAATCTGCAATGCATTTCTACTTAATGCTCCTCCAACTAACATCACCACCTCTCAAGGTAAAGAGATGGCCAGACGCCGACTCCCTCAAATCTTTATTTGACATAAAGTCCGAGTTAGTGTATCCTACTGGAATTAACTCACTATTGCCGTACATAAGCATGTAATCTTTAGTCCTTCTCAAGTACTTAAGAATGTGCTTAACGGTTGTCCAGTGCTCTGGACCAAGATTCGATTGATACCTGCTGACCATGCCTATGGCAAAGCAGATATCTAGCGTAGTACATAACATTGCATACATGAGACTTCCCACTACCAAAGCATAGGGAATTCCTTCCATGTGATTCCTCTCCTCCTGTGTCTTTGGACATTGGTCCTTGGAGAATGATAAACCATGCCTGAAAGGTAATAAACTTTTCCTCGAATTGTCCATAGCAAACTTAGTTAGCACTTTCTCGATCTAACCAGCTTGAGATAATTCCATTATCTTTCGCTTACGATCCTGAAAGAGCTTTATCCCAAGAATATAGCTCGCCTCTCCTAGATCCTTCATATCGAAAGTACTAGCTAGCCAAACCTTAATTATTGACAATGCTGCTACATCATTTCCAATGAGTAGAATGTCATCAAGGTAGAGAACAAGAAAAGCTACCACTTTCCCTTCACACTTCTTTTATACACAAGGCTCATCCAGATTCTGTATGAAACCAAACGACTTGACCGCTTGGTCAAATCGGATGTTCCAACTCCTGGATGCCTACTTAAGCCCGTAAATGGATGTTCCAACTTCTGGCTGTTGCACATAGATGTCCTCCTCAAAATTTCCATTCAAGAATGTAGTCTTGACATCCATCTGCCAGATCTCATAATCTAGGCATGCAACAATGGATAAGAGTATTCTAATGGACTTGACCATGCTACCGGAGAGAAGGTTTCCACATAGTCAATGCCCTCCCTCTGAGTATAACCTTTAACTACAAGCCTGGCCTTAAAGGTCTCAACATTTTCATCAGATCCTCTTTTCCTCTTGTAGACCACTTACAATCAATGGGTTTAATATTGGTTGGAAGTTCTACAAGATCCCAAACTTGATTGGAATCCATAGATTCCAATTTACCCTTCATAGCTTTAATCCAATGAACTGAATCAACATCGGCCATTGCCTCTTCGTAAGTGGTAGGATCAAATTCAGATTCTATGGAGACTACAAAAACTTCTCCTAAGAACATGTATCTATTAGGCCGGCTGATAATCCTCTCACTACGATGAGGTACTGGTGAGGAAATGGGTGAAGAAGTAGTATTTTCTTGATTCACATCGTTATCAACTGCGGGTTGGATTGAGGGCTCTCCTTCCATCTCTCTCAGATCTATCCTTCCCTTAGGTTTATGGTTCATGATATAATCATCCTCCAAGAAAATAGCATTTGTAATAACAAACACTTTCTGTTCCCTTGGATCATAAAAATGCCATCCATAAGTACCCTTTGAATACCCTACAAAGTAATATACTTCCGATCTAGAATCCAATTTGCTCATCTTTTCTTTCAGCACATGTGTCGGACACCCCCATAACTGAAGATGTTGCAAAGAAGGCTTACGCCCATTCCACATCTCCCATGGTGTCGTGGGAACAGATTTGCTTGGTACTAGATTTAGTATGTACGCAGCGGTTCCAAAGCATATCCCCAAAGGAATAATGGCAACTCCAAATAACTCATCATTAACCTAGTCATGACAAAAATAGTTCAGTTTTTTCTCTCCCGCTACACCATTCTGTTGAGGCATGCTAGGTGCACTCAACTGTGACAGAATCTCATTCTGGTACGAGGTGATCAATTAACTCATTAGAGAGTTACTCGCCACCTCGATCAAATTGAATGGCCTTGATATGTGTATCTAACTCTTCTCCACTTAAGTCCTAAACTCTTTGAACTTTTCAAAGGCTTCGAACTTATGCTGCATTAGGTACACATATCTATACCTAGAATGGTCATCAGTAAATGTTATGAAATACTCATAACCACTACTTGTTCTAATATTTATTGGCCCACACACATTAGCATAAACTAATTTCAACAATGCATTGGTCCTATTGCCCTTTGCAAGAAAGGGCCTTTTGGTCATCTTATCCTCTAAACAAGACTTGCAGACCTCCATTGGTTCGAGAACCAAATTGCCTAAGACCTCTTCTTTGGCTAGTCTATCGATCCTATTTAGATTGATATGGCCAAGCCTCAATGCCAAAACCTTGTTGGATTAGTGGAAGGTTCCTTTCTTTTAGATGGTACAGTTACCACTGAGTTATTAAGTTCCATATAAAAGTCTTTAGAAATGTTGGAAGTAATCACATACAAGCCATTAGTTTTAACACCAGAACATATAAAAGAACTATTTATTTTAATGACAACTTCTGTTCCAAAATAAAAAGAATAACCATTATTCGATAAATTTGAAACTGAAATTAAATTATGTCTCATTAAAGGGACATAAAGCACATCTGATAAAACTATTGTCTTATTATCCAAAAACTCTAAAACTACTACTCCTATAGCAACCGCGAAAATGGTTGCGCTAGAACCCAAAGTCAGAACGATTTCCCCATCACTGAATTTCCTGGTAGATCTGATCCCCTACAACGAATTACAGATATGGTTAGTCATACCATAATCAATGCACCAAGTGTTTGAAGTATCCGTAATAAAACTTACTTCATTCATATGTGATTCAATCATACCTTGAACTCTTGTAGCTAAGAATTCTGGATAGTTCCTCTTCCAGTGGCCCTTATTGCCGCATTGGAAACACTTTCCTTTGCCTTGGCCACCCACCTTCTCTTTGCCCTTATCTTTTCCCTTAGATTTTGCAATCTTAGGGACCGGTCCAATACTTAGGCCACCAGTGCTAGCCTTTTTCTTTCTTTTCTTTCCTTTTGGCGTCGATCGGGAAGAGGAAGAGCTTTTCTCAACTTTCAAAACATTGACCCCAGGCTTGATCACCCCTTCTGCTGCCAAAAGAGAACTCATTAATTCGCTTATTGAAAAATTCATTTGATTCATATTATAGTTAACTTTAAATTGAGCAAATGAAGGCGACAGTGAGTTGAGGATTATGTCAACTTGGGTCTGTGTTGGCTCCCAAGGTCTCCAGTTTGTTTAAATAACCAATCATTTTTAAAACATGCTCTTTGACTGGAGTCCCTTCTGACATCTTTGCACTCATTATCTTCTGCATGGCTACCTGTCTGGTCGGCCTGCCATGCTCCCCAAACATCTTTTTCAAGGATGCGATAATGTCACTGGCAGAATTATTTAACTGGATTGGTGTTGTAACACACCAGCCATTAAAGCTAGAATGTAGCAACGGGCCATTCCATTTGATTGCTTTCATTTGTCAAACTCGCGTCTGGCAGCTGCTAAAGCATTTGCTTCAGGATCTTCAGGGCATGTGGAGGTGAGGACATATATGTGATCCTCTGCAGTTAATACAATGTCGAGGTTTCGTTCCCATTCAGTGTAGTTATTTTCGATTAACTTGTTTTGTGTTAGTATGGTGGCAAGAGGACTAAATGCAGATCCAAACATGATAATTTACTAAAAAATTCAAAAACAAAAAAAAATCTGGATATCAGAATTTGAAAGTTTGAAATAAAAGAATCCTTAAAACTCTTATTTTAAAACAAAGTCACCAGAATATTTAAACGAAAGAATAAAGCCTCAGTGTGGTAGTCAATATTCGATCTTTCGATTTATCATGACTTATCTGCTATGCAACTCTTGCAAAACAAGTCATGACTCCCACACCTATTTGATCTCTAAGTTTCTGAATAATGCCCCGTGTGGGGTCCCTTATCCATAGCTTAGCTAGTGTGTACCATTAACTAGGATCTAATCACAACCGTCTCAAGTAGCGCCTCCGTGTGGTGGTCACCCTCTAACACGTCTAATTGATCCTATCCATAAGAAGTTCACATCTAGTAGCCAATGAGTAGTATACCCTTCGCATGGAATGATCACCCCTGACGAGGTGACACAGAATGTACTACTTATCTTATAGTGAACCGTCAATGGAAGATTGTGGTTGTTATTAATAAGACCCTCTCCCACTAGATTTTAATAAATAAGGATTTTGCTTTTCGGAAAAATGTTTCTACACATTACCCATAAACTTCAAATGTTTACTAATATGTTGAAAACGGTTTTTGAATTTTATTTTGAAAAACTTTATGCAAGTAGCAACAATATATTAAATGTCAATCACAAACCAAGCACATAAAACAAAAAACTAAAATGAAAACAAAGGCATTCATATGCCTCTATCTCCTATGGCTATATCTCCATAGAACCTCCTTCTTAGTTTGATCGCCTTCGGGTCCATCTTCATGGACAACAACATCTCGCTCCATCTTCGTGGGCTTCCTAATTCCATTACATTGGACCTATGCTTCTTTCGAGCTTACAATTTATCTAGAAAAGGAAATAGCAACAAATGAAATAAAAGGCTAGGAAAACCGGTGCGACTTTCCTTTTCGTAGGATTGAAGTCGCAGCACCCTTTACACATGCCTTAAAACCAAACTAAAATAAATACAACACACACCAATCTCAAACATTCAAATACCAAATTTAAAATATTTGGTGCCATGGGAGATAGCGGACTAATCTTGCTACAAAAGGGTAGTCATACACATATCCACACATATATAACAAATATATGTAACTATTGGAACCCCTAATTGATTCACATGGTACATAAACTCTTTATGTACTAAATTAGAACTTTAAATAGCATCTTAGTACTCTGTTACACTTCGATCGAATCGACAAATCTTCAATCGATCGAACCTTCGATCGATTGAACATAGTTCAATCGATTGAACTTTCAATTTCACAAAATGATTTAAAAAAATTTACAGAATGTAATAAAATAATGTTTATAATTTTAAAAACCTTTAAAACTGTGAAAAGAACACCTGGACAGAGAATCAATCTCGATTGAATGATCGAACAAAAATAAAGTTCGATCGATCAAAACCTGTTTGATCGATCTAAAACAGACAAGGTTCGATCGATCGAGACTACTTTGACTGGTCGAATCCATCATGCATCCAATGCAATCATAGATTTGTATTCTGCTACGTAAACATTGCAGAAATAGATGAGTGACGATGTAGTTTCAAACACAGTTCTAAAATCAACATGTAAATCAAAACTAGTGTTCCGAAATGCATCTATAGATCCAAACAAGCGTGGCTTTGATACCAATTAAAGGAAAAATAGGTTTAAAATTAATTTTTAAATACACAGCGGAAGGATTAAGTTATAAAAAATTATTGGTATGCCCGGATCTACTACTCGTTAACTCTATAGATGCGTATACTAAAGAATGAGAAGAATTATACCTCAGGTCTTGAAACCCATTTCTGATAATCTTCCTCCTTAATGATGCAGCAGCCTCTACTAGGTTGTCTTCACCCTTATAACTCCTGCGAATGCTTTCCGAAGAGACTAAAGATGGTGGGATCTCTAATAAAGAGGATTGTGAAGATTTTTGGAGCTTTAAAACAGTTTCTGCAGCTTCTGGCGTATTAAAATGACAAACTCTAATTTCTGAACGTATTCGCCCTATTTATAGATTTCCAAAATCGACTTTAAACTTTGATCGATCGAAGTGCCTTCGATCGATCGAACCTTCGATCGATTGAACTACATTCGATCGATCGATCGAACTTGCCTTGACTTCAATCGATCGAAACTAGTTCGATCGATCGAACCTGTCTTGACATTATCCTTATGTACCTTTCTAAGCATCCTAGCAGAGCTAAGAGTGGGACCTCATAGGCTCTTTATTATTGGCTCAGACCAGTTGTTAATTACCATAATCAAACTATTTGATTAGCAAACTAACTAACTAATCAGTCAACGTTTACTCCACTATAAAATGATAACTGAACTCCAATGCAAAAGAACATATCTGAAGCGATAACTAGACTTTTATGGTGTACTAATGTCCCTCTACCTTTGGCAATCGTAATCATATTCAGGTAGTCGAATAACTGTTACTATCAACCTGAATCATGATTACTTCTTATATTCCTTGAGTCCCATTCACCTCTCATGATTACAAAATATGCTGATAACTACTTATCAACAAGACTGTAGTTCTCAGTAATCAACTTGGTCACATTCTTAAGGGAATGCTTACTCTAAATCAGAAGGTAGATTCTATCTCAATAATATATGTTCACAACCCTATGAACATGACATACCCAAGATACCCATGTGTTGATCTTCTATAGACCTCACTAATTGGTAAGTCAAAGCAGCCATATCTACAATCTGTGTTCATAATCGACTCAAGATTAAGAACACGTACCTTATACAAGTTATGAGTTCCTATACACTGTTTGACAGTCTTGAGTGTCAATAGGAAAGCTCAAGTCCATCAATGCACTATAAGTACTAGCATATTAACTAAGAGCTACACTTTAGTGATTAAGATTAATCACTCCATCCAATTGTAGTTAATCATGCTACAGTGTATACCTGATGAGATATCCAGTCTCATCATCCACTATGACAAGCTCTAAGTATCAAAGAATAGTAATTCGTAACTCATTGTATGCATCTCATACATACACGAATTACTTACTATGATAATGATCAAACAATCATCTTATAAAAGAAACATATATAATAAAATATAAAGCTGATATCCATATATTAAAATGCTAATGTCTCATACATAAAGTAATGGTTTGAGGGCACAAGCCCAACAGTGAACCCTACCAAAAAGCCTTTGAGAAGATCCAAACCTTTCCAGCCATCTTGTCACCGTATGTTGAAGGCAAACCCTTGCTTTTATACCTGTCAGTAACCGAGGATGCCATGAGATGTTTGCTAGCTCAAGAGGATGATGTGAGTCACATGGAAAAAGCTATATACTACTTGAGTAAAAGGATGGTCGGGTATTAGCTCAAGTATACACTGTTAGAGAAAACTTGTTAGGCCCTAGTTTGGGCTTCCTGCCGACTTAGGCACTACATGTTATCTTTTCCTGTGTTGATTATAGCCCGGATGGACCCATTAAAGTACCTATTTGATAAACTCACACTGATAGGAAGGATGGCCCGTTGGACCTTGATGCTCGCATAATTCGATTTGAAATGCGTCGTAAGGAAGTCCATCAAAGGAAAGGTGATAGCAGAATTCCTAGCTGACCAAGAAATAGTTGGGGATGACACTAATGAATTCTTGTTCTCCGATGAGGACCATATGGCTATCATTCAAGATATGTGGAGAGTATACTTCGACAGAGTCGCTAATCAGAAAGGATAAAGAGTTGGGATAGTGCTAGTATCTCCTGATGGTGCCCACACGCCATTCACCGTCAAGATAAATTTTATTGTCACCAACAATGTCAGTGAATATAAGGACTACACGATTGGACTAGAAATGGCCTTAGGACTAGGGGCAAAGAAAGTTGAGGTGTTCGGAGATTCCAATTTGATAATTTCACAAGCTAGAGGAGATTAGAAGGTAAATAGGTCGTTCCATTCGATTTCTTCTATTTATCAAACTCGAGTCTAGCAACAGCCGAAGCATTTGTAGTGGATTCTTCAGGGTATGGGATGATGAGGATGTATATGTGATCCTCCACAGTTAAAATGATGTCAAGGTTATATTTCCATTCAGTATAGTTGTTTCCAGTTAACTTGCTCTGAGTGAGTACAGTGGCAAGTGGACTAAATGTAGATCCAAACATTATGACTACTGAAAAATCAAACAGACAAAATAAATATGGATATCAGAATTTGACAGTTTGGAATAAAAGAATCCTTAAAACTCATAAATTAAAACAAAGTCGTCGGAATATCAAAACGAAAAAGTAAAGCCTCCGTGTGCCGGTCAATACTCAGTCTTTTGATTAATCATGACTTGTCCGCTATGTAACTCTTGCAAAACAAATTATGACTCCCGACCCTTTTTGATCTCTAAGTTTCTAAATAATACCCCGTGTGAGATCCCTTATTCATAGCTTAGCTAGTATGTACCATTAATTAGGATCCAATCACAACTGCCTCAAGTGGTGCCTCTATGTGGTGGCAACCCTCTAACACGGCTGATTGATCCTATCTGTAGGAAGTTCACATCTAGTAAACAATGAGTATTATATCCTCCGTATGGAATGATCACCCATGGTTGGGTGACATAGAATACCCCACTGATCTTACAATGAACCATTAATGGAAGATCGTGGGTGTTATAAATAAGACCCTCTCTCACTAGATTTAATAAATAAGGATTTTGCTTGTGGAAAAATTGTTTGTACACATTACCTATATGTTGGGAGTATGCCCTCAAACCAGTTAGTTTGACTATGGAAAATCATAATACATTAATGTATGTCATTTCATAAGATGAATGGTTAGGCTGTTATCCTTAAACATCATTGTATGTAATTCATATGTATGAGATTACACATGGGAGATATGAATTACTATTCCTTATTTCAAATAAGTCATAGTGGATGATAAGACCGGATAACTTATCAGGTATACACTATAGCATGATTAACTTCTATATGATAGGGTGATGAATCTCCTTCATAAGAGTAGTTGACTCTAAGTTAATATGCTAGTGCATGAGTTGCATTGACGGACTGTGAGTTAAACCTATTGACAAGAAAATCTGTCACAGTTAATAGGAACTCAAACTTGTATAAGATACATGTCCTTAATCTTGAGATAGTAATAGACGTAAGCCGTATGCTTGGTTTCTTTGAGTACCCAATTAGTGAGATCTTCAAGATCAACACCTGGGTATCTTGGGTGATCAAGTTTATGGTATTGGGAACATATATTATCAAGATGGAATCTACCCTCTTGTGAAGAGTATTTCTTTACAACAGAGTAAGTATTCCCTTGAGAATGCCACTGGTTGATTACTGAGAGCTGCTCAACCATGTCAACAAGTTGTTGTAGACATGTTTGATTACTAAAAGCTGCGCAGCCATCTTGTTAAAAATTCCCATTAGTTATTTGTAAGATGAAAATTACTCTGTGTCACAAATTTATTTGTGATCATACCCTTCGGAGGGTATTTTTCATTGGTTACAAATGAATAGACTATTATAAAAAAAATTCTAGTAAGAGAGGGACTTATATTTGGTATAATCCCACAGTCTTCCATCACTGGTTCATTGTAAGGTGGATAGAATACTGCGAGTCACAGATTTATCTGTGATCACTCCCTTCAGACAGTATTATATTCACTGGTTACTAGATATGAATTTCCTAAGGATAGAATTAGTGAGACGTTATAAAGGATGACCTCCCCTCGGAGGCGCTACCCGAAGCGGTTGTCTTTGAGTTCTATATGATGGTACATACTAGACTAATAATTTGAATAAGAGTCTCCCCTCGGAGTTTTATTGAAATTAATAAGAGACTAAAAGTTCAGGAGTCATAGACTATTTTGCAAGAGTTTGCATAGCGGATAGTCATGATGGGTGTTTTCCCAATCAAGCTATGGGGTTATGATCTCCCCTCGGAGGCTTAATTTCATGGTTTGATATTCTGAAGACGATTAATGTTTTGGTTAAGGGAATTCTAATGTATCATTTAAATTGTCGTGTTTATGATTTCCAATTCTTGATTTCGCTGTATATATTTTACATTTCAGATTTCATGATGTCTAGTCCACTTGCTACAACTTTATTTCAGAATAAGCTAATTGGAAATAATTATGTTGAATGGTTACTTGACTTGAATGAATTATTAACCTCTGAGGGATATAAGTATGTTCTTACCATTCCCTGTCCACCAACTCTAGACTATGACACCCCAACAGTCTTTGTGGATCAATATTGCAGTGGTTAAAAGTTGATAGGAAGGCTCATTGGTACATATTGGACTCTATGTCTGATATATTGAAGCAACAACATCTAGCTTATAGTAATGCTGGTGCCATTATGTTGAACCTCAAAGAAATGTTTGGGGAACTGAGCCGAACTACAAGGTTGAGAGCCTTACAGCTAGTCATGGACACCAAAATATCGAAGGAACTTCAGTTAGACAGCATGTTTTTAAAATGATCACTTATTTTAAAGTATTGGAAGTTTTGGGTGCTGGTATTGATGGTGAGACTCAAGTTGACATGATCTTGTATTCGTTGCCTACATCATTCACTCAATTTAAATTAGATTTCAAAATGAATAAAAAGTTTTTTCAATGAGTGAATTGATGAGCTCTCTTGAGGCAATGGAGGAGATAATCAAAGTAGAGTCAATTGTTGGGAACATTCAAAAGGCTTCATCTTCTGAGACTAAACCTAAGGGCATAAGTTTGAAGAAGATGAAGTAAGGCTTTGAGATGGGTGAGCTCGAAACAACTATTGGTAAGAAGGCAAGAAAAGGAAAGGGAAAGGCTGATGCTCAGCTAAAAGGAAAATGTTTCCATTGTGGCATGGAGGGGCATAGGAAAAGGAACTATTTCGAATACTTGGCTACCAAAGTGCAAGGTACAATCAAATCATAGGTAATTGAAGTAAGTTGTCAAATGGATACTTCAAATACTTGATGCATCGATTCTGAAGTTTCTGACCATATCTGTATTTATTGCAGGTGTTCAGATAAATCAGATAATGCAATCATTAGAGGATCAAAATTATTTTTGGGATATGATACAATAAGTTGCAATTAGAATAATAGTTTCATTTATAATAAAACTTTGAAGTCATCAGATTTGATTTCAGTTTTGAATTAATGAATAACAGTTATTCCTTTGATTCTGGTACTGAAATGATTGATAAAAGAAGATGTTCTTTTATGTGTGTCTGATCACTTGTCAAGCAAGTATGTTATTGTTTATTCCGGTTTCTCATAAATTATCTAACGTAGTATTTCGATTGACCCACTAGTGTTTTGCAATCTACAAGGATAGGACCTTCAAACTAATCTTATAAGCCATTGGCATGTTAGATTATGTTAATCTAAATAGGATAGATAGGGTGTGAAGGACGAGATCCTAAACTCATTTGGTTGTTGAAACCACTGCCTATCTGTTAACCCTATTTAGAGGGTAATATATTCATGAGATCATTTCTTTAAAAGATCACATATCCAAAGACTTAGTAGATTTAGGGCATACTAACATATGCGGATCAATAAACATTACAGTTGGAAATAGTTATGACTATTTCAGATACTGATACTGATATAGATTTATCTATTACGCCATAAGCCTCAATACTTTGGAGAAATTTAAAGAATTTTGGAATATAGAGCTAATGATAAAGAATATCATTACCTTTTGATTCGGTCAAAATGGTGAGTATATGTCAAATGAGTTTATTATTCATATGAGACAAGAATAAGATTCTTTCTCAATTGCCTGCACCAAGCATGAATTTGCAAAATGGTGTAGCAGAAAGAAGGAACTGGTTTTCTTTTAGATATGACTGGGTCATGAGATGAGTTATTTGGAGTTACTGGTACTTTTGATATTTCTCTTTGGAAACTACAATGTATATACTTAATCTTATTTGAAGCAAATCTATCCTATAGGCAACTCTGAAGTTCTGGAAAGAATGTAAATCCTGTTTCACAGAAACTTTGGATAACGTTGTCTGGCATTCATGCGCAAGGGAAAGATGAGTGGCTTGGAATTAAGATTGAAAGTATTATACTTTTGTAGGATATCCACAGAAGAAGATAATTCTTGAGAAAGAAGGAATAAAGGCATTTGTCTCTCAAAGCAATTTATAAATTATTCAAACTAGAATTTACTACGCCTTTATCTATTCCTGCACCGGTACCTCACCGTAGTGGGAGGATTGTTAGCTAAGCTGGTAGATTCTTTGAATCTGATCCTTCTAATTACAAATGGGCAATGTCCAATGGAGATTCAAAGCATTGAACCATGAATGTTGAAGTTGGAGAGTTTGTACTCCAATCATGTCCGGGTATTTAGTAAATACGTTTGCCTATAGGGTGTATAAGTGTTTACAAAAGGAAAAGAGGATGATATCGGATGGTAAAGCAAGGCTATTGTAGCTATGCTTGATTCCATTAAAATCCTCTTCTCCATTGCTGTAAATCTCAATTCTGACATTTTATAGATAGATGTCAAGATAACTTTTGTGAAAGATAATTTTGACCTAGACATCTGCATACAGCAACCGAAGAGTTTCATGGTTAATGGTGGGGAAGTTTTGGTATGTGAGTTACATAAGTCTATTGACTTAAGCAAACATATAGAGATATGAACGTCTGGTTTTGACCTAGTAGTCAAAATATTTTAGATTCGTCTAAAATAAGGATGTGTCTTGTGTTTACAAGATGTTTCTTGTACAGGAATTATAGTTTCTAAATGTTGATGATATCTTTTATCATTGAGAATGATAAAGGTGTGTTGTCAATAGTTGAGGTTAAGTTGTTCAGTATACTTAATATTTGTAATCTAGGAGAGGCGAGCTATATTCTATGAATTGTGCTCATTCGAGATCGTAAAGTTGAAGATAATAAGATTATCTCTGACTTCTAATATTGGTAAGTTATTGATCAGTTTTGACGTAGAAAATTTCTAGATAGGGTTCTGGCCCTTGGACTTGTCCTAGTAATCTCCCAGGTCTAGTGTCTTAAGACACAAGGTGAGAAAGGTCATATGGAAGGTATACCATATGCTTTAGCTGTGGGCAACCTCATGTATGCGACATTAGGTACTGGACATCTGTTATACCGATAGGGTTATTTGACAGATATCTAAATTGTGTTCAGTTTGATGAACAGCCTAGAGCATATTCTCAAGGGCTTGAGAAGAACTAGAGGGTATATGCTGAGCTATGGTGTTTTGGACTAAGTTCGAATTAGCCATGCAGAATTCTGATTTTCTAATCAGATATGGATTTTGAGAAGGTCAAAATCTGGTAGTGTCTTATGACGTCTTTTGTTTGGGGATATAGTACAACATGAAGATGTTGAGAGTACTATAGATCGAGTCAGCCGTTGATCTGGAAGATCCCTTTACAAAACCTTACTAGCTAAGGTTTTTCGATACGTCACATAGATAGTATTTGGTGTTAAAAGTAATGCTAAATGGTTATGAGTGCAAGTGGGAGTTTGTTGGGAGTATGCCCTCAAACCAGCTAGTTTGACTATGGAAAATCATAATACATTAATGTATGTCATTTCATGAGATGAATGGTTTGGCTGTTATCCTTAAACATCATTGTATGTAATTCATATGTGTAGGAGATTACACATGGGAGATGTGAATTACTATTCCTTACTTCAAATAAGTCATAGTGGATGATAAGACCGGATAACTTATTAGGTATACAATGTAGCATGATTAACTTCTATATGATAGGGTGATGAATCTCATTCACAAGAGTAATTGACTCTAAGTTAATATGCTAGTGCATGAGTTGTATTGATGGATTGTGAGTTAAACCTATTGACAAGAAAATCTGTCACATTTAATAGGAACTCAAACTTGTATAAGATATATGTCCTTAATCCTAAGATGGTAATGGACACAAGTCGTATGCTTGGTTGCTTTTGAGTTACAAATCAGTGAGGTCTTCACGATCAACACCTGGGTATCTTGGGTGATCAAGTTTATGGTATTGGGAACATATATTATCAAGATGGAATCTACCCTCTTGTGAAGAATAGTTCTTTACAACAGAGTAAGTATTCCCTTGAGAATGTCACTGGTAGATTACTGAGAGCTGCGCAGCCATATCAACAAGTTGTTGTAGATATGTTTGGTAATTTATAAGTGGTGACTGATACTCGAGGATTGTAAGATGTATTTATCAATTGGGTAGACAGTATTGTTATTCATACATCCCAATGATAAATACGAATATTGGAAAGGTAGAGGGACATTAGTGTCATGCAAGGCTAGGCATCGCTAATATAAGTGTGGTTTTATTCTTATGCACTTGAGTGCAATTATCATTATATAGTGGAGCTAATGATTATTGATTAATTATTATGCCTTAGTTAAGAGTTTAACTAGATAGAATTAATAGCTAATCGGAGCCAGTAATTAAGAACATAGGGGTCCCACTCATAGCTCAACGGAATGTTTGGATGCAAAGGAGAAAAGAAGAAAGGGTACCAGAAACCGATTTGTGGGTCAAACCGCTAATCGGGCAAAGGTTCCAGAAATCGGTTTGTCCCACAAACTGGCTACTGGAGACAGGTTCCAGGAACCAGTTTATGGGATAAACCAGTTTTGGTAGGTCGGTTATGAAATCTTGTAAATAGAGGGGCTGCGGGCAGAATTAAATAGTTGCGTATTTTCACATTCTAAATGCCCTAGATCTATTTCTAAGTTTCCCTAGACTTCCAAGATTTCTCCTAGAAGGGTTTCCACCAAAGCCTAGCCTCCATGATCATTCAAGAGACATAGGAGTGAAGATCGCTAGCCTCGAACAACGCTCACTAAAAGATCTTCGAACTGCTCAATACTAATCAAAAGTTACTGAATTTTGGACACGCCGAAGCTGACGTCGAGACGAAATTGCTGTCAAAAATTCAAGTCAATCAGAGATCGTTTAGTCCTCCTGACGGACGCATCTTTTTCGAATGAAGGTTATCGGGATTAAATCATCACAGGAATCGTAGAAGAGTTCTCGAAACGATTCAACAAATTGCATAGGTATATCTAACTGTTCATATATACATATAAGCATATATATATGTGTGTGTGTATGTATATGTATTACGTGTAATATAAATGAGAAGTAGATCTAATATTTTGAACCGTATCTTCCCTTCCACTGCGCACTAGAACCGGTTTTTTTTCCAACACTATAAACATCCAATATTTTTTTGATTTTTATTTTAGAAGACTTGTTTTACGTGCATGCAAGTTGTAACAATATGTAATATGCCAATCATAATTAAGCACATAAAACAAAAAAATA